>CM061244.1:49314189-49939189 GCA_030848705.1 Heracleum sosnowskyi
TTGTTAACATTTATCAACAGCGTATCAGAACTTTTTGTTGGGGTTTTTATGTTGTGTTCGTGTTTAGTTATAAAAATGCTGGTTTAAACCTGTTTTGGTTTTGTCTTTTGTTCGTTGTTACTTTGCCCTCTTAATAGTTTATAACAGCATAACATGTTAGGCTTGTGGTGATTTAATACTTAACATGAACATCATGGTGCTTGTGTATCACGTGGATACTTAAACATAAATGTTGAAAGTTCGGGAGGACATGTCTTTAACTAGACTTGATTCGAAAATAACTTAATAAAAAACAGCAACCATGCCGATTTTCCCTTGTTCATGGGAAGAATCTCTTTAGGTGGATTGCATTCCATGCATTCTTCACTGGCACACCGTCGAGTTGGACGAGCTCGTAGGTACCTGGTCTCAAAATTCTGGAAATCTTGTATGGGCCTTCCCAAGGTGCCTTGAACTTCCCTGTAACGGTCGGCTGAGATGAGGCTGACTCCCTTAACACAAGATCGTTGATCTGAAAGTTTTTGGTTTTAACCTTTTTGTCAAAATACTTAGCTGTAGCCTTCTGATGACGCATTGTGGTCAGGTGGGCCTCTTCTCGAACCTCTTCCAGTAGGTCCTTGTCGAGGCGTAGTCCGTCCAATGAGGCGGCAGGGTCGAAGAGGTCGATTCTAGGTGATTGGAGACTTGTTTCCAGTGGAATAACGGCATCTGTGCCGTATGCTAGCCTGAATGGAGTGTCGCCTGTGGAAGTCCTTGGGGTAGTTCGGTAAGACCAGAGGACATTGGGGAGCTCATCGGCCCATGAGCGAGGTTGTTCTTGGAGTCGTTTCTTGAGTCCTTGTAGGATGATTCTGTTTGTGACTTCCACCTGGCCATTAGCCTGAGGGTACGCTACCGAGGCTTTGGAATGCTTGATCTTGAGATCTCGTAGCATGGTTTCGAACTTGTCACCGACGAACTGAGTACCATTGTCGGTTACTACTGTCCTCGGGATTCCAAACCGAAATACGATGAACTCCATGAAAAATTCGATCATTTCCTTCTCTCGAATGCGGGCTAGCGGCTTAGCTTCCACCCATTTCGTGGCATAATCTATAGCAACGACGAGATATTGGAATTGTCCCTTAACTTTTGGGAGAGGTCCCACAATGTCGATTCCCCACTGGAAAAAAGGACAAGGACAAAGAATTGGTGTCATCATTTGCGAGGGGGCGTGGCTGACAGTACTATAGAGTTGGCACGGGACACAGCTTTTGACATAGGTCTCGCAGTCTTTCCTCATGGTGGGCCAGTACAAGCCCTGTCTGATGATCTTAAGTGCTAAGTTTTTGGCCCCCATGTGTTCTCCACATATTCCTGTGTGAGTTTCGAGGATGGCGAGTTGGGACTCGGCGGGACCTAGACAGCGAAGTAGCGGTTCTGTCAGTGCCCGCCTGTAGAGCTTTGAATCCAGGACGCAATAATTGCGGGCTTTGAACATTATCGAGCGAGCTTCTTTCTTGTCATTTGGGAGTTGGTTGTTGACTATGTAGTTTAAAAATGTGGTGCGCCAGTCCGGAGAAGTACTGATTTCACTTACTTGGAGTTCCTGAATCGTTGGAATGGACAGCTCTTCGACGTACACCGGGTGGGAATTGGTCGGGATATTTGATGAGGCCAATTTGGATAACGCATCGGCCCACTGGTTTTCCAGTCGGTCGACGTTTGTGATTGTCCACGACATGAAGCTCGCTAGTAGGGATTGGGTCTTTTCCAAGTATGATGCCATTCTGTCATTATGAGTTTTGAATTCGCCTTTGATCTGTTTGACCACTAACTGGGAGTCGCTAAAGATATCGATGATTTTAGCTTCCAGTTCATTCGCGAGCCTAAGGCCTGCTATCAAGGCCTCGTATTCGGACTCATTATTGGTTGCCTTGAATGAGAATTTGACTACTTGTTGAACTTGAAAGCCTTCAGGGCTGATTAAGATGACCCCTGCCCCACTAGTTTCCATGGTGGATGAACCATCGACGTAAAGTGACCAGGGGCATGAGGATAGGGGGTTTACCGCTCTTGAAGGGTTTTCTTTCTGGGAGAATTGGCATTCGACAACGAAGTCTGACAGTGCCTGGGCTTTCATTGCTGTCCGAGGTTTGTACTCGAGATGAAATTGACCTAGCTCGACAGTCCACGCGGCGAGGCGACCGGTCATGTCGGGTTTATGTAGTATTCTTTTTAGGGGCAAATTGGTCATGACGTGAACCTCGCGACCTTGGAAGTAATGTCGCAGCTTCCTACTCGCGATGACGAGAGCAAAGACCAGCTTTTCGATTTGTGGGTATCGCGTTTCCGCGTCCCGGAGTGTATGGCTGACATAATACACTGGTGACTCCGTTCCTTCTTTGAATTTTACCAAAACGGCGGCGATGTTGACATCAGTGGCCGCGAGGTAGATTCGCAATGGCTCGCAACCGACGGCATGGGTTAGTACGGGAGGAGTTGTTAAGAACTTTTTAAGCTCGTCCAGCGCCTCTTGGCACTTGTCATTCCAATCAATCTTTGACGTCTTAGCTGTCTCTTTGATTACCTGAAAGAAGGGTGCGCAGCGTTTAGATGATTGGGGGATAAATCGTCTCAGAGCGGCGACACAGCCCGTTAAGACTTGAACTTCCTTCAGGGTGGATGGGCTTTTAATGTCCATGATGGCCTTGATTTGAGAGGGATCCGCCTCGATTCCTCGCTGAGTGATCAAGAAGCCGAGGAACTTGCCAGTGGTGAGACCGAACGAGCATTTTGCTGGATTGAGGCGCATGCTATGGAGGCGAATTGTCCGGAAAGTTTCTCGCAAGTCGTCGATGTGGTCTGCAGCTTTCTGGGACTTGGTGATCATGTCATCGACGTAGACCTGCATATTTCGGCCAATTTGCGAAGAAAATATTGAATCCATCATTTGTTGGAACGTCGCTCCCGCGTTAATCAGCCCGAAGGGCATGTTTTTGTAAGCGAAGACGCCTCTATGCGTGATGAAAGCGGTTTTTTCCCAATCTTGGCTGTCCATTTTTATCTGATTATAGCCTGAGAATGCGTCCATGAACGACAAGAGCTCGTGGCCCGCAGTGGCGTCGATCAACTGGTCGATATTAGGCAGTGGGTAAAAGTCTTTAGGGCATGCCCGGTTGAGGTCGGAATAGTCGACGCACATGCGCCACTTACCATTGCTCTTTTTCACCAGCACCGCATTGGCGAGCCAAGTGGGGAATTGTACTGGTTCAATAAATCCGGCCGCGAGCAAGCGATCGAGTTCGGCGTCGATTGCCTGTTTCTTGTCTTCTGAAAAAACGCGCTTCTTTTGTTTGACAGGTCGGATTTTTGGATCGAGATGTAGTGAGTGGCGCGCTATGACCTCTGGGATCCCGGGCATATCGCTGGGGTCCCAAGCGAAGATGTCGGAGAATTCGCGGACGAGGTCGATAAGTTTTTGTCTTAGAGGGTCCTGGAGTTCTCTCCCAATTTTGACTTTTTTCTCCGAATCTCCCAGCACGAGTTCTATATCATCTGTCTCCTCCATAGGTATACAGGCTAGGGTCGTGGGAACCTCAATGGCGTCGTTTGGGTCAATTTCTATCACCTGATTAATGGAGGAGTCGTCGCCAGCTTTATGTCGTGGGATCACGGTGGATAAGTAGCACTGCCTAGCTGCGACCTGATCGCCTATGACCTCTCCTACACCGAAGTCTGTGGGGAACTTCATTTTGAGGTGGGGGATCGACGTGATTGCCTTGAGGGAGGCCAGTGTGGTACGACCGAGGATGGCGTTGTAGCTTGACGTCGCATTAACAACGTGGAATTTAACCATTTGCCACGTTTGGCATGGAGACACTCCAAACAAGACGGGTAGGTCAATAATACCCACCACCTTGACTTCATTCCCTGTGAACCCATATAAAGGGATGTTAACATTTTCCAGCTTGCGATCTCCGAGATCCATTCGTGAATATGCATGGTGGTAAAGGATATCGACTGAACTGCCGTTGTCGATTAGGATCTTTTTCACGGTGTTTGTGCCTACTTTGGCGGTGATAACCAGGGCGTCTTGGTGGGCTTCGATTAGCCCTGACGGGTAGTCGTCATCTGAAAAGGAGATAGTCGGTGTTGGGTTGTGTCTTGGCTTCTTTGGGGCCTCTGGGTTGATAGAAAACACCTCACGGGCGTATGATTTTTTGGAGTTATTAGATGTGCCCCCGGCGGAGTGTCCCCCTGCGATGACGTCAATGACTCTGTCGAGGTCATGGCTACGCGAGGTAGGGTGGCTGTTATCATCAATGAAATGGACGAGTTGTCCTCGGCGAATTTTGCCTTCGATGAACGAGCTAAGTTGGAAACAGGATTCTGTTGTGTGGCCGGTATCTTCATGGTACTCGCAATATCGGGAGCTTGGAGGTCGTCCTGGCTTCATTGGCCTTGGAGGACGGTAATCAGGTTCTGTTTTAAGAACTGCGAGTATAGTGGCTTTATCGGCATTGAGCCTGGTGAATTCCTTTTCACTGCGGTCCCGTGGCTTCCATGATCTATCTACTATGTCGCTTCTCTCCGTTTTGTCTGGCACTGGAGTTCGGTGATCATGGGAGCGGGGTTGGGAGTCATATCCACGCCTTGCATTATTTTGCGGAGATCGTCGTCGTGGACTTCGACTTCTTTCCCTTTTTTGAGAAAATCGTCGGGGAGACTGAATGCTTCCCACGGCCTCTTGTAATGTCATTCTATGCTCAATGATTTGAAATGCGGACTGGAGAGTGCGAGGGTTCTTCTCGAAGAATTCCTCTAACAAGATTGCGTGTCGGTGTTTATCAATGCCGGCAGCGAGATAATTGATGGCGAGCTCCTCGATTAAGTTTGGAATGTCAGCGACCTCTGCTCGGAAGCGAGCTAGGAAGTCTCGTAAAGACTCGGAGTGTCGCTGTCGTATTGTCATCAACGATGCAGTTATCTTACCCCCTTTATAGTTACTGGAAAAACGGCTTTGAAACTTGCTTTTCAAGGTGTGCCAGGAATCAATAGAGCGTGGTGGCAAATTACTATACCATCGTAACGCTGTGCCCTTTAAGCATGTGGAGAAGAATTGACATCTGGCGACTTCGGAATGGCCAAAGAAAGCCATTCGCCCGTCAAAGGTATTTAGGAACCCGATAGGGTCGCACGACCCATCGAAGTAATCTAAAGCTGGAGTTTTCAAATTTCTGTCAATCTTGGCGATCTCGATCGATCGGGACAAGGGGCTCTCAGAGGAGACGGGTAGTCCTGAATGGTTTTTTATGTAATCTTGGCACTCGGCGAGATCATTCTGCATTTTAGCGATGTCCTCTGGACGAAATGACTCGCCCGAATCACTTCGCCATGAGGAATCGTTTGCTGACGACGTCATGCGTCGCTTTGGAGGTGGTCGGGAGCATTGAGATTCGCTGGATATATCCTTATCGAGGTCGTAATCGTCTTCGTAATCCTCATCCAGTTGCCGATGGGGGTCCTTGTTACGGCGCGAGATCGTCGTCTGCTGCAATTCGCGCTGCAGACGTCGAATCTCCCTATGTTTCTCCAGGCGGGCCTCCAACAAACATTTCTGCTCCTCCAAATACGCCAGTTCATCGTCGGATCCAGCAAACTCTTCAAAACGGTGAGCCTGCACCGGTTGCTTCCTTTGTTTTCGCATCTTAAGCAAGTGCAAACGTGCGTCGCTTGTTAGCACGTGTTTGCCTGTTGGAGTCATGACCCTCAATCGTGTGTCCACGGGGGGTCCGGGGGATCCCTCATTGTGGTCATCTGTAGGGGGAAACAGCTCCCGAGGCTGCAACACGGGAGGCAGCTGTGTCCCTTCCCGACGAGGTACTGTAATCACCTCGTTTGTGTCACCAATCTTAGAGATAAGAGGTTCACCCTCCTCCATACTGGTTGGATCTAAAGAAAAAAGAGCTCCTTCTAGCGCCAAATGATGAATGTAAATCTGTATATGAGTCAACAAACAAGCCTTTCTCTTATTATTATGAATTGGAGTTAATACAATAATACATTCTTAGGAGGTTCCCTCCTTTCTCTATTTTTCCAACCCCTTCTAAAGTGGGGGATTGGGGGTATTTATAGGAATAGTCTAACTGGGCCTATTACAAAGTGGGCCTATGTACAAACTAATATTTAGGCCTTGCTTGAGAAGTGGGCTGTGGCCCAACAATATCAAAGCTGAGTTAAAAAGCACAAACCATTCAGACAATCCTTGAATATCATCCTCATTTCTGACCCAAAAATGGTTCCCCTTTTTCCCCTGTTATACTCACTTTAATTCATCACTAACCCATTATTTGTTTAATTAAAAAAGTATAACAATTTTATTTTTTTTTTAATTTTAAATGTTGATTGTTTTGCAGGCAAGCAGTGATGCTACAGAGAATTTAAACAAGAAGCAAATAAAGCTCTACAATTATTTTAGGAGCACTTCTTCTTGCCGTGTTCGTATTGCACTTAACTTGAAAGGTCTCATTTTTATCTCTGTTTCTTGAAATTTTTTGATTCTTTTCTTATTGTTTTCATGTTCTTGAAGTTACCCTTTTGTTTAATTTTTTGTGTATTGAAACTAACAGGGATTGATTATGATTATAAACCTGTTAACTTGCTTAAAGGAGACCAGCTCACCCCTGGTAATATTTCCTTTTTTTTATATATATTCATAAAATTTGTTTCTTGTTTCTAGTTAGTAATTATTCTTAGTTGGGTAGTAAATAAATCAAACTGTGTCTGGTCTATAACTCTGAGTTCAAGATTTTTCTTATCGAACTGAGCTGAGCCTATCTACTTGATTAAGGTCGATCTTGAGCTGTTCGTAAATATTATGAATCTACCTGAGTTTGAGTCGGACTTGGGCTGAATGATCTTTTATTTTTTGTGGGTGTGGGTGGGGTATGGAAACAAACTAAATGAGGGTGGAGTTTCATCTTGTCTCACATTTGGAAGTAGGGTGTGTGTTTGGAAGCTGAGATGAATAGGGGTGGAAACGAGTCAATCTGTTCTAGCTCGACAAGTAAAGGACACATAATCACAGTTGGCAATAATTGCTAGAGTAGTTCAAGTAGTTTATTGAACCAAGCTTGAGTATCAAAATTACTCCGTTGATGAGACCAGAAGACTGAACAAGCTTTAATTTTTTTTAATTACAAATATATGCTTTTGTATGTACATTACAAATACACCCTTCAGTTTGGATGTTTAATCGGGCTTGAGCCCGAGTCAATACATAACATTTGGTAAAATTAATTAGATTGTTCGATCCGAGCTCGAGTTCACTCCAACTCAGGCTTACTCGAGTCAATTTTCGAATATTTCAGTCTTCACTCCAACTCAGGCTTACTCGAGTCAATTTTCGAATATTTCAGTCGCGATGAACTTGAGCCTACTTGTCTCGGCTTGGCTCGGCTTGATGCATTGGTAGCGAGGCTGTTGTAACGAAGACCTACCCTTATTCAGTTTTTTTTTGTCCCAGAATGGAAGTGCCTATCTTAATTTATTGTGTTACTATGTAGAAAGAGCCCTATTAGTGAACTTATTTTATAGAAAAAGTCCTTAAGACTTGGGTTTTGCACCAGACTTGATACATCCGTACCTGCCAAAATTTCATTCACAAGGATGTCTTCTAGAAAAGTAGTTTTAAAGATATCTCTTTTGATGCAGAGTACTTGGAGCTCAATCCCATGGGTTATGTGCCGACCCTGGTGGACGGTGACATAACAATTGCAGATTCTTTTGCCATCATAATGGTGTGTCTCTCATGGATTATATAGGATAAATGATATTTCACTTGTACAGTTTACACGTTGACACATTCCAATGGATTCTTTGTTTTTATAGTATCTAGAAGAGAAGTATCCTCAGCGTTCATTGCTGCCCAGTAATCCGGTTACTAAAGCAGTAAACTTCCAGGTACATGCTTTTGCTTTCATAATACTAGCTCGTACAAAGCACGGGCCGAGATTAAAATATTAAATTTATTAAATTACTGAAAATAAATATATAATTATGTAGTTATAGAGAATTGAACCTGAAATTAGGATGAAAACATCTAACAAATAGATATTATTTAATTATGTAGTTATAGAGAATCGAAGCCGGGGTGAAACTAAATAAGTGAAATTAAATAATTAAATCTTGTATTATTATGTATTATGTAGTTGCAGTGAATCGAACTCGAGTTTGGAATGAAACTAATTAATTTAATTATTTATGCTATGTTCTTGAGTTTTTTAGATAAAGAAAAGAAAAGAAAGGGGAATTAGGTATGGGAGAAAAGAAAAGAAAAGATTTGATAGATAATTTTCTTTCTTGTATTCCTGAATTATTCAAGGAATGAAAAGAAAGCGAAGAGTCAAAGATAGGTTAAAATATTCAATTTATTTATTTCTGTAATTTATCTTTCTCTCGCAATCTTCCCCCTTTTGTAAAGAAAATTTTGGAGAGAAATTTGACCCATATTTAACCTCCCTTTCCATCCTTCAAAAAATCTTTGGTACACTTTACAGAAAAATAAATAAGCACAAATCTTTCCCTTACACTCCAGATCTATACTCGGGAACATAGTGTTAGTGATAACCAAAATTTGGTACTTTGGTACTGTTGTGTTCCATTGAAAAGGGGTTTCCTTATTAATAAAAAAGAGAATAGATAGATGCCCAGGTCTTTATTAGGATATGTGTGTTTAAATAACAAGGAAACCCAACTAAATGAAAAGCTAGAAAGCCGTAGTAGTAGTTTTAGTACATAAAATGTTATGTTATTTAAAACTTATATTACTTGAAAAATGAAGAGAAAGCATCATCAATTCCCGTAAAGAGTACCTAAATATGAAGTTGTAAGATGTCATCCTTAAAATTTAGTTCTCATGTTATGAATAATGTACTAAGAATGCAACACTGCTGCATAATCCAAATCTCATGTAATTGGAAGCAGATGCCATCTTATTCATTTAAACTTATGCTGTTGTATTTTATTAATAACTCGTAGGCTGCAAGCATAGTTTCCTCGGGCATACATCCTCTACATAATTTATCAGTACTGGTGAGTACTTGATTCCCCTTACAGTGATGAGCGCTTATTCTGTTATTCATGCTATAAAGCTATACTTTGTCGTCAAGATTACCCACTTTCCATTTTTACTGTTTTTTTTTGCAGAAATATATTGGTGAGAAAGTTAGTCCTGATGCGAAGCTTCCTTGGGTTCAATCTCATATTCGAAAAGGCTTCGGTGGTGAGTTTATATCAATGAGCCTTGCTCACATCTGACCAGATAATATAATCAGAGATAAAATATAAAAAAGACAAACAAGAGAAATAGAGATGCTGCAAGGAGAATATAGGAAGTTCTATTTGCAGTAGGAATCCTGATTTTTGTTTAAAAAATTGAACAGTCCTATCAAGCTAATAAAGTCCATTAGTGCAACTGCTGAGTAGTCTCCAAAGCTGTAATAAGACTTTAATGCTCCGTTTGGTTAGGAGAATGAAATGGAATGGAAAATTGCGAACAAAGTTAAAGGAGAAAAAAAGGAGATGGGAGAGAAGAGTGAGAAAAGAAATGAGGGGTGCAAATTTTTAATGATGAGATTTGTGAAGAAAATGAGCAGGATGGAGAGCATTCTTTCTCAAATTGGTGGGTTTGAGCTCTAGTTTAATTTGCTAAGTCGCTGGAATAGATGACTATTTTACTGAATACATACCTCTTTCCTTTTTCTTTTTTTTTAAAATTCACCTTCTGAAACAGTTTTAAACACAAGAAGAAACTTAAAAAACATGCGAATTTTTTCTACTTTAAACTTGTATCAAGTTATAAGTTACTTTTAAGGTATAACAAACACGCATTTGACTGGTAAAGCTATGAAGGAATCTTAGATAATCCCGGTGGTCGATATGTATGTTTCAGTTTTTGTTAAATTAAGCATGCTGGAGCTGGAATCTCTAACTTAGTATGGCCTGTTTCAGCTCTTGAGGTGATATTAAGCAAGCATGCTGGAAAGTATGCCACTGGAGATGAAGTTTACCTGGTTTGCCCTTATCTGACAGACTGATACATATTTACAGGCTGTGTGCATGTGTACATGATGTATAGTTGAATGCAGATACCTATTCTGTTGGAGGTCACTTGTGAAGATTAAATACATTTGTTAATCATTATATTATTCTTTCTGTATATTATGCATTTTCTTGTATTTTCCTGTCATAGTTTATATAAAAAAAAATGATCTATGTTCAGGGGCTGAAACACAAATTGTCTACTGTAAATATAGGTTGAAACATTGAAATAGGTTGATAACCTGTTAGTTTTCTCTATGAACAAAATTTTTATGTTAAGATTACATATAATTCCAAAAGACAATTTACGAGAAAATAAAAATATGTATGTAAATTCCTAAATGTATGATATATTAAGAAGCATTATAAAATTCTCATTCTTGGATGAAGTATCTAATTTATTTTTGTGACTTATCCTAAATTCTCCCTTAAATTGATATGTTATTGCTAAAAAAGTAGAGAATGAGTAAAGTAGCAGCGAAAAAATAAAGTAGACAATGATTTTTTGTCACAATTAAATTGATAGAATTTCTATAGACCTGGGTTCACTACAGTTTATGAAGTTACCAAATACTTGGTCTTATTGATGGCATAAGGGTCTTGTGCCAATTATTACCACTTTGCCGTCCTTCACAAGTTTAGCAATTTTTCTCTTCCAGGCTGATATATTTCTGGCACCCCAGATAGATGCAGCACTTAAAAGGTTCAGCATTGACATGGTAGGCTGTGTTCTTTCCTTAAACTTGGAATCTCTCGCATTTCATATGGTCATCGAGTTGTTGCTTACAATGTACTAGCAAAGACTTTCCTTCTTTTAGATGAGCTTATGATGTTATTCTTAGTAACAGATTATTGTCCAAGTTAGCATACAACCTGTTCTGTAAAAGTCATGCTTTAGAGTTGCACTTTATGTCGATTTAGGCTATGCTTCCAAGACTTGCCTATTTTTTAGGTCTGCCCTTGGTTGAAAACTGTTTGTTACAACTTAGAACAATTTTCAGTAGATTCAATAATTTAAAACTAGCTTACATTAGCTTATAAAGAGCGCAACTGAATTACAAGTTCTCAAATAAATTAACAAAATCTCAGGAACCATGAGTCAAAGTCTAACCTGCTCCAAAAGTATGTCTACCAAATTAAATTAAATTAATAAAATAATATCACACTCCCAAATTGCCCTTAGTAATTGGTGTCCAACTCCGAAAACCTGAAGTACTAATAAGGGTGGGCTCATCCCAACAAGCAATAGTCTAAAAACTAGCCAAATCAAGCAAGTTCTTAAAATATTGATTTACAATAATATTACAATAAATAAATGAACACGATGTTTTTCGGTTCTGAAATTAATTTACGTAACTAACAAAGTAGTTACAGACCGGTTATTTATATGTTGATTGATTTATATGATAATTATATGGTAATTTAATAGTTTTTAACCCCGTTATCTTTATGTTGCTTGCGTTACTCCAACGAACAGCCTATGATTCAGTAATTGTTAAGAACATGCCTTAATTAAGGGATGGATAGATGGACAAGCCTCAAAGAGGGGATCTATATGCAGGGACTTCAGTAGGTGTCTAGACAGCCCGGAAAGGGGTGGAATTACTAATGGTTTAGTAGGTGTCTATGCAGTTGGCTGAGAAAATATTGGAATGTTGATGGGCTTTTAAAATCTTCTTTGAATTAGATAACATATTACTTTGAATTATATTTATATTTATATATATAATGAATTTGTAAAATAACTGGAGTTTCAGTATTACTTGAGTTATATTTCCAACAGTTAACCAGGGTTTAGAGAGTCACTTGAAATCAAATTTTTAACATTAAAACTAGAGCGTGGGAATATTTCTTGTCTCATTCTGCCAAGATATCTGTAACAAATCTTGACACGGATATTGATTTGAATCCAGACTACCTCCTAAAAGCTCAACAATTCTCTTTAATATACTTATTTTTCCTGCACTTTTTCTTAGTTCTTTCCTCATTTCCTGTATATGTCCCTTTTGTCCTCTTTCTTTCTTGTTTTTCTTTTGATGGACTAGCCTCTTGTCTCTTGTTACCGTTTGTTTTCTTCCACTTTTGCTCCATAAATTATTAACTGGTTCTTTCTAATAGTCTTCTTTGAACTTCCCTCTTATTTTTACCTTAGCTAATCCGTATCGCTTTTCATAAAATATTATAAAAGTTGCCGTTGATTGTTGCATTAGTTATTAGTCTTGCTCTTGCTAGTGTCTATCTTTTTGGTAGATAATAATCTTCGTGGTAGCAATAATATGTTCTCTTAACTTCTGCACATTTCTATTTGGTTGAGCTCTACCAACTACCATCAATTTTTATTGTGCTCAATGGCCTTTGCAGACTGAGTTCCCTCTTTTATCGAGGTTGAATGATGCATACAAGGAGCTGTCTGCGTTCCAGGATGCTATGCCAGAAAAGCAGCCAGATACACCAATTGAGGGTATATAAGTGATGGTTTTGCAGAGATGAAAAATAATGAAGTTCTTCATAGTTCATATGGTGGAATGTTTAGAAAAGATGATTGTAAAGGATGCTTCCTGTAAGATACAGAAATTGTAGAATCGTTGCTTGGTTTTGGAAAAATCAACGACCATATCGAATAGTAACCTCAATTTAGTTGGTAGCGAGCTACTTCCCAGTTCCCATTACAATAAAAAGGTCTATTAAGAAGTGAAATGGCTGACATTCATACTCAAACTGGGAATAAATTGGAATTTTCATATCCAAAAGGTAAACCTGCAATTGATAAACTGTAATTGAAGTTCAAATTAGAAAAAAAAATTAAGAAATCAGTGAATTTGAGCTTGGGAAAAAAAATACAAAGGCAGTAAATTGAATTGTCTATTTGCAGCGGCCATTGAATTTTAAATGATTCAAATAAGAAAGAATTTTTTTATTTTGATGTAAAATTAGATTTATAAAACTGGATGGAAGAAGGTTTTACGTATATATATGTGTGTTTCATAAATTATGTTGTTGAATCTTAAAAACATTTTTACGATTAAGTTTATCAGTTATGAGTTACCCTATCTCAAAACTCGGAATTTTTTAGCGGCAATTCCAACTAATCCTGCTTTGGAGCTCACATGCAAGATACAAGTATGTATCTCTTCTTCTTGTTTAGCAAACCTAATCTCTGTCTTGTTATGTTTTGATTACCTGTACATTAATTTGGTTGTTGATTTTAAGCTTGATCTTAGAAATGTAAGTACAAAGATTTTCTTTTTTGTCTACATGTTTAATTCTTTTCGAGATTGCGCTTGTTTATGGGCATGCTTTTGTATATTTATATCTGTTTTGTTAGTTCTGCTTATTATCAAATACGACTGCTCAGGGCTTCAACATCCAACAAGTTTTATCTGAAAGAAAATTTAATATGCAGAGTATCAACCTCCAAATGAGAAAGTTCACGTGACTGGTTATTCTCATTGATAGGCTAAGTAATACTAAAGTCGGAAAGACAGAATAATGAACGTTCCGGACCCAGAAAGGATTATATGGAAATAGTCCAAAGGATACAGACATAACGATTAATAGCCTAAGTAATACTAAAGCCTGAAAGACAGAAGAATGATTCAGACCCAGGAAGGATCAAAGAGAGATATGAGTCCGGACAATATGACAAATGTTAAAGAAGGAATCAGTCATAGGTCAAACAATCAAACATATAGAAATGACAGGTGGCGAGACGTCTACAAAAGTGTGACAGGACGGCGCGAATATTCCTTCACATGTCTTTAATGATGACAGAAATGTTTACCTGTCACTATCAACACATTCCATCTGCAGCTTTACACACGCCAAGATGATTCCTGCACGTGTCCGCCATCCCGCTCCTCGTACACGTGTTCGTGTTCGTCATTTGCGCGCTCCACGCGTCCCGCCACCCTGCCAAGGAACGGTCCAGATTTCGAGGTAACACCCCTAAACCCTAATCATTGACCTATAAATAGCCCAAGGATTAGAGTGTAGAGGAGGTTCATTTTTCACATAAAACCCACATACACACTGATACACTCTCTCTTCCTTACATTCTTCTCCAAGAATCCATAATCATTCTCACGCCGGAGGTGCCGCGAGGCCACCACCCCCCGCCGGTATTGTTTTGCAGGAACCCTCTCCGGCAGCTTCACCATTTTCCGAGATCTCAACCACCAAAAGAAGGAGGAGAAGGACGTATGGCGGACTGAGCGTTATCACTCATAGTTTCTTATAATTTTAAAATTTTCATGTAACTAACTGGTAGTTTGCTCATATTTGTATGACTTGGTATGATTACTAACGAGATGCATTGGTTATTTTCAGGTAGCTTGTTCGATGGCTTTTGTGGGAGACGAAGAAGCATCTCCTTCAACACATAGATGCGCTTATCAAGTATTCTTGAGTTTTAGAGGCGTAGAGACGCGTCTTACTTTTAGTGGCCACCTTTATAGAGCTCTAAAGAATGCTGGAATTAAGACATTTAAAGATGATATTGAGATAAGTAGAGGAAAAACAATAAAATTAGAGTTACAGAGGGCTTAATCAATCAATCGCCACAATAATTGTTTTCTCAAAGGACTATGCCTCTTCTAGGTGATGCCTCGATGAACTCGCAATGATCCTTGAACGGAAGAGGGTCTCTACACATATAGTATTACCAGTTTTCTATAATGTTGATCTTGCAAATGTTACAAGACAATCCGACAGCATTGGAAAAACATTTGCTATATATGAAAAGAGAGTTAAGCGAGAAGCTAATAAAGAAACAAAGAACAAATTGGTGGAAAAGACTCTCAAAGAAGCTGCAGAAATATCTGGGATGGAATTAGAAAAGGAAGCTAATAGGTAATATCATTTTATTATATCACTTTCGCAATTGATTTAGCTAATTGATATGTCTACGTCTCCCTATATTGTCATTTATTATTAATATGCAGTGTTCTAAAAAGCGCAAAGCGGCCCGAAGCGGTGAGAGTACCTTCTAGCGCTTAAGCGGCTAAGCGGACGCTTAAGCGGAATTTTAAGCGGGTCACTAATCGGATTAATAATATATATTTTTAAATTTTTTAATATAATATTATTACATGTAAAATTAAAATTATGTAATAATTAAGTAATAAGAATTTAAAGATAAAACATTTTTAATCAAAAAGGGTATTTTAAAATTTTATGATAATTATAGTCATATTATAATAAACATTATTATTTTAAAATTAAAAAAATAGCAGGTCAATATCATTTTGACAGCTTAATGACCGCTTAATCCACTTACTAGACCGCCTAAACTTCATTAACCGTTTTTCAACCCGATTATGCACTAATCGCTGCGTTTTTATCCCAATTCCGCATAAGCGGCCGCATAAACCGCTTTTTAGAACACAATTAATATGTCAACATCTCTCGTCTCCCACAACAAAAGCAATATGTACAACAATAAGATTGCCGCTCCGACAACAGATGTATATATCTTCTTGATATGCTTTGAATGTCGTAACAATTATTATGCACAATTTTTTGGGAAAAATTGTGTATACTAGTTAAAGATGATTCCATTTGTGATAACAATGAGATAGTAGAAGATTCTGTTTTCACTTTAAAACCTTGATTGACATTAGAGATGGCTATCTTATTATGATATGTATCTACCTATAAGTACATTCCAAACTAAAAGTATATATCTAGAAATTATTTGTCCAAGTGAGCATTTCATAGAACAGGCGATGCCATAAGTGCTGTAGGATTTAAGCATATATATTAGATAGACAGCTGATATAACACAGGGAAAAGACCAAGAACTGGTGTAGAAACTTGATAATTAAAACAAATGTGCATACAGATATATAAATAGATAAATCAACTGAGTGGTTACTAAAACTAAGCAACTAACTTCCAAATACTACTCCACTACTCCCACGACGCATGACTCTCCTAATATTACTGAGCAGAAACAAAGACCTATTCTAATGCTTCTAATACGGGCCTGACAGTAACATTCTAATTTATTCTCAACATTAAACATAAACATAAGCCCATCAACTTAACCAAAGCCCAAACAAATAAAACAAGTTTAGATTAATTTCCAACAATCTCCCCCTTAATCTAAACTTGTCTCATGCAATCCCTCCGGCCCGTATGCCTTTTAAACTGAGCCCGTATGGCTATCAACTGAGCCCGTATGGCTTTTGACTTCTCTGCCCATTTGGCACTTAAACTTAGCCCGTTTGGCAAAAAAAAAATCCTGCCCATCTGGCACTTTTGTTTGCCCGTCTGGCACCATACTTCTGTCTATAACAATGTTGTCTCATCATCCTCGATCTGTGCAAGGTTCCCTTCTTGTCTCTTCTCTCGTTCCCGTCATGGTTTACTACACTCTCAAGCATAGTGTCCCAAGGCGTTACAGTTATAGCACTTTATCCTACTCCTGTCACGGAAATAACCACCTCTAGCTCTTTGATTCTGAGATGCCAAGAGAAGTTGTCCACCTGTACTCTCGGACCTGCCCTTCATCCTTTCCTCGTGAGCTTTGAGACGACCCACTAATTCTTCGACCGTCATTGACTTGATGTCTCCAAACTGCTCAATATTTGAAGCTATCTGAAGAAACTTATCAGGAACAACTCGCAAAATCTTTCTCACAACACACGATTCTTCCATCGGTTCTCCAAGTACCCTTATATTGGTCACGATTCCGCTCAACTTCATGCAGAAATCGTCTATCTGTTCCATTTCCTTCATGACCAGAGACTCAAATTCTCCCTTCAGTGTCTGCACTTTTGCCTCTTTTACACGTTCTGCTCCCATACACATCACCTTAATCGCTTCCCAAGCTTCCTTAGCGGTTTCTTTCTCAGCAGTGGTCAACAATACATCTTCAGGCACACCTTGATATATCGCTGCAAGGGCCACCTGCACCGTTCTTTCATCTACGACTACTTTGGGATCCTTTTGTTCGATTACACCCCAGACTCCTTGCGCCTTCATGAACACTTTCATCTTTAGGGACCATGCTGTATAATTGCTTCTCGTCAACATGAGATAGCTCAAACCCACAGCACCTTCTTTTGTCTTGGGCATTTCCGTGATTTCTTTTGTATGTTTTGGTTGTTATTTAGACATGCACATGACCTAAACACCTGCTCTGATACCAAGTGTAGGATTTAAGCATATATATTAGATAGACAGCTGATATAACACATGGAAAAGACCAAGAACTGGTGTAGAAACTTGATAATTAAAACAAACGTGCATACATATATATAAATAGATAAACCAACTGAGTGGTTACTAAAACTAAGCAACTAACTTCCTAATACTACTCCACTACTATCACGGACGCATGACTCTCCTAATATTATTACTGAGCAGAAACAAAGACCTATTCTAATGCTTCTAATACGGTAACATTCTAATTTATTCTCAACATTAAACATAAACATAAGCCCATCAACTTAACCAAAGCCCAAACAGATAAAACAAGTTTAGATTAAGACATTGACTTGTGGATAAGAGATGCCACTACCAATTCTAGCATAATGGTGATATCGGAATGGGGGTATTGGAAAGACGACCATTGCGAAGTTTGTCTATAATGAGAATTATAACAACTTTGATGGTTGTAGCTTTCTCTCTAATATGAGAGAAAAATCAAAAGTACCTAAAGGTGTAATTGATTTGCAAAAGCAACTTCTTTCAGATATATGCAAGAGAAAGAAAGAAAAAATTAACAATGTCGATAGAGGAATCTATGAAATTAGAGATGCCCTAGGTTGAAAAAGGGTCCTTCTTGTTCTAGACGACATAGATCACATTAAACAAAATATATGCTATATTCAGAAAGCAAGATAGCCATTTCCCTGGAAGTAAAATTGGAACGAGAACTTGAATCTCTTCTGTCAAAATTTACTATGTTGTGTATAATGTCAAAATTTTAGGGCACAATGAATCGATTGATCTCTTCTGTCTTAATGCTTTTCCACAAGGCCACCCAACTGATATATACCTGGAGCAGATACAGAAAACAGTAAATCTCTGTGAAGGACTTCCTTTAACTCTTTGCATTTTGGGTTCTTCTCTTATTCGTAAGAAATTAGATATTTGGGTGGGTTTATCAAAGAAACTAGAGACCATTCCAAATGGTGACATTGTCGAGAAACATAAGACAAGTTATGACTCCTTGCCAGATGATGATGTCAAGAATATATTCCTCTATATTGCTTGTTTCTTTTCTGGAGAAGAATATAATCGCACATTTGAGATACTAGATGCATGTGAGATGCATCTTGGAACAAAAATAATCACTTATGAAATCTAACCTTTCTTTTGTCTCCAACAGGGTACAATAAAAGTCAAAGCTCTAGCCTTTAACATGGAAATAGAGAAAGAAGAAAATCTACATGACATGGACTTGGATACTGATGCATTTGCAATGATGCAGCAATAATGTAGAGCTCACAGGAAGCTATGAAGAATTTCCTAAGGGATTACGATGGTTATCATGGCACGGATGTCATTTTGAATGCGTACCTAATGAATTGTCGTTGCAGAGTCTGGTTTGTCTTGATATGCAGCATAGTAGCTTGATGCAGCTGTGGAAGGATTCAAAGGTTTGAGTTCCAATGATTTGTCTTGAATAATTGGTTTTCTTTTATAAATGATTTTTATAGTTGTCCCGTTCTAATATGTATTTTGTCCGAGTAACAGCTTCTTCCATCACTTAAGATCCTTAACCTCAGTCATTCTAGAAGGCTTACGAGTTACCACAAGTCCGGACTTCTCAAAACTCCCAAAACTTGAGAAGTTGATCCTTAAAGGTTGTGCAGAATTAAATGAGATATGTGAAACCATCAAATTTTCGGCTAGACTTGTTTTACTAAATGTGAAAAATTGCGGAAAATTAACTAAACTTCCCAGAAATATAAGCAAGTTAATATCTCTTGAAAGTTTGATTATCTCTGGTTGCTCTGGTCTTGAGGAGCAGTGGGCCTAGGGGATTTGAAGTTGCTTAAACTGTTTCATGCTATAGAAGAATTAAGTCTTGCAAATTGCAAGTTATCAAATGATTCCCTCCTAATAGATTTATTTAATTTATCGGTGTTGAAGTATTTGAATCTGAATGGGAACTTGTTTACAAGCCCCCCAGATTTCTGTCAAACCCTTAGCAAGCTTGAGAAACTTTGCATCAATAACTGTCCACTGCTCCGGTCTATTACAGGTCTGCCAATAAATATAATATATCTTCTTAGTGGCGGTGGCTACACAGACTCTCCTGAGCAGAGTTATGTATCATATCTTGAATTTTATGGATGCCACAGCCTGATTGAAATTGAGGGTTGTTACAAGAAGGTTTATATCAGATATGTGGACAGAAGAATAAAAAAGAACTTGGGGTTGCTGGAATTGGAACAAAGTTTGCTAGATCTGGACATGTACAAGGACAACAAGGTACTCTATCTCTGTCTCCTTCATTTGTTGCTTCAGTTCTTTCTGCATTCTATTCAATTGACATGGCACAGGTTAAGCATGAATACGGCATATTCAGCACGTGGGTTCCAGGCTATGAGCTTCCAGGATGCTTCATTTTCAAAGATAAAGACACAAATACCATATCCTTTACTGTTCCAACTAACCCTAAGATCCAAGGCTTGACTGGGCACTGTCTTAGGTGTGAAACCACAAACAGGTTCAAATTATGCCATCTCAGTGACAATATATAATGAAACCAGGAGAATAAAATGGAGTTACGGTGTTGGTGACTACGCACACAAGGGTGTGGTATGGCTGCTTTATTTCAAGCTGGGCTCATTACTTGAAGCTGGGGATAAAGTTACTGCTTATTTTGTACACGCACCTAATGCAAAAGAGTTTGGTGTCAAAGCTGTTTATCACGGAGACAATGATGATGAGGATGAAGTTTATGATACCAATTTTGATCAGAATAAGTTGACGATAATGGAACAGAACAATTCCACTCATCTTTCTTTGGCTGACCATAGTTTTCTCAAGTCTGATTTTCATGTTGCTGGGACAGCCTATTTGTTTGGTCGCGCGAATGTAGAGTTCAGCAACCGCCCCAAATTACGTAAGTACTCTTCTTGAAGTCTTTTCTAAAATTTCTTGAAAAACTTGGCAATTCATATATATCATATCTGTCCATCAAAAAATGTACTATGATAGGTACATTTAAGAAGGACTTACGCTAGTTTCTGTACCATCTGAGTTGTGTTAGCGCCTTTTTAAGGGAAGAAAATGATAGACTGCTTTATTCCCTTAACAACAGAAAGTTGTAATCTTTTCCTTTCATGCTTTGATTGTTAACGTTTCACTACCTAAGAAACACCCAAATCTGAATCAATCTCATGTACTCGTATATTGTTCCTTCAAATGAATGTGTAGTTATATACAGAGTGGATTGGGGTGGATTGAATCCGATTGCTGAATCAACCAGACTTCAGAAAATTATGAAGGTGCAGCTAAAGAGTTTTTGATTCTCGATTAGCAAAAGAAAAGAAAATAAAGGTTTTGAATATACTTATCAGAAAAAAGGTTTTATGATAAATTGGGTGGAAAACAAAAAAAAATCAATGATCTTTGTACCTATATAAGCCTGAATTGGATATAATAGTACTCATCTTTGGTCATAGTTGGAGCCCAAGTGAAGAATGATGAAATGAGGATTAGGTGAGCCTTGTGTCTTGGCTGCTGCACATGATGAAGAACCTCACTGTTCATATGTTCATATTCTTCCCAAGCTCATATTCTTTGGTCTCGTCGTTTGTCAAATTTGATCATATAAGGTATGGTATTTATAAATTTGTAATATTTCATGTTTAATGGATATAAGAAGGGAAGAATAAGACATGCAACTGAATGCATATTAGTAGTTTTGTAATTCAATGTACTGCATGTACCCCCTTTAACTATTTTCTATGTAGCTTGAGAGGCACAAAGTGTTTTCCTTTGAGCTTGTTTTGCTTCTGTATGTTGCCTTCTGTGCAATTGTAATGGCATATAACTTAAAGTACTGCAACAAGAAGGAAAGGTTACTATATAAAATTTAGGAAATGTATTGTTACATCTTTTATGTCATTATGTTTCTTATGCTTATTCATATTTGTATCGTACAGACCGATCCTCTATTTAGAAAGAACTCAAAGACAAAGAAGCTTTCTCAGGTCATTGGTTTCTCTAATAAGGCAGAGAAATACCACTCATTCTTTTCTGCTCCACGATCAAGCTTCATGCCTGCATTCCATCTCAGCTTCTTGAATCCAACACGATCTATCATGGGCACATACGTTCCGTTCAACTGTGATCCGAGGCAGAAGAAATGATCAAGCCAGAAGAGCCCCCCTGGCCTCATCACCCTGTAAATATCATACAATGTGAACTCAAGCATAGTATCTGGGATCCAGTTGCTCAGAACATGCATTGAATGAACAATGTCCAATGTGTTTTCAAAGAAAGGAAGCCTCTGGAACACACTGACATGCATTGGAATCAATCCCCTGGATGCTATGAAACTATTGAACGGACCATCAATGTTCATTGTGCTTGTGATGATGGTAATGTTTCTCTCTTTCATCCGAGCAGCAAAAGTCCCCGTGCCTCCACCAATATCCAGGCCAATACGAATGCTTCCCGCTGGTTTTGTTCCAAGAACTTGGTCCATCCCGTAATCAAGGCCTCCATTGTCGATAAGCCATCTTGATCTTTCTCTTCCTTTCAAGTTGAAACAATCTTTACAGTCATAGTAACCAGGAGATTTCTGTCTGTCTACAAGACACTTGTAGTTTTTACAAGTGTAAGGGTCCCAGATGATGCTTTTGTCATGTGGAATTGTCCACAGGCTCTCCGGAACTCGTGTGGGCTCCACATAGCCCAAAGGCGACTTGGGGTGGCACCGCCTCCTAGGCAGTGGCTCACACCCCTTGAGAATTAATCTTTGTGCAAAGACATCATCAGCTGGACACTCTTTACCAATGTCATAAGTCATATACTTTGTCAACTCTTCTGGAAACCTTAAGCAGCCTCCTCCAACAGGAGGATGTACATTATCAGATCCGCTTCTTGGGGAAAACCCAAGTGGGAGCTTGTGAGGACCAATGGCAAGCTTCGCCTCATCAGACAAGTTGAAGAAGTCATTACCTTGTGTAGTCTTTTCGGACTCACGAAGGCTAGTGAGTTCAGCAAGCAGTGACTCAATAAGTGAAGTAGTGGAAGCTAGTTTTCGTCTGAAATCAGAGATTTGAGAGTGGCTACCTGCAAGCTCATGCTGGGTTGAATTGAGTTGATGCAGAAGACTTGTAGAGTCCCACAAAGGAAGAGACGAATTTTGAGTGAAAATGTAGATGGTGACAAGGTTGGTAAGTACGATAAGCAAGAGTATTTTGAGCTTGAGCTTAGTTTGAATACTTAGTTGACAAACTTTCTTTTTTGGATGGTCTTCATCTTTACTTCCCATCAAAGTTGTTCTCAACTATGCTTGCTTTAAAATGAAGTAGAAAAATGTACCAGTAAAGTTGAGAATTGGAGATGGCTTATGGAATGGGGAATGAATATGTGGATCGAAAATTGGACAATATATAGAGAGCGAGGAGGTCTAATGAGTTGAGGATTGGAAAATATGGGCAGACTACATGGGGGCATTTATGAACACTTGGGATCTCGTTCTTTATATTTTTAAAATGTTAAACAACACTGCAATTTAGCGATTTGTACGTTCCAGGTCAAAAGGGTTATGATTTGTGTATATTTTTCGAGATCTGAATCCACCAGTTGACAATTGACTTGCAAATAATTCATGTAATTGTTACATCACTAATTGTCTACTATTTTCAAAATTCGCAGACTAAATTTCTACTATTTGCAAAATTAAAGAGCAATGTCATGAATATCAAAGTGTTTTTTAAAAGGGTTAATTATCTTGTTGATTTGAACCTAAAATATCAAGTTAGTCATCAATCAATCAGGTCACTAAAGTCGGTTATAGGTACACTCCGCTAAATAAATAATTTTTTTTAGATGAAAAATGATGATGTATTAAAAAATATTTAATGTGATATCTACATGGTAGGGTTACATACCCATTTCAGACCATAAATTGAAGAAATTAGCATTAATATTAGTGTTTTACATCCATAAAAAAGTAAGTTATATAATAGAATGTACCTGTAGCTGACTTTAGTGACCTGTTTGAGACCGTTTTCAGTTTGGTGACCAACTTGATACTTTAGACCCACTTTAGTGACCAACAAGATAATTAACCCTTTTTTAAAATAAATAATGTTATAGGTATCGATTTTGGTACAAAATGACATGTGTCATTTATTGGACCCTCATTTTCATCAATTAAAACATTTTAAATTGACATATCAGCAATTTCACATCATTTTCTAACTAAATTTTATACCTCATTTTGGTACCTCTAGCATTACTTATTTAAAATTGTTTCTCAATGTCACGTGTCATTTTTTAATTTTTGAAACATGTACATATATATAGCTCTTCATTTTTAAGATACATTTCCAATTAAATTTTATTATAATTGGGAATGAATTTGGGAAGGTGGGAACTCTAACCTTTTTCAAATTAATTTTTGTTGAATAAATCAAATTAAAATTCAATTTTAGTACAATTTGCGAAGAAAAATACTCAAATTCTAAAGGAAACAAATGACCGAATTTAGATTTTAGAAAAAAAAATCAGGAATTATTGTTTTCATGGGCCCATAGCATATCACAAGTGGAGAAAAAGTAAAAAGTAAAAATTTTATGTTTGAGTAATTTTTTTATTTTGAGCAATTTATGATTTACTAAAATTGTAAAGTTAAATAAATAAATAA
Source organism: Heracleum sosnowskyi (assembly GCA_030848705.1). Taxonomy (NCBI): domain Eukaryota; kingdom Viridiplantae; phylum Streptophyta; class Magnoliopsida; order Apiales; family Apiaceae; genus Heracleum; species Heracleum sosnowskyi. The sequence continues at coordinate 49,338,116 of CM061244.1, forward strand.
TATATTTGAATGATGATTTTAATATTTTTTTAAATAAAATTATTAAAAGTGAAATAAATTGTTTCCTACCAACTTCTATTTTTATAATACTTTTTAATTTTAAGTTATTTTTTGACTTGTTACATTAATATTTTTTTAACTAAAAGTTGAAAATGACTTTGAGCTTTCGTCTTAAATCTTAATGCCATTCCCCCTCAAAATAATTACTAGTTTTTAATAATTGGTATTGACACGTCGTGCATCATGCATGTTGACGTAGTATAGAATAGAACCTACTGTATATGAATGAATAAACAAATGTTTTTAAGATTAGTAAATAATTTAATAATAAAAGATATTATTCTGAGTATTTATTTGTCGAGGCTTAACAGTTCAAGTCGAGTGTTTTGGACTTCTAAAATGCTGCACCAATTTACCGAATCCAATCGATCAGGTGACATCGATAAAAATGCCAATACAGTTTTGGGTTGGCCCAGGATTTGCTTATTATTCTGCCACTCCAATCAAAACACACAGAAATTTTGAGTAAATGACACTTTTTTTTATAGGCTACTGGGCTTTGAGTAAATGACACCAGTATAACAGTACTAGAGCATAAATATATCGACTCTAAGAGCAGCCACAATGCTGCATACCATTTCACCAAACCCGTCTGCACCTTTAGCTGTCACATCAGCCGCAAATGGGTTGGCCGAAAAGTTGGCCAAATTGGTCCAATACAAGCCCACTTGCCACATTTTATAGGATCCATTTTATTCTTATTATATTATATATTTAATAAATTATTTTAGAATTGTTGGTGTATCGTTGTTTCTCGATGATGAATAATTTCCGGAATTGCTTAGTTTAGTTATTTTTGAACTTTCACTAGTTGTAGGAGTTCTCCACTTGGGCTGTCTACGAAGCTCAAACCAGTGCCTATCAAAGTTAGACTTCTTTTTGTATTTAGCTGAATGAAGAATATGAGCTTTCTCATTTATGTCATCCAAGTTTGAACCGCTACCGATTGTATTTTGCGCCTCTTCATAACAAGCTCCAAATTTTTGAGCACCTTCGTTTATACGTTGCCACCTTTTTTTCATAGCCACAACTCCCCTCCTAATGATACCAGGATTATCTTCTTCACAATAGTGACGAATTCGATCCCAGAATGCCTCGGCTTTTTGATCAGTACCGACTAGTGGATCAATTGACACATTCAACCACGCACTTATTAAGAGCTTGTCTTCAACCCACTTCCACTGTCCAGTAATTTCTTGTACATCTTCACTTTCCTCAAATTCATCATTAAGATCAAAAACATTTGGACTACTAAAAGCTGGCACTTGTGAATGTGGGGAATTTTGAGTAGGTGATTGTTGGGTTTCAAAATGTGGATTTGAAAATGGAGGAAAAGGAAATTGGTATGGAGAATTTTGAGGATATGAAAATGGAAATTGAGAATTCTGAGATTGTGAAAATTGGTATTGAGAATTCGGAACTTGAGAATTAATATTAAAATTCGGTGGATTTGGAAAATAAGAATTTGGATATGGATATGGAAATTGAGGGTTTGGATTTTGAGAATTTGAAGGAGGTGGGGGATTATTTGGATTCATCTTTTGGTAGAGAAAAAATTAAAAAAACAAAGAGTATGAGTAATGAGGTATGAAAATTTTATATTTATAGGAGTAGAAATTATAGCCGTTGCTAAATTATATACGTTATGTAACGTTAATATTAACGTTACAAAAATAAAGTAAACAGGAGCATGAATGAACTAATAAAGCAGTACATATGCTGAGTAATAACACAGTTTACGAGACAGAAAAGTGATAAAAATAATAAAAAGCTGTCAAAGTGGCTCAGCCCACCACGGTGGGACTGACCACTTTTTGAGTGTCTCATACAGTGCTGAAACCATAAGAAATGCATGATCGGGGTCATTTCACGTGGATCAATGTAGCAAGCAGACCTCCACTGGAGGTACTCTAATCTAAAGGGTATGTTAATCAATCAAACAAACGTCAGTGTATAACTAACGGAGGTCATGGAGGAGATTAGGTAGCGTCTTTGCAATTATCTCGATTAATTTTTTTTAACGCATCTAGTTTTTTTAAATAAGCAAATAAATAAGAATTCATTACAAGAACTCAACTACATAGAGGAGAAAAATTCACGCCCATTCAAAAAGCAAGTAACAATCACAATATTATAAACCAAAGTTTAAAATTTACTTAAGAAACATAAACAAGTTTACCAATCCTCATTCTTTCCTGCTGGACAACTTCATCATCATCATCATATGGAGGCAGCAAAAGAGCCATCACAAGCATCACCAACACTATGAGTGGTGTAAAGCATGCAGTGGTCACACCTGATGGAATTAGTCTCTTCAGTACCCATTGTACTGCAACCACCCCTGCTACTGCTAGTGCCCTCTATGCTAGTACCTTCATTGCTCCTATGTTTCTATGCTCTGTTGCCACATGCTACCTTGCTGCTACAACCATTACTCCCACTGTTATTCTTACCAAGGGTGAGACCCTTTGTTCTGGCCTTACCTGCATTATATTTGGCTAAAGTGTTCACATCAAAATCAAGACCATCCCCTTACCTGCACTATATTTGGCTAAAGTGTTCACATCAAAATCAAGAACATCATAGGAGATGGGGCATCCCGTACACTTTTTCGAGGAACCGTACCCTTGAGAATCGCCAAGTGGATGACAATAGGTTTGTCTTTTTTACTCAGTCTTCTTCTTCTCATAACGTTACAATTTATAGTGATTTTGTTGATGCTGTTGGAAATGTGAATATACATATTATTGATAAAACAATTGATCTTAGTGAAGTGTCTATGATTGAATTTTTGGTTGAGGACTCTCTTCCTCACCAACTACATTTCCGGGTTGTTCTGATTTCTGTTCTGATCTTTTTTTTTTCTCCCCCTTAGTTGTGTTAACAGCTTGTAGATGTGCAGATAGAGTGGCTACAACTTGAGTCAGTTGGGCAAATCCCTCAGCCACTTATTTTTGAAAAGAGTCCAATCTAGCATGTAGTGATTGGGAAAGTGCATCCACCTTGGCTTCAAGGTTGGCAGTATCATACCTGTAAGAGTTAGATGGACCACTAATTCTCTTCCTTTTTCCAAAAATAGGAAAAGGAGAAAAATAGGGCAATGAGGCTAGTGGGGTTCTCACACTCTCATTATTTTTTCGAATGATCACATCATTCCTCACAAATGATCTCTCAAGGACTAGTGCCTGGTTAGTGTGGGCTCCCTCAATTTCTCTCTGGACATGCTCAAGTCCCTCTCCTTTTTCCAGCTCATTTGGATGCCTCTCATGTTTTTTCTCACCTCTCTTTTCTTTTATCTCTATTTTCTTTTTCTCTCCCTCACCCATCCTAGGTGCATGTGTGTGAGCAGTACTGACATGCACAGGAGTAGAAGGTTTAGAGTGTACCTTGATAAAAGCAGAAAGTGGAAGATCATCTTCTGAAGAGACATCTTCAAGTAGAACCTCCTCTGTTAGTGGATTCTGAGTTGTAGATTCTAGAGGAGGGACTGTAGATGTGACAGTAACTTCAGGTGTGACAGTGACTTCAGCTTCCAAAATGTTACTGTCAAGAGATGTTGGGTGACAACAATTTTTGGTGTGTCATTTACAACAACTGAGGCTATGACAACAACTTCCTCATGGTAAGTTGCTTGTTGGAGATCAAGCATACTACTGGCTATATCAATTTCTGACAAAGTGGCAGCATGTTCTTTCTCAGTGTTTGGAGGAGTGATGTCCATTAAACTTTGATCAACGGGTTCTTGTGGACCACTTGATGGGGGCTCATCCATGATAGGAGATGAATGATCAAAACCTGAAGGGTTTGGTCTCTCCCCTTCTCTAGGTTGTGGAGAAGAAACAAGCGAGGTAGTAGGGAAGGAAGAAGTAGAAAACATAGAATTGAGATTTGGTTGCTCCTTAGAGGTAAAGTGAGAAGTATCAAAGTTAAAAGATGATTCATCTCTGTGCTCTCTCCCACTGTGAGTTTCTGCAAGTGGAGGCTCCTCATGAGTGAGTACATGAGGTGGTGCAGACTCATTACAAGTTGCCTTGGAAGACATGCCAATTTTAATAGATTTCTCTTGTTGAGAAGAGGCATCTAGGGATGCGTTTAACTCTCTTTCAATCTCTACAGTCTTTTGAGAGACTGTAGGGTGGCTGACAGTAACTTTTGCCCTCTTAACTATCTTCTTCTTAGGTTCATGAGGGGTTACTGTGGTTCATTCTCAGAGACTACCTTATTTGCTGTATTAGATGCATTTTCTCCCTCTTTACCCTTAATGCTACCACTAACACCAGCTTTTAATGGGCGTTTTATGGATTCAGTGATGGCAATTCTTTGGGGTTCAGGTAGTCTAGAGAGCCTAGGGGTAGTGTATGGAGTGGAGTGTGGGTTAGCCAAATTTGGGTCTAATTCAGCTTCACTCTCAAGAGTAAATGTTTCATACCCAATGGGTAATGGATAATCAGGGTTGGACACCTGATCAACCATATGTTGTGTGAAATATAATGGAATAGAGCTGTTTAGATTCTATGTGTTCAAAATCATCCAAAGATTCCGGGAAAAAATGGTCAATAATGTCCGGGGAGTTCACCCCCATAAAGGGGGATTCATCCCAGGTCAAAGCATCACCGGAATCCGAAAATTCTGGTGAAGAAAAAGTAAAATGGTGGGGAAGAGACATGATAGAGTAAAAGGTAGAGGTGGAGAAAAAGATAGAGAGAAAGTGAGGGTGGAGGAGCAGAGGAAAGAGAGAAGATGAAGATGGCGGCTAGGGTTGAAGTGTTTAGAAGAGGGGAAAAAAGAAGGGGAAAAGGAATAGAGAGAATATGCGACTCTCATTTGCGAAAAGAAATTATCCACGCACTATACATGCATCTTTGTGTTGTGTCATGTGTGTGATGATTTAATTTTTTTTTTCAACTTATTTGAAATTTTGTAATATTAAAATAGACTTTATGACCTTTTCGCCCTTCATGTTTGGATTGTTCTACCCATAAACTCTTCAAGTCTAAATGCGTTCTTTTCACCCCTCGGGTATAAAAAGCGTACCTTTTTGGGTCAAAAATGTACTTTTTCGCCCCGGCGGTTGAGTGTCAAAAAGGTACATTTTTTATATCCGAGGGGCGAAAAAGAACGCTTTTAAACTTGAAGGGTTTATGGGTACAACAAACCAAACTTGAAAGGCGAAAAGGTCATAAAGCCTATTAAATATTAAGAAAATAAAATTTCATTTAACGTAGTCCAAGTAATGCTTATTTATCGAACCATAGAAAAGTAGAAATCGAATGAATCTTGGGGTCATTCTCTAACATTTTAAGATTTTAAAGCGACTGATTACTTAAAATGGTATCAGATTTTAGGCCGGCAGAGAAAATATCAGTTTGTGTAATAAGTCAAAAACTGACTTAAAATTAAAAATACATCTCAAGTCAAAAATTGGTATTAGGTACTTTTTTTGAATAATTTATTTTATTTTTGTGATTTTATTTGATAAAAATGAAAATTAACATTCAAATAGATAATTTATCATATTAATTTTTACATTTTTAATAATTCACAAATCATACATGATACGAAATTATTTAAAAATTTTAAATTAAAGTTTTCATTTCATCCTCTAAACAAATTCTAAGTAATAAGTTATTATTTTAAACTAATTCTTACATATCCTATATATGCTCCCTATCTAGCTGGGTGGACCTTAGTCCTTACATATGTATTAAGTATTTACGATGATGATTGTCCCATTTTGAAGGTATATACTTTGTATTTTGGCTAAATTTAAATTTATAAAAGATATTAAAAAATATTATGAAATGGCTATTTACTCGAAATGAAAGGTGTTAAAAATATAATTTATATTCGAATTTGAATCAAATACGGATCATGGATCATATTTAAGTAAAATTATTTTATAAAAAATTAATTAATTATAAAACAAATATGAGAAATACTCCCTTCGTTCTATCCATTTGTTAACATTTGAAAAGGAGAGCGTGACAAGCATCTTAAAACTCTTATAAAATATAGTTTCATTAATTATTTTAATTTTTTTTTCTTCTGAATAAAAGTTAAATGTTTGGATTTTTATTAAAAAAAGATTTTTTTTTTAAAATAAGTAATGAAACTATATTTTATTGGAGCTTTAGAATTCGTGTCTGAGCCCTTCATTTCAAACGTTAACAAATGGATAGGACGGAGGGAGTATATTATATTCTCAGGAGTCGAGATAAAAATAGTAATTTGTTTTAGAAAAGTGATCGGGCATTACATAACAAAATTGAAATTCCAATTAACAACATGCTAAATTGGGTATTTACTCTAAGTAGAATTAACAAGATTGTTTTGCCAATAACATACTAAATTCGGTATTCACTCTATACGTAGAATTAACAAGATTATTGCCAATAACATACAAAATACGATTAGTGTGAGAGATTATTTGAACGAAAGCATAATAACCTGGGTGTCACAGAAACAAAAGTGTGTTGCTCTCTCGTCTTGTGAAGCAGAATTCATGGCTGCTACAACTGCAGCTTGTCAGGGAATTTGGCTTCGCAATATTTTGAGTCAAATAACATCTAAAGTCATTGGTCCAGTCACTCTATGCATAGACAATCGTTCTGCTATTGATTTAGCGAAGAATCCTATGTTCCATGGAAGAAGCAAACATATTGATATACGTTTTCATTTTATTAGAGAATGTGTGGAACGAGGAAAAGTAATCCTGAAACATGTGTGCAGCAGTGATCATCGAGCAGATATAATGACAAAGGGCTTGACAACTATTAAGTTCGAGAACATGAGGAAATTGCCGGGGGGTCAAGAACTTGTGTCGGCAGGTTTGAGATTAAGGAGGAGAATGTTTTGAGTCTTTTGTTTAACATGTTTTTAGGATCTTGAATAAGTCAGTAGTTGAGTAGAGGTTGAGTTTATTTAGGAAGTTCCTTGAGTGATGTCCTAGTTTATAACAGTTCTGTTTTTGCTTTAGTCTTTCTATATATTCATGTATTGCTTTGAGAAATAAAAATTGCAGAAGACGTTTTAGTCGAGCATATCTTTTATTCAGTTTAAAACATATAATTAGTATAATTTATGTGCGTGTTTTATATTGACAAGAGAATTAACAAGATTGTTTTGCCAATAACATACTAAATTTGGTATTCACTCTACGTAGAATTAACAAGATTATTGCCAATAACATACAAAATATGATTGGTGCGAGTATCAAATGATTATTTACTATTCACAGAGTTGGTGTCCGCAAGATATTGCTTCACTATACCTGAACCTAATCGGCAATCGTAAATGTTTTGTTTTATTTCAGGTATCGTAAATGTAGCTCTGCCACCCTGTGTGAGAGACATGACTTGCAGCGACTCGATTTCCCCTATTGACTTTCAGAGTTTCTACTTCAATCATTAATGTATTTTTATATCTGCGCTAATGCACGTAAAAACATCTGGTAGTGTGTAGAACCTGTGCGGTGGAGTTGGTGATGTACTCTACTCAAGTAATGACGAAGTCAGATCTGATAGCAAATGATAGAAATTAGATGTCAAAAACAAGAATAATTAATTGTATAAAACAACTGCAATCTGTATATTTTGTCAGTATTAAGAACAGCTCGTCACGGACTGCTTCCGGTATTGACTTTGCCAGTTATATTTGTCTTACAATATTCGATGCGTACAACGGGCGAGGACTGAACTAGGGGCTAATTTAAACTGTAATGACGGTTGAATTAAAATTTAGTAAATTATAAATTAAATTGCATATGTTCCATAAACTAGCCTTATTCATTAACGGTTAAGTAATCCGTTTTTTAAAAATCTCAAGTTGTTAGGAAATTGGACCGTATTGATTACATTTGTCTTACATTGATTAGCTAAAAGGTTAACGAGTTGAACATAGGAAATTCCAAAATGAAAAATTACCAAAGTCGAAAGCTTTCCTATATATTTCCTAGCTAACTCACCGCTAACTAAATACAAAATATATATGTTGTCCTTGATGTTAGATGTCCCTTTTGTCATCTTAATTCAACACCGTAATGCAGATCTATCTTTTTCTATGTAGGGTCTCTAATTTGTACAACATGTGGATCTTTCCTTCACTAATAAGCTTCTGCTCTTGTTCTTCCCCTCACTATAAGAAAACAGAGCATAACTAACCGTAAAAAAAGGTCGGTTATATCCTAATAACCCCGTTTTTATTCGGTCGGTTTTAAATAATCGATTTTAAACTGTTTTCTTGTAATGCCTCTATAGAGAGAGTCACAAAATTTTGACTTTTAAGACCTGAGATCAATTATTTTAGGACCTAAATTTTGGACAGAATTGCACAACTTGCTCCACTAGCACCATCTTATCGTACCATAAGGTCCATAATATATCTCTTTAAATACTAAAATTAAAAAAAATGTATAGGAAGAATATTAGGATTAGTTTCATGCCGATTTCATCCTCCACCATGAGTCAAAATCACAACTTAGAACACAAAGATGATGATAAAGATGAGCACGAGCATGACTTGGTGATGCCCGGCTTTCGATTTCATCCAACTGAGGAAGAACTTGTTGAGTTTTATCTTCGCCGTATGGTCGAGGGCAAGCGCTTCAATGTGGAGCTCATTACTTTTCTTGATCTTTATCGCTACGATCCGTGGGAACTTCCTGGTATGTATGTAATGTGCAATTACACATAAATATGACCTAGCAGACCCACAACAACAAAAACGGCTAAATTCAACGAAAACCGTACTTGAATTGATCAGGAGCCTAGCCTAGAATATTAGGGTTAATATTTTAAATTTTATGGATCATTTACATGTGTGGTATGTATTTAGCTAGGGTTTGATATTTATAATAGATCCTATGTATGTTAATTTTGTTATATATGATTTGCGTTAACAGCTTTTGCGGCAATTGGAGAAAAAGAGTGGTATTTTTATGTGCCTAGAGATAAGAAGTATAGAAATGGAGATCGGCCAAATCGCGTGACCACTTCAGGGTATTGGAAGGCCACCGGAGCAGATAGAATGATCCGAACCGACAATTTCCGGTCAATCGGATTGAAGAAGACTCTTGTTTTCTACACAGGAAAAGCTCCCAAAGGCATTCGAACTAGTTGGATCATGAATGAATATCGCTTGCCACACCATGAAACTGAGAGGCTACAAAAAGTAAGTCTTGCTACCTTTTTATACACTAATTAATGATTGGTAGAATCTAATCATTTGTTGTACATAGATCATGGAACATGATAAAATTTTACGTTTGAAGTTTTATCGATATATGTAGAAGTTCGAATTCATATTTTTATCAATCGGAGAGACGGAGATATGCTGCACCATTTTCATTTACCATTTTCTTATATCGAATAGTACGTGTTGATCTTAAATAACAACACTAATATTTTTTGTCAGAAATAACTATATTTGTATGACAGCAATTTCTTCTCGGATTCTCCATCTAGACATGTACTAGCATTAAATTTATGACCTCAAACACCGCAGCCAATAAATACTAATGATTCTTTATAACCCTAGAACAAATTTTGTATTCATGAATATCTGTCCAAATTAACATGCTACAAATATATGCGCAGCCTGAAATCTCTCTATGTAGAGTGTACAAGAGACCAGGAGTGGATGATCATCCATCTCTCCCTCGTTTTCTTCCAACTAGAGCTTCGTCATCAAGAACAAATAGTTACAACAAACAACATGATCAGGATCCTGCAGCACAACAACATGCAATACAAAAATTGCAAGTTTTCGAAGACCAAACACTAGAACAACCCTCCCAAAAGGTTATCAGCGAAGCGATCAGTGCAAACAGTACAACCGAAGACGTTGGGACGACGACGTCCCTATGCCTTTCCAACCTGCAAAACCCTTACGTACAACTACAATATTGCAACACCATCTACAATCCAAGTTCTACTGTACTGATGACAAGTCCAAATACAATCGATGATCTCCATAGACTAATTAGCTACCATCAAGCTTCAGTTAACCAGCCACAACATTTTTCGGAGCATAATAACCCTGATGCTCATCTTAATACTTTGCAGCTTTCTGCTAATGTGTTGCAGCCTGCTCAACAGTTACAGTCACTTACACTTACTGTGTTACCGGCTGAATCCATTCCAAGCGTCTACTCGGATAGATTAATGCGGGAGTGGAATTCCATTTCTGAAGCAACTGTAAGCAGAGATTATGGTGACGCTCTCAAGTAATTAATTAAGTTATATATGCTTTTAAATTGTATACAAATACTGGATCCAGTTTCTATATCTATACATGACTTGTGATTTGGGAATTGTATTTAAGACTTGTGTAGTCCAGCTACATGCTAATTCCTAATTATTAATAAGCTAGCTAGTGAAAGCCTGTTGAATATTGATATTATTAGTCGATTCAGTGATAGGGTTCGTCTATTATGGAACTGGCCCGTTGGGTCATGGGTGTACTTCACAAATTAAAAGAATGTGTATGTGTTTGTCATTTTGAATTTCTTAACATTACTCGTACTAGCTTATAGCTTATAACCTATAACCGTAATGCACGGATTTTTTTTTAAATATTTATAATTATATTAAAGATTTTTTTTCAAAAATCCTTAAGTTGCAATTTTTTTTTAAAAAAAAATACGGTGCAATCTCAATTGTAACTATTGCAACATGAAGTCGATCAGCAGGAAGGAATGAAAACATAACTGAAACTATTAGGTGGAAGAATCCTTCACGAGGGAGGGTAAAACTTAATGTTGATGCCTCGGTCTTTCCTGGATCAAACTTCTACACAATTGGCATGGCTATTCGTGACCATAATGGACAGTTCCTGAAAGGCAGAACGGTGAGATTTGCAGGCTCGGTACTCGTTCCGGAAGCGGAGGCAATAGGAGTGCAAGAAGCGCTGTCCTGGCTGTATAAACTACCTTATAGCCATGTTACGATCGAAACAGATGCTTTGCTGGTTGTGAATGGATTACAGAGCAATCGCCATTACCATCTCGAAGTGGGTCAAGTCTTGGATAAGTGCAGAAAGGCTCTATTATAAAGGAATGATATAGTGGTAGTTCATGTTAGAAAGCTTGCGAACAAGGTAGCCCATCTTATGGCTAGAATCCCTTGTGAGTTGAATAGCTACAAAGAATTTGAGTCTCCTCCGACAAGTGTTTTGGAGACAATCTTATATGAATCTTATTCGAATTAATGAAATTCCCTTTGTTTAAAAAAAAAAAAAACTATTGCAACATGAAAAGTCAAACCAAGAGTCGGGGAATATATCTTTTTATAAATATAAACCTCGAGGGGTGCTACAATTTCTAATCCGTAGATTAGCTTCAATGAGTTCTAGGTTATACAGATTCAATACAATGATAGAATTCTGAGCTCTAATAAATTCTCTAATAAATCTCTCTGGCTCAAACTCTCTCCTCGTTACTTCTTCTATAAATAACCTGACTGAGGAAGACACTACCTCTCTCTTAGTAATTGTAGTCTTTTGTTTTTGAAAACTATCGAACCAAAATCAAAAGAATTAATCTTGGCCGTCCAATTTTCAATCTACCTGACAAAACAAATACTTTCCACCTGCTCCTCTAAATTGAAAACTATCGAATGGTTAAAGTTAATATTCCATTCGATGGTTTTTAATAAAAACTATCGAATGAAACATTAACTTATATTAGTTTTCAATAACTCACATTCGATCGTTTTCTAAATAGAAAAACCATCGAATACTTTTCTTGTCCTTGTCCTTTTAGAAAAGCTTCTGTGCTCCAGGGTGTTTAAGTTTTAGACTGTATCAATTTCTTCTGAGACGAAAAAACAACTTGATCTTTTTAAGTACCGTCAACTAGTGCAACTGGTCTGGTTCACAGATGAATGACACTTGATCAATTCTTCTATGTCTTCAATTCAATGTTGCTGATAAGTCCTTTGTCGATCTGGTTGCTTCAAATAAATCACTGGAATCCTGTGGTACTAACCCTAAATCATTCACATACTTCTGTAGTCTTGAAAGTCTTGATTCTATTACTGTCACTAAGACTTGAACATTTTCATGAACTTCTTTCCGTGACCTGTTTACGGACTTCAAGAATACATACCATATTTTGATTTTTTAAGTTTACCTTTTCTTCTTTGATTCTGGATTCCCGTGCTTCTGTTAATATTATTGTCTGTCTTGTCCTTTGTTGAGTTGCAATTATCTCTTTTACATCTTATGTTACATTATGCTTTACATACTTGTCTTATATATTAATTTTTATGTTATCATACTGTTTTCTAATGAGCCACTCTTTCGTTGAAAAAACACATATATAACTTCAAATAAAACTTTTAGTTATGTATTACAAATACTTATTCTACTTCTAATAAAACTTTTAATTGCAAGTACTTCTTTTATATCCGAACTCTTCTCCTTTATAAATTGAAACACTTATTCTACTTCAAATAGAACAATGCAAGTACTTATTTTATATTTGAACTCTTCCCTTCTACAAATTCAAACACTTATTCTACTTCAAATAGAACTTTTAGTTATATTTCTTCGCTATAAATTCGAACTCTTCTCCTTAATAAATTCGAACACATATTCTACTTCTAATATGTTAAAGGATATTTTTTGATTTATTAGTATCTAAAATTCAAAAATTCAAGAAAATTAGACAAATAAATTGAGACAATCTTAGGGGCGCCACCTCACCTTCCGCTTATCCTCCTTTATATATACTAGCTTAAAACCCGTGTGATGCACGGATTGTTAATTATTATTATTTTTTTATTTTTTTAATATTTTTTTAATTGTAATTGTGCAAAAAATAAGTAGACATGTTAAAATATCTAAACACTTTTAATTAATTAAAAACATTAAAACAAATTTTAAAATAAATAAGTATGAGTTTTCTCGTTATATTTTTGGAAATGAGGGGTTTTAGTAAGAAAAAATAAAAAAATGTAACATAAATTTAGTTTAAAAAGGTAAATGCCCGTGATATTTTTGGAAAATGGGGTTTTAAAATTTAATAATTAAAAGTATTTAAATACGTTTTTAAATAAATAAGTAAAAGGTTTCCTGTGATATTTTTGGAAAAAGAATAGATTTTAGTGAGAAAAATAGAAAAAGTAAATTGTAAAAGGCAATTTCCCGTGATATATTTAGAAAAGGAGGGACTTTGTTAGAAAAAATATATAATGTGTTTTAGCTAAAAAAGTAATTGGTTATAAATATGTATTTGATTATTTATATTTTAATATTTTTAGTAATTGCAGTTGTTAAGAAAAATAAGTAGACATGTTAAAATAGGTAAACTTTTTAAAAATAATTATAATATTAAAATAGGTTTAAAAATAAATAACTAAATGTTTGTCCGTGATATTTTTGGAAAAGGAGAGGTTTTAGGAAGGAAAAATAGAAAAACTAACATGTTTCGGTTAAAAAAGATAATTGACCGTGATATATTTGAAAAAGTAGGGGAATTTGTTAGAAAAAATAAAAAAAATAATGTATTTTAGGTGAAAAAGGTAATTGGTTATAAATAGGTAATATTATTATTTAATAATATATTTCTATAAATAAGTAAGGTTAATTAAGTGAAAACGCGAAGTAAAGGGCAATTAAGTAAAATCACAACGTACCATACCGACCAACCAAACTTTTAATGTTTCATCTATTATATTATACTAGCTTAAAACCCGTGCGATGCACGGATTGTTAATTGTTATTTTATTATTATTTTATTTAATATTTTATTAATTGTAATTGTGCAAAAAATAAGTAGGTGTTGGTCCTCGTGTATTGCAGAAGGGGGGGGGGGGGATGAATGCAATACTGATAAAATTCAATCTCAGTTTACAACAACCAAAACTAAGATTTAATGTTATCAATAATATGTATGCATTCACAAACAGTATAATCGAGAAGACATGATTCACAAAATAAATGTTTTATTTATTTTGCAAAGTGTTGCTATAACCTCAAGAGAGAATTCTTGAGCTTCGGTTTTTCTTCAAGACACTTCTCTTTTTTTCGTTACATACCTAGAATGAATTAATAGTCTAAGTATAAAACTATTCCTATCACTGTCAACACGGGTCTGTGAAGCTGCTGTCATTATCAAGTGGCAGCTTCTTACAAAGTGTCTACCCATGTGACTTTCCTAAATTGCTAACAATGTCAGATATACATTTACAAAGAAAGCAACCTAGATTCATTCTATTTCTAGCTAAAACAATTCAGCAAATAGAGACTTGACCTTGCTCTTGAATTGATTCGCTTTTGTTTGCAGTGCTTGAAGCTTCTGTCGTAGTCTTGCAGACTTGGTGCAGCTTAGGGATACTGCAACACGCCTGTTTCTTGAACATTGAAACTGTCACGGGATTTGACTGAGAAAGATACCTAGAACAAGGATCTTTCTCGAGACAGTTACTTTTGCCGCAAAGCTTGCTGTCACAGGAATGTGCTTTTGGTGACAGTAGGAGTTCCCCACATAGTGTGCTGTCGAGGTTTCCAAACTTGCTGTCGAGGGCTAAAGTTGCTGTCGCGTAGTCTTCCGCCAATGTTGCTGTCAGAGTGAATATGCTGTCTTGACTTGCAACATTCTGTCTTCTTGTAATCTTACTGTCAATGCTTATGACAGTAACCTTTATTCATGCTGTCATCTAATATGCATTCTTTGAGGCTTGAACACAGAAAGTGAACTTCTTCCAAATTACACAATTAAAATAACATTGCATACTGATTACAAGAACATACTTTGGCTGTGACAGTATGTTCTACTTAATTAAAAAATTAAGTATATACAAAGTTAAGTTGTTCCTATGCTATCACCCATAAATCCCAACAATCTCCCCCAATTTGTTTTTATGGACAATAACAACAAATTTACAATATATGCTGACAACTTAACTAACAAGATCAGAATGGATTTAGAATGTTTACTTAGCTTGAGATTTCCTCTTCTGTCTTGTTACTTCCTCTCTTCTGAGAGCTTCTACCAAGCAGCCTCTTAGACCTTCTACAAGAGAGATTTCAGCAGGTGTGACTGCAGCATCTTCTATTTCTTCAATGATCTTCTTGATAGTAGGAGAAATAAGAGAACTAGCATCCCTGAGATTCAACCATTGCTCTTGATCAAATGGATAGCTTCTGAAGTGGAGTTCTTCATGAATGAGCTTGAATCTACTTCCACGATAAGCATTGAGAGACATCCTCCTTTGCTTGTCCAGCTTTGAATCTTCTCCTTTTCTCCTTTCCAATAATTCCTCTATCTTGTCAGAACAGATCTGCTTCAGGGGATGAATTGATCCAGCTACCATATACTGTAAATCCTTCAGAATAGTTGTTTTTAGCTTGTGCAAGCTGCAAACATAGATTTCTTCTTTTAGATGCTTGATTCTTAAGGGATTTTCCAGCATACATGTTTGATAATTTGGAGCTTCACTTTCTGCCTTGTTGGCAGTCTTGCATCTTTCCAGGAGTTCAGCTTCATTCTTATCAAGTTCTGACTGATATTGAGAATATTGAGAAGAGTCAGGTCTTTTTCTTGGCTTGGGTTGCCCTTCCTCTGTGGGTTGGGTTTGCCTTTCTTCTGTGGGTGAATCATCAAACTCATAGTACCAGTGATATGGTATAGGAGAAGCTGGTAAATTAGTTGAAATATCAGCATCATCAAAATCTGCAAAGTTGTAGCCAAATTTCTGATAGAATTCAGCATCCCTATCAGCTTGATATTTCAGAATATGTTCCATAACAGACTCTGGAACATTATCATAGCTCTCCAGCAACTCTACCATTCTTTCCAGGTAGAAGAAGTCAATTCTTATTTTATCTAAGGTTGATATCCTACCACTGGTTGATGTGGATACCAGATTGAAATCCTTATCAACCTTGGTAGATCTTGATTCTTCCCACCACAGAATGTACTCAGTGACCTCTTGATTTGCATCCATCTTAACCTCAACACTCTTGATTTCTCTAGATTGCATCTGTTGTATCTTAAGACTGTTGGGAGGTATTGATTGAATTGGCTTCTTAAGATTCCTGCCAAATCCAGTGGCCTTTTCCTTTCCTGAGTACTTGTGCTTTCCTTCAGGTTTCTGTCTAGACAACCATGCTTTTGCTTTAGCTTTCAGTCTTATGGGCTTTACAGTAGCTTTGGTTTCATCCTTGACAGAACCTTTCTTGACAGTACCTTTGTCGACAGTATCTTCCATGACAGCATCTTCTATGACAGTATCCTTGTCGACAGTACCTTTGGTGACAACATCTTTTTCTGCATTTATGCAATCAATAGCACATCTAAGAATGCTTGCCTCCAAAGCTTCCAGTATTCTTGGCTCCTCTTCATCTGTTGCACCAGCATCTTTCTTTTCTTGACTAGGAGTTTCTTCATTGCCTTCATTCTGAGATTGAATACCAGTATTCCCAGAATTACTTCCACCAGCATTTCCAGAAGCTTCACCACCTCCAACCTCATCATCATCATCATCATCATCATCATCATCATCATCATCATCATCATCATCATCATCCTGAGGAGGAATGTCATAGAGACAACTTCCACCTTGATCATTTCTTTTGGCATTGACTCTAGAGATTAGTTCCTTCACTCTAGCTCCCAGTGCCTTGTCTCTCAACACCAGCATTTTGTAGATCTCTTGAACAGCATAAACTCTTCCTGGATTGGCATTTGAATTGAGTATTCCATCTAACACTTTCAGAATTGACTTGGTTTCCATTCTGGATGGGCTAACCAAATTCATGAAGCTGTTCCTTCTTGTGACATCCTTAGTTTTAGATCTGTAGAAAACACTTGGTGGATTTGTGTAGACTTCAGGTAGCTTTTGTGTGATCAGGTTCTGGATTTGCATATCCAATATTTCTTTGAATGGTGTTTGAGTTGCCCTGATCTTTCCCTTCAAAGCACACAACACCTTTGCTGGCAGACTCTGCAATAACTGCATTGTGATGAAATAAGATATGCCAGAAGTGAAATAGATACTAACAGCCCATCTTTTCTCATCATTCACCATTACACTGACACTGGTGATTTGATCCTTTAACAGTTTTGTGGTGTTGGTTGGACGGTTTCTTGGAGCATTCATTGCTTATTCCACCAAACTACTAAATTCACTGTCATGGTTGTGTAATGTGCTCTCCCTGTAATCCATCATTAAAGTATTGACTTCTTCTTGATCATACCCAGTACCATTGGACCAAGTATTTCCTTTATGGATAGATTCAGGCAGTTTCCCTTTACCTTTCCCAAGCTTATTTTGTTCCTCCATTTCTCTCCATCTTCTTTGTAGAGCAGATTCTTGAGTTGCTGAAGTTGGCTCTCTGATTGTCACAGGAGATAGAATTGGATGTCTAGATGCAGGTCTTCTTTGCATTACATCTTGAATTGCCTTAGACATCAACACTCTTTCTCCATCCAAGTCAACTTCAACAGGTTCTTCAGCTTTATCATTTGGTTGTCCACTGCTTGGTTTGACTTGCTCCCCTTTAGACATTGTTTTTCCCTTAGCTCCCCCTTTGGTCTTCACAGTTACTGGCTCCCCCTGAGTTCCACCTGATTCCTGAATAGACAATGATTCTGATCTTGCTACCTTCTCCCCTTTAGTTGAGTTGGCAACTACTAGGTCAGTAAGGAACTGGATAGAGAGCTGAGTAGCAGCAAAACCATCAACCACCAGTTGAGAGAGAGAGTCCATCTTGGAGTGCAAAGTAGCTCACTGTCCTTCCAGAGCTGCAATCCTGTTACCAAAAGTAGCAGAGGGGCCACCATACCTTAACCTTCCTGGAAGGGAAGGAAAAAAAGGGGCTTGGAGGCTATGGGGGTTCTCACACTCTCAGGGTGTTTTTGAGTGATCTCATCACCCCTCACAAAATGACTCTCAAGGCCTAATGCCTGAACAGTGTGGGCTCCCTCAAAGTCTCTCTGGACATGCTCAAGTCCCTCTCCTTTTGCCAGCACATTTGGCTGCCTCTCATTTTTATGCTCCCTCTCTTTTCTTTTATCTCTCTTTTCTTTTGCACACCCTCACTCAACCTAGATGCATGGGTATGAGCAGTACTGACATGCATGGAAGGAGAAGATTTAGAATGTACCTTTAAGAGTTTGGCAAGAGGTAGATCATCATCAGAGACATCCTCAATGAGTACAGCATCAAAATCAGGCTGAGAGGACTGGACAGTATCTTTGGCATGAATGTTACTGTCAGTTGGAGTCTGGACAGCAGGTTCTGGCATGACATCATCTTTGCGAAGTGGAGTGACAGTAGGTTCTGTAGTGATAGTATATTTCTCTCCACCCATGACAGCATCTGTGTCCAGGACAACAACATTGCCAGTGTCTTTGACAGCAACAGAGGCTGTGACAGCATCTTCCTGAAGGTAAGATGCTCCTTGGAGTTCAGACAAAGTGTTGGCTGTTTCATTTTCTGACAAACTACCACTTTGCCATAGCTCAGTGTTTGGAGGAGTGGTGTCCATTTCACTTTGAGAAATGGGTTCTTGTGGACCACTAGATAGGGGCTCATCCATGATTGGAGATGGATGATCAAAACCTGAAGGGTTGGGACTGTCCCCTTCTCTAGGTTGTGGAGAAGAAACAAAAGAATGGGTAGGGAAGGAAGAAGGTGAAAGTGTAGCAGAGAGTTGGGGTTGATTCACAGGAGAAACATGTGAATCATCAAAAGGAATAGAGAAATCCTCACTGTGCCCTAACTCACTGTGTGTTTTTTCAAGTGGAGGTTCCTCAGGTTGTGAACCATGAGTTTGTGCAGACTCTGTACAGGGTGCCTTGGGAGACAGGCCAATTTCAATAGATGCACCTTGTTGAGAAGGCACATCTAGGGAGGTGTTTGAATCCCTTTAAGTAACCACAGTTTGTTGAGAAACTGCAGCTTCGCTAACAGTGGTTTTAGTCGTCCTAGCTCTCTTCTTCTTAGGCTCAGGGGGGAACCACTGGGGGTTCTGTTTGACTAGCCTCCTTATTTGCTGCACTAGTTGCAGTGTCTCCCTCTTGACTAACAGAGCTACCACCAACATCAACTTCTAAGGGCCTTTTTCTGGATTCTTTCAAGGCTTCTCTTTGGGCTTTGGAAAGTCTAGAGGGCCTAGGCCGAGTCTATGGTGTTGAATGTGGGTTAACTGAATTTGGGTCTAATTCAGTTTCATTCTCAAGAGTGAAAAAGTCATAACCAGAGGGTAATGGTAAATCAGGGTTGGACACTTGATCAACCATGTGCTGAGTGAAACAAAGTGGAATATGTGCATTGAGATTCTGTGAGGATAACAGTGTGTGTGTGTTCTTTTTCAAAACTGAGCAAGCCTCTAAACGAGGGGCATCATTATTAAAATCACAGAATGAATTAATGCACATCATAAGAAAGCGAGGGTAGATTGATACCTTCTTACCTATGGTAGCCCTGAGGTGTGCCATGAAGAGAGCTCCAACATTCACCTTGTATCCATGGACAAGAGAATGTGTCAGTTTCTTGATGTAGGAGGGTATTCCATTCCAGCCTCTGGACTTGGTAGAGAACACCTTGACCATCACATCAAGTATCATGCTCCACTCCTTTCTCAGATGCTTCCTATCCATTTCACTAGACGGATACCATTTGGTAGTCCCCTCTTCGAGAATAGGGCCTGCATACCCAATCTTCAAGAAGAGCTTCTTAAGAGTGTCATAATTGGCAAGTTCAGCAAATTGTTGTCCTGCTTCAAGTGTAATTCCAAGAGCAGTGTTGATGACCTCAGCTGTAAGAGTGTATTGTTGCCCAGAGATTGTGAATTGAATACCCGGGTTTTCACCCTCAGTTTGAGCAACAGCAGTTCGCCAAAAAGCCTCAATTCTGTCTAAGTCGAGAATGGGGGTTGAGGTGATGGCAGAACCGAGATAGGACTTGTTCAAGAACAACACGAGTCCTTTGAAACCTTCACCAGCATCATTTGGGGAAAAGATTCCAGCAAAGTTTGTTTGAGAGAGAGTCTGTTTGGGTGCCATGGAGATTTCAAGAAAAGAAGAAAGTAAGAAATTGGCTTTTTACTTGAAGAAAAGTATATTGCCTTGAGTTCGATGAGAGTGACATGTCTGAGTAACTGGGGAATAAATAGAGGTATCTCAAACGTTGTGCACAAAAAGTGGAATTAAAGAACGTGTCTTAACCCACTCTTATAACACGTCAGTTACTCGCCGTTATTCACTGACCAACATGGGATAAATATCCAATTTCAACGGTCCACTATTGTTGACAGTAACCTGTGCGCTAGAAACAATCTGTCAGTAATAAGAGGTGGTGACAGTAGGTTTTGCGCGACAGCAACTATTGCGCAAAAACTTGCTGTCACCGTTAAGCATATGAATGACAGTATCCTTTACAAGTCTTGACAGAAAGTCTTTCCCTGCTGTCAAGAAGGTTGCTGTCAAGAAACACACGACAATATCCTTCTTAACGACAGTAACTTCGATTGGGAATTGTTTCTGTCATGAACTTATCAGAATGCTTTATTCATAAACTCAACCTAAAATTGACAAATTATGGATTTAGCAATGTAATCTTTTGAACATAGATATTATGCAATTAACACAGACAAATCATAAACTCAATAACCACAAAAACAAGAACTTTTATTATTATTAATAAAATCATTGAAATAGAGCATTGAGTACATTATTCTATGATTTTATCAACTAGTTCTAAAAGCTCTTCCTTAATCTCTTCTTCAGTGCGACCTTCTTCCTTGAGAAGTGCCTGAAGCTCCTTCTCCTCTTCCCGCGCCTTGGCCTCCTCTTCCTTTTTCTTTTCCTCGTCTATCTCATCGAGGGCAT
Source organism: Heracleum sosnowskyi (assembly GCA_030848705.1). NCBI lineage: Eukaryota > Viridiplantae > Streptophyta > Magnoliopsida > Apiales > Apiaceae > Heracleum > Heracleum sosnowskyi. The sequence goes on from CM061244.1 coordinate 49,359,012, forward strand.
CCAACAGCACCTCGAAGAGCTCCTTAATCTCTTCATTGTCGGGTTCACTATCGCACCGTTTTAGCCCGACTTCAATTCCTACTTTGTTTCCCATTATTTACTTTAAAACTGAGAGCAAACTGGTGAAACCTAAGGTTAATTTATAGGCAAAACCGTCTAAGGATTAAAGTCTAATGGTCAACAGTTAGAGTACCCATACAACTACCACAAAAGTAATTAATGGTCGTGTCCTCCTTTAATCCTACAGATTAATGCAAAACGGTGTGAAAGTCCAATGGAACAGATTTTTATCTCTCAAACTAAACAAGTAATCACATTAATGTCATACACGGTCTAAAAGTGTGAGACTGGCACAAAATACTGACATGAAAAGTCAAATCAACACATGCTGTCACATAACAGACATAGACCAAGTAGACAGTAACTTCTCTTGACAGCAGGTTTGAAGTTGCTGTCATGAGCTTCAAAAGAGAATTTGGAAATATAGAAAACTGAGTGAATCAACATACCAGATTCAGCATTCCCAATTCACTTACCAACCTGTTGAAGGTTGCTTCATCCAATGGCTTAGTGAAGATGTCAGCAAGTTGCTTGTCAGTTGGGACATAGATCAGCTTCACAGTTCCTTGTTCAACATGCTCTCTGATAAAGTGATGTCTTATATCAATATGCTTTGTCCTAGAGTGTTGAACTGGATTATCTGAAATGGCTATGGCACTAGTGTTGTCACAGTAAATAGGAATGTCTCTTAGCACTAGACCATAATCCAGAAGTTGATTCTTCATCCATAGAATTTGTGCACAGTAACTGCCTGCAGCAATATACTCAGCTTCTGCAGTTGAGGTAGAAACTGAATGCTGCTTCTTGCTAAACCATGAGACTAATCTTCCACCAAGAAATTGACAGCTACCAGTAGTACTCTTTCTGTCAATCTTGCATCCAGCATAGTCTGAGTCTGAGTAACCAATTAGATCAAATCCAGTATTCTTAGGATACCAAAGGCCTAGATTAGGAGTGCCTTTTAAGTATCTAAAGATTCTCTTGATGGCTACTAAGTTTGACTCCTTTGGATCACTTTGAAACCTTGCACAGAGACATGTAGCAAACATGATGTCAGGTCTGCTAGCAGTTAGATATAGGAGAGATCCTACCATGCCTCTATAGGTGCTTGAGTCAACTTTCTTTCCTTTAGGATCAAGGTCCAGACTAGTTGATGTGGACATTGGTGTCTTTGCAAGTGATGAATCTTCCAAGTTGAACTTTTTGAGAAGTTCCTTGATGTATTTAGCTTGACAAATGAAGATTCCATCAGGTTGTTGAAGAATTTGTAATCCCAGAAAGAATGACAATTCTCCCATCATACTCATCTCATATTTGTTACTCATGAGAGAGGAAAACTTCTCACACAGCTTCTCATTTGTAGAACCAAAAATGATGTCATCCACATAGATTTGTACCAGAATGATGTCCTTGCCATGGTGTTTGTAGAAAAGTGTCTTGTCCACAACTCCTCTAGTAAACTGATTTTCCAAAAGAAAAGTGGAAAGTGTGTCATACCAAGCCCTGGGTGCTTGCTTTAGTCCATGCAAAGCTTTGATGAGTTGGTATACAAAATCATACATTTCAGCATCCTCAAACCCTGGTGGCTGTTCAACATACACTTCTTCTTCCAACTCTCCATTTAGGAAGACACTTTTGACATCCATCTGAAATACTTTGAAGTTGCAGTGTGCAGCATAGGCTAGAAAGATTCTTATAGCTTCAAGTCTTGCAACAGGTGCAAATGTCTCATCATAATCTATTCCTTCCTGTTGACAGTAACCCTTAGCCACTAGCCTTGCTTTGTTTCTTGTCACTAATCCATTTTCATCAAGCTTGTTTCTGAAAACCCATTTGGTCTCAATGACTGACTTTCCCTTAGGTCTTGGAACCAACTTCCATACATTGTTTGTTTCAAACTGATTTAGCTCTTCTTGCATGGCTATCACCCAGTCAGAATCCAACAATGCTTCATCAGGTGTCTTGGGTTCCATTTGAGACAGGAAGCATGAAAACATGCTGTCAGCAGAGACTTTGTTCCTTGTCCTCACACCAGAAGTAGGGTCACCAATGATAAGGTCATTTGTGTGATCCTTGTTCCACTTGGTGATTCTGGGCAAGCTACTTGATTGTACAGGAACAGTTGCTTCAGTTTGTTGAGTTGAATGCTCACCAATCCCATTGTCTTCACCATGTTCTTCATTGTCTCCAGAGTCACCACTGTTATGAATGTTAGAGGTTATGGTCTGTGACTGAGCTGGAGTTTGGTTGACAGTAGTGGCATTGACAGTATCTTTATCAACTTCAACAATTTGAGTGAAGCTAGGTTCTTCATCAACAATTTCCTCAGCTTCCAAGTATCCTTGATTCTCAAATCTGAATGTCTGCATCTTTCCTTCTTCATGCAGTCCTGGAAACTTGGTTTCATCAAATGTGACATTTACACTCTCTTCAATAATCATGTGTTCCATAACATAAACTCTGTAGGCAGTCCTTTCTGTACTGTAACCCATGAATAATCCTTCAAATGCCTTAGTGTCAAATTTTCCTTTCTTCTCATGGTTATCCTTCATCATAAAGCATTTGCTCCCAAACACATGAAAATATTTGGCAGTAGGTTTCTTTCCAGTTAGCAGACAGTAAGGTGTACTTGCATGAGTTTTGTTAATCATGGTTCTGTTTTGAGTATAACAAGCTGTGTTGATAGCTTCAGCCCAGAAATATGTTGGCAGTTTGGCATCATGCAACATAGTTCTAGCTACTTCAATGAGAGTCCTGTTCTTTCTTTCTACAACTCCATTCTGCTGTGGAGTCCTTGCAGCAGAGAATTGTTGTACAATTCCTTCATCTTTACAGAAATTTCCAAGTGTGGCATTTCTGAATTCTGTACCATTGTCACTCCTCAAGATTTGAACTTTTGAGTTTGGAGTTCTATCAAGAACTCTGACTTGATCAATAATCACTTGAGCAGCTTCATCTTTGGATTCAAGAAACTTTACCCAAGTGTACCTTGAGTAATCATCCACCATTACTAAGGCATATCTCTTTTTGGCCATAGATGGTACATTGACTGGTCCAAAAAGATCCATATGAATCAACTTGAGTGCTTCTATGTTGGTGTTCATTTGCTTGGACTTGTGCACAGCTCTCCTTAGTTTGCCCATTTGACAATCTTCACACAGTCCTTCTTGACAGAATTCTTGTTGGGGCAAACCTCTCACTAACTCCTTCTTCATCAAAATATTCATTGTTTTGAAGTTGAGATGTGAGAGCTTCCTATGCCAAAGCATACTCTCACCAACAGTTGCTTTACTGTAGAAACAGTAAACTTTATCATTCTTTGTTGAGTTTAAGTCAGCAACAAACAAGCTTCCTTTTCTAACCCCTTTTAGAGAGAGGCTACCATCCTTCTTGTGATAGATGTTACACAACATCATATCAAAATCAACCTTGAATCCCCTGTCACTGAATTGGCTGACACTGAGTAGATTGTGCTTCAATCCATCCACAAGAGCAATATCTTCAATGACAACATTTCCAATTTCTAGACAGCCATATCCCACTGTGTAACCCTTGCTGTTGTCTCCAAAGGTTATGATTGGGCCAGCTTTCTCTACATAGTGTGATAGCAGGGCTTTATCACCTGTCATGTGTCTTGAGCAACCACTGTCAATGATCCACATGACTTGATCTTTCTTCTTGCCCTGCAAAACAGAATGTATTTAAGATGCATATGGTACCCAATCCTTGTTGGGTCCTGCAGTTTTAGTGTCTCCTGAGTTTCTTCCAGTCATAAAATCACAAGCATCATCAATGAACTCCTGTTTGACTTCTCTTTTCACCCACTTAGGTTTAGAATTGGACTTGATCCTTTTCTTAGTGGATGAGGCCTTTTTGCTGTTGCCAGCAGGCTCCGAAGTCTCAAAAGTGTGCATGTATGAACATTTTTCAGTAGTGAGAATAGGTAAGTTAAAGCATGTGCTCATGGCAGTGATCTTGCATGGCATACATTCAATGTTATTACAGACACTCATAGTTCTATGCATAAGGGGGGGTTCTGTGTAAATTACCATTGAGTTCAGTAGCATTGATCTTATCCTCAATTGGCTTATTACAAACATGTGTATCCATTTCCTTTATTGACACCTACCTTACCATTCCTATTCTTAGACTTGGGAGTTACTGGATTGACAGTATGTTCAGAAGTTGCTGTCGAACTTTCCTTGACAGTACCTTTTATTCCAACCGTCTTGATAGAAGGTTTGGAAGCTACTGTCTTGGAACCATTCTTGACAGCATCTTTGGAAGATACTGTCTTGCCAACTGTGACAACATCTTTTGAACTTACTGTTTGACTGCTTGGTAAGTTTACTGTCTTGGGGATTGTGACAGTATCCTTTCCATCCTTGAATGTGCTGTCAACACCTTCATCCTCATCAAGAATTTCTTGTTTGATGAGCATGGCTTCTTCATCAAACTCAATTTCTGCAGCTTTGAAAATAGGAGTTTTAACCTTCTTGAGAATGGTGGGTTTGACAGCAGCATCTCCAGAACAATCTTGAATCACAGTTTCCTTTCCAGGTCTCCTACCATATGAAAAACCTATGCCAACAGTTTGATTTTCTGTATGCTTATCATTGTAATCCTGAACTATCTTAGATGAGTTTTTATAAGCCTTAATCTTGAATTCATTTTCAGCAATCTCATTTCTCAGGAATTCCTCAACCTCTTTAGCACATTTTAATTCATTTTTAAGTCTAGCATTCTCCTGAGCTAAAGAGTCTAGTGAACTGGTTTTGAGAACAAGAGATTCATTTTCAGACTTTAGTGTTTCATTTAGCTTACTCAGCCTAGTGATTTCCTCATTAGCAGCAGATAAGCTAGTATAGACATTGAACATTTCAGCACTTAAGTCTTTAATGGTTTTCTTATACTCATCAATGGACATATCAAGTAAGACAAGTGAAGGTACCTGACTTGAAGATGTTGATTTTACTTCATCAGTGCTAGCCATGAGAGCTAGGTTGACATATTCTTCTTCATCTTCATCATCAGACTCATCCCAACACTTTCCTTCAGCCACATAGGCTCTACATTGATTCTTCTTAAAGTATCCACCAGTTCCTTTCTCAAACCTCTGAACCTGTTTGGGTCTTTTGCATTCAGTAGCAAAATGACCAGGTTCACCACAGTTGTAACACTTGAATTTTGACCTATCCACAAATCCAGTCTTTTATCCGCCTTTGGATGAGCTTCCCACAGCAGCCTTTGATTAGCTTCCCTTGGTGAACTTGGATGCTTGGCCTTGGGGCCTGAATGACCTATCCTTCTTGAACCTAAAGTTCTTGAACTTTTTAGCCATGTAGGCCATAGTAGGATTGTCCATGCTTTCCAGTTCCTCCATTGTGTAGAAGTCTTCATCTTCCACATCCTTGAGTTGTAGTACTACTTTCTCATCATCTTCAACAACCTCTTCTATCTTCAAGGATTGTACATGGGTTGGTTGTGTGATTTGTAGTACTTCACTTGGTTGTGTGATCCTTGGCACATGTGCTACTAGGGCACTTGACATATTAGCCATCTTGTTCCTTGTTCCACTTTGTATGGCTCTCTTTTGAAAGAGTTCAAGTTCATAAGATTTCAGAATGCCATAAAGTGTCTCAAAGGTTATATTGTTGAGATCTCTTCCTTCTCATATGGTTGTTGTCTTGTGTTCAAGGTGATCAGGTAGTGTAAGCAGGAACTTGACATTTAATTCTTTCCTGTCATAGTACTTGCCATGTATCTGTAGTTCAGTTAAGAGCTTACTGAACCTTTCAAACATGGAAGTTAAGTCTTCACCAGGCTTGGCCATGAATGCCTCATATTGTGATATCAGTATTTGCCTTTGATTGCCCTTAACTTCTTCACTTCCTTCACATAGTAGAGCTAACCTGATCCACATCTCCTTGGCAGATGTGCAGCTTATCACACATCCACACATGGCTTTATCCAACGTGAGAGAATCGAGCAAGATGAGTTGCAAGTGATCATCTAGCACCATTTTCTCCTTCTCAGGTTCTAAAAATTCAGAGGGATCTTTGGGAACCCAATGTGCAGGAATGACTTCACCATTTACTGTTGTGGCTTCAATTTCCTTCCTTGGAATGAAAGGACCATTCTCGAGAATACCTGGGTATAGTGGATTCGCAGCTTTGATAAACAACAAGATCTTTCTTTTCCAAATGTTGTAGTTCTCTTTATCAAAAGCTGGGATCTTGATACTGTTTGATTTCTGCATTGTCGTCGTGATCTCAGATATGTATGTAAATCTGAAAGCTCTGATACCAGTTGTTGGTCCTCGTGTATTGCAGAAGGGGGGGGGGGGATGAATGCAATACTGATAAAATTCAATCTCAGTTTCAACAACCAAAACTAAGATTTAATGTTATCAATAATATGTATGCATTCACAAACAGTATAATCGAGAAGATAGGATTCACAAAATAAATGTTTTATTTATTTTGCAAAGTGTTGCTACAACCTCAAGAGAGAACTCTTGAGCTTCGGTTTTTCTTCAAGACACTTCTCTTTTTTTCGTTACATACCTAGAATGAATTAATAGTCTAAGTATAAAACTAATCCTATCACTGTCAACACGGGTCTGTGAAGCTGCTGTCATTATCAAGTGGCAGCTTCTTACAAAGTGTCTACCCATGTGACTTTCCTAAATTGCTAACAATGTCAGATATACATTTACAAAGAAAGCAACCTAGATTCATTTTATTTCTAGCTAAAACAATTCAGCAAATAGAGACTTGACCTTGCTCTTGAATTGATTCGCTTTTGTTTGCAGTGCTTGAAGCTTCTGTCGTAGTCTTGCAGACTTGGTGCAGCTTAGGGATACTGCAACACGCCTGTTTCTTGAACATTGAAACTGTCACGGGATTTGACTGAGAAAGATACCTAGATCAAGGATCTTTCTCGAGACAGTTACTTTTGCCGCAAAGCTTGCTGTCACAGGAATGTGCTTTTGGTGACAGTAGGAGTTCCCCGCATAGTGTGCTGCCGAGGTTTCCAAACTTGCTGTCGAGGGCTAAAGTTGTTGTCGCGTAGTCTTCCGCCAATGTTGCTGTCAGAGTGAATATGCTGTCTTGACTTGCAACATTCTGTCTTCTTGTAATCTTACTGTCAATGCTTATGACAGTAACCTTTATTCATGCTGTCATCTAATATGCATTCTTTGAGGCTTGAACACAGAAAGTGAACTTCTTCCAAATTACACAATTAAAATAACATTGCATACTGATTACAAGAACATACTTTGGCTGTGACAGTATGTTCTACTTAATTAAAAAATTAAGTATATACAAAGTTAAGTTGTTCCTATGTTATCACCCATAAATCCCAACAATCTCCCCCAATTTGTTTTTATGGACAATAACAACAAATTTACAATATATGCTGACAACTTAACTAACAAGATCAGAATGGATTTAGAATGTTTACTTAGCTTGAGATTTCCTCTTCTGTCTTGTTACTTCCTCTCTTCTGAGAGCTTCTACCAAGCAGCCTCTTAGACCTTCTACAAGAAAGATTTCAGCAGGTGTGACTGCAGCATCTTCTATTTCTTCAATGATCTTCTTGATAGTAGGAGAAATAAGAGAACTAGCATCCCTGAGATTCAACCATTGCTCTTGATCAAATGGATAGCTTCTGAAGTGGAGTTCTTCATGAATGAGCTTGAATCTACTTCCACGATAAGCATTGAGAGACATCCTCCTTTGCTTGTCCAGCTTTGAATCTTCTCCTTTTCTCCTTTCCAATAATTCCTCTATCTTGTCAGAACAGATCTGCTCCAGGGGATGAATTGATCCAGCTACCATATACTGTAAATCCTTCAGAATAGTTGTTTTTAGCTTGTGCAAGCTGCAAACATAGATTTCTTCTTTTAGATGCTTGATTCTTAAGGGATTTTCCAGCATACATGTTTGATAATTTGGAGCTTCACTTTCTGCCTTGTTGGCAGTCTTGCATCTTTCCAGGAGTTTAGCTTCCTTCTTATCAAGTTCTGACAGATATTGAGAATATTGAGAAGAGTCAGGTCTTTTGCTTGGCTTGGGTTGCCCTTCCTCTGTGGGTTGGGTTTGCCTTTCTTCTGTGGGTGAATCATCAAACTCATAGTACCAGTGATATGGTATAGGAGAAGCTGGTAAATTAGTTGAAATATCAGCATCATCAAAATCTGCAAAGTTGTAGCCAAATTTCTGATAGAATTCAGCATCCCTATCAGCTTGATATTTCAGAATATGTTCCATAACAGACTCTGGAACATTATCATAGCTCTCCAGCAACTCTACCATTCTTTCCAGGTAGAAGAAGTCAATTCTTCTTTTATCTAAGGTTGATATCCTACCACTGGTTGATGTGGATACCAGATTGAAATCCTTATCAACCTTGGTAGATCTTGATTCTTCCCACCACAGAATGTACTCAGTGACCTCTTGATTTGCATCCATCTTAACCTCAACACTCTTGATTTCTCTAGATTTCATCTGTTGTATCTTAAGACTGTTGGGAGGTATTGATTGAATTGGCTTCTTAAGATTCCTGCCAAATCCAGTGGCCTTTTCCTTTCCTGAGTACTTGTGCTTTCCTTCAGGTTTCTGTCTAGACAACCATGTTTTTGCTTTAGCTTTCAGTCTTATGGGCTTGACAGTAGCTTTGGTTTCATCCTTGACAGAACCTTTCTTGATAGTACCTTTGTCGACAGTATCTTCCATGACAGCATCTTCTATGACAGTATCCTTGTCGACAGTACCTTTGGTGACAACATATTTTTCTGCATTTATGCAATCAATAGCACATCTAAGAATGCTTGCCTCCAAAGCTTCCAGTATTCTTGGCTCCTCTTCATCTGTTGCACCATCATCTTTCTTTTCTTGACTAGGAGTTTCTTCATTGCCTTCATTCTGAGATTGAATACCAGTATTCTCAGAATTACTTCCACCAGCATTTCCAGCATTTCCAGAAGCTTCACCACCTCCAACCTCATCATCATCATCATCATCATCATCATCATCCTGAGGAGGAATGTCATAGAGACAGCTTCCACCTTGATCATTTCTTTTGGCATTGGCTCTAGAGATTAGTTCCTTCACTCTAGATCCCAGTGCCTTGTCTCTCAACACCAGCATTTTGTAGATCTCTTGAACAACATAAACTCTTCCTGGATTGGCATTTGAACTGAGTATTCCATCTAACACTTTCAGAATTGACTTGGTTTTAATTCTGGATGGGTTAACCAAATTCATGAAGTTGTTCCTTCTTGTGCCATCCTTAGTTTTAGATCTGTAGAAAACACTTGGTGGATTTGTGTAGACTTCAGGTAGCTTTTGTGTGATCAGGTTTTGGATTTGCATATCCAATATTTCATTGAATGGTGTTTGAGTTGCCCTGATCTTTCCCTTCAAAGCACACAACACCTTTGCTGGCAGACTCTGCAATAACTGCATTGTGATGAAATAAGATATGCCAGAAGTGAAATAGATACTTACAGCCCATCTTTTCTCATCATTCACCATTACACTGACACTGGTGATTTGATCCTTTAACAGTTTTGTGGTGTTGGTTGGACGGTTTCTTGGAGCATTCATTGCTTATTCCACAAAACTGCTAAATTCACTGTCATGGTTGTGTAATGTGCTCTCCCTGTAATCCACCATTAAAGTATTGACTTCTTAAGATCAAATCAGTAAGGAACTGGATAGAGAGCTGAGTAGCAGCAAAACCATCAACCACCAGTTGAGAGAGAGAGTCCATCTTGGAGTGCAAAGTATCACACTGTCCTTCCAGAGCTGCAATCCTGTTACCAAAAGTAGCAGAGGGGCCACCATACCTTAACCTTCTTGGAGGGGAAGGAAAAGAAAGGGGCTTGGAGGCTATGGGGGTTCTCACACTCTCAGGGTGTTTTTGAGTGATCTCATCACCCCTCACAGAATGACTCTCAAGGCCTAATGCCTGAACAATGTGGGCTCCCTCAAAGTCTCTCTGGACATGCTCAAGTCCCTCTCCTTTTGCCAGCACATTTGGCTGCCTCTCATTTTTATGCTCCCTCTCTTTTCTTTTATCTCTCTTTTCTTTTGCACACCCTCACTCAACCTAGATGCATGGGTATGAGCAGTACTAACATGCATGGAAGGAGAAGATTTAGAATGTACCTTTAAGAGTTTGGCAAGAGGTAGATCATCATCAGAGGCATCCTCAATGAGTACAGCATCAAAATCAGGCTGAGAGTACTGGCCAGTATCTCTGGCATGAATGTTACTGTCAGTTGGAGTCTGGACAGCAGGATCTGGCATGACAGCATCTTTGGGAAGTGGAGTGACAATAGGTTCTGTAGTGACAGTATATTTCTCTCCATCCATGACAGCAGCTGTGTCCAGGATAGCAACATTGCCAATGTCTTTGACAGCAACAGAGGCTGTGACAGCATCTTCCTGAAGGTAAGATGCTCCTTCAAGAAAAGGAGGGGTTTAGTAAGGAAAAATAGAAAAATTAACATGTTTTAGTTAAAAAAAGGTAATTGCCCGTGATATATTTGAAAAAGTAGGAGAATTTGTTAGAAAAAATAGAAAAAAATAATGTATTTTAGGTGAGAAAGGTAATTGGTTATAAATAGGTAATATTATTATTTAGTAATATATTTCTATAAATAAATAAGGTTAATTAAGTAAAAATACGAAGTACAGTTAATTAAGGGCAATTAAGTAAAATCACGACGTACCATACCGACCAACCAAACTTGGGCAATTAAGTAAAATCACAACGTACCATACCGACCAACCAAACTTTTAATGTTTCGTCTATTATATAATAGTATTGATTGATAATAGTATTGATATATATTGATGATTATTATCGGATCAAATTTTTTAGAACAACCTATATTCGCTTCATTAGTCACCTTCGAATCGTATCAAATTGAATATTTTATATGGATCACGCCAAAAAAATTCATTTTAATTCAATGATTTCAAAAGAATAAATCCAAAATTACGAAATCCAAAATTCCTGTAATTATCTTATTCAGTATCCAACCAGATTTTTATTGGTTTTAAAAATCCAAAAAATCTAAGATATATTTGTTTTATTTTCAAAATCCGAACAAAACAATTCCCCCTTTTTATGAGTAATGATGGAGACATCGAATTGGATGCAAAATTTAAGTACAAAATGATGTTTAATTTAATTGATAATATGTGAATTTAAAATATTTTAATTAATGAAAATGATGTGAATAGAAGAAGCTGTTAATTTAACGACGCATGAGATGATTTTGTAAATATTTTTGTACCTAATTGTAATATAATTGATTTATTATTTGGCACGTGGGACTGAAACACACAGCAATTGGTGAAAAAGACAAACAACCATAATTGTGAAAATAGTAGTAGTATATAAGGTAATGTAAATTTGTACGGTATCAATACTATTATATAATAGACGAAACATTAAAAGTTTGGTTGGTCGGTATGGTACGTTGTGATTTTACTAAATTGCCCTTACTGAACTTTAATTCGTGTTTTTACTTAATTAACCTTACTTATTTATAGAAATATATTATTAAATAATAATATTACCTATTTATAACCAATTACCTTCTTCACCTAAAATACATTATTTTTTCTATTTTTTCTAACAAATTCCCCTACTTTTTCAAATATATCACGGGAAATTACCTTTTTTTTAAAACTAAAACGTGTTAGTTTTTCAATTTTTCCTTACTAAAACCCCTTCTTTTCCAAAAATATCACGGGCAACCTTTAGTTATTTATTTTTAAACCTTTTTTAATATTATAATTATTTTTTAAAAGGGTTGTGGATTAAAAAGTGTACGTGTGTATTTAATGCTAAGGTTTAATGAGCTTCGAGCTTTAATGGCTGCACTTGTGTTTCGAGACTAAATCGGTCCTCACAAGATGCCTACGTATCTCAATTCGTTATTGAGAATCAAGCCAAAGACGTAGTTCTTGGAGTTGCCCTCGGGGCTATGGCGGTAGGGGCACACCAAGGACGTAGTGACTTGTATGTCCTTATTCGAGGATGAAGTCTAAAACATAGTTCTAGGGGTGCCTTTGTGGCTTGTTGTGCCTTCGAGGCGTTGTGATGTATGGAGCTGTGCCCAAAACGTAGTAGAGGACGTATGGAGCTGTGTCCAAAACGTAGTTCTGATTGTAGGATCAGGGTCCTTATATAGGCGTCTGGAGCCTGGTATTTATGGTATGTTTAGGAGTCTTAGCGAATAAGTCTCCTTTTTGATATTGGATAAACATTGTATTTCTTGCTGGAGAATTCGTTTCCTTGTTGATAAAGGCTATGACTCATTAATTGCCTTTAATTGGGATTCCAGATCCTTCTTTGATGAATTTACCATATTTTGGACTCTTTTTATGAGCTGTATATTTTCCTTATTTATTAATTTCGTAATTAATAAATAATCAGGATTTTAGGCCTTAAATATTTGGCCTTTCCAAAGAATCAGCAATTATATTTCTATAATTACTTTTCTGTCCATATCATTTGCCCCCCAACTTCTGGGAAAATCTCCTTGGGGTTTTCGTAGAAGTTATAACGTGTTTTTCCTCAAAATTTTCTATTTTAAGGGTATTTTCGACCTCAAAATAGGTCATTTTCGACCTCAACTGGTGTGAGGTCGAAGGTTTCGACCTCGATTTCCCAGTCTTTTTCGACCTCGATCGTTTGACCTCGATCACATATACTTTCGACCTCGTTTTGGTGTGAGGTCGAATGCTTGGACTTCAATTCTTAGTATGTTTTCGACCTCAGGTCTTCGACCTCGAACCTATACATTTCGACCTCAATTTGGTGTGAGGTCGAAGGGTTCGAGCTCAATTCTCAGGTTTTTTTCGACTTCGAGTCTTCGAACTCTATCTAAGGTCTTTTCGACCTCAAACTTTTAATTTTTTGATTTTATTTGGGAGCGAGGTCGATGGATTCGACCTTGATTTCTCGTGTATTTTCGACTTCGAGCCTTCGATGTCGATCTAAGGTGTTTTCGACCTTAGTTTCATTATTTTTCGTTCTTTCTTGGGCCTTAACTAGCCCAAATTTTTATTTGGACTTCAATTTATTCCAGCCTTGGGCCTTATTGGGCCTTAAATTGTTTAGGCTTTGAATTCGCCTGAGTTTCAATTTGTTTGGGCTTTGATTTTTGTAATCCATAAATGGACTTATGGGCCTTAACTGGCTATAGACGGTTGCCCTTCCTTAACCGGTTGGGTTTCCAGTCACTAGGTGATTCCTGGCGAGATTTTCCGTTGAATCTCATCGTTTTCTGGGTTTCTTACTTGAAGTTTTGAAGACTTCTTTGAAGATTCTGGGCTTTCTTTGAAGATTCTGGGTTTAAAATGGCTGATCGTGCTTCCCAACGTCTATGATAATGCACTAGGATTTCATAGAAGTTATACCGGTCTTTTTCGAGACTTGGGGTCTTTTTATCCCTTACCTGGGACTTACTACCCTTTTTTGGGGATTTTAATATACACTAGTGTTTCACGAGTATCGTCTTGGTGTAAAGTGTGGAGCGACCTACACATTTACGACGATTTTGCCTTATTCGAGGTTAACTTGACATTTGCATAAGCCTTTTATGTCTTATACCATCTTGTTTTGGCTTCAAGCCTTTCATTGAGCATATCGAATGATGGGGTTTGGACTGAATGTCTTAGGTTTCTGGGGTTTCAACCCTTCATTTGCTTTCTAGGAAGCTCATGATTTCATCGAACCTTATTTCTATTTGACATAGTAGTGAGTCCAATCAGGACACACTTTAAACATAATAGACTTTCAAATTTGAGGCATGCCAAGTCCTTGGCACCTCATGCCCTTCGAGGGTTTCTAGCTTGTACGAGCCTCGACCAAATACGTTCTTGACGCGATATGGTCCTTCCCAATTTGGGGCCAACTTGCCTTTTTTTCCAACTCCGGATGCCTCAATCTTTCGGAGGACTAAATCTCCTTGTCGACAGAATCTCTCTTTAACCCTTAGGTTGTAATAGAAAGATGCTCGTTTCTGATGTTGAACTATCTTGGCATTTGCCTCATCTCTAACTTCATCAATCAAATATAAGGCCAGCCTCAAGCCTTCCTCATTTGTTTCTGGCTCATAAGCCTCAATTCTTGGAGACATGTGAGTAATCTCCACTGGAACCACTGCCTCTGCCCCATATGACAACAGAAAGGGGGTAGCTCAAGTGGTGACTTTGCAGGTAGTACGATATGCCCATAGTATGGGGAGTAATTTGTCCACCCAAGTATTTCTTGAGCGTTCAACTCTTTTCTTCAGTCCATCTAGGATAATTCGATTTGCAACCTCAGCTTGCCCATTTGCTTGAGGATGAGCAACAGAGGTGAAGCGCAGTTGGATATCATTTTCTTCATAATATTTCTTGAACTCATCATTGTTAAACTGAGTTCCATTGTCCGTAACCAGGATTCGTGGGATTCCATATCTGCAAATTATACTTTCCCAGAAGAAGTGCATCACTTGTTTGGTGGTTATCTTGGCTAATGGTTTAGCCTCAATCCACTTGGTGAAGTAGTCGATTGCTACTATTAAGAATTTTCGTTGTGCACTTGCCATTGGAAAAGGTCCAAGTATATCCATTCCCCACATAGCAAATGGAATCAGTGAGTTTATGGATGTCAACATCTCTGGTGGTTCCCTAACCATCGGTGCATGCTTCTGGCACCTTTCACATTTCTTCACGTAGCTTTTAGCATCAACAAGTATGCTTGGCCAGTAGAAACCTAGACGAGAGATTTTATGGGCAAGGGCTCTGCCCCCCAAGTGCTGCCCACAAATTCCTTCATGTACTTCCTTTAGGGCCAATTCTGCCTCTTGAGGTCTCAAGCATTTCAGATAAGGAATGATGAAAGACTTCTTGTATAGAATTCCCTCAATCAAGGCATACCTTAGTGCTCTCACATATAGCTTTCTTGCTTCTGAAGTGTCGTTGGGTAGCCACCCAGTTTCCAGATGAGCTTTGATGGGATCCATCCAACATCTAGAAACATCAATGGGTACTACCAACTTTCCGTTGATGCTTGGGGTCTTCAAGACTTGGAAGTATACACTCCCTGCATAGTTTTCAATTTCTGAAGAAGCAAACTTAGACAAGGCATCAGCCTTCATGTTTTCTTCCCTTAGAATGTGCTCTACATAGCATTCGTCAAATTGAGTCATGATTGCTTTGACAAGATTTAAGTACTTGGCCATGATTTCATCTCTGGCTTCAAACTCCCCATTTACTTGGGAAACCACTAGCCTCGAGTCTCCACATACTTTCAGAGTTTTGACTCTCAAGGCTCCAGCCAGCCCTAAGCGAGCTATCAGAGCTTCATATTCAGCTTCGTTGTTTGTCGTTGGGAAGTCCAATTTTAGTGTGTACTCTATGAGGAATCCATCAGGACTTTGTAGCACTAAACCGGCTCCACTTGATTTTGTTTTTGATGCTCCATCAAAATGGAGCACCCAACATTCTTTGGAGACTATTTCTTCAAATTCCTTGTCTTCCACTGTCACTTCCTGCCCCCCGACTTCTTGGTTGTTAATGGTGCATTCAACCATGAAGTCAGCAAGTGCTTGTGCTTTTATGGTCGTTCTAGGCTTGTACTTGATGTCAAATTCCCCTAGTTCAATGGCCCATTTAATCAATCTTCCACTTACTTGAGGGCTATGCAAGATGTTTCTTAGAGGCTGATTAGTCAAGACCTCTATCTTGTGTGCCAGGAAGTATGGACGTAGTTTTCTTGAGGCCATAATCAAGGCTAAGGCAAACTTCTCTATGGTAGAGTAGTTTATTTCTGCCCCATGTAGGATCTTGCTCACGTAGTAGATGGGTTTCTGAACCTTTAACTCTTCTTTTACCAAAACGGCTCCAAGGGCAGTATTGGATACGGCCAAGTATAGATAAAGAACCTCTCCTGGTTTTGGTTTGACCAATAGTGGTGGCTTAGCCATGTATTTCTTCAAGGCCTCAAAGGCCTCTTGGTTTTCAGCTGTCCATTCAAAAAAATTCACCTTCTTAAGTGCTTTGAAGAAAGGTAAGCACTTCTCTCCTGACTTGGAGATGAATCTTCCCAATGCTGCTACTCTTCCTGTCAGTTTCTGGACTTCCTTGATAGTCCGTGGTGGTTCCATGTCTAGAATTGCTTTGATTTTGTCGGGATTAGCCTCGATTCCTCTCTTGGAAACCATCAGGCCTAAAAACTTTCCCGAGCCTACACCAAAGGCACACTTAGCTGGATTCAACATCATCTTGTGGTGCCTTAGCACTTCAAATGCCTCTCGGAGGTGCTCAATGTGATCGGCCTTATCGAGGCTTTTGACTAACATGTCATCTACGTAGACCTCCATGGTTTTTCCAATTAGGTGTTCAAAATTTTGTTCACCAACCTTTGGTAGGTTTCCCCTGCATTCTTAAGTCCAAATGCCATGACTAAATACCAGAAAACACCAAAGTCAGTGATGAATGATACCTTGGAGATGTCATCTTTGTGCATCTTGATTTGGTTGTATCCGCTGAAGCCATCCATGAAACTTTGCATCTCGTGCCCTGCTGTTGCATCTATTAGAGCATCAATCCTTGGTAAGGGAAAACAATCCTTAGGATATGCATCATTCAAGTCGGTGAAGTCGACGCACATCTTCCATTTCCCGTTGGCTTTTTTGACCATCACTGGGTTAGCCAACCATTCTGGGAATTGAATTTCCTCGATGAACCCGGCTTCCAGAAGATTTTCAACTTCTTGTTTTATGGCTTCAAGCCTCTCTGGAGCAAAACTTCTCTTTTTCTGTTTCACCGTCTTCCTTTCAGGATCCATATTCAATTTGTGAGTTATCAATTGGGGATCAATCCCTGGCATGTCGGCCGCTGTCCAAGAAAAAACGTCATTATTCTCTTGAAGAAAAGATATGAGCTTGCTTTTCAATGGCTCAGGTAGTAGTGCTCCAACATATGTCACCTTCTCCGGTTCACCAGGGACTAAGGGAATGGGGATTAAATCCTCAGCTAGTTTCCCTCTTCGGTCCTCATTGTCACTAGTATCCATGTCTTCAATTGGGAGAACCTGCCCCCCGATTCCATCAGGCCTTAACACGACTACATAACAACTTCTAGCCATCTTTTGGTCTCCTAGTTCTTCACCAATCCCATTCCTCATTGGGAACTTGATTTTCAGATGATAAGATGAGGCAACGGCCTTGAAGGCATGAAGACCAGTCCTTCCTAGGATTGCATTGTAGGTTGAAGTTGCCTTTATAACTATGAAGTTCAACATCTGAGTGGACGCATTCGACCCTTGCCCCATTGTCATTGGGAGTTGGATAGTGCCTTCCACCTTTGACTCCACTCCATTGAATCCATATATGGGCATATTCGAGGGTGTCAACTGAGAGTCAGTATAGCCCATCTTGATAAAAGCATCATGGAACAAGATATCCACTGAAGCTCCATTGTCGACCAAAACTCTCTTGGTTTCAGAATTTCCTATCACATGAACGATGACTAAAGGATCATCGTGGGGAAACTTCACTCCCTCCAGGTCTGAATCATCAAAACCTATTGATACTTCTGTTCGGGCACGCTTCGGTGCTTCTCCAACCACGGTCATTACTTCTCGAGCATAAGCCTTTCTTGAGTTTCGGGAGGACCCAGCAGCAGTTGGCCCTCCGAATATCATGTTGATTACCGGCCCTCGGGGCTTGGGATTTCGATCTTGATCGTTGTCCCTTCTGTCATAGTCCTTCCTTTCATAGTTCCCCCTTTGACTCCCTTGGTTTCCATCTTTGGTGAACTTACTGAGTTTTCCTCTTCGTATCAGAAATTCAATCTCATCTTTCAATTGCCTACAATCGTCGGTGTCGTGACCAACTTCTTTGTGGATCCGATAAAATTGGTTTTGGTTCCGTTTGGACAAGTCAGCCCTCACTGGCTTCGACCATTTGAGATCCTCTTCCTTTGCTATCTCCATCAGAATTTGACTCCTCGGAGTATTCAATCTTGCATACTCTGTAAATTTTGGCCCAAAGTTGCTCTTTTTTGGTGGAGAATCAGATCTCTTTGACGTTCTAGGAAATTTTTCCCTAACATCGTACTTTTGGGTTTCCTTCCTTTTCTTTGAGTTCCCATTACCACCAGTAGTGGGTTCATGCTTTCTCATGCTTTCTTCTGCCTTGATGTATTTGCCGGCTCTGTCTTGGAGCTTTAACATGCTCTCAGGTGGGTGCTTGGTCAATGATCTCTTGAAGTGATCATCAATAGTTCCTTGTTGTAGGGCTATCATAGCCACTTTGTCCTCCAAGTCTGGGACTTTTAGAGCCTCTCTAGTGAATCGATTAATGTAATCTCTCAAGGCTTCATTCTTTCCTTGCTGAATTCCCATGAGGGATGCAGAGCTTTTCTCGTGCACTCTCCCACTTACGAATTGGTTGATAAACGTCTTGCTCAATTCCTTGAAGGACCCAATAGAATTGGGAGGCAAGCGGCTATACCAACGTTGTGCCATGCCTGCCAAGGTTTGGGGAAACGTCATACACTTGACCGCATCGTTGGTCGGCTGCAACAGCAGTGCGTTGGAGAAGGTTCTCACATGGTTAGCGGGATCTCCCGTTCCATCATAAGCCTTGATCGTCGGCATCTTGAATTTTCGAGAGATGTTGGCTTTCATGATGTCTTGAGTGAAGGGTGCTGTTGGATCATCAGGATCTCCTAGGGGCAACAAATCAGTAGGATCACCCCTTGGGGCCTCAGCCCTACTGCTTCTCCTTGGTGTTGGGTCGAGGTTGATCACCAGGACTCTTCCTTGATTTTGTGTCCTTGTGGCATCCTCTTCTGCCAATAAATTTTTGAGCCTTGCAGCCTCGGCTTCAAGGGACGCAAGTTTTTCCTTAGTAGTTTCTCGATTGGTTTGGGAGGAACGTCTCCTTCTTGGGGCAACATCCATCTCATCTCTTGTTGAGTAATTCTCATCCTCGGTGTAGGGACCTGAGTAGTCTTGAAAAGGGGTTCGCTGATTTTGGGGTCCCAGACCTTGAATATATGGGGGCACATAGGCCTCGTGATAGATGGGGTTGGCACCACTACTGCCCATCGGGGGTCCAGGTGGCATACCATAAGTTGGCATACCGAGAGTTTGGGTAGTATATTGGGGGAGATCCGTGGTGTGAAGTTGGAGACCACGTGGTGCATTTGCAAGCAATGGAGTGGTTATGATTGGTTGCTGGAGAGTGGTCTCTAGTGGATCTCGTCCATGAACAACCATTTGTAGGGGATTCGTCCCTTCAGCAGTAATCGGGACTTCCGGTCCTTGAGTGGTGGTGATGGGGGCATCTGCCCCTTCAGTGCCAGTGATTGGCGGTGGTTGGCTCCCCTGAGTTTCTGTTGCAGAAGTAAGATGAAGTCCATTAGAAGTTTGAGGACCTCGAGTTGTTCTTCGTGTGTTTGCCATGGTTGATGTTGTCTTCCCACAGACGGCGCCAAATGTTTTGGATTAAAAAGCGTACTTGTGTATTTAATGCTAAGGTTTAATGAGCTTCGAGCTTTAATGGCTGCACTTGTGTTTCGAGACTAAATCGGTCCTCACAAGATGCCTACGTATCTCAATTCGTTATTGAGAATCAAGCCAAAGACGTAGTTCTTGGTGTTTCCCTCGGGGCTATGGCGATAGGGGCACACCAAGGACGTAGTGACTTGTATGTCCTTATTCGAGGATGAAGTCTAAAACGTAGTTCTAGGGGTGCCTTTGTGGCTTGTTGCGCCTTCGAGGCGTTGTGATGTATGGAGCTGTGCCCAAAACGTAGTAGAGGACGTATGGAGCTGTGTCCAAAACGTAGTTCTGATTGTAGGATCATGGTCCTTATATAGGCGTCTGGAGCCTGGTATTTATGGTATGTTTAGGAGTCTTAGCGAATAAGTCTCCTTTTTGATATTGGATAAACATTGTATTTCTTGCTGGAGAATTCGTTTCCTTGTTGATAAAGGCTATGACTCATTAATTGCCTTTGATTGGGATTCCAGATCCTTCTTTGATGAATTTACCATATTTTGGACTCTTTTTATGAGCTGTATATTTTCCTTATTTATTAATTTCGTAATTAATAAATAATCAGGATTTTAGGCCTTAAATATTTGGCCTTTCCAAAGAATCAGCAATTATATTTCTATAATTACTTTTCTGTCCATATCAAAAAGTTTACCTATTTTAACATGCTTACTTATTTTTCTTAACAAATGCAATTACTGAAAATATTAAAAAATATAAATAATCAAATACATATGTATAAACAATTACCTTTTCAGCTAAAACACATTACAGATTTTTTTTCTAACACAGTCCCTCCTTTTCTAAATATATCACGGGGAATTAACTTTTTCAACTTACTTTTTCTATTTTTCTCACTAAAATCAATTCTTTTTCTAAAAATATCACGGATAAACCCTTTACGTATTTATTTTAAAACATATTAAAATATTTTTAATTATTAAATTTTAAAATCTAATTTTCCAAAAATATTACGGGCATTTTCCTTTTTTAAACTAAATATATATGTTAAATTTTTTATTTTTCCTTACTGAAATCCCTTCTTTTCCAAAAATATAACGGACAAACTCTTACTTATTTATTTTAAAATCTAATTTAATATTTTTAGTTAAAATAACAATTAACAATCCGTGTATCGCACGAGTTTAGCTAGTATATTATATGACAGAAAAAGGAAAATAAAAAAAAAGAGAGAGAGGTTTGTAACCCCCACCCCAAAGCAGTAGCCAGGACAAAGTTGTTCTCTTTACACTCTCCATTTCCTCCAGATGAATTAAATTACACACACACACACCCAAACCCTTGCTCTGTTCTAAACCCAACACCACTTTTATTCCCAACATTTTCAGGTAATTCACCCGCATTTTGTGTGGATTTTGTGCTTGTCAATTTAGGGCTTTATGTATGTATCTATTTTTGTGTGTCATTTCAGAAATTATAAGTCAAACCAAATGGACGCACTGAGGGTTCCGAGGTCAGTTGAGCAGGTTTTCGCTGATTTCAAATGCCGGAGAGCTGCTTTAATCAAAGCTCTTACTACTGGTACATACATCTCTCTGTGTTTTTTACCTAATTGCGTGTGTCTTTTTGTTTCATTTACGGTTTTTCTGTGTGTGTGTTGTCAGGCTCACTCATTTATTATTTATGTATAAATATTTGTGCTGTCATTTTCTGCAGATATGCACAAGTTTTACCAGGAATGTGATCCCGGTGAGTTATTTAAGTATTTGGTTGTCTTTTTGTAGATATTGACGGAGATTATTAAATGGATTTTGTGCTACTTGTGGAATGTTGTCTATTTCATTGCTATGACTAGATAATAGTGCTTTAAATTGGTGTTGTGTGTCACCATGCACTTATTTTTTCTGTAGACATATAAATATCCTCTAGTATCTGCTAAGTCAAATTATGAAACAAAAAGTATTTATCTGCCAGTTACCTTTCTTATATACTCATTGTTGCGTAACAAAAATATTGTTTTGCTTGCTTACTACATGGGGACCAGATTTGTGGTCTAGAATCGGGTTTTAGGAGTCGAGATCAAACTGATAATAACAAAGTATGGGTATGCACAACCAATTTAACACAATAGTTGAAATAAATTGCCCATAGAGGGGGTTACATCTATTCAGAAGTTTTCTTACCAAGTAGGATTCTCATTATTATGCCTGTTTGTAATATATGGTATTACATAAAGCAATATATTATCTGTCACAAGCTCTCAAAGCTTTTTGTCTTGATCCAACTCGGAACTCGCTGGTCCGTACTTTTACTTTATCAGATTTGTTCATGATATCGCCATCTGTTTTGAAAGAGTCATTCATATCATATGTAATTTTGCAGTTTGTTTGAATAGTATTTTACTTTGTAACGTTCGAGTTTGCAATTGCTTTAATCATATATTGTTGATCAGGAACTTTTCGTTATTTCTTAGTTTTGCCTTGTGCACATTGCAATTGTGTACTTAGAGGTGGAGCCCGTATGGGTGAGCTTAAAAAAAGTTATTTATAAGTTAAGTTATTAATAGTTCTATTGTAAATGCATAACTTATGAGTCATAAAAATTGAAAAATATGAATAAAATAATAAGTGGTAAATGTGGAATGCAATATTAGCTTTACCAAAAGAAATTACAATACCATAAATCATAATAAGTTGTCCAATAAAGTACCTCATATCAACTTATAACTGTAAGCTGTTTTTTAGCTCTAATTAACTTTTTCTACTTGTTACACAAGCCCACTTTTTTTCAAATTAAAGTCGAAAGACCCTAACTAATTTTAAGAGTTATATCATTTTTCTCCTCATTTTCTAGCAATCAAGAGTTATATTTATAAGATTTGGATGCTGTGGGAATAATCTATTGATCTTGGTTGTTACAAATAATATTTTATATGACCAAACAAGTAATATTATGATCGGCAATACATGAAAAGTTGCTCGAGCTTTAAATATTACTGATAATGATGTTTTTACTCTGTATTGCTGCTCGAATGTTGAATGTAGATGTTAATATCAGAGTGTTTTATTTATTTATTTTTTCTCTCTTTGTTCTCCTACCTCTCTGAAATACCTATGTTGGTATTTGCAGAGAAAGAAAACTTGTGTTTGTATGGCCTTCCAAATGAGAAATGGGAAGTCAATCTGCCTGTTGAGGAGGTGCCTCCTGAAATACCAGAGCCAGCTTTAGGCATTAATTTCGCAAGGGATGGGATGCAAGAGAAGGACTGGTTATCACTTGTTGCAGTTCACAGTGATTCGTGGTTGCTTTCTGTTGCATTTTATTTTGGTGCTCATTTTGGTTTTGGCAAGAATGACAGGTAAATATAGCCTGTTTTTGAAACTCAAAACATCATATATAACTCTCATTATCTCTTATACCACTTTTCCCTAATTTTTTGTTCAACACTGCAGTAGGATGTTCACTCAGTGTCCACCTTTACAATGGGTATAGGGTAATGCTGACATTCGCACCTGAAATGCTGCAATCATATTTCTGCAGTGCCAGCTTAGTTTTTTATATATATATATATATCTGACTATGGTTACTGACTTCTCAGTATGTGTTACAATCATATAAGTAAATAAAATTGAATATATAGCATACAAGTTTGTATCACTTAGTATTTACAACATTGTACTTTGCATGAATTTCAATGTCTGTTTTTCCTTTGGTTCACCTGCGGAACTAGCTTCTCTCACATCTTTGATATTTATTTGTGGTGCCTCTAGATATCTGATTTTGTTAAGTTACAATCTGAACCTGTTTATCCTAAATGATACCCTTTTTGGTCTTTGTTTAGCTAATAAAATGTTGACCAGACAGACTTTTAGGCTTTAGCTTTCTACAACATATCAAACAGTCATGAGTTTACAAGTAGCATAACGCCATGTAATTAGGCTGTAATATCATTGTATGACTTACTTTTAATATTAAACGTGATTACATTCTGCAATATCTATATAGCTTGTAACTGAGGCTTTTTTCTCTGTTTCCGGTGCTCTATCTATAAATTTCCTGGTTTCCTATAGGTGCTTCTGAAATTCGATTTTGGCATTTATATATCCTCATCTGCTAGATCTTCGAGTTGACACCTTCTAACCTCCTGTTTTGTGTTTTTATTTCTTATTCATTGTCTTTGAAAAGCTGCATTTTTTAAAAGATTAAAAGGTGCTTCACTCAAGTCCAAGGTGCTTTTTTCAAAATACTTTTGATGTGTCATTTTAATATTCCAATTTTATCAAGTGAACCCAGACTTTCTTTCTGTCAGCACAAACGTTCAGTTCTTCTGGGCCCTATTCTGCTTTTTGAATAAACAGAGGGAGATTGAATATTGCAGTATGGTAG
Organism: Heracleum sosnowskyi; assembly: GCA_030848705.1. Classification (NCBI taxonomy): domain Eukaryota; kingdom Viridiplantae; phylum Streptophyta; class Magnoliopsida; order Apiales; family Apiaceae; genus Heracleum; species Heracleum sosnowskyi. The sequence goes on from CM061244.1 coordinate 49,383,003, forward strand.
GGTGCATATTATTCCATGTACTTTGTTTACTAACAATGATGAATGGCTTTTTCTTCATCATGGGAACATAAGTATACATCTTCATGTTTCTATGTTTTTATTGGAAAAGCAAAAAAGAATATTTTTCAGAGTATGTTAGTTTTCATTGCAGTCAATTTTTGGAATTTGCAGGAAGAGGCTTTTCCAGATGATAAATGAGCTGCCAACTGTGTTCGAAGTTGTAACAGGCAGTGCTAAACAGTCAAAGGACTCTGCTCGAAGTAATGGAAACAAAAGCAAACCTAATGGGAATAAGGCAATATACATAATTTAAACTCGAGGCTGCTAATTACTTCTGTTATATACTTTCGTCATTCTTTTGTTCTTTCTTTGGCAGTCTCGAACATTTGAACCTCATCCAAAAGCAAAGGTGGCTCCTCCACCCAATGAAGCGGGCGAGAGTGATGGGGATGAGGCAGAAGAAGAACAGGGAACAACTTGTGGTGCTTGTGGAGATGATTATGCAGCTGATGAATTCTGGATTTGCTGTGATGTGTGTGAGAGATGGTTTCATGGGAAATGCGTAAAAATCACTCCTGCCAAGGCTGAACATATCAAGCAGTACAAATGCCCTACTTGCAGTTCCAAGAGGGCCAGAGTTCAAATATAGGATGCCAAATCTGTGAGGACATCTTAATTAAATAGGGGAGAATTTAAGTTGCAAAAAGTTGGTAGTGGATTAATTTAAGCTAAACAAGTCGAGGCTGTTCCTATATAAGTTACCAATTAGAACATCTGTTGATGAAGTTTCAGATGTTAGTCTCGTTTGTTTTTTCTTAGATTTTTGCTAGAGAAACTGCTGGTGTTTTGTGATAATATTATGGAGGTTTAGTTAATTTCTTTAATGACTCAAATTGAATTTCAGTCTATGTTCATATACTACTGATGTGCGCATTCAGCCTCGACTGGATGAAGTTCAATTCCTGTTGTGTTTTACTATGACTGCCAGATTTGAGTAAAACATCCTGGTGACTCACTTTAGTTTTTTTTCGATGGTGCTTTATAATCTGTCATGAGGTGCCTATTGTCTTGTCAGTGTATTGGGTGATAAAACTTGTTTCCACGGCAGGAACTTAGAGCATCTCCAAGAGCCTAGCTCTCGTGTCCGTACTTTTTAGGAGACAAAACAAAATTGGTAGACTTCTTGTAGCTCCTTAATATATAGGAGTCTCTTCACTCTCTTCCCTTGCAACTGATGGGCCTCTCTCCACTCCAATTTTAAATTTTGAACCAAAAGTACTCCTGTGGGCATGGAGATAACACCACATAGAACTAAATTGATTTTGTTCTATATATAAACGGAGGTAGAAGTCACTTGGGATGCTCTATATAGTACATATTGCTTTTACTCTCTCTTCGAATCACTTCCTTTCAATTGCTACTACAACGGTGGCTGTGTTAACTACTTGCAGCGCAACCACTGGAGAAGCTAGCAGTGGTGTTTTTGCCCGATTTAAGTTCTACACAATTTACTTAGGCATGAAGTTGACATAAAAAATGAAAATCATTCTAATTTCCTATTCCAAGTAAGTTTTTGAATTTATTGACAAATATCATCCCACTTTAATTTTGAAAATATTTGACTACGAGGTGTTGAACATCAATGTTCTGCTAAAGCTGAAACAACAACTTCTTGTTTAAGAAAAGAACTAGCATTTGTGTCCGTGCAAGGCACAGGCCTCGTGTACAATAGATTTGATGCTTTTATATGTATACAATAAACAAAAAGTAGTTCTTTACAGAAAAAAGGTTCAAATTTCATTTGAGGAGTTTGCCGCATAAGAAATTTAGAGAAATACACCAGTGGAGAAACAAGTTTATATCATTATTATAATTAATGATAGAGAGCCTGTGACATTGGGGTTCAAAATTGACATTTGTAGGTGTAGTTAAAAGAATTGCAACCACATAAATGGATGCCCCTATAAAGACCTTACAGCATGATTTACTATTTAGTAGGTGCTACATCCCCTTCATCTGTTGGATCTAAATTTTTGATGTTGCTATTTCTCTTAGTGCTCGAGGTACACTTACATCGACGCAACTGTTCCCGGAAGCTAAGCCAGCTTTCTTCCCGATGCTTAAGCTATCCGCGTGATCACTACGAAAAAACAATTATAAATTAAAAACCCTACATAGAGCTAGAAATAATCTAGTAACTGAAAAAATCAACCTCTAATATAGTGGAAAAGGACCCAATGCCCATTAGTGTTTTAAAAATGCCCATAAATGTTTTAAAGAGGCAGACCGATAAGTGGTGAAGACTAAAGAACATATTCAAACCAGGCAACTGGAAGTTTACCTAATAACTTGTCAATATTGCATTTACCAAGAAATATACATGCGGCTAAAGTAAACATAATTTGAAGATCATTTACACTTATATTGCAGAGTCGTCTGAAACTTTCTCAATAGAAACTATGAAAGATATATTAAATTCACATTTACATTGGCAAGAATAGAGACAAAGTGTCAGAATTCAACCTAATTGTGAAAATGATTTTATGCCTCGTCGACACAATTATCTTGTACTTATTCGTCATGTGAAATGTACGGAGAAATATTGGTCTCGATGAGTTTGAAAAATGAACCGGAAGAAATAACACAAGAATTCATATTGTATAAGCACAAAATTTTCATACGGCCAAGCCATGGAGGATTGAAGGGGTAGTAGTTTTGTTACATTGTAAATTTAAAATTTTAGCTTTTATTTACATGATAAATAGTAAAATTATAAAATTGTAAAAGGAAAAAAATCACAAGATTGTATAATCTTAGCCCAAGCTCCTAAAATTTTTCCTTTACATATACACAAGCAAACACCATGGACATACTTGTAAAGCCAACCATAATCACAAATATTTTCCAGTCTCAGTGTTACCACCGAAAGGCAAGGAAACTAAAATGTGTTCATATATTATATATTTACTGTTTATAAATCAAATTTGCCCTACCTAATTACATATTTGACTTAAAGAAGTTACACGATACAATGCATATAAGCGCCCTCATCTCAGAAGTCACAAACTCGTGCTAGCCCAAGTAAGTTATCATCCTGAAGTTGTGTACGAAACGGCTTAACTTGACTTCTATAGACGAAATAACAGTAATCGATAGTATTCTCAGAGCCAATCAACATCCAGATTGAAATGCACCCCAATCCAAAAAGTATTAGCAGAACAATCCACATAAGAAAATGAGAAGCAAACTAAAAAACAAGAGGATCCCCTACCAATGTCAAATTTTAAAATCGTGAAATTTTAAAAACAGTTCCATGTTGCGAGCTTCAACAATGGGTAAAAACACCAAGTAATCCTTTTTAAATATAATAATTATAATAGCCAAGCAAACAAAGGAAAATATAAGTCACAACCATAGCGGAAAATATAAGTCATAAACCAGCGGCTAGTAATGCAGCCACTCATCAAAAGGTAATTATTTTTTATGCTATTCTTCTCTTTCCAATATTCTGACACAAGGACAACAACACCTTATATTTTTTTCCACCTAAAACATTATCAAATCCATAAATGTCGGCATGCGACACAAATGCAAGACGAACATATATCATTTTTGTTAAACAAATAATAGACATAAATCTAAGTAATAATTCAATAGTGGTGGTAAAGATAATACACATAAACACAAAAAAGACCGGAACATCACCAGGGACCTAAATCTTTCTATTCATGTGTATCTGTATATAATTCACAGAAACCTTTTGATCTATAAATTTCCAACATCAAAAACCTTCTAGCGGAGGTAAATATTAGTGGTGGAAAGTTAAAGCCAGATTCCCAATATTGAAAACCAGCATCAAAGTAGAGGGCATAAAATGGTCAATATTATAAGAAAGGTAAAAAAAAAACAAATTCTGCAACTAAACTGAAACAAGAACCGAAATTTACAAGTAAATAGTAATTTTTCATGTAAAAACCATTATAGCAACAAATTTTGAAGATCAACATCTAATAAACATGCCTTACTTGGTAACTTAAATTTTTCAGCTAATCGTTGAAATTTTAATCTTCTGTATTGTTGTTTTTAATCATATCATTTAAATAAGTCGAAAGGGCTGTTTCTTCTCTCCAAAGCTCAGGATAATCCATGACCGTCGATTCCTCTTAAGTTGTACCACTTCCAACAAAATTTGACGTCCAACAAATATTGAAATGTCATATATTTATATTATTCTGCCTACTGGCCAATGACAAAGTTATATAAAACGTAGCGCTTATACTTTCTAGCAGTTGATTGCAAAAGTATAAATACATACGCAACATGAACATGGACCTCTCTATAGGAACATAACTTCAATCATTAGCTCATACAGGTTCGATATTGAAAAAAGGTTGTAAAAAAATTAATACCTCTTATGGTCTCATAGCTTTGAGAAATAAATTCTCAGTCAAAATCTTGTTGTAGTAAGACCTGAATGCCTACCCCTTCCTCTTGCTCTGATTAAAATAAAAAAAGGTTAGAATACAAGGTAATTAGTCTTTTACATAAGAATCTGTATAGATATGCAAACATTCTGAGATACATGAATCTAAAACTCCTTGAGAACATCGCTGATGACCCTAAAATCATCGATTTCGAGAAGAAATTAAACCTTTAGAATATAGATTGACAAAGACCACACACACACATGCAGATACATACAGAGATACCTTATTCTCGCAAACAGAATTGGGGCTTGATTTTTGTAAGTTGAGATGATGAGATAAGGAGGGACTGATTGTATAAATTGTAATAAGAAAGTACTTGATTTTATTAGAATTTTAATATGGACAATAACTTTTTCTTGAAAAATGTTGTAAGACCCCAATTTGACAAATCAACTTGGTGGTTAATGATTACAAACACAGAAGCCAGCGGATGACAAACATAAATTATATATGTTATCTCTACACACCTCTGGCTGCTCAAGAAATCCAACAATTAGTTTACAAGTTCAAGATGACACAGTGGGGCCTGGATCAAGAATGATGCAAAGTAATTTGCATAAACGTGTAATTTTTGTGTAAAAATAGCGTACCAGAAAAGCTCCAAGCCTTCAATTTCAAATACAATTCTTTGAAAGATCGAACTAATGAAAAAAGTTCACAAAGTAAATGCAAGGTGCTGTGTAAATGTTAAGAGTTTTAAAAAGAACCTCTCAAGAATATAAGAAGAAAGGCCGGAGAAAGTAGGTGTCACAGAAGTGGTGAGGTACAAGAGCAAGGGAGGCCGAGAAGGTGAAAGCAAGAATGATATCTTCATTCCTATCAAGCCAGAATATCTTAACTCTCAATGGCAGCAACAAAAAAGGATCGAGGAAGTCCCTGGATTAACAGCTGAGTACCTTCCACTTTCCAAACATCTTCTAGACAAGTCCCGCTTTTAAGCTAAGCTGATGCCAAACTGAACCAGCTATGATGGTGGCTAAGAGCCTAGATTTTGCACCAGGGTACTCACCTTTTACGCCGAGAAGGTTCAAGCAAGCAGATTGAGATGCTAATTGTATTCCACCTCCAACAGTCCCAATCTGGAAAATGAAAAACGCCTTGGTTAATATTCTCGTTTCTTGTAAATCTTTCCTTGAGACGTAAAAGCTTAATATACCGAAGGATAGGGATTCACGTTCTATTACAAGAATGGCCCCAGAGAATTTTTTTTTTTTTTTGCTAATTTTGGCCCCAGAGAAATTGCCAAGGTCTAAAATTGGAAAAAAAAAAAACAGTGATAGGTTACTATTACAGTGGCCATAGTCAAGTTGTGGCCTTATCATAGACATTGAACTAATAATGAAGAGACTGTCTGTAGAGTACCTCAATACAAGGCATGGTGACAGAAATATGGATATCCATTCCATTGTTGACGATTTCCATCATGGTTATGCAGTGAGAGCTTTCAATATTTTGAGCTGGATCCTGCCCAGTAGCTATGAAGACTGCAGAGCCAGAGACGATATTGGCAGCATGGGCATTGAAGCCACCAAGAGCACCAGCAACAGCTGAACCAGTAAGATTCTTAAGCATATTAAGCTCTACAAGGGCAGGTACAGTGGTTTTCAGCACCTTCTTCACAACATCCTCAATTATGGTTGCCTCACAGATAACAGATTTTCCTCGCCCCTGGATCTAATTGACAGCAGCTACATAGTAAGAGAAAACAGAAAATATTTAGTAACAAGATCAAAGCTACATAGTAATTACGGAGTAATAGAAAGATAGTGACAAAGCTACCATTAAATGAGTAAAATTTTACTGTAACTAAACACTTACATAACAAGTGGGAAAATTTAAAAGATCGTCAATCACGTGGATTATTTATGCATGGAAAATTAGCTCCGGACATTACATGTAAAAGATAGAAGACAGGTAGACAAATCTTCTATGTGATACAGGATTTGACCTCTCATAATCTCTAAAAAGCCAATAACACAAACTCCTTGATCACAGTAGATGATTCAAGTATATGATCACGACCAAACGCAAACAACTAAATCTATTGACCTTTTTCAACTAAAATTTCAGAGTTAGTTGCAAAGAGCTTTAAAATTTAACCCAAAAGCTAACTTTTTAGACCGGATAGCATTAGATAACAGTTTTACCACCAAAATGCAAATCTGAAAAAACAAATTCATTTAGCGTGCCACATTACTTCAAAATACATGATTAGCGCAAAAAAACTACATAACCCAGAAAAGCTGTAACGAAAGAGATACATCAATTATGTACGTAAAGCATATTAAACTAAAGATTTGCCTAAATTTATTCTCGCAAGCCAACAAAATACTAACAATACACAGAAAGCGAGAGCCACAAATAATTAAAGCACTACATGAATAAAAAACAATAAGTACCGTTTTTCTGATCGTAAGATAAGAAAAATCGGTTGAAAATCTTATTGAACAATGAACTATTCTGCCAAAAATACATGTAGTGCTTTGGCATGCCTAAAAAATTAAAGAGCTTGCCTGAACCAATAACTTGAATCGAGCCTCGTAAGGGAGATATAGTCAGAAGGCGGATTTGGCAATTTGGCTTTTTTGAATGGTTTGATGTGCAGCTTCAGTTTTGGAAGAAGAGGGAGTTAAGAAGGCTAGCAGACTCGGAAAGTAGGTTCGGGAATGCCGAACCAATTATTTGCTCATTACCAAAGGAGGTGTTCTCGTATAATAGATATAGTAGATTCAGGGTACAATGCTTTAAACTACGTATAAACTTTTTTCTATTTAGTCTTCTAGCTTCAATATCAATGATGCAGTTTAAACAAAAAGTACAACCAAACAAAAAATAAAGGGGAATATTTTAAGAAGTAATGCCATGAATATACCTGCAATAAACTTGATTTGAATACATAATTTTAGATACACATGTCCTAAAAAATTTAGAATACATAATTCTCACACAAACATATTATCAGAACTAACAATATCAACTTGAAGTCTTGAACCTGAATTTTCGAGGGGATTAGTTAACAGAAACGAAAGGGACAACAAATGAAGAACTGAATGCATCAATTTTTTGAAAACCCTTTATCTTCTGAGTTTGAGCTGCTTCAGACAGTGGCAACGTCTTAGAAATCTGAGTGATGAAGGGGTGTTTTAGAAGCTTATCTGCAGTCCATCGTTCTTCAATATTCCTCATCAAACATCGTCTTAAAAAATCTTTAGCATTGCTCGACAAATCATCAGTCAATATCAACCCCCAATCTTGATAGTTAGCAATCATATCCCCCAAAACTCTATCATGAACATTACAATTATTAGGCCACATGCTTCTCTTTCCGGTGAGCATATGAAACACTATGCATCCAAGGGACCATATGTCCATCGGTGCCTCATGCTCACCAAACATTACAGACTCCGGGGAACTATAGAGCAGTGTTCACTTATTCTTATACCCACTACACCGATCCACAAACTCAAAACCTGTTTCACCAGCCCTTTTAGCAGACCCAAAATCCGCTAATTTAGGAGAATACTTAACCAACACGGAAGGATGCTTATACGGAAAGACAAGAATATTGCCTGGTTTCATATCACAATGAACAAATCCCTTCTTGTGCACATGAGAAAGCCCCTTAAGCAACATATTAGTATAATAACTGGCTTCAAACTCCGATATCTTTCCACCTCTAAATCGAAGAAACTCTTCAAGGGTTCCACCCGCTGCATATTCAAGAACCAATTCAAAATACTCTATGATAAGGCTATAAGAGCCCAGATTTCCATTGACAGACTACAAGAGTCCTGACTCCTATAGCCCTGACTCGAAACTCAACTTGGACTTCTAGTGGAGGCATATGCAGCAGCATCTGAGCCCCGGCTCCCAAGCAACCCTGATTCGCACCCAAATCCTGACTTAGACAAATCAAGTTCCATAACATTCAAGAAATGGTAAGCTCAAGTGACGTGAGATAAGGTCGCCAACTGTGACGTGGAAAATACAGGTCTTTGTTAGGAATTACACCTGTCCACGACACCTCTGAGTACCCAATGATCGGCACAATTATGTCCTATATAAGCCACACGCCAGTAGTAGAAGCCTGACACATGACACCACAATTCTCACCTGGGCACGTGTGACCCATCAACATCACCCAGGTGTCCTACCTACCTAGGATCCAACACTCATGATTGCAGGTACACCTCTGAACCCTAATTCTGGATAAATAGCCCAAGAAGGAAAGGTTTAAGGTTACACTCTCTCTCTACACAACCTATACACACACCCTCCACATTTAGATTTCTCTACAGTCTTATCTTACCTTCCAAAGCCAACACTCATTCTCACGCCGTAGGCGCCGCCAGGGTCCAAACCCCCCTCGGGTGTTGTTTTGCAGACACCCACCAACAGCATCATCGCTTCCAGGCGTGGGAATGGCTAGGAAGGACCTGATCGGATTCTGGAGTTATCATTGACGCTAGAAGGAGGGGAACCTTGTGTTTTGGTCTCAATGCCACTAGACTCACCATCATCAACAAGCTCCTTCATCTTTGAAGGAGTCCTGATTAAACCCAGTAAGATCTAAACAAACCCTTTCATTTTAGCCACAAAATATGAACTTTTTAGCCCATTTCTACAGTGTATGCATGTTTTTTTAGCCTTGTTTAGCCCAAATTTGTTGATAATCTTGCTTGTATGCTTTAATCCCCGCTTAGATCTATATTTCTCTAGTTTAGATCTATTCGAAAAACCCAGTTTTCTTGTCTATTGAGATTATAAGCCCAAAAATACGTGCATACATTGTTGCTCCTTCACAAACCCACCATAAACACACTGAAATCTAGTTATAAACCCAGATTCAATTTGCTTCGATTTGTTGTCATAAATACTATATACATCTGTTTGTACGTGAACCACGACTCGTGGAAGTAAGAGTACGAACAGACACACCCCAAGTAACCCAACCCCGGACCCCACTATCCCGAACCCAGGTCAGGCTGGTAACCAGGTACCCCCAGTCCTGACTCTGGCCTCACAGGTAATCCGGCCAGGTGATGCCTGGGTAAACATAGAGGTAAACAAGTACAAATATACTGACCTTGCTCTTGAGCCCGGACAGATGGAGAACCTGGCTGGAGAACAGGTTGCTGAAGCAATCCGGTTATACAACCAAACCCGGAACAAAGAGCAAGACTAGTGTGAGAACTCTCATCACCCTGAAGGATCCCATCGCTCTAGGTCTGTCTTTGACCGAATTGGGGATAAACAGAGAGACCCAGAAAGGAGGGCTCACCGTACTCACAGCAGAAACCACGATGAGGAAGCTGAAAAGCTTAAAAAGTTGGCTGAGATGAGGGAAAAAATCCAAGCAGAAGAACAAGCCAGGCTCGACCTAAGGGTCCAGAAACGAATCCGGGAGGAAGAAGCCTGAATTCTTGGCAAAACCATTGATAAAAGAAGACCCCGGGCTCTTAGCCCAGAAACAATCTTAGACGAGGATGAGCCCCGAGAGGACCTCATCGACATGATCCATGAATTGCAAAGAAAAGTCGGCCAAGATTCTGGGCTCGACATTGGCGACACCCTCACACCATTCAGTTATTCCTTGGAGGCAACACCAAGGCAAAAGAACATCAAACATTACAACTTTGAATCCTTTAATGGTCTGGATGATCCAGAAGAGCATGTGAATTATTTCGAACAAATTGCCATGATTTATTATTACAATGATCTAACAAAGTGCAGGTTCTTTGCTTCAACTCTCAAATCCGGAGCCCAGAGGTGGTTCAGCCGGATTCCTTCTCGTAGCATCCACAGTTGGAAACAGTTCCGCGATGCATTCCTCAAACGATTCCAGGCAAACAAAACCCATGAAATGCATATGTGTTATTTGGAAACTGTCAGGCAAACCCGGGGAGAGGCCCTATCTGCATACATGAAAAGATTTCAAGAAGATATCAATAACATAACCAAACTGGATGAGAGGGAGGCCCTAACCATTTTCCGAAGAAACTTGGATCCTGATAATAATGAGAGGTATGTCCTGGACCTCATCCACAAAGAGCCTCAGAGCCTGGCGACAGCTTATGTCATGGCTGCCAGGTTCATCAAAGAAACCGATGTCCTCCAAGCCATAAGGATGACCAGACAAGGGTTATCCCCAACCCGAATTCAAGATCCACCCAAAAACAACTATAACCATCAAGACAAGAAGTTCAAGCCTAACCGAAAAAGTAACTACATTCAGAGCTCTCAACTTGCTTTGCCAGCTGTAACACCCCCAGATCCGGGGTCAGGAATATAGGTTGTCACGTCACCATCCAATCGTATATTACCTGTATTAACTCAATAGCTAACATAGATGAAGCCTATCCAACCTACTCCTGTAGTATCCATTCTGAACTGAACTATCTCAAGGGTGAATCTTCCACTTCATTTCCCTCATGATATGGGCAAAATGACCAAGTTCTCCTTGCACTAAAATATAATTTTTAAAAGCAAGAATGAGCGAAAAATGCTCAGCAAGTTAAGTAGTTACTAATATAAAGTTTGTCCAACAATATAACAGTAGTACAAAGATCTTTCCAATATAATCCAACAAAATTTTATCCCTGGACAGAGGACTCATTTTCCGAATTTCTCCGAACAAGGCAGTAGCTATGCAGGGTAAGGTGTCGTCGTGCAACTCCGGTTACAACATTTTTATAAATTCGAAATATTAACCTTTTTGCATAATTCTTTTTGGGTTGTCTTCTATACTGTTCGGACTACTTATCATCAAGTTTTCATAATTTTGTTTCACAGTTAAGAGGTCCGAATTCAGTTCACAATTTGGTGTCTTGTAGCAGTTTTGTGTTTTGAACCACTTTCACTAAAACAAGTATAACTTTCAAAACACAAATCTCCTCAATATGTACTTTATATGGTTACAAACTAAAAAACAATATCTTGAAATTTATGACCAGTGGTATTTGAGAATATAAATCGTTTTGGTCCGAAAACGTGTTACAAGACAGTTCTAGTTCTAATGGTCACTATAATGTTCATTCATGTCATAACCTTCAAGTTTAACCTTGTTAAGTCCATATAACAATCACTAAACCACCAAGACTCTCATCCTTACTAAATCTTAGTTCTTAAACTTCATAAACATACCACCAACATCAATCCACAACAATCAACCATCAAGATTTAAGTATTTATACTCCAAACTCCTCAAACAACATGTTCTTGAACATATCTTGAAACTTAGCTCATAACTTAACATAAATCAAAAGATGGATGAGGGTTATACCTTTCTTGGGCTCAAGAACACTTGGATATAGCTGAAAGAACCTTGGTATTGCTTGAACTAAGCTTATCATCCTCAAACTCACCAAAAGAAATCAAGAACACAAGTTAGTATTTTCGGAGTTACTATTCTGCCTAAACTTTGATCCAAGATTTGACAATGTTATACTACTTGGATTGCCATTAAATTTTGAACGTACCTTTTGTTATGGATTGAGGAATATATGGTCAAAATTTGGTGAGTTTATCATGAGTAGATATTTAGTTATGAATTTTTCTTTCTCCCCTAGGCCTGTTGAGCCGAATTTTGAAGAATGAGATGGGAGAGCTTTTCTAGCTTTTTGTTTTTGTGTCGGTTGAATAATAATGCAGGTATAGGTTGTATACAATGTATATGGCTGATCTTTCCGCAAAAGTATAGTGCTACTTGGCTTGAAAGTCTAAGCAATGTACTAGTTAAAGTAAGAAAACAAGGAACTATGTCCTTGGTCTTCCTTAAATCATGGAACTTGGTTCCTAACTATATTTGCAATGGTTTGGTTGGTTTAGTTTGATGCTAGTACTTGTAGCTTGCATGAGTTTGTATGGCTTTTGCTTAATTACTTGTTATCCAATACTTATCACTTAATCCTTTATGCGAGTTCGATAATTTTTCTATGAAAGCGTTTCATCGCATAGTAATTTCTATAGTTGTCCTTAACACTTAAATACTTTGGTTTAACTTAAATCCAATAAAATTCCTTGTCATGAGATTTATGTCATCCCGGGATTCCCGTACTCCTTAATATCTCATGAACTACAAAACAATTAGTAGAAGTCAAAATCTTCGCATTCCGACGACTTTTACATTCTCTCAATTAATCCATGCAACAATACTTCATCCTTGAATTCTTAAAATTCCATCACTTATATAATGTGGCTTAAAAAATTTCCATAAATCCACAAAGTCACTATTCATAGAGGTTTTAAAATATTACAAAAATCAGGGTTCTTACAGCCTCCCCTCCTTAAAAGGATTCCGTCCCGGAATCTAAAGAAATAACTGAGGTATCTTTCCGAGATCATAATCTCCAGTTCCCAGGTTGACCCTCCAACCCTCTGGTTCTCTCACAACACTCTTAATAGTGCTATAGTATGTTCTTTCAACGCGTTCCCTTTCTGGTCCATGATCTTTACCAATTGTTCAATGTAAGGCAATTACGGTCGCATTACTATATGTTCGTATTCTATCGCATTCCCAACATCCGTGTTGAATCTTCGTATCATAGACACGTGAAATACATTATGGACATGTTCGAATTCGGAGGTAACACCATCGTCTTCTTTGTTCGTTGAACTCGCGCGGTTCCCGATATCCTTTTCTTCGTGATAAGCTCCATAGGTCGTCATCCCTATGTTCGTACGGTAACTACCTTTATATGAAATTCTATCGACGATAAGTAGTCACTCCAACTGCTCCTGCAAATTCAACGCATAGACGCGCAATATAACTTTAACGGTCTAGGCATTCGCTTCCTCGATTCGCTGGCCTGCGGGCCGTAATTAGTGACCGTACTTGATCTCGTCGTCAACGTTGTTGAAAACTCTTCCAGTATCTGGGATTCAATCTTGGGTCTCTATATGGGGTAATCGTTACGAGAAATCCGCGTGCATCACTATATCGTTCGTGTACGCATTAATAACTTTTTGATTGGAGATCTCTCGTTGATAAGTCGACTTGGTTAGTCTATCGATTATAACCCCAAATAATCTTCATCGTTTGACTTAATCTTTGGTAATCCTACCACGAAATTCATTGCCATAACTCATATTCCCATTTAGGAATCTCTACGGTTGTAGTAGCCTACTAGGTTTCTGCGGTTCTGCTTCCATTTTTCGCGGTCAAGCACTTACTTAATAACTACCAATATAACTCTTCACACTCAGTTCCCAATAACAATTTCTTAATTTCTATTCACCGTTGCACCCTCGGGTGAATACGATTTCTATAATATAGGCTCCTTTCAAGATCTCATCTTTAAATTCTTACATGCTGGGAATCCGCACTCTGTGAGCATATTCTCACATTCCTTTCTCATCTCTCATATTCTTCCGTGTCCTTAAATCACTTTCTCTTTCCAATAATTCTTCCTTTAATGTAACTTTATCATTTCAGTCAATTCTAACTGAATCCTAATTCCAATTATTCCTCTAGTTCTTTTCTTGAAAATAATCAATTGAAGCTCCATCCCTTCTAATTCTTATATCAGTTGTTCGACAACTTAGCATCTTTAATCTCTCTTTACTACTTATAGTGCCGGCCACCATATTGACCTTTCCTGGGTGGTAATGGATCTCACAATCATGATTCTAGATTAGTTCCAACCATGTTCCCTGCCTCATATTTAGTTTCCTCCGTTTGAAGATATACCTAAGGCTTTTGTGGTCTGGAAAAAAAATTCACTTTTCTCCGTAAATTAAATCTCTAAATTTTCAGCGCGAACACTATCTCGGCTAACTCCAAGTCAGGTGTAAGATATCTTATCTCATAATTCTTAAGTTGCTTAAACGCATCACTATAATTTATAAGGTCTCCTCTTTCATCACGTATTTCTAGCAACAGGGTCGTTACTAACTTCTGCTTCAATCCTTTAAACTCTATTCATAAGGTCCGTGAGGGCTCCTGGCGTAGTTGTTAATCCAATGACATCAGCAAAGCTCGTAATGTCTATATATGGTGTGAAATGCCATCTTTGGCGCATCATCGAGGTTGATCTTAAGTTGGTGATACTCTATCTTCCAATAGGTACAATCTCATGCCACTACCCGCCCCTTAAGAAAATGTTAGTGTCCTTTAAGGCGACACAATGGGTCTCATTCCCTACAATCGAGTAGCTAATTCCTTTCATTCAACAGGTGTAGGTGGATACAGGTCTTGAATATCGACGCAATCCCCTACTGCTAAGTCAATGGCAAGTTTCATACCTCGATCAGGTGGTGGTTCCTGGAGATCATAAAAATACGTCCATAAATTTATTTAATACTGGAATATCCTTTATACTTGGTATCTCTCTATTTGTATCGATTCATATGTGCAAAACAAGGTTCGCATCTTTCCCGCAACAATCTCTTTGCTTGTATGACCGTAGTAAAATTCGTAGTTCGCTTCCATCCTGAAAGGGCAACTCTCCTTTACTCGTAACCCAAATTTTTCCTTCTTACCTCTTCAATCCATTTGCTCCCCGTCTTTGATCAATCAATTCATTCCTAGATTTACATCGAATTCTCCCACTTGAAAGGAAATCAAATCTACATCTAGCTTATGCCCTCAACTTTCATTTCATGGTTTACCAAAATAACTTCACAATTTGCTTCCTCTATTTTTATAAGGTTTCACAGAATTCTCATATATTTGACTTCCATTTCTATCATCGTTGCTCCATGATCCGACGTAACATAATCAGTGCTTTCGAATATTCCTCCGTTCTAATCCTCAATAACGGAACAAACTTTTTGAAGCTTCCGGTTCATAATTTGTCGTATTCGTCTTCTTTCTTTTTAAAGATTCAATACTGTTTCTCCTTCCAATGCCGAGGAAAATACTTACATGGTACTAGAAAACCAGCATCAAAGTAGAGGGCATAAAATGGTCAATATTATAAGAAAGGTAAAAAAAACAAATTCTGCAACTAAACTGAAACAAGAACCGAAATTTACAAGTAATTTTTCATGTAAAAACCATTATAGCAACAAATTTTGAAGATCAACATCTAATAAACATGCCTTACTTGGTAACTGAAATTTTTAAGCTAATCGTTGAAATTTTAATCTTCTGTATTGTTGTTTTTAATCATATCATTTAAATAAGTCGAAAGGGCTGTTTCTTTTCTCTCCAAAGCTCAGGATAATCCATGACCGTCGATTCCTCTTAAGTTGTACCACTTCCAACAAAATTTCACGTCCAACAAAATTTCACGTCCAACAAATATTGAAATGTCATATATTTATATTATTCTGCCTACTGGCCAATGACAAAGTTATATAAAACGTAGCGCTTATCCTTTCTAGCAGTTGATTGCAAAAGTATAAATACATACGCAACATGAACATGGACCTCTCTATAGGAACATAACTTCAATCATTAGCTCATACAGGTTCGATATTGAAAAAAGGTTGTAAAAAAATTAATACCTCTTATGGTCTCATAGCTTTGAGAAATAAATTCTCAGTCAAAATCTTGTTGTAGTAAGACCTGAATGCCTACCCCTTCCTCTTGCTCTGATTAAAATAAAAAAAGGTTAGAATACAAGGTAATTAGTCTTTTACATAAGAATCTGTATAGATATGCAAACATTCTGAGATACATGAATCTAAAACTCCTTGAGAACATCGCTGATGACCCTAAAATCATCGATTTCGAGAAGAAATTAAACCTTTAGAATATAGATTGACAAAGACCACACACACACATGCAGATACATACAGAGATACCTTATTCTCGCAAACAGAATTGGGGCTTGATTTTTGTAAGTTGAGATGATGAGATAAGGAGGGACTGATTGTATAAATTGTAATAAGAAAGTACTTGATTTTATTAGAATTTTAATATGGACAATAACTTTTTCTTGAAAAATGTTGTAAGACCCCAATTTGACAAATCAACTTGGTGGTTAATGATTACAAACACAGAAGCCAGCGGATGACAAACATAAATTATATATGTTATCTCTACACACCTCTGGCTGCTCAAGAAATCCAACAATTAGTTTACAAGTTCAAGATGACACAGTGGGGCCTGGATCAAGAATGATGCAAAGTAATTTGCATAAACGTGTAATTTTTGTGTAAAAATAGCGTACCAGAAAAGCTCCAAGCCTTCAATTTCAAATACAATTCTTTGAAAGATCGAACTAATGAAAAAAGTTCACAAAGTAAATGCAAGGTGCTGTGTAAATGTTAAGAGTTTTAAAAAGAACCTCTCAAGAATATAAGAAGAAAGGCCGGAGAAAGTAGGTGTCACAGAAGTGGTGAGGTACAAGAGCAAGGGAGGCCGAGAAGGTGAAAGCAAGAATGATATCTTCATTCCTATCAAGCCAGAATATCTTAACTCTCAATGGCAGCAACAAAAAAGGATCGAGGAAGTCCCTGGATTAACAGCTGAGTACCTTCCACTTTCCAAACATCTTCTAGACAAGTCCCGCTTTTAAGCTAAGCTGAAGCCAAACTGAACCAGCTATGATGGTGGCTAAGAGCCTAGATTTTGCACCAGGGTACTCACCTTTTACGCCGAGAAGGTTCAAGCAAGCAGATTGAGATGCTAATTGTATTCCACCTCCAACAGTCCCAATCTGGAAAATGAAAAACGCCTTGGTTAATATTCTCGTTTCTTGTAAATCTTTCCTTGAGACGTAAAAGCTTAATATACCGAAGGATAGGGATTCACGTTCTATTACAAGAATGGCCCCAGAGAATTTTTTTTTTTTTTTGCTAATTTTGGCCCCAGAGAAATTGCCAAGGTCTAAAATTGGAAAAAAAAAAAACAGTGATAGGTTACTATTACAGTGGCCATAGTCAAGTTGTGGCCTTATCATAGACATTGAACTAATAATGAAGAGACTGTCTGTAGAGTACCTCAATACAAGGCATGGTGACAGAAATATGGATATCCATTCCATTGTTGACGATTTCCATCATGGTTATGCAGTGAGAGCTTTCAATATTTTGAGCTGGATCCTGCCCAGTAGCTATGAAGACTGCAGAGCCAGAGACGATATTGGCAGCATGGGCATTGAAGCCACCAAGAGCACCAGCAACAGCTGAACCAGTAAGATTCTTAAGCATATTAAGCTCTACAAGGGCAGGTACAGTGGTTTTCAGCACCTTCTTCACAACATCCTCAATTATGGTTGCCTCACAGATAACAGATTTTCCTCGCCCCTGGATCTAATTGACAGCAGCTACATAGTAAGAGAAAACAGAAAATATTTAGTAACAAGATCAAAGCTACATAGTAATTACGGAGTAATAGAAAGATAGTGACAAAGCTACCATTAAATGAGTAAAATTTTACTGTAACTAAACACTTACATAACAAGTGGGAAAATTTAAAAGATCGTCAATCACGTGGATTATTTATGCATGGAAAATTAGCTCCGGACATTACATGTAAAAGATAGAAGACAGGTAGACAAATCTTCTATGTGATACAGGATTTGACCTCTCATAATCTCTAAAAAGCCAATAACACAAACTCCTTGATCACAGTAGATGATTCAAGTATATGATCACGACCAAACGCAAACAACTAAATCTATTGACCTTTTTCAACTAAAATTTCAGAGTTAGTTGCAAAGAGCTTTAAAATTTAACCCAAAAGCTAACTTTTTAGACCGGATAGCATTAGATAACAGTTTTACCACCAAAATGCAAATCTGAAAAAACAAATTCATTTAGCGTGCCACATTACTTCAAAATACATGATTAGCGCAAAAAAACTACATAACCCAGAAAAGCTGTAACGAAAGAGATACATCAATTATGTACGTAAAGCATATTAAACTAAAGATTTGCCTAAATTTATTCTCGCAAGCCAACAAAATACTAACAATACACAGAAAGCGAGAGCCACAAATAATTAAAGCACTACATGAATAAAAAACAATAAGTACCGTTTTTCTGATCGTAAGATAAGAAAAATCGGTTGAAAATCTTATTGAACAATGAACTATTCTGCCAAAAATACATGTAGTGCTTTGGCATGCCTAAAAAATTAAAGAGCTTGCCTGAACCAATAACTTGAATCGAGCCTCGTAAGGGAGATATAGTCAGAAGGCGGATTTGGCAATTTGGCTTTTTTGAATGGTTTGATGTGCAGCTTCAGTTTTGGAAGAAGAGGGAGTTAAGAAGGCTAGCAGACTCGGAAAGTAGGTTCGGGAATGCCGAACCAATTATTTGCTCATTACCAAAGGAGGTGTTCTCGTATAATAGATATAGTAGATTCAGGGTACAATGCTTTAAACTACGTATAAACTTTTTTCTATTTAGTCTTCTAGCTTCAATATCAATGATGCAGTTTAAACAAAAAGTACAACCAAACAAAAAATAAAGGGGAATATTTTAAGAAGTAATGCCATGAATATACCTGCAATAAACTTGATTTGAATACATAATTTTAGATACACATGTCCTAAAAAATTTAGAATACATAATTCTCACACAAACATATTATCAGAACTAACAATATCAACTTGAAGTCTTGAACCTGAATTTTCGAGGGGATTAGTTAACAGAAACGAAAGGGACAACAAATGAAGAACTGAATGCATCAATTTTTTGAAAACCCTTTATCTTCTGAGTTTGAGCTGCTTCAGACAGTGGCAACGTCTTAGAAATCTGAGTGATGAAGGGGTGTTTTAGAAGCTTATCTGCAGTCCATCGTTCTTCAATATTCCTCATCAAACATCGTCTTAAAAAATCTTTAGCATTGCTCGACAAATCATCAGTCAATATCAACCCCCAATCTTGATAGTTAGCAATCATATCCCCCAAAACTCTATCATGAACATTACAATTATTAGGCCACATGCTTCTCTTTCCGGTGAGCATATGAAACACTATGCATCCAACGGACCATAGTTCTCTTTCCTCTTGAGTTGATTAATTGGGGTGGAAAATCATAATTGCATCGATTCATGCTAGTGGGGATACTTAATTCTAGATGTTTTTAGTTAATTGATAAATACCACATATTTGCTTTAGTATAATATTTAGATTAATAATCTCTCAACAATTTATTGTGTTACTTGCTTAGTTGAATTTAATCAAGAATAACTAGTGATTGATACGTTTGTCTCTGTGGGATCGACTCTGACTTGCCCTACTACATAGTTAGAAGGATTTGTTAGATATTATTATTGGATAGGCACGCGACAGCCTTGTCAGGCATACAACTGAAAATTGCTTATCTCTGAATTTTTTTGTGGAAGACCAAATAAAGAAAGGTAACATGGGGCAATACATAGCTCGGAGAGCTGCTGACCGGGCAGAGGGGTCCGGGAAAGACAAGAATGTAGTGAATGTTGTTATGGGAGTATCCAACTCACCACCCAGGAGCCCGGGTTCTGGAGATGAAATAATGATGGTCAGAAGAGTCCTGATTGATAACGGCTCTTCTGTCAATATTTTGTTCAAACATACTATGGACCGGATGCAGCTAGGCAGCGTAAAGATGAATGATTGTAGGGAGGACCCTCTCTATGGATTCGGGAACGACCTGGTCCCAATTCAAGGAACATTATACCTCCCAGTCCTGTTTGGGACTTTCCCGAAGCAAGTCACCAACATGGTTAAATTCTACATTATCAACATTCCCTTATCCTACAATGTTATTCTAGGAAGGCCGGCCTTGACCAAGCTCCAAGCCATAACCTCAACCTCACACCTCAAATTCAAGTTTCCCACTACTTGTGGAATTGGCGAAGTCTGGGGAGAATATGAAATGGCTAGTCGATGCTTTGGGCAGGCCCTAGTCATGGTTGAAACTGACCCCGAAAATAAAAGGAAGGCGAGTTCTTATCAGATAAAACATAAGCAGAAAGAAGCACATATACAACCATCAGCTCAGACCTACCTTGACCAGGTTGTGCAAGCCAGAGTCCAACAGTATGTCTCTAAAGCAGAAATGGGAAAAGTAGAGACTGTTGTCGAGCTCGAATCTATAGAGTTGGAAGAAGGAAACCCGGACAGAAAGGTCAAAATCGGGACGGGTTTGGAAACAGTCTTCAAGAAAGAACTCACGGAACTACTCCGGGAGTATGCTGATGTATTTGCTTGGAGCCCGGATGACATGCCCGGACTCTAGGAGTCTGTAGCCATGCATAGCCTGGATGTTGACCCAAAGAAGAAACCAGTCAAGCAAAAAAGAAGGAGCTTCGCCCCGGAAAGGCAGAAAGTAATTGATGAAGAAGTAGAAAAGCTACTCAAAGCCGATATCATCTGTGAAATAAAGTACCCGGAGTGGTTGGCCAATGTTGTCTTGGTCAAAAAACCCAATGGAAAGTGGCGAATGTGCGTGGATTACACTGACCTAAATGATGCATGCCCCCAAAGACCCGTACCCACTTCCCAGCATTCACCAGCTCATTGATGCCACAGTCGGGCATGTCATGCTCAGTTTCATGGATGCTTTCTCCGGATACAACCAAATCAAGATGAACCCGGCTGACATAGCCAAAACCGCCTTTATAACACACTGAGCCGTCTACGCTTATAAACTCATGCCTTTTGGGTTGCGGAATGCTAGATCCACTTACCAAAGAGCCATGGTTGAAATTTTCAAAAGCCAACTGGGAAGGAACTTAGAATCGTATGTTGATAATATGATAGCCAAATCCACCACTGTCCAAGACCACGTCACGGATTTGAAAGAATGCTTTGACAACTTGAGAAAATAGGAGATGAAGCTCAACCCGTAGAAATGCACCTTTGGAGTTGGAGCCAGAAAATTCTTGGGTTTCATGATAAGCTAGAGGGGAATAGAAGCCAACCGAGAGAAAATCAAAGCTATAACAGAGATGAAAGCACCTCGGACTCAGAGAGATATACAGAAGCTTGCGGGATCCTTGGCAGCTCTAAGAAGGTTTATCCCTAAACTCGTTGAACGCTTTTTACCTTTCTTTAATCTACTTAAGGGTGCACAGAAGAAGAAATATATAGTCTGGAGCCCGGATTGCCAGAAGGCATTTGACATACTCAAGGACTACTTAGCAACACCACCAATCCTAACCAAGCCCGGACCCGGAGAGCCTTTAAGTCTCTACCTGTTTGCAGGACCCTAATGTGTTATGGGCGTACATGACTAGTCACCGGACTAGCACTGGTGAAACCCCATTCAAGTTGGCTTATGGTACTGAAGCCTTGTCACCCATTGAAGTGGGAAATCCTTCCCACAGAGCTATCAATTTTGAAGAGATTACTAACGAAGAAGGGCTGGAGACCAATTTAGTCTCAATTGATGAGGTTCGAGACCAAGCTGTTAGAAGAATGGAGAAGTATAAGGAGAAAACTCGAGAGTACTTCGGAAAAAAGGCCTGGGTTAAAAACTTTAATGTGGGAGACCTGGTTCTCAGAGACACCGAGGCTTCTGACCCAACTAATGTTGGCAAACTTATGCCAAAGTGGGAAGGACCTTACAAAATAATGGAGGTACTCCGAACGGGAACCTACAAACTTACACATATGGATCACTTTTTGTAATGAAGTAAGAATAAGAACTTTGTACTCCGGATTTTTCTATGAATAAAAACCGGGCATGATGTTATTTCATATAAACTTGTAGTTTACATTTTTTGTATTTTTCAAATTTTGTAACTGCCCGAGCTAAGAGTAATAAGCATAACATGTAGCCCGGGCCCCCAGCAATACACAATCTCTCAACCCGGGCTCAGAGCAATAAGCATAACATGTAGCCCGGGCCCCCAGTAATACGCAATCTCTCAACCTTGTCTCAAAGACATAGGCATAATATGGAGCCAGGGTCCCTAGCAATATGCAATTTAAAAATCTTGGGAAAACTTCCCAAGTGCTAAAATCAAGAGTCCGGCCCAGAATCTAGCCATGAGGCCGGACTCCCGAGCAATATGCAACAATATTATCTTAGATTTTATTCCAAGTACAAAATCAAGAGCCCGGCCCAGAATCTAGCCATGAGGCCAGACTCCTGAGCAATATGCAACAATATTATCTTAGATTTTATTCTAAGTACAAAATCAAGAGCCCGGCCCAGAACCAAGCCATGAGGCCGGACTCCCGAGCAATATGCAAACTAAAAATCTTAGATCTTATTCTAAGTACAGAATCAATAGCCCGGCCCAGAACCAAGCCATGAGGCCAGACTCCCGAGCAACATGCAAACTAAAAATCTTGGGTTTTATTCTAAGTACAGAATCAAGAGCCCGGCCCAGAACCAAGCCATGAGTCCGGACTCCCGATATACACATTTTAAGAAATATCAGAATATGAAGAACTGGCAAAATAAAAATATGCATTCAGAACAAAAGAGTACAGGAGCCCGGGTTGACCTTCAACCCGGAAACACTCCAGAATGTCAAAGACAAGTTTTCAGAAGCAGTTACTGATTACATAAGAAGTTTACTTCTATTGGTTAAAAATTAAAGGGTTTGGACCATTGAAGGGTTCAGGTTCGCTTCTCCCCTTTCAATGGCTTGCTTAGCAGCTATAAAAGCATTTACAAAGGACTCCCAGTCTGCAGACGGAGTGGTCTTGATCATCCTCTCAGCAACCTTCCAAGCCCGAAGAATTTTAGGAGCACCTGCATTAGCTATAGCTTGGTTGTATTATTCGGTCTGCTGGAACTCTTCAATGATCTCGCTTTCGGGCTTGACAGCCTCAAGCTTTTTCTCAGCCTCGGAGAGTCTCCTTTCCAGGTCAGTAACTCGGTCTTGTTCTGCGATTAGGTCACCCTGAGCCCGGACATCTCCTCTTGGTGGGCAACCTTCATCTCAGACAAACTTTTGCCGAGCTCCATGATTTGTTGATCCTTCATTTTTATGGAGTCGCTGAGTCTGTCATCCCGGTTCTTCATCAGTGCCAAAGCCTTAGCAGCTTTTATTGCGGCCTACAAGTGGTAAACAAAAACATAAGTGAAAGGACAACACAATTATATTTGAGAAAAAGAATTAATAAAGAGGACCTACATTCCCAAGATCCCCGATCAGTCCTCTCAAAACCCCCCGCATACCAGCATCCCCCATGATCTTCCAATCTTCTTCCCGGGGGATTTCGCCAACCATCTCAGCATACTCTTCCAAGCTATACTTGCCAACCCGGTCTTCTTCTTCTTCTTCGGAATCTTGGGCAACATATTCAACTTCATCCACGGCATTGGCCCCAGAACCCGGAGTCGGAGTCACCAGTCTCCTTTTCTGTTTCTTGGACTTCTTGACCGGGCTTACGCCAAAATTCTCCTCGGGAACGTTAACTCTGGACTCGATGATCACTGGTTCACGGGAAACGGATTCTGCACCATCTTCTTTGGGGATACTGGACCCTGACTCGTCACCAGTTTTCTGGGGTCGAGGAGTGTGAATCCCAGATAGCTGCCTCAGAGAAAGAGCATAGTTATTGGAAGCCATTACCTCGTCGAACTGGGGATTATAAAAAGGCCGACCTGAAAAAGCAAAGGAAACCGGGTTAGAGAAATATTAGAGGAATCCGGACTCACATATATTATAATAGTTACTTACATCCAAGTTCAAACAATTTGTGGTGATCCATGAAGCTATCTCGGGTTAGTTGATGCCCAAGACACTCACAAAAAGCATGAATTTTAGCCCGGGCTTGTCCCTCAAGCTTATAATAGGGAAATGTCTTGGGTTTTTCGCCGGCCACAAAGTGGGGTATATACAGTAAGTCTAAACCCTTTAACATGATAGTTTCCCCGTTCCAGCCCTTTAAAGATATGTTTTGCATTACCGGTTTCGCGCTGCCTGAGAGGTACCCACACTCTTCACCCCAGAATCTCAGCTCATAGAACAGTCTCTTGTTAGACTGAAGAAGGTAGAACAGCCGGTGGACGAGTTTAAAAGTGGGAAGGAGTCCGGACTTCTCAGAACAAGCAAGAAACCATGTTATCCATTTTACACCGTTTGGGGTTATTTGCATTATGGGGATTTCATAAACATACTTACACAGGTGTTTCACAAAAACATGACACTCCGGGTTCCACCCAGAGCGCAAGTGTTCTAACCAAACACCAAGGTATCCATCATCGGTCCTATCGTATACCTTCTCCCCGGGTTCTGGCCACCTCCATTGTATCCGGGGTCCAAGATGAAAAGCAGCCCGGACCATCTCATCCATTTCAGAGAAGGGTATGTTCCTAAAGCTCTCTTTTAGTGGGGGGAGGGGCTCACCTATAATGGGGTTAGCAAATAAGGCATCCATAGCCATTTTATCATATGGCCCGGGATCTCCATTCTCGTGTCGATGCCTATATGAATAACTAAGGGATTTGTATACACGAGATATATCCTCATCAGGATCTTTCCTAACAAGCATGAACTCGGAGTCAACCCAGTACCCATCAGGTGTGATGAGGCTACCCCGGTCATCTAATACGTTGGTATTGAGTTGGGTGATCACATATGTCTTTTTCTTCTTAGCCATTATGCACCAGTGTAAGTCTACTACTTCTAATACTCCCGAATCCGAGTTATATGAACTTGTGGATGGTTCTGAATCCGGAATCAACACTCTGTTAGACCTCCGTTTTATCCGAACCATAAACCTAGAAATAAATTGTTTTTATATTGAGTTAGTCAAAACAAACATAACCCAAAATCTATAACATATTAAAGCCAACCCGGTCTCAAATTGCGTCCAATGTTCCAAAATCCAGTCTCTCAACCTCTTATTGAATTAAGCCCGGCCTGTAACCTTTCAATTTAACCTATTATTGGTGGAGCCCGGTTCATAGCTTAACCGAATACAGTCATATATAACCCAAAAACAGGAAATGAGGTCTACTAGGCTATGTCAAATAATGACACGGAGCCCGGACGCGACTCAGCTCAGACTCTTGTCACAAACACGAAAACCAGAAACACTTTACTCAAAATATCAAACACCAAACAAAGATCAAACTACACCTACATACACTTACACACAAAAGAACACTCATAGAACATCAAACAAAACCAAGAAATCAAAAACCCCCAATTCGCAAATACTTGCACATACAACCCAAAATTGGGCACAAAACAGTCATATACACACAATAGAATGACAGCAAACACAAACCCCAAAACCAAAAACAAAGTTTGACAAAAGCCCTAAATATAAATCGGTACGAACAGTCAAATATAGATACCAAATAGAACAAATCGAAGAATAGAAAAGACAAGAAGCAGAAAGCGAGATAGGAAATCTTACAAACGGCAGGAGAAAAAGATGGCTTCAAGACGACCACAACGCAAAAGCTCGAATCATAGATGACCAGAAAAGCAAACTCGGAAAATGGAAGAATAAACGCAGTGATTTTGGAAAAGTAAAAAAAAGATGAAGTAAAAAGGGGGTTTTGTATAGAAAACAAGAGATTTACTCTCCCAACAGACACGTGGCGTGGAGTAATTGGCTAAAAACAAGAAAAAGAAAAATAGAAAAGGTAAAGAGATAGACATATTTAATGCTGATAGTGATTGCAAATGGTTTTCGAGGATTTTTGGAAGGACACAAATTCAAATGATTGGGGGGGGGGAACTAAAGAAACGGTGGAAATTCCAAATTTTAAAATCATAGAGGAGACCGGACTCCTGTCCCTGAAAGCTATCCGGACCGGGGGCAAATATCGACCAAAAAATTCTTCTAAGTTACTCAAGGCTCATAACCTTGGACTTAAGAGGAAAATCTATCAACTCTCAAATCCGGACTCCTGTCCCTGACAGCTATCCGGATTGGGAGGCAAATATCGACCAAAAAATTCTTCTAAGTTACTCAAGGCTCATAACCTTGGACTTAAGAGGAAAATCTATCAACTCTCGAATCCGGACTCCTGTCCCTGACAGCTATCCGGATTGAGGGGCAAATATCGACCAAAAAATTCTTCTAAGTTACTCAAGGCTCATAACCTTGGACTTAAGAGGAAAATCTATCAACTCTCAAATCCGGACTCCTGTCCCTAACAGCTATCCGGATTGGGGGGAAAATATCGACCAAAAAATTCTTCTAAGTTACTCAAGGCTCACAACCTTGGATTTGAGAGGAAAATCTATCAACTCACTGCCATCCGGAATGGAGGGGCAAATACCGACCAAAAAATTCTTCTAAGTTACTCAAGGCTCGCAACCTTGGACTTAAGAAGAAAATCTATCAACTCTCGAATCCGGACTCATGTCATTGACAATCATCCGAATTGGGGGGCAAATATCAACCAAACTTTGTTCTAAAGGTCTTACGTGGTAACTTCTACTCCCCCATCCAGAAAATCTGAATAAGGGAGTGGGGGGGCAAATGATAGGCTATAAGAGCCCAGATTCTCATTGACAGACTATAAGAGTCCTGACTCCAAGAGCCCTGACTCCTAGAGCCCTGACTCGAAACTCAACTTGGACTCCTGGTGGAGGCATATGCAGCAGCACCTGAGCCCTGGCTCCCAAGCAACCCTGATTCGCACCCAAATCCTGACTTAGACATATCAAGTTCCATAACATTCAAGAAATGGTAAGCTCAAGTGACGTGGGATAAGGTCACCAACTGTGACGTGGAAAATACAGGTCGTTGTCAGGAATTACACCTGCCCATGACACCTCTGAATACCCAATGATTGGCATAATTATGTCCTATATAAACCACACGCCAGTAGAAGCCTGGCACATGACACCACAATTCTCACCTGGGCACGTGTGACCCATCAACATCACCCAGGTGTCCTACCTACCTAGGATCCAACGCTCATGATTGCAGGTACACCCCTGAACCCTAATTCTGGGCCTATAAATAGCCCAAGAAGGAAAGGTTTAGGGTTACACACTCTCTCTCTACACAACCTATACACACACCCTCCACATTTAGATTTCTCTACAGTCTTATCTTACCTTCCAAAGCCAACACTTATTCTCACACCGGAGGCGCCGCCAGGGTCCAAACCCCCCTCCGGTGTTGTTTTGCAGACACCCACCAGTAGCATCACCGCTTCCAGGCGTGGGAAAGGCTAGGAAGGACCTGATCAGATTCTGGAGTTATCACTCTACACCATTCTCAATACTCAGGCCGGAACCAAAACACTTGACAATTTCATTACAACTTCCAAGTTCTTGAAACATATCTTTTTCGAGTTGTAAAGATGATGATCGACATGCTAAACAAGTTTTCAACGCCACAAAAGGAACCAAAGAGGGTGACTTAGAGTAAGCTAATGATTCAGCAGATTGGGCCAAGAAAACTCTAGCAAAGGAACCCCTTCCCAGAAACTTTCGTTTCACCCACAATGAACCCATTTTTTTATTTCACTTCTCAATTGTTTTTGGAAAATATGAGAGGGCAGCGTGTGCATATATAGGGTTTTTTTAAGGTAAGTAACTTCAATGTTAGATAGGATTAGAAGTCTCCCAAACCTACTGGGAATTAGAAAATGGTACGCGGGGTTGTGTTTCTATTTCTCGATTACTGATCCTATTCGGAACCAGAAGGATTTAATCTTTGGTCTGTCGCTCTTACATAAATGACAAAATGGTAATTGGAAAGGCAAAAAAAAATAAGTCGTCTTCGTATGTTTTAATCTTTTATTACAAAAAATAAATAAGATTAGTTTTAGGAAAAATAATAATTAAAAATTATTTATACTGTATCATGTATTATTTCTCATTTAAAATTAATGTAATTTATTTTTTCCAGACAACTGTCGAACAAAAGATCTTACCTTTTCGAGCAATCATTTGTTCGTATTTGTGGAAATTGCGATGAATTTTGAAAGCTTATATTTTTCGATTAAAATCTAGAATTTGTACAAAATTTAATATTGTTAAATTTTTGCTTTTACACATGAACACGATAATCATGGTAAGTTATGAAAGTGTATATGTTTTAGTTAATATTTAGAATTTATACATAAGTATTTTTTTTACTTTTGCACATGAACAAAGTACACATACGGTGTGACAAACGTGATTAAACTGAATCAACCCGACATTTTTCTCGGTCGACTAAAACGATACAAATATTACACATCCGTTGTCTTTTATATTGTGCCAGAATAAATTAATATTATAATTTTTAAAAAATTACACTGTCACTATATGTTTATGTTGTGAGAACGTGTCGGCTTTAAAAAATATTATTTAGTTTTATTTAAATATTTATTAAATGTTTTGAATCGTCATTTTTAAAAACTATTAAAATAACTATCACTATTTTTCAAATAATAAATTTTTAGTTTTACTATCTTTATTAAAAATCAATTTTATAAACCGCGTGAAGCGCAGATATGTCGTCTAGTATATTATAATAGCAAATGATTGAAAGCTGTCACAAGCTTTAAATGTATTTTTCTTGAATTTTTCTATTTTTGAAATTTTATTAAACAAAATTTCTTGCATTTAATATAGTCTTAATTAGTCATTAATTGCGTATTTATTAAATTTACTTTTTTCCATTTATATAAAAGTTTAATAAATTTTATTTGGATATTATATTTATTACTAGTATTTTACCCGTGCTACGCAGCGAAAAAACTATGTCAAAAGTTATAAATCCATTACTATTATAACTGAATAATTTTCTTTAAGTTTTAAGGGATTTTCTTAAAATCAACCCCGTTTTCAATATTTATTTTCCATAAATTTTTAAGAATTATTCTAACACATCTACATGTATCAGTAAATACAATATATGCTAAACGAATATAGTTTTGTGAGAAAATAAACATTTGTAACCGAAATTTAAATATGCGAAGATGACAACCAATACCTCAATTAATTTAAATGACAAACTAACACAAAAATATGAAATTAAAATTTGTTTGAAACGTAACATCAATGTCAAATGGATGAAAATATTGAACGCCCTAAACTTATTTTAGATTTATTCTAATTATTAGCTCCATTATCATTTATGCGGATGCGTTTATTTGTTTCTAGTTTTAACTCCAGAATATCGTAAATAGCACTGTCATTGTTAGTAGAATCAGACACTTATTTCAAAATAAATAAATAATTGATCAAAAAGTGTGTGAAAGGTGACCCTATACATATTTCACAACTAAATGTTTTAATTGAAATTTGTACATTCACCACGACCGAATGAATGTTATATGATTTGATTTTAGATTTTTGTGAGGGTGTAGAACTTCTGGAGGTTTGAATTTCCTCAACCTCGTTCGTAGTAAAGTAAAAATTATTACCATGCACCATGTGTTTTTTCCATTTAAAGATAAAGTAAGTGTCAATTTGTTTTTCCTATGATGACTTTCAATTTTTCAGGATACTGGTCGTTTTTCCCTTCCTGCAATGGAGGTTTTAAATTCGTCTGAATATATTTTAAAGTTATATGCAACATGCTATATTCTAATAACTCTATATTTATTGCATCATTACTTTTCGATTCTGATGAATGAGGTTGTTAACATTTGTTGATGTAAAGCGTCTCACTTTATCAATTTTTATATAATATTATAATGTAAAATTGAAAAAAGAAAAGTACATATCCCTTATTTACACCAATTGTATTAATATTTTCATCAATACCTAACTATATGTATACAAATTATAAAAGATATCGTTGTATTATAAAAATTGTATAAGTTTATGTTTATTAGTTAAATTATTAATTAAGCATTTCTTAGTTAAATTTTGTAATATTGGTCTATTTAATATATAGACATTCATTATTAAAATTTAAATATGTTCACTTTTATAAAAAAACAATTTTAAAGAGTATTAGAACCTAAACTAATTTGACATATAAGATCTAAGTGAAATCACTCAAATGATTGAGGGATCTCAACCACTTGCATTGATTTATAGAATTTATTATAAAACAATGAAAACGAATTTAAATATTCATGCACTTAGTAAATGTCCAAAAGATAAAACTGTTTTAATTCAAAGTAGTACTAATGATGCTAAAGTTTCTATTTTTCCATCTCTTCCCCCCGGTTCTTTTGGATCTATTTATGTTGTATCGATTTTATATACTCTCCACCAACACATATTTTTATGACACATTATTTATTTCTTCTGGTTCTTCTTCTCCGTCTTTTTTCTCATTTTCAAAAGTACGACTTGGTAATTTTTGTCAAGTTTTATGATTTTTATGGTGATATTGGCTTGTATTTGGTTATCAATCAAATAATGTTAACATGTAGATATTGGTGGTAGTGGTGTTGGTGGAAAGGCCCGTTTTAAGTGATGATAATGTGATTATTGTGATTTTTCGATTGTGGTTATTTCAATATATAGATGTAGATTTGTAGGTGGTTGTCGGAAGTGATGGTTTGAGGTTGTGACAAAAGTTGGTGGCTGGATGCGGTGGTTGCTGGTGGTCGGAGATTGTGGTTGAAGTAAAAAGGAGATTGTGGTGGTGTATGTAGATGTGGATAACATTACCGGGTGGTAGAAGATGAAGATGGAGAGTATATTAGGTGAATAAGAACAGATTTCATACATTGAAATAGGTGGCTAAAAATATATTTCTTAATTCATTCAGGAGGGATTTTCGTCAAAATATGACTTTAGCTCTATATATACATTCTTAAGCATTCAAATGATTAATATCTTTAGTTTTTATATCGAAAGTCGACTAAATATATAAAGTAACAAAGAAAAATAAAATTCCCAAATTAAGCAAAATAGGAAACTAATGGTAAGAAAAGAAATATTTTATCAATTTAATTTTCATATTACTCTCAAAAGATGCATATTTGGTTCTGCTCTAGAACAGTAAAATGTTGAAGATTTTGTCTCTTTATTCTTTATAACATATCTTTTTTTGGTTGATTATATGTGTTGATTTCATGTTATTCACGTTCATAAGAAGATGATGATCGATTATTAAGACTTCTGAATGGTTTTCAATTTGTAGGATTTGTGGGACAATGCTAAAATTAGATTACAGTAGGTCGAATGTATATCGGCTTGACAATTACGATTGATCATCATTTCATTAACTATTACGCTATTACAAAAAACACTTTTAAGTAAATTGTTGCAACATTATTGGTTCAAAATTGACTTGAATATTTTTTAGTCGGTTGGTTGAGTATAAATTTTTACTTTTTACATATATTATATTTCATTTTTAAATTTGTTTAAATTAAAACTTGAACCAATGTTATAAAATCGTCGATTCTGACGATTAATCGGTCGGCTTCCTATCTCATATGCCAGAATCGGTGTACTAATATTTTTTCTACATATCTGGTTGAAATCAGTAAATATCAGAGATGTGAAGAATAATTCTGAGAGAAATTTTGTTTCTGACGAAAGTTTAACGCATTAATTGGAGTTATGTCATTTCTTCCGACTTTAATTTTTTTAACACTTTTGATATGTATATATATATATATATATGAAAGGGGAAATAGATATGAATATATGAGAGAGAGAGAGAGAGAGAGAGAAAGAAAGAAAGAGTGAGAGATTAATTAGAAGTGGTAGATGCCTTGATTGAAATTAGTAATATGCAACCGGTATATATCTATTTTGTTTATAAGATTGTTTGCGTATATTACTTCTTAAGATAATTTCATTTTTCCCCATTTTTTTAGTTCGATATTAACTTATATATCCCGTGTGATGCATGATCTTCTTTAATATTTTGTTATTTTTTATTTAAAATTAAATAATTATATGTTAGAAATGAATACTACTAGAAACTAGACAGAGGGGGGGTGAATGGATAGTTTGATATGTTTTTCGATTCTTGATAACTAAGTAACAGACTGTATATGATTATGATATGTAATATGCAGAAAGTAAATAACACACACAATCACTTTAATCTACTTTGTATAAGCAAATTAAATACTACAGCTTTCCAAGAAATTCACAATCGAATTTCTGGCTTCTAAACAAGAACGGTTTGAACTTGCTTGCTTACAGAGAAAAGAGCTTAGCAAAACAACTATGTGTATCTCTCTTTTTGGCTAACAATAGGATGTGCATGATATATATAAGCCCTATACAAACTAGTGCACACACCTATTTTTACACAGTTACCCCTTGCTGAAAGTCCAACTTGTCCTGCCATAAGACGTTAACTGTGTCAGGAAGGACCACCTGCTTTTCGGAGTCTTTCCCGTTTCTGTAGCTGCTTGTCTCTTATCTTTCTCTCCAAGTTTAGCTGTAGATTTGCCATCTGTTCTTTGGACCACCTTGCCAGAACAAATGCTTCAGTATTTGTCTCTTTTGATTCTTAATTCTGTACCTTGATTTGTCTTGTTGTAAACGGCTAAGTGTTGATATCGTGAACTCCACTTCATTCCTGACTTCGCGATCTCACTTGTGAGGACTTCGCGATATAGCCTTTGAAGACTTTGCGACATAGGTCATTTGAAGATTATGCGACATAGGTCATTTGAAGATTATGCGACATAGGTCATTTGAAGACTATGCGACATAGGTCATTTGAAGACTATGCGACATAGGGCTTCTGAGGACTTCACGATCTAGGCTTCTTTGACTTTGCTGACTTCAACACTTCACGACATGTGTCTTGAAGACTTCTCGACATAGTACAAAATGGACTATACGATATAGTACTTCACGACATGGATATTGGTGACTTCACGACATAGCTTTCTTCTGACTTTGCTATATAATGCCTTAGACAAATTTCTGCAACTTATTTCTTCATAGCCTTATTTATCTCTATCCTACTGCATGAACACTTCTGAACTTCTACCAGGACAATTATTCAATGGCCTATATACAATCTAGATGCAAGAAACTTTACTAAGCTCATTATATCTTTGAGCATACATGATCAAGCTAATGTTCATGAGAACAAGACAAGTACATTTAGAGACCTATACTATATCCCAGTGATAGAAATCACTAGGTCATGTAATGTGACATAGTCACAGAGTGTAGGCTTGTTAATAGTGGTATTCAGACATGTCTTGAGCCTAACAATCTCCCCCAAATTGTGAGTAAGATCCTTAGGCACAATTTCATGTCTGATAACAAGCCTAACTTACATAAAAGGAAATTTAGTAACAGAGAGAACAATTCATGAACATTGAGATCAGAAATTTGATTACATAGAAAAGCTTACAGATTACTTTTGTTGCTCAGCAGCTTCAGCTTCCAATTGCTTCTCTAGCAAATCATCATATATCTTCTTTTTCCTTATCTCTTCTTTTCTCTTCATGTCTATGATGGCTTCTTGAAGTTCTTCTCTTGCAATCAGTTCTTCAATGAGAGGTGAGCCTTTCAAGTCATCAATTGCAGCCTTGAGTGCACTCTCTACATAGGAATCAAGAAACTCCATCCTTATTTTGCTTTGACCTCCATGTGAGTTTTTGTACTCCACAATGTAAGGATTTTGCTTGACCCTGCACATCCCTTTCTGCCTTAGCTCCTTAGCCCTCTTCTCCATCTCAGCCATTTCTTTCTCTCTCTGTATGTTTTTCTCTTCATTCTCTTTCCTCATGTTTTCTTCATAATCAGCATGCATCTTTAAGTACCTGGCAATATCTATCTTCCATGTTCTTTCTTCTTTTTCCTCAAAGTTCAGTAAGGCATTTATCCTTTCAAGCTCATACTTATAGAAATATTGCCAGCTTCCTTGCTTCATTATCCTTTCTCTTCCATCAGTGTACTTGATCTCTAGATGATCCAACTTCACTTTGACTTCAAAGATCCTTTGAGCCCTCAAAAATGCTAGGGCATCTTCATCATAGTCCTCATCTAGTGGAAGCACATTGATGCCAACAACATTTGTGAGTTTTCCAGTCTTCTTTGTTATCCTTATCCTTTTGGGTACACTCTTGATCTTCAAATGCTTCACAAGAGATACCTTTCTGGAACAAGGAGAATTAGTCTTCAGTGCCACATCACTTGGAAGTAGCTTCATTCCTATCCCCTTCATCCACTGTAACACTCCACTAGCTGTAACTTTGTGGAAGTGTTTTCTTGATATTCCTTTTGTGGCTTCATCTTTCTTCTGTGGCAATTCAGGTTCAGAAGTCTTAGATAATGATTTTGGAGGATCATTACTAATAGTACCCACCCTAGACTTAGAGTCTTGTGTTTTGGTTAAAGTACTACTAGCAATGTCCTTGAGCTGCTGAATTCCACTTCTTGTTTTCTTAACTGATTCCTTTGCCCCCTTGTCATCCCTCTTGCTATCATCAGCATCCTTTGATTTCTTTGAGTATTTGCTCCTTTCCTTATCTCTCCTTGACTGAGATCTCCTTTCATAGGTTTTCTCCTTATCATCATCATCATCTCCATCCTTCTTTTTGCTCTTTTCTTTGACAGATTCAGGAATGACTCCATGAATCAGAAAAGATTGTAGAGTGTGAATCATCTCTAGTTCCTCAGCTGTCCTGACTCCCCTCTTGGCTCTTAGCATTTGCAGCACCTGGTTGATCTTTGCATTATTCTTTCTTGTCAAATCTGAAGGGATCACCAATTGGTCAATGCTGCTGTCTTGAGATAGACTTTGGAAGATTATTGTCTTTGGCTTTGAGATAACCTCAGGCAGTCTTTGATCTTGATCCATCTTCAAGTCATCAAACAGTCTCTTGTTGTTAGCCCCACCTTGTTCTATTAAGTCCATTATTGTTGACAGCTCAGTGAATCTCAGTTTCTCTAGAGTTTGAAAAGCTAGGTGCCACAAGCAGTTGTCCTTGCACACCATGATTATCTCTCTTAGATGGACATCCTTGATTTTCCTTACTGCAACTGTGAAGTACTTAATGTTTTCCTTGAGCTTCATTCTGTAAGTCCTTGCATCTTCTTGTGCATCTCTGTAGGTGGCTTTCAGAAACTCCAGGAAGGCCTCATCATGATAGATGTGAGAATTGGCAACTTCCTGTAGCTTGGCCTCTGTGATTGTTGTAGCTTTGGCAGGTTGAGCATTGGAAGTAGGTTGAGCAGGTTGAGGAGTTGAGATATCTTTAGGCATTGTGGATGGATAGAAGGTGGTTGAAATAGTGCTCTTTTGACCTTCTGCACTGATGACCTCTACAGGGGGAAGAATTATTGGCTTTATTGTTTCTTCAGAAATTTTGCCCTTAAGCTTCTGTTGCTTGGCAGATACTCCCCCTTTCTTTTTCAGAATGACCTCCTTTTCTTTCTCCCCCTTAGGCTTGGAATCAGACAAGATGCCTTGAGCTTCCCCAGGGATAGGCAGGTTCATATGTCTCATCATTGAGGTCATCATTTGTTGTTGCACCAACAAAATGTTAGAAGTGGAGTTGGTTTGATCATCCATCTTAGCATTAAGCTGCTCCAAGGAGTGAGATAGTCCTTTGTTTTCTGCTTTCAGTTCAGCTACCTCGCTTTCCAAGCTTGCCACTTTTGAGAAAAGTTGTTAAGATTTGAAGGAGTTAAGGGATTGATCCTTGAGTTTGGAGAATTCAAACTTGGAGATATCAGAAATAGGAACCTCATCAACAAGCTTGTTCCCATACTGATTCTTCCAGAGTACTGTAAGCATGGAGTTTGAGTTGATGTTGGCCTGCACCTGATTGTCTAGCTTGGTAGAGAGCTTCTTCATATTATCTGAAACCATAGCTAGGGTGCAATCCATTGTGGTGACATTTGAGGCAGTTTTCTGGACTTCCTTAAGAATGCCATCTACCTTGGGAAAGCTTGAAAGAAAACAATTCTTGAGTTGAGCAGTAGAATGAGCTGTTTCTTCCTGAATGGTGGAGATTTCTGACTGAAGACCCTTCCCAAGAAAATGCATAGCCTTAAGTTGGCTCTTGTAGACATCATTAACTGCATCATAGATTTCAGCAGGAGAGAGACCTTTGGCATTTGACCCCAAGGATGTAAGATAGTCCTCCCTGATAAAAGCTAGTGCCTCCTTGAGCTTTACTGTCCTTTTGCCATCCAGCCAAGCATCCACATTTCCAGCTTGCTGGGCTTCATCCACAATTTTGTCCTGTTGTGCTTCAACATCCGCCTTATGAGTGAGAAGAATAGCCTCATAGTCAGAATTTGGGAGATTTGCAGTGAGGAGATGTTGAGCAATCCTAGAGATCTCATCAATCTGTGCCACATGAAGATCTTGTAATTCTTCTTCCGTCAATTGTGGTAGCACAGAGGATGATCCTGAAGCCCTGTCATGTTGCACAGGTTTCAGCCATTCATTGATTGTGGCCTGAGCCAAGTGAGAGCTAGTGATTGGCACTTCATGAGATGTAAGGTTTTGAGTCTCCTCCAGCCTTGGAATGACTGTAGGGTCTAATGTTGTCTCCATTGAAATGGGATGTGTTACAACATTAGCCCTATTTGTCTGTGAAGACAGTTCCACATCCCTAAGAATGGGAGAATTTGGCACAGAGTCTCCAGTGAAAACTGGTGAATCCTCCATGTTTGTGTTGGTGTCATTAGGATATGCCCCAGCATGCATTCCCTGACCAACTAAATGTGGTTCCTGGGTGGTGAGCATAGTGTCATGCACCATGTCACTTGAAATTGGCTCAATCACAGGAGAGAATTGTGATTGATCAAAGGCAAGATTGTCATTTGAATGACTCTCTTGTTCAGAAGAAATTTTTATGGAAGAATCTGAGAGAGAAGTGGGGTTTAGATTAGATTGTGGCAACTCCCCTGAGAAATAGGAGGAGTTTCAACAGTGATGTGCTCTCCACTCTGTGTATTATCAGCCTTATCACTCCTAGGGTCAAGAGTGAGGTCTTGACCCTGTGCAGACTCTGTACAAGATGCAGTGGGGAGGCTGCTCTTTTCAATGCCAATGACCTGTTGGGAGGCCATGGACAGTAACAGGTGTACCCCTTTTTCCACATCTGAATCCTGTTGGGAGGATCCAGTGGTAGGTTTAGATTTGGATTTCTTCTTTTGTCTGGTGAGAGGTGACTCAGGATTCTCACTAGTTAACTTTACAGATCCATTTATTACTTCTAGGGCTCTCTTCTTTGACTTCTTTTTAGTAACACCAACCTTTTGAGAGATTGATGCACTAGGTTGCCTAGCTTCTATGGGACTATTTGCAGTGGGGTTGCTGGATGGGATGGGAAGGCTGGGGTTAGACTGTGTAGCTCCTTCAGTCTCAGCCTCCCCTGTCCAGGAAAGTGCATGGTATATTGGCTTATCAAGTGGATAAGACTCAAATGTGTCCTGCATATGCTTGGTCACACTTAGAATCACATCCACTTGATTCCTTGTGTCCAATGATCCAAATAGTACTTTGGACATGGACTTGGAATAAGCCATTTTACTGTTATCTATACCCTCCAATAGATGGACATTTGCATCAAGAAAATTTAAAATAACTTGAAGGAAACGAGGGTAAAAGATGTCATTACCTCTACCACGAATGGTCCTGCCTAGCCTCTGAGTCAATTCTTTGAGAATTATGGCTCCCACATTGATCTCCTGGTTGTTGGCCAAGGAGTAGGCTAGCTTCACAGCAATGTGACTGATATGGTCCCATCCTGTCTTCCTGCAGAGAAACACCTTCTGGAGTGCGTCAAACAGAAATGACCACTCCCTTCTCACAAACTTCTTATTC
Source organism: Heracleum sosnowskyi (assembly GCA_030848705.1). Classification (NCBI taxonomy): domain Eukaryota; kingdom Viridiplantae; phylum Streptophyta; class Magnoliopsida; order Apiales; family Apiaceae; genus Heracleum; species Heracleum sosnowskyi. Next base: position 49,420,967 of record CM061244.1, read on the forward strand.
AGCTTTCCAGTATCTATCTCATCAGCATACTGAATGAAGGTCATGAATTCTATGATTTGAGCATCTGTAGCTTCTTGGTCATGACCTTCCACCTTGAACCCCAAAGCTTCATTGATTTCCCTTTCACCAAATTGAAAGTGTTTGCCTCCAATTGAACAGCTAACCTCCTGGAATGAGGTTCCATCTTCCCTAGCCATTGTTGATACCAACGCCGTTCTCCAGAATCCTTCCAACACATCGACATACAAGGTAGGGTTCAGGGTTAGGGCTTGGCGTAGGTAGGAAGTGTTCAAGAACCGTACAAAACACTTGTACCTTGGGTTAGCCTCAGCCTCAGAGGGAATGGTGAGAAGATTGGTTTCTTTGGGAATGGTTAAAGGGATTGGGGATGATACTGTTTGAGATTTGGGTGCCATTACGAGAGTGAGAGTGAAAAAGAGAGTAGAGAATTTGTGCTTAGGTTTGAGAGTTTGAGAGCAATAGACAAGATGAAAAGTTGTGAACGGTTAGAAAAGGTATTTATATGATAGAGACACTGCGATATGGGGTTATGAATGTGTACAGTCTATTTGTATGTCGCGAAGTCAAAAATGGCCTGTACCGCAAAGTCTTGCACAGTATATCGCATAGTCTCAGAAATGAACTATGTCGCAAAGTCCTCAAGATGAAAGGATTGGGGAGACTTTGCGATATAGTAGAAATACCCTGGCTAAAGCTCTCTTTTAGGAATTTTAAGCAAATTGTCAGACTTTTATCAAATTTGAAATAAAATAAATTTAAATCAAAATTCTGTCAAGTGTGGGGACTTGTTGATATAGTTATTCTAAGTCGCGAAGTCATAAAATGAACCATGTCGCAAACTCATGAAATGAACTATATCGCGAAGTCTCACAATCTCAACAGTTTGCGATATAAGTCTGTTTGATTTGAACTGTGTCGTGAACTCTGAAAAATATCTATATAGAGATGTCTTAAAAGCTCACAACTTTACTAACAAATGTGATTTTGAAAAATATGCAGTAAAATACTGAAATATTTATAAATCATATCTCAGCTAATTTTCACTCCAAACAAATAGAGCATTTCAATACAGTGAAAATTTACTGCTGCAACAATTTACTGGTATACTTACTTAGAGCAACTAAATGAAGGATTGAGCATTCCAATTTCACTCACAAGTCTGTTGAAGACTGCTTCATTCAGAGGTTTAGTAAATATGTCAGCTAATTGTTTCTCAGTGGGAACATAAGAGACTTCTATGGTACCATTTGCAGCATGTTCCCTAATGAAATGGTACCTGATCTCAATGTGCTTTGTAGTAGAATGATTAACAGGATTGGCAACTATGGATATTGCACTAGTATTGTCACACATTAGAGGAATGTGTTCTAACACTAGCCCATAATCCATGAGTTGATTTCTAATCCAAAGCAATTGAGCACAGCAACTTCCAGCAGCAATGTATTCAGCCTCAGCTGTGGATGTTGCTGTGGACTGTTGTTTCTTACTAAACCAGAACACTAACCTTTGACCTAGGAATTGACAGCTTCCAGAGGTGCTCTTCCTGTCAATTCTGCATCCAGCATAATCAGAATCTGTGTAACCAACCAGGTTGAACCCAGTGCCCTTTGGATACCATAGCCCAAGATTAGGAGTCCCCTTTAGATACTTGAAGATTCTTTTGATGGCCATCATGTGAGATTCCTTGGGATCAGACTGGAACCTTGCACAGAGGCATGTGGCAAACATGATGTCTGGCCTGCTAGCTGTGAGATAGAGTAAGGATCCAACCATTCCTCTATAGACCTTGATATCAACTCTCTTGCCTTTCTTGTCTTCATCCAGCTTGATTGCAGTAGACATAGGAGTTTTGGATGGGGATGACTCTTCTAAACCATATTTCTTTAAAAGATCCTTGACATACTTAGATTGGTTTATAAAGATGCCATCCTCCCTTTGATGTACTTGCAGGCCTAGAAAGTAGGTTAACTCACCCATCATACTCATCTCATATTTACTTTGCATCAACTTAGAGAACCTTTCACAGAGTTTTTTATTTGAAGAGCCAAAGATGATATCATCCACATAGATTTGAACAAGAATGATATCATTTCCATGCTTCTTGAAGAATAGGGTTTTGTCAATTGTACCCCTGGTAAATTGATGCTCAAGAAGGAATTGAGATAGAGTTTCATACCAGGCTCTTGGTGCCTGTTTGAGTCCATAGAGTGCCTTGAGCAGTCTATACACAAAGTTTGGGAAGTCTTCACTCTCAAAGCCAGGTGGTTGAGACACATAAACTTCTTCAGCAAGATCACCATTGAGAAATGCACTTTTCACATCCATTTGATACACCTTAAAGTCTGAGTGAGCTGCAAAAGCCAGGAAGATTCTGATGGCTTCCAGTCTAGCTACAGGTGCAAATGTCTCATCATAGTCAATGCCTTCTTGCTGACAATATCCTTTGGCAACCAGCCTTGCTTTGTTTCTTATCACCACTCCTTCTTCATCCATCTTGTTTCTGAACACCCATTTGGTGTCAATAACATTCTTTCCTTTTGGAGGAGGTACTAGTTCCCATACTTTGTTTTTCTCAAATTGATTCAACTCTTCTTGCATGGCAACAATCCAATCAGAGTTCTTCAAAGCTTCTTCAATTAATTTAGGTTCCTCTTGTGACAGAAAGCAGCTATACAGACATGTATTTAATGTTGCCCTTCTTGTTCTAACTCCCTCACTAGGATCTCCAATGATTTGATCCCTAGTGTGGGCTCTGTCCCATTTCCTTGTGTGCCCCTGTTCATTTCCTTGATCTGTTCCAAGCTCATTTTGGTTGAAAGGTGCATTCTCTTCTTCTCCCCCTGTGTTTGTGAACCCTTGCACAGGTGTTTGAAGAAGATTGTCAACTTCAAGGATTTCATTCTCTAGAACAGTATGAACAGGGGGTTCATCTTCACTTTCAGAATCCTCAAGATAACCTTGATTCTCAAATCTCAATGGCACACTGTCTTGATCACTTGTTTTCAGTCCAGGAGTTTTCTTGTCATCAAAGGTAACATCCATGCTTTCCATGACTTTGTGTTGCTCAGGTACAAACACTCTGTATGCTGTCCTTTCCAGGGAGTATCCAATGAAGATACCTTCAAATGCCTTGGCATCAAATTTTCCAACATGCTCAGAGGTATCTTTCATCACAAAGCACTTGCTTCCAAACACATGCAGGTGCTTGAAGGATGCTCTTTTTCCAGTCATTAATGAGTAAGGAGTTTTGCCAGACTTCTTATTGATTAATGTTCTATTTTGCACATAGCAAGCTGTGTTAACAGCATCAGCCCAAAAGCTAGTGGGTAGCTTTGCATCCAGCAGCATTGTCCTTGCAGCTTCAATGAGAGTTCTATTCTTTCTCTCAACTACTCCATTTTGTTGAGGTGTTCTAGGAGCTGAGAATTGTTGAGAAATTCCTTTATCTTTGCAAAACTCATACAGTGTTGAATTTCTGAACTCAGTCCCATTATCACTTCTCAAAGCAACTACAGAGGAGCCAGTGCTTTGTGCTTCTTTATCAACTCTCTTGATATGCTCTATTATGACTTGGGGTGCTTCATCCTTGGAGAATAGGAATTCCACCCAAGTATATCTTGAATAGTCATCTACCATTACTAGAGCATATTTCTTCTTGGAGAGGGACATTACATTCAAAGGGCCAAATAAGTCCATGTAAATTAGCTGCAGAGGTTTTGAATTTGTATTGAGCAATTTGTTCTTGTGACTGGATCTTTTAATTTTTCCTTTCTGACAAGCTTCACAAGCTCCATCTTGCACAAACTCCAAGGCAGGCAAATCCCTGATAAGTTCTCTCTTGGTTAGAGAGTTCATTGCCTGAACATTCAAGTGAGACAGCTTCTTGTGCCATAGCCAGAATTCCTCATTTGTGGCTTTAGTGTAGAAACAGCAGATTTCTCCCTTATCTGCAGCTTTGAGATTTGCTACAAACAAGCTTCCTTTCTTCACACCAGTTAGAACAACTTCACCACTTTCCCTTTTTGAGATTGAACAAAGGTCTTCATCAAATTCCACTTTGAAACCTCTGTTGGTGAATTGTCCAATACTCAAGAGATTGTGCTTCAGTCCTTCAACAAATGCTACATCTTCAATAATGACATTTCCAGATTTAACATTTCCATATCCCATTGTATAACCAATGTTGTCATTTCCAAAGGTTACTGATGGGCCTGCCTTTTCCTCAAAATGTGATAGCAGGGCTATATCACCAGTCATGTGACTTGAGCATCCACTGTCCAAGATCCATATGACTCTTTTATTCCTGTTGCCCTGCATTCACAAAATGACTAAGTTGTTTTTGGTACCCACACTTGGTAGGGTCCATTTGATTTAGAAACATTTTGATTAATAATTCTTCTGTCATAAATTGCATTTCTCATAGTAGGAGACTTCACTTTTTCTGTGGCTTTGGAGTTTACACTCTTAGGCTCACATGAAGTTTTCACCCTCTCAACCCTGATTGGGGACCCTGTCCTATGAGAATGCATATGTGTGTGTGATTCACCAGATTGTGCAGAGTCAAGTTTATGTTTAAGAGATAAACAGTTAGCAATCACAGTCACATAGCATGTCATGCAGTTTGGCTTACCACAGAAGGAATCATGACTAGAATTTATGCTAGCAGAATGGTTACTCAGGTTGTCAACTTCAACAATATCAGGCTTACTACACTTATGAGTCAAATGATTAACAGATAGGCATTTTTGACATTGTTTCCTGGGAGCATTTGGCACATAAGCATAGTTGTTTCCTTTGTTAACACCAACTTTACCATTTCTGTTTTGTTTCCTTTTCTTAACAACTTCTTTCTTTGCTTTAGGACTCTTGACAAGATTGTCTTTGGTCTCTTTCTGATTGACAGGTTCAGGAAAGGAAGAAGTGTTCTTAGCAGCCTCATCTTCTTCAAGAAGTTGTTGCTTGATGATCAGTAGTTCCTCATCAAACTCAACAGCACTCTTTCTGAAGATGGGCTGTTCAACACTTGACAGTATGGTTGGGGCATTTTTGTTTGTAAAAGTTTCCTTTCCTTTGCCCTTGACCTTCTTCCTTCCCTTGTCATTATCATAGTCAAAACCAACTCCAACCTTGCAGTCTTCAGTGTGTTCCTTGTGGTAGGTTTGAATAAGTTCAGAGGAGTTTTTGAAGCTTCTTAGTTTCAGTTCAGTTTCAGCAATTTGTTCTCTAAGGGCTTTCTCTATTTGCTCAGCACAAATCACTTTGTTTTTAAGATATTCAACCTCCTTTTTCAAACCATCCAGGTTCACAACCATTAACTCAAGCTTCTCATTCTTTTCTGTAAGCTCAACATTCTTAGCAGTTAGTCTATCAATTTCTTCATTAGCTACTAACATGCTAGTATGAATATTAAACATCTCAGTGCTCATATCTTCAACAGTTTGCTTATATTGAAGGGGAGTCATATCAAGAGAAGTAAGAATGGGTACCTGACTTGAATCACCATCATCAGAAAATGCCATCAAGGCATAGTTTGAGTACTCTTGATCTTCTTCTTCATCAGAGTCATCCCAGCATTTTCCCTCAGCAATAAAAGCTTTGCCCTGTTGTTTCTTGAGTAGAGCCTCATACTTAGCTTCAAGCTCTAAGTATGCTTTGTCCTTCTTGACTTGTTTAGGCTTTTTGCACTCAGTGGCAAAATGCCCAAGTTCATTGCAGTTATAGCATCTTATTTTAGTCCTATCCACACTTCCTGTCTTGTATCCACCCTTAGCAGCACCAGCAATCCCTTTTCCTTTATTGAAGGTGTTTGAGCCACTAGATCCACCAGTGTTTCCAGTATTGAACTTGGACCTGAATGGCTGCTTTCTTTTAAACCTTATGTTAGGATACCTCCTAGCCATATAAGCAAAAGATTTGTTTTCCATTTTGTCCAGTTCCTCCATGCTGTAAAACTCATCTTCCTCAGGCAAATCATAGATGACCTGGACCTCATCACCAGTGTCTTCAACTTCCAGTTCCTCAATCTTCACTTGACTGACTTTAAGAGAGTCCATTCTTTGACTTAGGTTGTCAGCAATAAGTGCACAGGAGGTATTAGCCACTAATCCTTGCTTTGCTTGAATAGATCTCTTTTGAAACAGCTCCAACTCATATGTCTTCAAAACACCATATAACACATCAAAACCAATCTTTGTTAGATCTCTTTCTTTAAGGGAAGAGATTCTTGGTTCCAAGTGATCTGGAAGAGTTAGTAAGAACTTCATATTGAGCTCTTCTGTTTCATAGTGTTTGTCATAGAGTTTGAGCTCGTTTATCAGCTTGTTGAATCTCTCAAACACTTCTGTGATTCCCTCTTTCGGCTGAGCCATGAAGGCTTCATATTGTGAAACAAGAATCTGCTTCTTGTTCTTTCTTACTTCAGTAGTTCCTTCACAGAGCACTTCTATAAGATCCCACATCTTCTTGGCACTAGTACAATGAGCAACAGTGCCATACATGTTGAAGTCCATAGATTCACAAATGATAAGTTGAAGATGTCCATCCAGTGCAACTTTTTCTTTTTCAGGATCAGTGTATTTTGAGGGATCTTTGGGCACATGTTTTGCTGGTACAATTTCAGTGCCACTGGTTGTTTCACCAATCTCGATCATTGGAATGAAGGGACCATGCTTTAGAATATCTAAATACATGGGGTTAGAAGCTTTGATGAAAAGCAACATCTTCTTCTTCCATAAACTGTAGTGCTCCTTGTTAAAGGGAGGAATCTTGATACTGCTTAGTTTCTGTGAACTCATTCTTGATCTTTTCCTGTTTGTACGTTAACAGCCTACGCTCTGATACCACTTGTTAGAAATGAATACTACTAGAAACTAGACAAAGGGGGGGTGAATGGATAGTTTGATATGTTTTTCGATTCTTGATAACTAAGTAACAGACTGTATATGATTATGATATGTAATATGCAGAAAGTAAATAACACACACAATCACTTTAATCTACTTTGTATAAGCAAATTAAATACTACAGCTTTCCAAGAAATTCACAATCGAATTTCTGGCTTCTAAACAAGAACGGTTTGAACTTGCTTGCTTACAGAGAAAAGAGCTTAGCAAAACAACTATGTGTATCTCTCTTTTTGGCTAACAATAGGATGTGCATGATATATATAAGCCCTATACAAACTAGTGCACACACCTATTTTTACACAGTTACCCCTTGCTGAAAGTCCAACTTGTCCTGCCATAAGACGTTAACTGTGTCAGGAAGGACCACCTGCTTTTCGGAGTCTTTCCCGTTTCTGTAGCTGCTTGTCTCTTATCTTTCTCTCCAAGTTTAGCTGTAGATTTGCCATCTGTTCTTTGGACCACCTTGCCAGAACAAATGCTTCAGTATTTGTCTCTTTTGATTCTTAATTCTGTACCTTGATTTGTCTTGTTGTAAACGGCTAAGTGTTGATATCGTGAACTCCACTTCATTCCTGACTTCGCGATCTCACTTGTGAGGACTTCGCGATATAGCCTTTGAAGACTTTGCGACATAGGTCATTTGAAGATTATGCGACATAGGTCATTTGAAGATTATGCGACATAGGTCATTTGAAGACTATGCGACATAGGTCATTTGAAGACTATGCGACATAGGGCTTCTGAGGACTTCACGATCTAGGCTTCTTTGACTTTGCTGACTTCAACACTTCACGACATGTGTCTTGAAGACTTCTCGACATAGTACAAAATGGACTATACGATATAGTACTTCACGACATGGATATTGGTGACTTCACGACATAGCTTTCTTCTGACTTTGCTATATAATGCCTTAGACAAATTTCTGCAACTTATTTCTTCATAGCCTTATTTATCTCTATCCTGCTGCATGAACACTTCTGAACTTCTACCAGGACAATTATTCAATGGCCTATATACAATCTAGATGCAAGAAACTTTACTAAGCTCATTATATCTTTGAGCATACATGATCAAGCTAATGTTCATGAGAACAAGACAAGTACATTTAGAGACCTATACTATATCCCAGTGATAGAAATCACTAGGTCATGTAATGTGACATAGTCACAGAGTGTAGGCTTGTTAATAGTGGTATTCAGACATGTCTTGAGCCTAACATTATATATAATTTGATGACATAACAATATAATTATTTAAATTGGATTTATAGATCTAACAATATAATTATTTAAATTTAATATATTGTTGACATAACCTTTAGTATTATTTTAATATTAAAATATAAAATATTTTTAAATAATAGATTTAACGGTTCGTATTTATTTTCTCTTACAAAAATGTAGAAAAATGTAGAAAGGGACTAAAGTGAAAATATCACAATATGTACTCGTCCAATGTACCGAGTTTCTTTTAATTTTCTATTACATTAATTTTTTTTATTAATTATCTTATTTGAATTGAATTTTATAAAAAAAATTATAATAAACATTGATCTTATAAGTTTAATATAATAATTTTACCGTTATATCTATATTTTTTGCCCGTATATTTTTCATATGAAGATGTATTGTTTCACTTAAAAATAATAAAACATGTAATGTCCTTAAAAAGATGTTATTAATAATTATATAAAATATTTTACCTTTTTATATATATGTTGCCCGTGTTACTTTTAGAAAATTAGTTGTTTAAGTTAGAAAATATAAAAGAGGTAATGTGTTTTAGCTGAAAAGGATAATTGATTATAAATATATAATAATATTACCATTATATTTATATATATATATATATATATATGTATATATGTGTGTGTGTGTGTGTTGGCTCGTCTATTTTTAGAAGATGGGTTATTTTAGTTAAAAAAATATAAAATGGGTAATGTGTTTTAGCTCTAAAAGGTAATTGTTTATAGATAGGCCTGTGATCGGCCCAAATATCGACCGACCAACCAAAACTTTTAATGTTTCGTCTTTAGTAGTACTAGCTTATAACTCCTGCGATGCACGGATTTCTTTTAATAAATGTATTTTATAATTTATTTTATAATATTTTATTAATTGTATTTGTTAAAAAAATAGATATGCATGTTAAAAATAGGTAACTTTTTTAGATAATTAAAATTAGGTTTTAAATTAAATAAGTAAGAGTTTTCCCGTGATATTTTTGGAAAAAGAGGGGTTTTAGTTAAAATAAAAAACGTAACATGTTTTAGTTGAAAAATGTAATTTCCGATGATATTTTTCGAATAAGGGTTTTTGTTAGGAAAAATAGAAAACAATTATGTGTTTTAGTCGTAAAAAGGTAATAATATTTATTTGACTCGGCATGATTTAATAATTTATAGGAGTGTTGATGTCTAATTTTTAGTGTTTAGTGTCGTATTTGAGATAAGTGATAATTATATGCATGTTGCATGTGATAATTTTAGAAAAAGAGATATTTTAGTTTTAAAAAATAAAATAGAATGTGTGTTTTGGCTAAAAAGGTAGTTGGTTAGTTATTACTTATTAGTAATTATAAAATTATTATTTTATTTTATTAAATAGACATTGCCGTAATATTTTTAGGTAATGTCTTTTAGCTGAAAAAGGTAACTAGTCATTTTTTAGTAATTATAATTTTATTATATTAAATAAAATTACCCGTAATGTTTTTTTTAAAAAGGAATTATAGTTAGAAATATTAAAGATACTCTATATAATATTTGTTTTAATATTTTATCCAACAATTCTCGTCGATTTGATAAGACAGATCTAACGATTGTGGATTGAGTGACTAAACAATGAAGGACTAGACTACAAATGAAACTTTCAATGTTCCGTCTTTAATAGTACTATCTTCAAATCCATGCGATGCACGAATTATTTTTAATAGTTGTTATTCTATTATTTACATTTTAATATTTTGTTAATTGTATATGTTGAAAGAAATAATTAGGCATGTTAAAATAGATATTTTTTTTTAATAATTATAAGCATTATAATAGGTTTTAAATTAAGTAAAGATTTCCCCATGATATTTTTGGAAAATGAGGGGTTTTTTTAGAAAAGAATAGAAAAATAATGTATTTTAACTGAAAAAGTTAATTGATTATAAATAATTACTGTTATTATTTAATATTATTTTTTATATAAAAGTAAGTGGTTATAAACAAGTAATGTTATCATATAATATTGTTTTTATATATAAGTAAGGGTAATTAAGGAAAAACACGAAGTTTGTTTTTTAATATTTTTTATTTTTTGTAATTTTAAAATTTGAATAGTTATATGTGGTTGTTGAACTCGGTGTTAATTGATGTAGGTGTTTGTGTTTGATTGTAACAAGCCTATAACCCGTGCAAAGCAGGGACGACTTTAATATTAATTTTGAAAATTACTTTTAAATTTTTTGAGATTTTAATATTTCTAAAAATATTAAAAAGAATTAAAAGTACTACTTTAATACTTTAAGCCTATAACCCGTGCAAAGCAGGGACGACTTTAATATTAATGCTAACTTTTTAAAAAGAATTAAAAGTACTACTTTAATACTTTAAATCTAAAAAAACTTATAGATTTTATAAAAGTTTATTAGCTTAGTAAGCATGTCAATCAAGATAACCATCAAAATTATCAATATATTTTTTTTGTAATATATATATAAATATAAATATTTTCTAAAAAAGGTCGTGTTTTTTAATTCTAAGTAAAGTATAATTAAAAAGAGTTTGTAGTTATGTTATATATGTGAGAAAATCGAAAATCAAAACTTTCAATGTTTTGGCTATTATATAATAGTACAGATAGATAGATAGATTAAATATAATAAATTACCGAAAATCGAAACCAAAACTTTCAATATTTCGACTATTATATAAAAGTATAGTATAGATAGATGTCAAAGGAGAAATTTTAGTTAAAAAATATATAAAAGAATATACGCTTTGGCTAACAAAGGTAATCGATTAATTATTAGTATTTATAATATTACTATTTTATGTTACTAAATGAAATTGCATGTGATATTTTTGAAAAATGTGAGATTTTACTTAGAAAAAAATTTAGTTAGAAAATATAAAAAAGAATATACGATTTGGAAAAAAAAATATAATCCGTTAGTGATTAGTAATTATAATTATTATTATTATTTTATTTCATTAAAAAGAACTGCCCGTGATATTTTTTGGAAAATGAGAAGTTTAGTTACAAAAAATAGAAAAGTAAAAATATTAGTTTGAAAATATAAAAAAGAATATAAAATTTGGCTAAAATAGGTAATTGGTTAGTTATTAACAATTATAATTTTATAATTTTATTTTAATAAATGAAACTGTATGTGATATTTTTGGAAAAGGAGAGGTTTTAGTAAACAAAAATAAAAAGCTTATATGTTTTAGTTAAAAAAGGTAATTGTCCGTGATATTTTTGGAAAAGTAAGTGAATATTTCAGAAAAAATAAAAAAAAATATATATTTTAGGTGTAAAAGGTAATTGGTTATAAATAGGTAATATTATTATTTAATAATAGTTTTTATAAATAAGTAAGGGTAATTAAGTAAAAACCTGAAGTACAATTAAGTAAGGAAAATTAAGTAAAATCATAATATACCAAAAAATATTTAGTATTATATCTAATGGCTCTCATTAATCTATTACTATATATAATATGCCAACACAAGGGCAAAAGTTGCCAATTAAATGGCCGCGAAATTACCGTTTTACCCTTTTCTTTTGAAAAATAACAAAAATGCCACTTGTATATTATTATACAAAATGTTTTTAATAGATGTGTTACTACAGAGATTCGAACCTCCAACCTCCTTCCAAAATATCCATGGGCTTAACCACTATGCTACATGTCTTTTTGAGTTTATTTCAAAAAACTTATTAGATAACCCACGTCTTTTATCTCTTATATTATTTTTTTTTACTTTGATGATTGAATAAATAAAATGTTGGTTTGAATTATTTTTATAAATTTGTTTTTCTTTTTTCCTTTTCAGCAAAATTACCGTTTTACCTTCTTTTTTTGAAAAATAACAAAAATGTCACTCGTATATTATTATTATACAAATGTTTTTTAATAGATGTGTTAGTACAGAGATTCGAACCTCCAACCTCCTTCCAAGATATCCATGGACTTAACCACTATGCTACATGCCTTTTTGAGTTTATTTCAAAAAACTTATTAGATAACCCACGTCTTTTATCTCTTATATTATTTTTTTACTTTGATGTTTGAATAACTAAAATATTGGTTTGAATTATTTATGTAAATTTGTTTTTCTTTTTTCCTTTTCATGTCACTCGTATATTTTTATACAAATTTTTTTTAATAGACATGTTACTACAAAGATTCGAACCTCCAACCTCCTTCCAAGATATCCATGGGCTTAACCACTATGCTACATGCCTTTTTGAGTTTATTTCAAAAAACTTATTAGATAACCCACGTCTTTTATCTCTTATATTATTTTTTTTTGTTTTGATGTTTGAATAAATAAAATGTTGGTTTGAATTATTTATATAAATTTGTTTTTCTTTTTTCCTTTTCGTAATTTTATATATCTATATATTCAATCACTATATATTATTGCAGTTGTATGTTTTCAATTTAATATATATTAATTATGTTGATTATAATTCATAATTTATATTATACTTTATTTGAATTAAATTAATTATTCATGCATAAAATATACTATTAAAATTCGATCTAATATAAGAAATATTATACACATTATATATCTCATTATTAGTTATTTCTATAATTTTTAAACTAAGAACATTAGCATTCAAATTATACAAAAAATTCGTCTACCTACTCTGTTCGTCGCATCCATTTCTTAACAATTTTCTTTTCCAGAATGTATTGTTCATTTGTTAACATTTTCTAAAGTAACATGTCATTCTTTATTAACTTATCTATATTTTTTTTCACCTTTCTAACCCCCTCCCCTTCAACCCCAATGACGTTCGTGTCAAAAATCGGGGTGAGGTTTTAAAATATAGGATATTACATAGTATATAATTACATAATGATCAATCAGACTGTTAGTAGACGATAAAGTTTGGGAAAATTGAAAATTACAAGTTTTGAAAATAGAATTTCAAATTGTATTCCAAAAATTATTGTACGATGTTAAAAAAAGTATAATCTTTCATAATAATAATAGAACTTTATAGAATACATTAAATTGATTCGTAATGTCATATAATCATTTTGATAAAATGAAATTCTAAATAGGGTTTGTGGGTCCTTGACGACATCCTCTACAACATATACTATATTTCTTATATTAGGTCGAATTTCAATAGTATATTTTATGTATGAATAATTAGTTTAATTCAAATAAAGTATAATAAAGATATATAATATAAAAGTATGAATTTTAAACAACATAATTAATATATATTTAATCGAAAACATACAACTGTAATAAAATTCAGTGATTGGATATATAGGTATATAAAATTACAAAAATAAGCCTCCGGGCCTGTAGATGAGTTGGTGAGAGCACTGGTTATTGACCAAAGCATTCAAGGTTTGATTCATGGGAGCGTGGGGAATTCTTCCTGCACTCTAGGGTCTAGCGTGATACCGGTTGGGGTGTCCGAAAAATAAAATTTTTGACCAAAATTACGAAAAGATGAAAAGAAAAAATGATTTATATAAATAATACAAACCAATATTTTATTTATTTAAACATCAAAGTAAAAATAATATAAGAGAAGAGAAGAAAGTCGTGGATTATCTAATAATTTTTTTGAAGTAAACTTAAACATGCATGTAGAATAGTGGTTAAACCCATGAACATCTTAGAAGGAGGTTGGAGGTTTGTTTCTTTGTACTAACAACTATTAATATATTTTTGCATAATAATATATGAGTGACATTTTTGTGACGACCATTTAATTGGAAATTTTTGCCCTTGTGTTGAGGTTTAATATATAGTAATAAATTGGATTAAAATGTGTAACTGTAAAACGATATTCCAAACACATTCTTAATGCATTTACTAAGTGTGTTAATATAATTTAATATAAAGATGAACACATGAGAGGAGTGCAGAATCAGTTCCCAAGTAAAAAACCAAAAACAAATAGGTGACATGAATACTCCAAACTGTAATAGGTGTTCATCTCCCAAGGTGTTTATCACAAACTTGGGTGATGTATAAACAAACTTGGGTGATGTGAGAGTGTGCAAAGATGCGTCGGCCTTCAGCTTCTTTTTAAAATCATCTATCTCATTCATGCATGTTCGATTATATTACAATAACATTGCATGCATATAACCTATTCATAACCTAGATTGCAAAAAAAAAACCAATCAATTCCCGAAAAACATATCACAACCGCTCTCTAACGCAAATTACCAATAGACAAACTATCCTTTCTCTGACACACAAAACACAGGTAAACCTGCTTATAATCACAAGAAGAACAATAGTACATTCGTGCTTCAAATTCTACATTATTTCAATCTGGTCTCAAAATCAATAATAGTCACTATAAACAAGTCTTAGAGCCTTGGCATAGTTACGTTTGTGATTCAAAGTAATTACACTATTCGTCAAAAAAATTATTTACTCCTCACTATGCATAAACCATACTTCTCATTTTACGCTCTCAAACTTAAGACTACACAATCCTTAATCTAATAAATCGATCACGACCAACTTTTTCACGATAAAAATTATTGACATCTCTATGCAGGCCCGTGCCTTGCACGGGCTGTTACGCTAGTTTAATTTAAAAGATCTAACGATTAGAGATTAGATGACCAAACTATGGAGAACCAGACTACAAACCGACTACAAAAACTTTTAATGTTTCGTCTTTAATATAATAGTATAGATAGTTGTTATGGATTAAAAAACATGCTTGTATATTAATTTCTAGGATTTATGAGCTTTCGAGCTTTAATGGATGCACTTGTGTTTCGAGACTAAATCGGTCCTCACAAGATGCCTACGTATCTCAATTAATGCTGAGAATCAAGCCAAAGATTTAGTTCTGATTGTAGGATCAGGGTCCTTATATAGGCGTCTGGAGCCTAGTATTTATGGTATGTTTGGGAGTCTTAGCGAATAAGTCTCCTTTTTGACATTGGATAAACATCGTATTTCTTGCTGGAGAATTCGTTCCTTGTTGATAAAGGTTATGACTCGTTAATTGGGATTCTGGATCCTTCTTTGACCAATTTTCCATATTTTGGACTCTTTTCATGAGCTGTATATTTTCCCTATTTATTAATTACGAAATTAATAAATAATCAGGGTTTTGGGCCTTAAATATTTGGTCTTTCCAAGGAAACATCAATTATATTTCTATAATTACTTTTCTGTCCATATCATTTGCCCCCCAACTTCTGGGAAAATCCCCTTGGGGTTTTCGTAGAAGTTATAGCGTGTTTTTCTTCAAAAGTTTCTGTTTTAAGGACATTTTCGACCAGGAATTCGACCAGGAATTAGGTCTTTTTCGACCAGGAATTAGGTCTTTTTCGACCAAGAATTCGACCAGAATCTAGGTCTTTTTCGACCAGGAATTCGACCAGAATCTAGGTCTTTTTCGACCAGGAATTCGACCTCAACCTGTTGTGAGGTCGAAGCTTTCGACCTCGATTTACAGGTCATTTTCGACCTCGTGGTTTCGACCAGGATTTCATACTTTTTCGACCTCGTTTCTGTGTGAGGTCGAATGTTTCGACCTTGATTTCCAAGTCATTTTCGACCTCGTGGCTTCGACCTCAAAGTCGTGCTTTTTCGACCTCAATCAGTTGTGAGGTCGAAGCTTTCAACCTCGATGTACATGCCTTTTTCGACCTCGTGGCTTCGACCTCGATTTAGGGTCTTTTCGACCTCGATTTAGGGTCCTTTCGACCTCGATTTTGATTTCATTTGGGAGCGAGGTTGATGGATACGACCTCGATTTCTCATGTATTTTCGACCTCAGTCGTACGACCTCGAACCTATATGTTTTCGACCTCGATTTGGTGCGAGGTCGAAGGGTTCGAGCTCAATTCTTAGGTCTTTTTTGACCTCGAGCCTTCAAACTCGATCTAAGGTCTTTTCGACCTCAAATCTTCTGATTTTTTGAACTTATTTTGGTACGAAGTCGATGGATACGACCTCAATTCCTCATGTATTTTCGACTTCGAGCCTTCGATGTCGACCCAAGGTTTTTTCGACCTCGATTTAATTATTTTTTGCCTTGGCTTCTTTTCCATTTTCATTCTTTCTTGGGCCTTGACTAGCCCAATTTTAATTGGTCTTCAATTTATTCCAGCTTTGGGCCTTATTGGGCCTTATATTGTTTGGGCTTTGACTTTGCCTGAGCCTCGAATTATTTGGGCTTTGATTTATATAATCCATAAATGGATTTATGGGCCTTAACTGGCCATAGACGGTTGCCCTTTCCTTAACCGGTTGGGTTCCCGGTCACTTTGATTATAAAAGAGTGAGATTTCCATTTCACTCTTTACTTCATACTTCTCTCTTTCTAAAAATTTCTCTCTAGCCTTCATAATTTTTCTCTCCTTATTCCGTAGTAAGGCGATTTCCGGCGAAGTTTTCCGGGATTATATTCCTTGATTTTCTGGGTTCAATCTTCATCCCTTGAAGATTTTCTGGGTTCAATCTTCACCCCTTGAAGATTTTCTGGGTTCTTATTTGAAGATTCTGGGCTTTCTTTGAAGATTTGAAGATGACCGATCGTGCTGCTCAGCGTCTCCAGAAGGTCAACCAAGCTTCTAAAAGAGGTATCATCATTCGTTCTTCTGTCTCTTCAAGATTTGATTTTAGAACGTAGTGATGAGTACCCTTCTGTCTCGCATCTAGATTCCTTTGATTGTATCAATAAATTTCATGAAATCGAATTGATTAGGGATTACAATAAAATGTATAGAATCAAAGCTCCATATAGGTTAGTCTCAGCTGGCCCATGAGACCGTTCCTGCCATTGGCGTCCTAATGCTCTATGCATTTATAAGGATGCCATTGTTGCGGGACTCAGGTTTCCCTTCCATGAGTTCATTCCCAGGCTTTTGGCTGATGTTGGGATTAACCCTTGCCAACATCCACCAAACGCCCGGAGAATCATTATGTGTTTCATTGTTCTTTGTTTGAAGAACAAATTTCCTTTGTCTGTAGCTTTGTTTAGGAAGATTTTTTAATTTAAAAATAGCTCTGCCATTACTTTGGGTTGGGTTTATATCAACCATCGTCCTTCCACTCCTCCCATTTTTCATCCAAAATCCATCCCTGATAATAACCCAAGATGGAAAAATGAATTTATGTATTTGACCTGGGAAGGAGGGGATTGGGGTACCCTTTTCCGTAGATCTTTCAGTAGGGTCTCGGATGGTAGCCCCAATAATATAATTCTGAATGATGAGGAGGCCCATGCCTATGCCGAGCTCACCAAAGATGATTATGCTACAACGGCTTGGGAGCTCCTGGATGAGTTTAAGCTGAAGTCCTTGGGACTTTCAAATGTTCATGACAAGGGTAATTTTAATTCCAATCTATTCTTTATTTATCTAAGATTGTCTTATACCCATTGTTTCTTTGTTTGTATTTTTGTAGCTGCGGCCTTTATCAACAAGACCAACGAGCCCCTGGAAGGTGAAACTGCCAGGATGAAGAGGGCTCGTTTGGGAGGGAAGGATCCCCGTGCTACCAGTGTCCCATCCTTTATAAGGCCTCATGTGGACCTTACTGATGAGGTTGAGGGTCCTTCCTCGGCCAAAAGTTCAGTTTGGCGCCCCAACTGGGGTCTTAGGAAGAAAGACACCGTAGTAGGGGTGTCTAAGCATGCTGTGGAGTGGTCCTATCATTCCTTGACCCTTTGTGACTACAAGGACTTTGTCACCAACTCCACCATTGAGGGGGTGGAGCATGCTGGAGCCCAAGCTATGGCTGATGTAAGTATTTTTCCTCTCTTTTTTCTTTGTAGTTAATAATGTATTTCAAGTTTAAGTATTTGACTTGTAACTTGCTTTGCAGACTAATGCCAACTTCCAAGGGGCTCTCTTTCAAGCCAAGGCTTGGCGTTCATCTTCAGAGGCCAACCAAGGCAAGTTTGAGAAGTCCCAAGAGGAGGTGGGCTCTCTGAAGGCCAGTCTGGCTAGGAGGGAGAAGGAGTTAGCTGATTCCCAGGTTGAGTTGGTTTCTTTGAGGAAGGGCCGTGATGACTATATCGATGAGTACCTTGACTCCCAGGAGTACATGGACTTAATCGAGAAGCATGATGAGCTCCTCTTCCCAGTCCAGTACACTAAGGGATGGGATGGCGCTCTTGCTGAAGTTTTGGAGAAGATGCCGGGATCTCTCATCCTTTCTGACTTTCCAAGTCCTTATGCCCCACTCCTTTAGAGTTGGCTTTGGCTGGAGAGGACGATATGGATGAAGACGATAGGATTATGGACTTAGGGCATTCCTCTCCCCCTGGTCAGGCAGCTGGTGCTGATTCTGCAGCCACTCGCTCTGGTTCTGCTTCAGAAGAAGAGGAGGAGGAGGCCGTCGACAAGGATGGAGAAGATTAGTTTATAGTTTTATTTATGGCATTTCATGGCTTGTACTAGTTTTATGTACTTTCAGCCTTCGGGCTTAACTTAACTTTTATTTAAGTTTTTGTTCAGCCTTTTACATTCTTGACTTTGCATGCTTATTTAACATGTCTATCAGAATGCTTTGCACGTATAATGAAAACATAAGAATATGGAATTCATAACTTTGAAGAATGGGTTCAACCCTTACATAGTACTCAAGTTTAAAACTTGGGTTGGTTTTATCAAACCTTATTTCTAGTAGTGAGTCCACTTAGGAAACACTTTAAACATAATAAACTTTCAAATTGGAGGCATGCCAAGTCCTTGGCACCTCATGCCCTTCAAGGGTTTCTAGCTTGTACGAGCCTCGACCAAATACGTTCTTGACGCGATATGGTCCTTCCCAATTTGGGGCCAACTTGCCTTTTTGTCCAACTCTGGATGCCTCGATTTTTCGGAGGACTAAGTCTCCTTGTCGAAAGAACCTTTCTTTAACCCTTAGGTTGTAGTAGAAATATGCCTTCTTTTGATGTTCAACTATCTTGGCGTTTGCCTCATCTCTAACTTCGTCAATTAGATCTAAAGCTAGCCTCAAGCCTTCTTCATTTGTTTCTGGTTCATAAGCCTCAACTCTTGGAGACGTGTGAGTAATTTCCACCGGAACCACTGCCTCTGCTCCATAAGTCAATAGAAATGGAGTTTCTCCGGTGGTGACTTTGCAGGTAGTACGATATGCCCAAAGTATGGGGAGCAATTCATCTACCCAAGTGTTTCTGGAGCGTTCAACTCTTTTTCTTCAGTTCATCTAGGATAATTCGATTTGCAACCTCAGCTTGCCCATTTGCTTGTGGATGGGCAACATAAGTGAAGCGCAACTTGATGTCATTCTCATCGCAATACTTCTTGAACTCATCGTTGTTAAACTGAGTTCCATTGTCCGTGACTAGGATTCGTAGAATTCCATATCTGCATATCACATTTTCCCAGAAGAAATGCATTACTTACTTGGTGGTTATCTTGGTTTAATGGCTTAGCCTCAATCCACTTGGTGAAGTAGTCGATTGCTACTATCAAGAACTTTCGTTGAGCACTTGCCATTGGAAATGACCCGAGTATATCCATTCCCCACATGGCAAAGGGGATAGGTGAGTTAATGGATGTCATCATCTCTGGTGGTTGTCTAACCACTGGTGCATGCTTTTGGCACCGTTCACATTTCTTCACGTAGCTTTTAGCATCAGCAAGTATGCTTGGCCAATAGAATCCTAGACGAGTGACTTTATGAGCAAGGGCTCTGCCCCCCAAGTGCTGCCCACAAATTCCTTCATGTACCTCCCTTAGGGCCAATTCTGCCTCTTGAGGTCTCAAACATTTCGGATAAGGAATGATGAAAGACTTCTTGTATAGGATTCCCTCAATCAGGGCATACCTTAGTGCTCTCACATATAGCTTTCGTGCTTCTGAAGTGTCTTTGGGTAGCCACCCAGTTTCCAGATGAGCTTTGATGGGATCCATCCAACAACTAGCAACATCAATAGGTGCTACCAACTTTCCATTGATGCTTGGGGTCTTCAAGACCTGGAAGTATACACTTCCAGCGTAGTTCTCAATTTCGGAAGAAGAAAATTTAGACAAGGCATCAGGCTTCATGTTTTCTTCCCTTGTAATATGTTCCACATAGCATTCATCAAACTGAGTCATGATGGCCTTGACAAGTTTTAAGTACTTGGCCATGACTTCATCTCTAGCCTCAAACTCCCCCATTTACTTGGGAAACCACTAGCCTCGAATTTCCACATACTTTCAGAGTTTTAACTCTCAAGGCTCCAGCCAGCCCTAAGCCAGCTATCAGGGCTTCGTATTCAGCTTCATTGTTTGTCATTGGGAAGTCAAGTTTTAGTGCATACTATATGAAAAATCCATCAGGACTTTGTAGCACTAAACCTGCTCCACTTGATTTTGTTTTTGATGCTCCATCAAAATAGAGCACCCAATACTCTTTGAACTCCATGTCTTCATCTTTCTTGTCCTCCACTATTACTTCTTGCCCCCCGACTTCTTGGTTGTCAATGGTGCATTCAACCATGAAGTCAGCAAGTGCCTGAGCTTTTATGGCCGCCCGAGGCTTATACTTGATGTCAAATTCGCCCAATTCAATAGCCCATTTCATCAACCTTCCACTAACTTGAGGGCTATGCAAGATGTTTCTTAGAGGTTGATTGGTCAAAACCTCTATCTTGTGAGCCTGGAAGTACGGGCGTAGTTTTCTTAAGGCCATTACCAAGGCTAAGGCAAACTTCTCAATCGTTGAGTAGTTTATTTCCGCCCCATGTAGAATCTTACTCATGTAGTAGACGGGCTTCTGCACTTTCAATTCTTCCTTTATCAATACAGCTCCAAGGGTTGTGTTAGAAACTGCCAAGTACAAGTAGAGAGTTTCTCCTGGCTTTGGTTTTGCCAACAGTGGTTCTTCAGCCATATATTTCTTCAGGGCCTCAAAGGCCTCTTGGCTTTTAGTTGTCCATTCAAAGTTTTTCACATTCTTGAGTGCTTTGAAGAAGGTAAGCATTTTTCTCCTGACTTGGAGATGAATCTTCCCAAAGCTGCCACTCTTCCTATTAGTTTTTGGACATCCTTGACAGTCTTTGGTGGTTCCATGTCTAGAATTGCTTTGATTTTGTCGGGATTAGCCTCGATTCCTCTCTTGGAAACCATCAGACCTAAAAACTTTCCCGAGCCTACACCAAAGGCACACTTAGCTGGATCCAGCATCATCTTGTGGTGCCTCAGCACTTCGAATGCCTCTCGGAGGTGCTCTATGTGATTGGCCTTATCGAGGCTTTTGACTAGCATGTCATCTACGTAGAGCTCCATGGTTTTTCCAATTAGGTGTCCAAAAATTTTGTTCACCAACCTTTGATAGGTTGCCCCTGCATTCTTAAGTCCAAATGCCATGATTAAGAAGCAGAAAACACCAAAGTCAGTGATGAATGATACCTTGGCGATGTCATCCTTATGCATCTTGATTTGATTGTATCCACTGAAGCCATCCATGAAGCTAAGCATCTCGTGTCCAGCTGTAGCATCTATTAGTGCATCAATCCTTGGTAAGGGAAAACAATCCTTAGGACATGCATCATTCAAGTCAGTGAAGTCGACGTACATCCTCCATTTTCCGTTAGCCTTTTTGACCATCACGGGGTTAGCCGACCATTCTGGGAATTGAATTTCCTCAATGAACCCAGCTTCCAAAAGTTTATTAACTTCCTGTTTAATGGCTTCAAGCCTCTCTGGAGCAAAATTTCTCTTTTTCTGTTTCACCGTCTTCCTTTCAGGATCCACATTCAGTTTGTGAGTTATCAGTTGGGGATCAATCCCTGGCATGTCGGCCGCTGTCCAAGCAAAAACGTCATTGTTCTCTTAAAGAAAAGATATGAGTTTGCTTTTTAATGGTTCATGTAGTAGTGCTCCAACATAAGTCACCTTCTCCGGTTCACCTGGGACTAAGGGAATTGGGATCAAATCCTCAGCTGGTTTCCCTCTTCGGTCCTCATTGTCACTGATATCCATGTCTTCAATTGGGAGAACCTACCCCCCAATTCCATCAAGCCTTAACGCGGCTACGTAACAACTTCTGGCCATCTTTTGATCTCCCCGTTCTTCACCAATTCCATTCCTCGTTGGGAACTTGATTTTCAGATAATAGGATGAGGCAACGGCCTTGAACGCATGAAGACCAGTCCTTCCGAGGATTGCATTGTAGGTCGAATTTGCCTTTATAACTATGAAGTTCAACATCTGAGTAGACGTATTCGACCCTTGCCCCATTGTCATTGGGAGTTGGATAGTGCCTTCCACCTTTGACTCCACTCCATTGAATCCATATATGGGCATATTTGAGGTTGTCAACTGAGAGTCAGTATAGCCCATCTTGATAAAAGCATCGTGGAATAAGATATCCACTGAGGCTCCATTGTCCACCAAAACTCTCTTGGTTTCAGAATTTCCTATCACAGGAACGATGACTAAGGGATCATCGTGGGGAAACTTCACTCCCTCTAGGTCTGAATCATCAAAACCTATTGATACTTCTGTTCGGGCACGTTTTGGTGCTTCTCCGACCACAGTCATTACTTCTCGAGCATAAGCCTTTCTTGAGTTTCGGGAGGACCCAGCAGCAGTTGGTCCTCCGAATATCATGTTGATAACTGGCCCTCGGGGCTTGGGATTTCGATCTTGATCGTTGTCCCTTCTGTCATAGTCCTTCCTTTCATAGTTCCCCCTTTGACTCCCTTGGTTTCCATCTTTGGTGAACTTACTGAGTTTTCCTCTTCGTATCAGAAATTCAATCTCATCTTTCAATTGCCTACAATCGTCGGTATCGTGACCGACTTCTTTGTGGAACCGACAGAACTGGTTTTGGTTCCGTTTGGACATGTCAGCCCTCATTGGCTTCGGCCATTTGAGATCTCCTTCCTTAGCTATCTCCATCAGAATTTGACTCCCGGGAGTGTTCAATCTTGCATACTCCGTGAATTTTGGCCCAAAATTGTTCCTCTTGGGTGGAGAATCTGAATCCTTTGACGTTCTAGGAAACTTTTCCTTGACATCATATTCCTGTGTTTCCTTTCTCTTCTTTGAATTTCCACTACCACCAGTAGTGGGCTCATACTTTCTCATGCTTTCTTCAGCCTTGATGTACTTTCCGGCTCTATCTTGGAGCTTCAGCATGCTTTCGGGTGGATGTTTTGCTAATGACCTTTTGAAGTGGTCATCAGTAGTTCCTTGTTGCAGGGCTATCATAGCCACTCTGTCCTCTAAGTCCGGGACTTTCAGAGCCTCCCGGGTGAATCGATTGATATAGTCTGTAAGATCCGGGAAAATTTCGTGTTATTATATGATGTGAAATGAAATTTTAATTTCATTTTAAGAGTTATTAAATGATTTATCTGTTTAAACGTGCTAAGTTATTCGTTAAATGATTGAATATGTGATATTGTGGTGCTATGTGAAATGTGTGGGGAATTTGAAATTATTTTGAAAAGGGTGTCATACTATTTTATTTTATTTTAATTATCGAAAAGAAAATTTGGATCGTTCCCAAATTATTCGGGAGATTGGTATATCGTTCGTACCAATATTTCATTCGTTAAAGTAGGAAGTATTCAAAAATATTCGCAATAAAGGTATTTTGGTTCGTATATTTTGAATTAAACGATACTTGTAGTTATCCGTACTTTATGGATGCTTATCGTCTCGTGAAACGTGTGATCTGCTTTATTAAAGGTTTAAAGCATATATTCTGTTATATTGTATTTAAAGCGATCCATCGGATCAGTATCGATCCAAAAATGTCATTTGGGGTATTATTTTCCGTTTAATATAAAAAGGCAAATCGTACTTTGTTTTCGTATAATCAAGCTTAATTACAGTTAAAAATCCGAAAAACCCTAGAACGTGTTCTTCGTGTTCTTGAGAATCAAACCAACTTTTGAAGGCGTTATCGGAATCCGATTTCGACGTTCTTATAGTCAAATCGAAGGTCTTGGAATCTAGTTTCATAATATACCATCAGATTTCGTGTCAGGTAATATTTCAACTTCATACGAATTTTTCTTTAAATCTGGAAAATTAGGGTTCATGTGAAATTTGGGGGTTTTTAATTCTGAGCTTGTTCATGTGATTTGATGGTATGTATAGCTTCGTATGGTTGTAGGGAGTCCAAATATGTGTTCAATTTCATTGTTTGATTCCCGGATTGTCCAATTCGAAAGTTAGGGTTCTTGAGCTCGAAAATTGGGGCTTTTTGATTTAGAGTTTGTCCGTTGATTTTGATGGTTCCTATAGCTTCATCGGATCATGGGTAATCGATTTGCATGTTTAATTGAGTCATTCTATTCCTAGAATTGCTAGATCGAATTGTTAAGTTTTTTCGAATTTTCAAACCATTAGTTCGTAAAATCTGTTGATTGTTTGTGTATGTGGATATGTGGGTTAGATTGTACGCGTTTCAAGCTTTGTTTTGGTATATAGAACGTTGAGTTTGGTTAAGTTTTGGTGTAAAAACGTTTTTGGCCGGATTGTTGACCGGAATAGTACTGCCGGCGGCGGCCGGTGAGCCATTAAAGCTGGCAACGGAGCTTTTTGCAGTTTAGTACCTGAAGTTGTGAAGATGGTGAAGTTTAGTCCCTGAAGTTTTACAAAGTTGCAAATTGGTCCCCTGACCAAAATTATTTTCTAAATTATTTATTTTTAATTTATAAAAATATGTTTTGTTTATTTAAATTTTGAAAAATAGTTTTAAAAAATGATTTTAAAATGATTTTTAAATTCTAAAAATTTCTTTTAAATTCTGGAAATTTTTATTTAGTTATTCCTTAATTATTTAAGGAATTATTTTGATATTTTTATTTTCCAAAATTCTTTAATTATTTTGAAAAATGATTTAAAAGTGATTTAAATTAGGAAAAATATTCCTAAAAATGTTTTATTAATTATTTAAAATTCCTAAATGATTTATAAAATCATTTTAGGCCTTTCTTTCGAGTTGCAAATTATTTCTCGAACGTTACATGACATATGTGATGTAGTTAGTGCATTTAAATATCAATATGTGCTACATAAATGATGTGAATGATCCGATTTTGACCTAAAAATATTTTGAGGATTAATTCCTTTGAAACGAGAGTTGAATTATTTTCTAAAATTATTTCTTGGGCATTACGAGACTTATATGATTTATTTATCACAATTAAATGACGATATGTATTATGTGGATTATGTGAATTATCTGGTTAGTGAGTTATAAATACGAATAACTGTTTTGAGACTTGTTTAAATACTTTGGTCGTGTCTAATATTATCACGAGGGGTAGTTGGGATAGAAATTTGTCAGTAATGTTAGAAAATGAGAATTGTGAGACTGTTGACCTAGATGTTGACCTTATATATGGAGGGTTGTGTCAAGCGAGTTACGAGGACTACTTGTATAGTTAGTGGTGATCATTCTATCAATTGAAATGTGGTTGTCTATGCAACAGAGGCTATTGGACGAGACGAGTCAGATTATCGAAGTTAAGTTACAATCGTTTATGGAATGTGAAATCATACGTTGAGGACTAAGTACTGTCTCATGTTTGACTATCGAGGCTGACACGTGGATTCGAAATGGTAGAAGAAGACTAGTGGTATTCGCAAGAGCGTTACAGCAAAGAAGGACGGAAGTAAAGAATCGTGCGATAAGACAGAATAAGGAGGGAATCGTATTGTTTCAGCATTACGAAATAGCTAAGGACCAGAGGCAAGTGTTTATACCCTTTCTTATTAATTGATTGATATTCCTTGAATTATTATTATGCAATTGGCATACTTTTTCCTAAAAATTTAATGATGACTATTTTGCATTGAACTGCAAGTATTTTATTTAACCTCGTAAATTGACGAGTATTTCTTTATACTTTATGAACTTAGATTCATATTTTTAATGATTGATTTAAGAGATAATTATGGGCCGTATACTAAGGCTTTCTTTTAAAAGACATGATTTTAAAATATTAGGTTGGAATATTGCCAACCCTAGATGAGTGGGAACTTGTGAACCCTATGTTGAAAATGTTATTTTAAATTCCGAAGTTGTGGTACTTGTTCTACAAGTATTCCATTTTCCATCCTGCACCCTTGCAAGTATTATTATCATTTTTTTGTTAATGCGATCATCTGATCCATTCCCCGATTCGAATTCATACATGTTGTGCATGATTTAGTTTACTTCCTTCAAATACAAGGCTTATCTATTATAAGTATATGTTCGAAGGACTTGAACTATTTCTGTCAGAAGTTAATAAACCCTTGTTTTCTTCATTTATAAACTTCACCCTGAATTTTTCTTAAACTTGAACTTGACTTTCTTGTCACTTACCAGATTGTTGAATCTTAACTAATTCTTCCATAATGTGATGATTTGAACTGTTAAGGCCATCTAGAGCCTGTTCTTTGAACCCTATTCCATATTGAGTTATTGCAAATTCTGTTGATATCATAATGCCCGTTTCATATCAGATTCAATCTTGTTGAGCATGTCATTGTTATTCTTTATTATATCCCAGTTGTTACATCGAACTCGTCGATGCTTATTATATTGTCACTTTTCATGTGCACCTCCCCATATTGTGTCGATCTCGTCGATACTAGATTATATTATTATTCCTTAATGGATTCTTCATAATTGAACTGTTTCCTGGAACGTGAGTTTTTCAGCAATTGTTGTATTAGGTTGTCGATTCTTCCGACACCTGATTGTCGAAGTAAGGTTGTCAATTGTTCTGACACCTGATGTATATAATATAGGATTGGAATGTTTTTAAATGGGACCAGTAATTGGTCGGGCCATATTTATGGTCGGAATAAATTAAGGCCCAGATTGGCCTAGGATCCAGTAGAGGACTTTGCTATAAGCAAGTCCGGGGTTGATGCGTGGCTGGCCAGCAGCACAACCTTTGATTTGATAAATGTTAAAAATCCAATTCTAATATCAATTCTTATTTTTGGGATGAGTTACATCCATATGTTTTGTACTTGTGAGTTATGACCTGATATTCAGGTTTATTCGTTGCGTAAAATTGTTGGTTGTTGATTAATAATAGTGGTTTCAATCTTGCTGAAATCACTTACTCTTAATACATTTGGATTCCAAATAGTCGAAATCCACTTCCTTGATTCCATTGGCAGTCGTGAGATATCTATCTTGATGAGTTTTATTCATACCGCATATCTAGTCGGTACCATGTTGAAGCCTTGAAGTGCGTTCCTTATTCCTTGACCGAGCGTGTTGGCTCATTCTTACCCCTTGATTATTCTACCCTTCCAGAGTTGTTGGTTTCAGAGAATGTTGTGAATAGATCTGTTATCCTCAAATTAGTATCTTTATACAAACTGTGGTCTTAAAAGACATACGAGTTATACTTAATTCATATTTTCTACTTACTATTGTAGTTATTGTTGATTCGGTCGCCGTAACGACCAATATAAATCTTTTTGTGTTTTAAACTATTCAATTGCGAGAAGAAGAATGAGAAATTGTGGTAAATTACCAAACTTGATTTAAGAAGTTTTAAAGATTACAAATGTTCAAAAACAAAAGTTGTTATTTGAAAAATCCAAAGTTTATTTTGGAAACCTTTCGTATTATAGTTAATAATGCGCTTGCTGAGCAATTCATTCGCTCATACTTGTTTTATTTGTATATATTTTAGCCTGCCAAAAAGAAGGTGTATTGGCGAGAGTTGTTTGCGTAGCTGATCAGAGATGGGGAAAGATATTAGCGTAAAGACGTTTTGATCCAGAGCATTGGAGCTAGTGATAGGTTTGTATATAGATGTTTTCTATTGAATAAGATATTGTATAAGAGTAGTGGCCTGGTATACTTCTTATCGAAGTTATACTAGTGTTTTAGATTGTATGTAAAGAGAATGGTTGTAAAGAGGAAATATTTTATGTAATGGAAATTTTGGATTCTTGTTTCTAGCACTATAACCTTTAAAGATTCTTGGTAGAGTTGGGGTCACAGATATTATTATTATTGTGTTGATTTTATATTGAACAGGTTGTTTGGATTAAGAGTGCAGTGTGACGACCAAATCCTTTGACCCCGGATTTGGGGGCGTTACATAGTCCCTTAGGGCTTCATTCTTTCCTTGCTGGATTGCCATGAGTGATGCAGAGCTTTTCTCATGCACTCTTCCACTAACGAATTGATTGATGAATGCTTTTCTTAGTTCCTTAAAAGACCCAATAGAGTTGGGAGGAAGACGGCTATACCAGCGTTGGGCCATGCCTGCCAAGGTTTGTGGAAACGCCCTACACTTGACCACATCGTTGGTTGGCTGCAACAGCAGTGCATTGGAGAAGGTCCTTACATGATTTGCGGGATCCCCCGTTCCATCATAAGCCTTGATCGTTGGCATCTTGAATTTTCTGTATATTGTGGCTTTCATGATGTCTTGAGTAAACGGTGGTGTAGGATCATCAGGATCTCCTAGGGGGAAACAAAACACTAGGATCACCCCTTGGGGCTTCAGCTCTCTTGATCCTTCTTGGTGTCGGGTCCAGGTTGATTATCGGGACCCTTCCAGTTGATCGGCTTTGAGATTGAGTGGCCTCCTCCTCAGCAAGGAGTTTCTTGAGTCTTGCAGTCTCTACCTCATGGGCTGCAATTTTCTCCTTAGTAGTTTGGGGTTGTTCCCGATTTGTTTGGGAAGAACGCTTCCTCCTTGGGGCGACATCCCTCTCTTCTTCAGATGTGTAATTCTCGTCCACAGTATAGGGACCCGAGTAATCTTGAATCAAAGGGGTCCGTCGAGTTTGTTGATTTTGAGGTCCCCGACCTTGTATATAAGGGGGGACATATGCTTCATGGTAGATGGGGTTGAGACCACTACCGCCCGCCATGGGTCGAGGGGGCATGCCATAGCTGGGCATCCCCAAAGTTTGAGTAGTGTATCGGGGGAGATCAGTAGTGTGGAGTTGAAGACCACTTGGTGCATTCATGAGCAGTGGGGAGGTCGTGATTGGTTGCTGGTGAGCGGTCTCTTGTGGATTAGATCCATGAATAACCATCTGTAGGGGATTCGTCCCTTCAACCGAAATTGGGATCTCCGGTCCTTGAGTATTGGTGGGGATATTCGCCCCTTCAATGCCATTAGTTGGCGGTGGTTGATTTCCGTGAGTATCAGCCTCGGAGGTGATAGGAAGCTCCTCAGAAACTAAAGTATCTCGAGTCGTTCTTCGTGTGTTTGCCATGGTTGATGTTGTCTTCCCACAGACGGCGCCAAATGTTATGGATTAAAAAACGTGCTTGTATATTAATTTCTAGGATTTATGAGCTTTCGAGCTTTAATGGTTGCACTTGTGTTTCGAGACTAAATCGGTCCTCACAAGATGCCTACGTATCTCAATTAATGCTGAGAATCAAGCCAAAGACGTAGTTCTGATTGTAGGATCAGGGTCCTTATATAGGCGTCTGGAGCCTAGTATTTATGTTATGTTTGGGAGTCTTAGCGAATAAGTCCCCTTTTTGACATTGGATAAACATCGTATTTCTTGCTGGAGAATTCGTTTCCTTGTTGATAAAGGCTATGACTCATTAATTGGGATTCTGGATCCTTCTTTGACCAATTTTCCATATTTTGGACTCTTTTCATGAGCTGTATATTTTCCCTATTTATTAATTACGAAATTAATAAATAATCAGGGTTGTGGGCCTTAAATATTTGGCCTTTCCAAGGAAACAACAATTATATTTCTATAATTACTTTTCTGTCTATATCAATAGTATAGATTAGTTTGTAGTTCAAGAGTTTCGTGTTTAGTAATATTTTAAAGATATGTTTTGATTCAAATTGTTATTTTAAAAAATTAAGAAAAGTTACAAAAAAGGGACTAAAGTGCAAATATCAAAATATGTGTCTGTGCAAAGTACATGGTTTCTCTCAATATTCTATTGCTTTTATTTTTTATTAGTTATTTTATTTGAATTGAAAGTTATAATAAACATGGATTTATAAGTTTAGTATAATAATATTACTATTTTATATATGTTTTAGCTAAAAAAAAGTAACTGATAATTTATTTAGGGAAATTCTCAATGGTACACTTATAGAATTGGCTTTTCCAAATGGTACACAATATAAAATTGGCTTCCAGATGGTACCCTTGTACAAATATACAATTCTCTGTCATACACCTCCCGTTAATCAAACGTTTACTCACCCCATAAATAGTATAAAAACACGAATAACTATTATTAGAACAAGTAAAACAAGGGATAACTGCAGCATGATAACAAGTGAAAAAAGACAACATAAATCATCCAAAATATCCATCCGTAATCATTAAAAAGGTCCAACAACATAAATATTCAAAAGAACCAACCACATTTCAGAATCATTCAACTATGATTATCCAAAAGAAACAGTCTAAAAAACAATCATATGTCCAAACACAGAACCACACATGTTCTTAAATATGAGATGAACCGGGCTGGGAAATGTCCATCTCAGTATCTTGTGATGCAATACCATTTTGTGATGCAGTACCCTTTTGTGATGCTTCTGTTAGATCAGAATTCAATGATCGTCAGGAGCTAGACTCAACTGATCAGGATTGCTGACGTCATCAGGATTGCATGGTCGTCAGGATCAGAATACATATCAGGACTGGGATCAGGTTTGATCATCAGGACTGGAAGTTGATCAGGATTCCTACTTCGAGTTATATTTGGAGTCTAGTTAAACATGGAATTTTATTCTGTCGGTTCCTGGTTTGTAGAATGTAGCTATCAATTATGGATAGGTTTCAATCTTTGTAATTGATTAGGACTTATCATTGATAGAGAAGCTGTGTAGTATATAAAAACAGTTTTGGTTTTGGTTCGGTGTGAATCAAGATAGAAGCTCTCAAGAACATAGAATTTCTTGAGAGAGTTTTTGTAAGCTAGCAGCTCTCAAGAACATCAGAATTTCTTGAGAGAGTTTGTAACAGTTTTATATCAGATTTAATAAAGTTGTTATCTTTCTTTCATATTTGTGATATATACATTAAGAAGTCGATTATCTTATACTATTGTATTCAACCCCCCTTCTACAATAGATTATTACTGGGCAACAATTGGTATCAGAGCAGACTGATTTAATTCTGAATCAGATACGATCTAAAGATGTCGACGACCAAGTATGAAAGCATGAAGTTTCCCATCTTGAAGAAATCAGAATATCCAACATGGAAGGTAAAGATGCTGATGTACCTGGAGGCTATGGATCCTAACTATTTGGACAGGATTCGTGATGGACCATATATTCCTACAAGGATTGTAGAACGAACAGATACAAAACTTGAACATTATGTGGTGAAGGCTAAAAGTGAATGGACTCCAGAAGAAAAAGCTCATGTACTCAGGGAACCAAAGATAAAGAATATCTTGCACAGTAGTCTTGATGCTGTCATGTCAAATAGAGTGATTGCATGCAAGTCTTCAAAAGAAATCTGGGATACTTTGGAAACTCAGTGCCAGGGATCTGCATCTGTCAAGAAAAACAGAAGGGCTCTTTTGATTCAAGAATATGAACAATTTGATGCAAGACCTGATGAGAGCCTAACTGATCTATATGATAGATTTCTGACACTATTGAACAATTTATCTTTAGTTGACAAGGAATATGAAACTGAAGATTCAAACACCAAGTTTCTAAGAGCTTTACCTGAAGAATGGGACACTCAGACCTCGATCATTAGACATCAGTATGATCTTAACACTGTGTCTCTTGATGAAGTCTATGGGATGCTAAGAACTCATGATCTTGAAGTTCAACAGAGAAAGAACAAGAGAAGCAGCAAGGCAAAATCAATTTCTTTGAAGGCAGAGGCTAAATCAAAAGAAAAGCTATGGAGGTCTCTAGAAGTAAATCAAGAGTAGCTGAGTCAGATCCTGATGACTCTTCATCAAATACTGATGGCAATCCTGATGCCAATACTGATGATGATTCTTCTGACTCAGACATGGAAGAGATGGTTGCTATGATTGTCAGAAACTTTAGAAGGATGAAGTTCAGGAAGAATAGAAGACAAGACAACTTTCAGAAAAAGGCTTTCAATCCAAACAAAGATAAGTATATCAAAAAGGACAACAAGGGTAGCAAATTTGACAAGTCAAAGGTTAGATGCTACAAGTGCAATGGTATAGATCACTTTGCTTCTGAGTGCAAGAAGACAAAGGCACTTATCACATCAAGCAAGGATTGGATGGACTCCTCCTCAGAATCTGATACTGAGGTGGTCAACTATGCTCTAATGGCCAATGCTGATGTAACTGCTACTCCTGATGATAAGGGTAAAAAAGAAAAATGTGTTAGTCATGGATAGTGGATGTTCTGTGCACATGACTGGAAACAAAGCCCTGTTATCAGAATATGAGGAAAAAGTTGGCCCAACTGTGTCTTATGGAGATGGCAACATTGGACAAACTTTGGGATATGGCAATATAATCATTGGAAATGTCATCATTGAAAAAGTAGCTCTAGTGAAAGGACTGAAACACAACTCGTTGAGTATTAGTCAAATCACTGACATAGGTTATCATGTCAACTTCTATTCCACTCATTGTGAAGTAGTCAGTAAAGCAACAAGCAAGATAGCATTGACTGGCTACAGGCATGGTAACATATATGAAGCCAACATTCAATCAAATACTGATGACTCCCCTACCTGTCTGATCAGTAAAGCATCAGTAGATGAAAGTTGGAATTGGCACAAGAAGCTTTCTCATCTCAACTTCAGCAATATCAATGAGTTGGTTAAGAAAGATTTAGTGAGAGGATTACCAAAAGTGTTATATACTCCTGATGGACTCTGTGATGCATGTCAGAAAGAAAAACAAAGAAGGACATCATTCCGGAGTAAATCAGAATCCTCAAAGTACAAAGATGGAAGAGTTCTGCAAATAAAAAGAAATTATTCAACAATTCTCTTCTCCTGGCACACCCCAGCAAAATGGAGTAGTTGAAAGGAAAAATAGAACTCTTATTGAAGCTGGCAGAACTATGTTGGAAGAAGCAAAATTACCTACATATTTCTGGGCAGAAGCAGTCAACACAGCATGCTATAATCAAAATCTCACATTAATAAACATGCATGGTGTTACTCCTTATCAGTCACTCAAGGAGAAGAAACCAAGTCTGAAGCATCTGCATGTGTTTGGCTGTAAATGTTTTGTTCTCAGAACTCATCCTGAACAGCTAGGGAAATTTGAAACAAAGGCTGATGAAGGAATTTTCATAGGCTATCCTGCATCAAGAGCCTTCAGAGTTTTTAATTTGAGGACAAAGACTGTCATGGAGTCAATACATGTATCTTTTGATGACAAGAAGATAACTGGAATCAATGAAGACTCTCATGATAGATTGATTTTTGAAAATGAAGCTACCAAGGAACATGAAGAAAGTAAATCAGATCCTGTCAATACATCAGATCCTGATGGGTCACCAAATCCTGATGTCACACCAGATGCTGATGGTGCAAATGCTGATGATGCAATCAATAGTGATACTTCTAGTAGTGCTAATGTTGAGGGGGAGCAACAGCATTCTGCTACAAGTTCAGAGTCAACTCAATCATCAGGACAGAATTCTTCAGATACTGATTCAAGTGATGATCCTGATAGCTTATCAGGAGGACATAGCAATAATTCAGGGAGCTTCAAATCAAGCAAGTTCTTCAAGTCAAGATAACACCAATCCATGGGGACCATCTACTTCAAGAAACAATTTAACACCAGCAAGGAAATGGACTGCAAGTCATACTCCTGATTTGATCATTGGGGATCCTGATGCAGGTGTTCAAACAAGAAGTGCAACTCAAAATGAATGTCTATACAATAACTTTCTATCCAAGGAGGAGCCAAAGAAAGTTGAAGATGCACTTAGAGATGCTGATTGGTTTACTGCAATGCAAGAGGAACTGAATGAATTTGAAAGAAATGAAGTCTGGAAACTAGTACCAAGACCAAAGAATAGATCAATTGTTGGTACAAAGTGGATTTTCAAGAACAAGACTGATTCTGATGGAGTAATAATCAGAAACAAAGCAAGACTAGTTGCAAAGGGGTATTCTCAACAAGAGGGAATTGATTATGATGAAACTTTTGCTCCTGTTGCAAGACTAGAAGCCATCAGGATATTTCTTGCTTATGCAGCACATAAGAAATTCAAGGTTTTCCAGATGGATGTTAAAAGTGCTTTCTTAAATGGAGAACTGGAGGAAGAAGTCTATGTTGAGCAACCTCCTGGTTTCATTGATCCTAAATATCCAGATCATGTCTACAGATTGGATAAGGCACTTTATGGACTAAAGCAAGCTCCAAGAGCATGGTATGAAACTTTAGCTCTATTCTTACTGGAAAGTGGATTCGAAAGAGGTGCTATTGATAAAACTCTATTTTATTTGAATCATGGTAAGGACTTGTTGTTAGTTCAGATTTATGTTGATGATATCATTTTTGGGTCAACAAACAATAAGCTTTGTGAAAAGTTTTCCAAGCTTATGCAGTCAAGATATCAAATGAGCATGATGGGAGAAATGAGTTACTTTCTTGGTCTTCAAGTTAAACAGACTGATGAAGGGATTTTTATCAATCAGTCTAAATATACAAGGAATTTATTGACAAGGTTTAACATGCAAGATAGTTCTCCTGCTACAACTCCCATAGCTACAGCTACCAAACTTGATCCTGATCAAGTTACTGAGGTAGATGTAACTCACTACAGAGGAATGATTGGATCTTTATTGTATCTCACTGCAAGTAGACCAGATATCATGTTTGCAACCTGTCTGTGTGCAAGATTTCAAGCAAAACCTAGAGAACCCCATTTGATTGCAGTCAAAAGAATTTTCAGATATCTCAAAGGCACTTCTTCACTTGGCCTTTGGTATGCAAGGGAATCAGATTTTGGGTTGTGTGGTTATTCAGATGCTGATTTTGCAGGATGCAAAATAGATAGGAAAAGTACTTCAGGAAGCTGTCAGTTTTTGGGTGGAAGACTAGTTTCATGGTTCAGTAAAAAGCAAAAATCCATTTCCACTTCAACTGCAGAAGCTGAGTACATTGCTGCAGGAAGTTGTTGTGCTCAGATAATGTGGATGAGAAATCAGTTGTTAGATTATGGCATGTCATACTCAAAAATCCCTATTTATTGTGATAACCAAAGTGCTATTGCAATGACAGGAAATCCAGTTCAACATTCTCTTACTAAACACATCAGTATTCGATATCACTTCATAAGAGAACAAGTTCTGGAAGGAACAATTGAACTTCACTTTGTTCCTACTGATCAACAACTAGCTGATATATTCACCAAGCCACTTCCTGAAGCTACTTTCAATAAATTGGTGAATGAACTTGGGATGATGAACTTTGAGAATTTCTGAGGAAAGCTACAGAGAGGAAATCCTGATAACTGTCAAATCCTGATGGTTATTCAGAAAGGTATGTTTTCTTTGATCAAATCCTGATAGGATGCAATCCTGACAGGAAGTCAACTGGTCAAATCCTGATGCTCAGATATTGAAGATGGTATGAAAACCAGAGGTTCTATGCTAATTTGTCATCAACACTTCTGGTAAACTCTGGAAATAAGATTTTTACTTAGTCTTTGATTAAGTTTTCAGTCTTAATTCTCAATTTCAATTATATTTTTATCAGAGTTTACTATTCGTCATTTTATATGTCAAATATCAGTGTTACTAACAAATTTTGCAGGCAAGTAAAGAAAGAAAACAGTTGAGAAAATAGACATATTTCATTAATTCTTGAAGATTCATTACAAATGAAAATGGAAATTACATATTTTTTTTCCTAGTCTATTGTTCTACTCAGGAACACGTGCCCTACAGATTAGCATGAATGCTCCTGAGCAGCTTCACAGTCCATCAGGAATGGACTGTCTCTTGTTCCATCCTTAAAGGACAAGCATCACGGATTCTCTTCTTTCTTTTCTCAAGCTCTCGGACGAGCTCTTCATCATCTTCATCTTCATCCTCTTCATCATTGACAAATATGAGATTGTCAAGAGGATTCCAGTCAGGATTGACCTGCTGGAAATTGTGCCAAAGCACATCGGCCATTGCGTTAACAAAGGCTTCATGTTCCTGAGGGTCAGGAACTGGTTGAGGCTCTTCATCTTCTGCGATCTCAGCCAGTGCATCGAACATCTCTTGCCAGATTTCATCGAGATTTTCGACTTCTTCGTCTGGTAAGTTGTTTTGTTGTTGGTTGGCAGCCATTGAAAAACAAAGAAGGTGAAAGGTTTTCGTAAGTTTTTCTCTGGAGAGGGTTTGTGTTTTAATAGATATATGATGTTTATGCTTAACAGTTCTATTTTATAGAGAATGTGTGTTAAGGATGCAGGTCATTTTCTCAATATAGAGGCGACTGTTCAGTTTCTCATAATTACTTTGCCTCGGTAATTGGTAAGAATGGTTACATGGGTATTATGCTATTTGTTTTGTAATCATTTTTTAAAAAAAAAATAGCACTTATCAGGATTATCAAAATAAATTTTGTTTTCTTAAATAAAATTTTATTTTACTTCATATTAATTTTTTTTTTCAATCCTGATAAGGCAAATGGTTTCATAGGAAATGCTTTTATTCCTGATGAGGTTAGGTTTTTTTCTTACATAGGAAAATGCCTACTCGTTATGGTTTAATTTCTAATGCTATGGGGCAAGGCCAATCACACCTTGTTCCTAACCCAAACATTCATCCTAAACAGTCTAAACAGTCAACTACCACCTCTAATGTCTCTCAAAAGACTTTAGTTGTAAAAGCAAAGAAGTCAGCTAGAACTGATGTGTCAGGAAGGCAATCAGGTTCAAAGGATTTTTCCTCTACACCACTCACTAAAAAGAAGTTACAAGGGGGTGTACAAGGGGTCCTGGTGAAGAAAGCTGCAAAGGGAGGTGAGGCTGTTTCTGTTAAAAGAAAATTAGTTCTCAGGGATGAGACTGACTCAGAGGATGATTTACCTATATCCTCTGTGATGAATGTGAATAAGGAAGTTGCTGATACTCCTACTGCAGCTGTGGTTCCATTGTCTACACCACAGAAGAAAAGGAAGTTATCAAAAAGTAGGTATCATATTACTTTAGAAAAGAAGCAGGATACTGATGTACATGACACTTCTATTCTGAATGAGCAATCAGTTTCTACTGCTCAAGCACATCCTGATGTTAGTATTCCTGATGCTGCACCAAGTCAAGTGGTTAATATTTCAGACTCTCCAGCACAGGACTCTCCAACAAAAAGACATGTTGATATTTCATGGGAGAAGTATGGTGCTGCTGCTTCCAATCTTGGGATAAAACATCCAATGTAAAAGCTAAGGAAGGCAGAAGAGTTAGTCTATCAGAGACAGAAGAAACTGAAAGGATCAAGCCCACAAGAACCTGAACCTCAAAGTGGTTCAGCAGCTCTTTCTGATGATCCAGCCACACAAGAACCACTCAATCAAAGTTTGAGTGAAGGCTTAGCTCGTGGAATGGTCCCACAAGAACCATTTTCTCAAAGGGAGAATGCAGACATCGACATTCCAGCTACACAAGAACCATCTTCTCAAAGTGAAGATGCAGGCCAAGCTACAGTTTCTGAGAAATTTCCTGACAATGCTCAAGGGATTTCTGGTGCAGATGAAGTTCAAAGATTGGTCGAGGACATTGTCAATGAGGGAAGCACACAAGAACCTTTGACTCAAAGTGTTGAAGCAGCTTCTGAACCTCAAGCTCCACAAGAACCATTGGTAGCAAATACTGATGCAAGCATATCAAATCCTGACGGTGTTCATCCTGACGCTAGTGGTGCTCCTGATGCTGAGCCTATCCTGATACAGCCACTTCGTTCAAGACCAATGGATCATCCTATCACAGATTCACAGGATAAAATGAAAGGTATAGCTATTCCTGATCCTGATGATACTCATAGTACTGATGATGATAACTCTGATGATAGTGATGATGATGAGAATCGAAAAGAGAAGGAACAGCTTGCTACAGCACTCAAAATTAGTCTTGGAACTAATTTTGGTTCATCAAGTACATATATGGCTGGCAAAGCTTCCACTGGGAAAGATCAGAGAAAAGATTTTTCTATTCCTTCCTTTAATCCTGTTGAGGCACTTAGATAGAATGAATGGAACAATTCATGGCATAGATCCGCTGAATCTGTAAGTTATTCTTCTGCTTTGGAACATGCCTATGATGCAGTGAAATCTATAGAGAATCAAGACTTAAATAATCATCTGAAGGCTACAACTCTGTTATCCAAAAGCCTAAAAAGTGAGATTGATTCTATCAAGAACTCAACTGAGTTGGTGAGGAATGATATTTCTCAAAATTTTACAAAGGTGCCTACTGCTTTTTAGCTAAGGGTAGTAGAATCCCAAGTGAAATCTGTCATTTCTGAACAAACCTCTATCAACAGAAGGATTGATTCTCTGGATACCAAGGTAACTGACATTCAAGCCTCTCTTTCCTTAATTTTGAATTTATTGTCAAAATGCACACCTGATCTAGTATTAAGGAATAATGATGATGATACTGGAGATGATGGTAGTGACAAAGTGATACAAGGAGAAACCTCTGATGCTGCTATTATGAAGTCTACAATTCAAACTTCACAAAGTCAAACAACGCAGTCAACTCATGTTTCTGATTCTGGAGTTAAGACAGTAAGAACTTTGGTGCAATCTCAGATCCTGACGGAAGAACAAATCCTGACACCTGGTCATGGACATACTCTTGCTACAATTCCTGAAGGTGATGAAGATATTTTTATTGATAATCCTGAAGATGCATCAAATTTATTCCAGAAGTTTTCTACAAAAGATGGCAGAATTGTTACTCTATATCACACTGATAAAAGAGTTCAACAATTATTTGCAAGAAAAGCACTCTCTACAGCAAGTGAAGAATATCCTGATCTCTCACATGAAGAATTCTTAAGACAACAGAGAAAAATGATGGAAAGCTTTAATAACTCTGTTCCTGCTAGAGGTAGAGGAAGCAGAGGTAGGAGAGGAGCTAGAAGAAGTAGAAGAGGTTCTTCAACTCAAACAATACATAGACAGACAAGGTCTAGAGGGTTAAGTATTGAAGAAATTCCTGAACCTATTCAAACTCTAGTAGTTCCTGACAGATCTACTTTTGGTGATGATGGAAATATTGAAGAATAACCTGAATTGAGAAGAAAATCAAGAAAATCAACTCTATGCAATACAAATCAAATTGAAGAATCTAATCCTGATGTTGTTCCTGATAATATTCAAGATCCTGATGATTCTGAAATTATCCAAGAGATTGATTTGATAATTTTATCTACTGTGGTTGATTCTCACAACAAGGAAGTAGATGAAGAAGAAGAAGCTAGAAGAAGTGAAATTACAAGATCAACAAATAGAGATTTCAATCTCTATGTATAAAGGCTTAAACTCTCAAACAGAAGAAAGTGGAGGAACCCAAGCAGACAAGAATATTCACTGGAAAGAAGCTATGCCTTTGAAAAGGAAAAGGATAAGAAGTGGAAACATATTAGTACACTGAGGTGTGATACACTTATCAATTTTCAGTCTGGAGGAATTATTACAAGCGCTTCAAGTGTTGTTGATTTATCTGAGATGGTTAGATCAAAAGCACTCTGGTTAAATATGTTTTCAAATCTGAAGCAATTGACAAGTAATTCAAGAGGAGGTATTGGACACAGGGATGCTGAATATCTAAATATGTCATATGTTGATCCTTACTCCTTAACTGAAATTGGAGGTACTTTAACTTCTAAAAACCTGAACAATTTACTAGCTGTTGATATAGTTATAGATTGTCATGATGGTTTTGACAAGAAAGAAAAGCTTCTGTACTTCATGAAAGATGGTAGTGTGAAGATTCTATCTATTCAAGATCTGCTGATGAAAACTACACAGGAACTGAAATATGTTCATTATCTTTTGAGATCGAAGAATCAAATGTGCAAGGAATGGAGTGACATGATTTTGTCAACAATAAGAAGAAGACTAGATGGAAACAGTAATTTCAATGGTAATTATACTCCCATGTACTTAAATCAAAGAGGTCAGGATGTGGAAATGCAAAGGGGTACTGCTGTTAAAGAAGTAACTTTTGGCATGACACAACTTACTCTCAATCCTGATGGGAAGGAAATTGCGTATCTTTTGCTTGAAGAGCATAGTATTCAGAAAAGCTCCATATTGAATCTCAGAGCAGCTATCTACCAGATTAATGAGGAAGATGAAGAACTCAGAAATCTTAAGGAAAGACTGATTCAAATTCTTGAAGAAAAAGAAGAAAATTTGTTATCCAACTTCTTGAAGATGAATCTGTTCTATCAAAGAATTTAAACAGATAAGTTGTTGCTGCAGATACTGTACATTTTGTATATATGTTTTTGACATCATTGAATCTTAGAAATCTATACTTTATTTCACAAAGTATGAGATTGTGGGAGATTGTTAGATCAGAATTCAATGATCGTCAGGAGCTAGATTCAACTGATCAGGATTGCTGACGTCATCAGGATTGCATGGTCGTCAGGATCAGAATACATATCAGGACTGGGATCAGGTTTGATCATCAGGACTGGAAGTTGATCAGGATTCCTACTTCGAGTTATATTTGGAGTCTAGTTAAACATGGAATTTTATTCTGTCGGTTCCTGGTTTGTAGAATGTAGCTATCAATTATGGATAGGTTTCAATCTTTGTAATTGATTAGGACTTATTATTGATAGAGAAGCTGTGTAGTATATAAACACAGTTTTGGTTTTGGTTCGGTGTGAATCAAGATAGAAGCTCTCAAGAACATAGAATTTCTTGAGAGAGGTTTTGTAAGCTAGCAGCTCTCAAGAACATCAGAATTTCTTGAGAGAGTTTGTAACAGTTTTATATCAGATTTAATAAAGTTGTTATCTTTCTTTCATATTTGTGATATGTACATTAAGAAGTCGATTATCTTATACTATTGTATTCAACCCCCCTTCTACAATAGATTATTACTGGGCAACAGCTTCTTTTTCTGTTGTTTTAGCTGCCTTTGTTGCTACTTTACTTGCCTTTGCTGCATTGGATTGATCCCTCACTCTTGGATTCTTTATAACCACAGGTCCACCATTTGCCTTCTTTTCTTTTGCAGTTTGGCCTCCCTTCCAGGTCCTTGAGTTGTGCCCATAGCAGTCACACTTAGTACATTAAACTATTTTTGCTCTCTTTCCTTTCTGGTCTTCTCCTTCCTCTCTCTTTCTGTTCCTACAGGCCCTCTTTTGAGTGTAGGTGGTTTGATCATGGGAAGGTCTTCATATGATGGCCATTGATCCTTGTCAGGAATATGATTGATGCCAAAACTGTATGCTTGCTTATATGTCTTTACTGAATACCATGAGCTAACTACTTTGTGTGGATCAAGTTTAGCATGCAACATTGCCCTAATTGCATGCCTATATGGGACTCCAGACAATTGCCAAGCACCACAAGAACATATCTTATTATTCAGAGATAAAGGGAATTGAGATTTACCCTCATCGATCTCATATTCTCCTGGCTTTGACACGTAGGCTTTGCACTGATAGTCTCCTTGCTTATGGCTTTCAACATTTTGATATTTTTGAGACATAAATCATCATCATTCCAAGTACTTGCAACTTGCTGTCTTTTTGCCATTCTTACCATGCAAACCCTCCTAATCCCTGAACAAAATAAGAAAAAGGCAGAAAACATATTAATTAATGATCTAAAGTAAAAGTGTAGAAAGCAAGATAGTTACTTGTGTATACCTTCAAGTAGGCTCAAAACAGGTCTGCATCTGTCAAACTGTCTACATCTATACTTACATCCCTCCACTCAAACTGTAAAATCTTATGATCCCCCATTCTGCAGTAGAAGTCAATGACAAACATATATACATACACATATTAATACACACACACACACACACACATATATATATATATGTCCCAGAAAATTGAAATCGAAGGGCATGTAGGACATGATATAAACAACTAAGGACAGTGAAATCAATAAGATACATATATACATATATACACGAAAATTGAACATAATAGAGAAACACATACAGGCATGCATATGGTAAAAGATGAAGTTAAGGTATATACCCACACGCATATACATACATATGTATACGACTAAGGAAAGTGAAATCGAAGATGGAGAATACATACCTAAATTGGAGACGAAGGGAAGATTGAGAAAATTCACTTGATTGTCGACTCTTCGTTTACCCGTGTTAAACCCTAATTGAGGTTAATACTTTGTTTTGTAAGTAAATATTTGTTTTGTGTTGTAGATATTTGTTTTGTGTTGTAGAATAATTTTTTATTTTTATTTTGAGGATAATTCAGGTCAATAATGTTTGTTAAGAATATTTTAAAGATTTTTTTAAGGTTATTATGGGGTGAGTAAACGTTTGATTAACGTTTAATTAATGGGAGGGTAAGGCAGAGAATTGTATATTTGTACAAGGGTACCATATGGAAGCCAATTTTATTTTGTGTACCATTTGAAAAAGCCAATTCTATAAGTGTACCATTGAGAATTTCTCATTTATTAATAATTGTATAAAATTATATTACCTTTGTATATCTACGTTGCATGTGTTATTTTTAGAAGATGAGTCATTTAAGTTATAAAATATAAAACAAGTCATTTTTCCTGTGTTATTTTTAGAAGATGAGTTGATTTAGTTTGAAAATATAAAAGTTTTAGTTAGAAATATAAAAAAGAATATACATTTTGGTTAAAAAAGATAACCGGTTAATTATTTGTAAATATATATTATTATTTTGTTTTATTAAATGGAAGTGTCCGTTATATTTTTGAAAAATAAGATGTTTTAGTTAGGAAAAGTAGAAAAGATAATGTATTTTAGCTGGAAAAAGGTAATTAGTGAGTTATTAGTAATTATAATATTATTATCTCATTTTATTAAATAAATTATATGTAGTGTTTTTAGGAAAAAAGAATTTTTTGTTAGATAAAATATAAAATGTACAATATATATATATATATATATATATATATATATATATATATATATATGTTTTTGTTCAACTAGAAACTAAAATTAAAATAGAAACTAAAAACTAATCTAGGCCCTTAGATTAATCTAATCTAATGGCCCTCTACTGCACCACACACAGTTAAAATACACCCTCACATACACAATCTCACCTAATTCCCTTCATTTTTAATTTGATTTTTCCCGTGAATCGGTGAACTTGTTTTGAAATCCGACTTCACTATATTTTTCTCCATCTTCCAACGATCAATATGCATACCATATGTGCTATATTACGGAGTACTAAAATTTTAATGGTTTATGTAATAATAAATAGTGATTTTAGCATATATCTAGCGATTTATTTTTATATACGTATAAATTTAATGATTTTGCAGTACAAAATTTGTAATTTACGTATAGGTCTGGAGAAAAAATCACAACATTTACGCAGAAATCACTATTTATTCTTACATGAATCACCAATATTTTAGTGATTCTCGCAAGCATAAATAGTGATTTATCGTCGAAATATATCAAATATGGTATGCAAACTAATTGTTGCGAGATGAAAAAAAATACAGTGAAGTCAAATTTCAAAAAAAGATCACCAATTAACGGGAAAAATATAATTACGAATGGAGGGGATTAGGTGGGGTTGTATGTGAGAGGGTGTATTTTAACTGTGTGTGGTGCAGTTTCTAGTTTTTAATTAATACAGGTTTCTAGTTGAATAGGACCCTATATATATACATATTGATTTTTAGTATTTTATCCAACGACTCTCATTGATTTAATTGAAATGATTTAAGAGTTGAGAATTGAGTGACCAAACTATGAAGGACCAACGAAACTTTCAATATTTCGTCCATTATATAATAGTATAGAACGAAACTTTCAATGTTCCGTCTATTATATAATAGTATCAATACTATTATATAATAGACGAAACATTAAAAGTTTGGTTGGTCGGTATGGTACGTTGTGATTTTACTTAATTGTCCTTTTTTAAAAGTTTGGTTGGTCGTATGGTACATTTTGATTTTACTTAATTACCCTTTTTAAAATTCGTATTTTTACTTAATTAACCTTACTTATTTATAGAAATATATTATTAAATAATAATATTACCTATTTATAACCAATTACCTTTTTCACCTAAAATGCATTATTATTATTATTATTTATAATAAATTCCCCTACTTTTTCAAATATATCACGGGCAATTACCTTTTTAACTAAAACATGTTAGTTTTTCTATTTTTCCTTACTAAAATCCCTCATTTTCCAAAAATATCACGGACAAACATTTAGTTATTTATTTTTAAACCTAATATTATAATTATTTTTTTAAAAGTTTACCTATTTTAACCTACCGACTTATTTTTCTTAACAAATACAATTACTAAAAATATTAAAATATAAATAATCAAATACCTATTTATAACCAATTACCTTTTCGGCTAAAACACATTATATATATTTTCTAACAAAGTTCCCCATTTTCTAAATATATCACGGGAAATTGCCTTTTTCAGTTTACTTTTTCTATTTTTCTCACTAAAATTCATTCTTTTTGTAAAAATATCACGGACAAACCTTTTACTTATTTATTTTAAAACGTATTTAAATCATTTAAATTATTAAATTTTAACCTTTTCCAAAAATATAAAGAGAAAATCCTTACTTATTTATTTTAAAATCTGTTTTAATGTTTTTAATTAATTAAAAGTGTTTAGCTAT
Organism: Heracleum sosnowskyi; assembly: GCA_030848705.1. NCBI lineage: Eukaryota > Viridiplantae > Streptophyta > Magnoliopsida > Apiales > Apiaceae > Heracleum > Heracleum sosnowskyi. Next base: position 49,465,854 of record CM061244.1, read on the forward strand.
TTTAACATGCCTACTTATTTTTTTAACAAATACAATTTAAAAAATAATAATAAAATAACAATTAACATCCGTGCATCGCACAGGTTTTAAGCTAGTATTATTAAAGACGAAACATTAAAAATTTCGGTCGGTCGGTCGGTATTTGGGCCGATTCACGGGCCTATCTCTAATCAATTACATTTTTCAGTACATTATCTATTTTATATATTTTTTTAAACTAAATCAACTCATCTTCTAAAAATAAAACGGGCAACATATATATAATATGGTAATATTATTATATATTTATAACTGATTACATTTTTTAGCTAAAACACATTATTTTTATATTTTTCAACTAAAAAAACTCATATTCTAAATAGGCATATATGGAAATCAATTTATTAATAACCAATTACATTTTTCAGCTAAAACATATTACATATTTCATATATCTATTTAACTAAAACAAATCATTTTTTAAAAATAAAACGGGCAACATATATATAAAATGGTAATATTATTATATATTTATAACCGATTATCTTTTTCAGCTAAAACACATAATTTTTATATTTTTTAACTAAAACAACTCATATTCTAAATAGAACACATATATGGAAACCAATTACCTTTTTCAGCTAAAACATATTACCTATTTCATATATCTATTTAACTAAAACAAATCATTTTCTAAAAATAAAACGGACAACATATATATAAAATGGTAATATTATTATATATTTATAACCGACAACTAAAATACATTATGTATTTTATATTTTCTAACTAAAACAACTTATTTTCTAAATATAATACATGCAAAATAAATATACAATGGTAATATTGTTTTATATAAATATTAATAAATAACCAGTTATTCTTTTCAGCTAAAACACATTACCTCTTTTTATATTTTCTAACTTAAACAACTAATTTTCTAAAAGTAATGCAGGCGACATATATATATATATATATATATATATATATATATATATATATATATATATATAAAATATAATTGTTAATAAGTAACTAATTGTCTTTTTAAGGATATTACCTGTTTTATATATTTTAACTGAAACAACTCATTTTCAAATTAAAAATAACACGGACAAAAGATAGATATAATGGTAATATTATTATATTAAATTTATGAAATTCATGTTTATTATAATTTTTTTAACATTCAATTTAAACTAGATAATTAATGAAAATAAAGGTAATAGTATATTCAAATAAACTCGGTATATTGCACGAGCACATATTTTGATATTTGCACTTGAGTCCCTTTTTAAATTTTTAAGAGTAAAAAAATATGAATCATTAGATCTATTATTTTAAAATATTTTATATTTTAATATCTAAAATACTACTACAGTACAGATTACATCAATAATATATTAAATTTAAATATTATATTGTTAGATTTATAAATCCAATATATATATATATATTAAAATTTTATCAAATTATATATAATAACTAAAATCTAAATAAAAAATAAGAAAATATTAGAGAAGACCGTGCATCGCACAGGATATAAGCTAGTAGATAGATTAAAAGCAAAACATTAAAAGTTTTGGTACTTGTTTTTCGGTACGGTACCTTATTTAATTATTTTACTTAATTAAAGTTATTTAAATGTTTTTATTCAATTATCTTTACCTAACTATTTTTATTTATAGATATGCATATTAAGACACAATACTAAAATTTGAGTATTGAAATCCGATTTTACTACTTAGAGCCCAAAACATAATAAAAACTATTTTAATAGATTTAATTTATTAAAAATCTTAATAATTAAAAAAATTACTAAAAAATAAATATATATACTAATACTAAAACAAAGACCCATTAACTCAATAATTTGCCACATGTCATTCTCTTATTAAAAAAAATTTCGGCTTCTCTGTCCTCATTAATTATCAATTCCATTAATTCTCTTTTTTTCTCCTTTCTTTCATTTTTCTAATTACTTACAATACTTAATTTATTTTTCAAACATTTTTTATCAATAATATCATATACTATTTACAACTCAATATTTTAAATAAACTATATCTACTTTAAGTATATTATTCAAATAAATATTAAAAAACCTGAAAAAATATATTTTATAAACTTAAAAATATTTATAATATAAAACTTCATATTAAAAGTTAATATAAAATTATAAATATATAAAAAATCTATTATAGCCATGCATCGCACGAGTGCTATTATTGTTAAAATATTAAAAGTAACCCGTGCATTCACGGGATATAAAGTTAGTATGTATAAATATTAAACACCTGAATGAAATTATTAATAAACTATTCAAATGCAAAAATAATTTTCTAGAAAAATTACTAGTTTTTTTCTTATAAAATAGTGACATGTAAGTGAAAAATAAGAAAGTGTATAATAATAAGTATACAATAATGCAAATTTTAATTGGCACCTTGTTGTTGACTAGTATAGTTTTTCTAGAAAATGAAAACGAAAGAATAAAACATCGACATATTTGCATCGATAAAAACTAAAGCAAAAGTCTTTGGATGTTCTGCTTATCATATAATCCTTCTTTGACTTAACAAATTTGTCTAAAACGCCTACCGAATCTTACTTCCTGCAACCACCAAGATTTTTTATTTTCAGAGAAAGAAAGTTCATTACTTGCCCCAGCTCAGCCCACCCACGAAGCCCATTTGATCCATATGTAAGTATTTGATCATTATTACCACTTACCCATTTAATATATTTGTATGTTTTTGTGTTTTTTTTGATGATTTTATACGTTTGCTTTGTAGAAATTGAATGGATTGTGTTACCTGATTGTTGTTTTAAGTTTTGTGTTGTTTTTTGAGTTATTTTTTAGCCCTTTTGTGTTGGTAATCTTGATTGCTTCCAAGAATTAAAAAATCTTGATTTTTAGGTTTTGATGAGTTTTCTTGGTGATGTATTAAACTGGGTTTTTAAGTTTTGTGATTTTCCATTTTGGGATGTTGTGTAATCAGTGCTCTATGTTTAGGGGCCAAGGTTTGCAATTTTGCGTATATCTTACCCTCCCTTCAATGTGGGGTTAAGTTTGTATTTAGAAGATAAGTCAGTTTAGGATTAAGGTCTGTGACTCTACGTGCTCAGTTATTTAAAATAATTAAAGACTATCGGGATGTTTATTGAGAATTTAGTCGGAACGCGTATTTATTTGATTTAAGTCGTTTTAGTTTTGTAAATGCAAATGTTCCCCTGATTATTAATCTCTAGTAGAGCTGATTTACTGTGTTACGGGTGAATACTGAAACATTCTGTTTCTTGTATGTTACAGGACAGACTAGGAGGATTATGATCTTTTAGAATATGATGTTAATTAAGATTGATTGTTTAGGTTTATTATTTAGAGATTAATTATTTTAATTGGAGCAGCTTATTGATAGTGAAGTTTATTGTTTTGGTGTTTCGTTGTTCTTTGTCTGCGAATTGCTAATTTAAAAATCCTAGCCCTAATCGTTGTAGTTCCTAATGTGCAGGCCTTCTTAGTCTAGCTAGACATATTAAATCTTAGTATTTGGTCTAGTTGGTACTGTACTTTGTTGCTGCTAGAATTTCACACTATGACAAAGGACTATTATATCTACGACTAAGGCTTATTTTTTATAATTCGTTTGCTATGACACTTGGAGGATGTAGCATTTTGGTAGATCATTGATGAAATTGTCGCTTCTTACTCATCTTTGTATTTTGTGGGATGCATCCATGGATGGGTGTTGTCGGGCGAATAAATATAGGCCTATTAGTCTTGTTAGTAGCCTTTACAATATAATCCTTTAAGTTTTTGGCCACTAGAATTTAAGGGACTATTGCAGAAACTTAGGGTACTTTTGTGGAAGGCCATTAAGTTTTGGATTTGTACCTTGTAGTATATGAAGTGTATTGTCGGAGTAAGCGGAAGAGTGTGTACGTGTTCTAAATTTATTTTGAGAAGGGCAGTAGCTCCAGCTCTTCAAGAGTGGGTGTTTGTCTGTGGTTTCTTTCTCAGATTTTATTAACGGATGTCGTCGTGGTAAGTTTGGTGCATTTCGGGGTCTTCGATCCAGCAGGGAGTGGTAAGTCTTTGATGAGAACTTATCTTTTTCAGAACTGTGTAAGGAGTGTAGTTTCTTTCTGGATTGCTCTAGGTTTTTCTTTTTTAGTGTTCTGTTTCCTTATTCTCCGCCTTAATTGAGGGTTCTCGTTATAGTGAGAGGTCATCAAGAACCTCTGCTTCGTTGAAAAATTACTTTTTGAAGTTTAAGTTGATGCCGGAACTCGAAAGCATAATAATATAGTGATTACGAGTGAGTGTTATGCTAGTTAAGCATTGGGTAGTATACTCACATTTGTGTTCTAATATTTTGTGAATTTGATGCAACTCACATGTCAGTAGTAATTATTTGAAATGAAAAATGTTGGTTCTAATCCCAAGTTAACGGTGTATTGTTTGAAAGATGTTGGGCTTTATAACTTAGGAACTTGGTTGTTCTTTTGTTTCTTCTGATGATAAAATTGTGATGACTTGGTATCTTACAAATGCTTTCTGCTGCACTGCCTATATATTTATAAGAGTTACAACCCGTTCATCAAAATTACGATTTTTGGGATTTTCAATCAATATACTGGTGTTTGACTAGAGATGCCAGATTCAACGGAATCAGAAGAACCCGCTGTGCATGCTCCAAGTCAAGCAAGGGAAGATAGTGAATATGTAAGGCTGGTTGTATCCAACGAACCAAGAGTTGTTGAAGGTGATAGCGGACAACCTCAACCAGAACAGGGAACTAGGTCTCGTAGGTGGTGGATCAAGCTCATAATATGGTGTGTGATATCTGTAATAGCTTCTCTTATATTCTTAAAATGGGGAGTGCCATTTCTTTTTGAGAAGGTAATAACTTATCCTTGGCTTACTACACTCTGCTTTGTTGCCTTCATATATAGTTCCTACTTTCTATAGATGTAGCTAGGTAGGTATTAAGATTGGCTGAATACATATATAAACCCCTCAACTTTCACTTAAAAACCTATCATACCCCTGATCTTTAAATAAGACCTATTACACCCCCTGAACTTTTTTATATAACCCAATATATCCCTACATTTTATAGTTATGTAACATTTTGATCCTTCTTCAGTTAAGAAATAATTTTATATTATTTTTGTCAAGATTAACAATCTTTAATAATTATTTTATTATTAAAATTTTATATATAATGGTAACGTGTATACTAAATGTTACAATATTATATTTCATTCAAATTAATAATGATTTTAATTTTCTTTTTTTTTAAAATTATAATGGAAGATTACTTAATTATAATTATGATATTTAAAGTTGTAAATTTTATTTTTCGATATTTAAAAAAAATTACGTATTAGAAGCTATGGCTGATTACTAAAAGTTATACTTTTTTAAATTAACTTAAATATGTTGTAATATAAATTTAAAATGGTGTCTCGCAAAAAATAAAAAAAATGGTAGTGATATAACCAAATCATGAAGTATAAGGGTATAATAGGTTTATTACAAAGGTCAGGGGTGTGATAGGTCTTTTAGATAAAGTTCAGGGGCCTATATATGTATTCGGCCTATTAAGATTCTTAATGACTATGTATGTCTACATGTTGAATATTATATGTGAATTTATGTGGTAGAGAATACAGTGAACAAAAATGAACTAAAAATCTAAAATAATCAATTTTCACTCAAATTTCTGACCTTCAATTCAGAAAGTTCAAAAATCAGTTGCAGAATTTAGATAAATATATATTAATCTGGTGTTAGTTCCGAAGTTTTGGAAGTTAGAACAAGTACTTGATTTACTTTTGTGGCCGTCAGAGGGACCAACTTCGTAATAAACTTAAAAAGCAGTCCTTCAACAGATTGTTTTTTTAATAAAAGAAAAAAGTTGAAAATGCACAACAGAATTGATAGACAATGTTGTTTGTCCATACAAAATAAGATATATCTTCCATTATGTGTTTCTGGCATGGAAATGCATTCCCTATAGCGACAATGTCATGTCTATATTTCGATTTTTATACTTTTTGATCTGGGACTAGCCTACATGTACCTCTAAACATTTTTCCAAAGGTTTGAAATTTTATTCTGTATTTGTTTAATTAGAGGGATCCTGAAGTTATGAGAGTGGCATATATAAAAGATTTCTTGCAAATGGCATATGTGCTAAATATGCAACAGCACTAGCCTATAAAGTTGGCTATGTACCTGCATATAATTTATGTCTTCAAATTCTTTTTATTGCTAACAATAAATTTTTCATCAGGTCCTTATTCCAATCCTGCAATGGGAAGCCACGGCTTTTGGTCGTCCAGTTCTTGCATTGGTCCTTGTTGCCTCTCTGGCATTGTTTCCTGTATTCTTAATCCCTTCTGGTCCTTCCATGTGGCTGGCTGGAATGATTTTTGGGTATGGTCTTGGATTTGTGATAATCATGGTTGGCACAACCATTGGGATGGTTCTGCCATACATGATTGGTTTACTATTTCGAGAACGAATTCATGTAAGATGCTAGTGAATTATAATATGTATATATTGAGTATTCTCCCATGTTACACACACATTAACCCGTTATTCATTCTCATTTTTCCTTATATTGAATCTATTGTTATTATAAATGTCCAGCAATGGTTAAAAAAATGGCCACAAAAAGCTGCTATGATTAGACTGGCGGGGGAAGGAAGCTGGTTACATCAATTTCGGGTCGTTGCACTATTTAGGGTTTCACCGTTCCCTTACACTATCTTCAACTATGCAATAGTAGTGACTAGTATGCGATTTTGGCCCTATTTATGGGGGTCTATAGCAGGAATGGTTCCAGAAGCTTACATCTATATTTATAGGTCAGTGCGCTACTTTTTTTCTAGTATGGTTCTAAGAAAAGACTTTGTATTTCATATTTGAAAACTTGTACACATGTTTTCAGAAAAAGTTAGTGTTTACACCGCTACCTGTCTAAATTATAATGTTGATAGTTTCCTTGCATTCTTCTCTGCAGTGGACGGTTGATAAAGACATTTGCGGACGTTCAATATGGGAACCATCACCTGACACTAGTAGAAATCATATACAACATTATATCTTTGATAATAGCCATCGTCACTACTGTTGCATTTACCATATATGCAAAAAGAACTCTAAATGAACTTGAAAGTGCAGAGAAAAATGGAGAAACTGCTATGATAGCTACTGAAATGGAGAAGCTTCCACTTGAAAGGCCGAAGCATCATAGTCTTCCAGTGTCGTTATCATAGGCTGAAAGGGATAATTTGACATAGGTTATTAGGTTGTAAATAATCATATCTCATTCATGAGGGATTCTTGAAGATCCCTTAATTGTAACGAGAGCAAAAATATATATGAAAACAGAGTATAAGTATTTGTAATAGCGAAGCTTGAAATGAATAGAGGTAAATAGTTTATATCAGGATTTCTGATCATCCTTCTTCGTGCGGAAACTGTTAACGATTGTTTCTTTTTCATTGATTCGTGAAATCTTTTTCACCTGTTTGGTGCAAAAAAGACAAACTTATGACAATCTGTGACTGCTACACATACTTGCTTACTTTATAAAATGCCTGTTTCATTTTCAACCCAGCCAATGAAGTGGCATCTCATTATTTTATATTCCTTTTAGTTTTTAATAGCTCGTTTACCACGTAAATTTGAGTTGAAAAGCTTCTCTTTCTTCGTATCATTTATTTTGTTCAGATATACAAATTTATGTTTTATTTAAATATGTTAATTTAGATGGTAAAATAATTCACTAATAACGACATCTACAAAGATAATAAAATTAGTCGAACACATAATAAAGATTGATAGGCTAGGTCCACTCGGCCCAGCCCAAACCGGCCACATGATGGCCCAAGGCAAGCACACACATGCCGGCCCAACCTAACAACAATGGCCCAAGCCAAGGAACGACCTAGCACAAGTCCCGAGAGCCATGTGCCCCTCACATGCACCTTTGCCTATAAATACAATATGTGCCCCTCACATCTTTGCCTATAAATACTCCGCTCAATGCAACAAGCATGGGGTTCACAATTTCCTACACATAGTAAGCTCTACCTTCTCTCTACTTTCTCCGTAGAACTAGAATTTGGTCGGGATTCTTACGCTCACACCGGAGCAGGGCCGTCTAGGAGGGTGTGCAAGGAGCTCAATAGCACACGGCCCCAAAATTATTAGGGCCTCCAAATCAGTAAAGCCCATGTAAATATTCTATATATGTCCATCTAATTATCAGCAAAATCTCACTAAAATTGACTTATTCGGTTACTCACGTCCATAATCAGTAACTCCTCTGATGTCTCTTCAAATATCACGCCTAATAATTAGGGAAATTGTCATGTAAAAGTGTTGGAAATATATTTATTATATATAGCTTGTTTAAATTTTGAATAAATTAAGGGTCCAATTTTATAATTAGCACAGGGCCCTTGTAAAGTTTGAGACGGGCCTGCACCGGAGGTGTCCCCGGAGATCCAACCTCCACCGGGCATTCCCCTTTCAGGTACCCGAAGACTCGCACTCAGCCCGACCTAACCCGAACCTGGCCCAAGCCGAGGGGAGAAACACCAGGGAGATTCCTAGACTTATCAAAGATCAAATCAAGATTTTCTTCGTTTAAACTACAATTGTTGATCAGATCTTGCAGTGTGGAGCATATCTCACTCGTATCGCTGATAATGCAGCCTTTTTGAAGAGATAATTTAACGTTTTGATGTAGTCGTGAGGATAATTAATACATGATTCGTCTGAATGCATCTGAAAGACTGACCATACCCGTAACACAATGTACACCTTTCTTAATAAATTATTATTATAAAATTCGGCAGATCTACGATCCGGACATAAAAACACACCAAACGCTCATACGGAAAGACAAATAAACCCAAAATATGAGTAGAAAAACTCAATTGTTGTGTGGACAAACTCTCAACTAGGAGAAATATTATTAAATAAGAATAAAAGTTAAACGAAATTAATACCTTATATATAATAAGCGTAAGGGAGATCTTATCCAAAACTTTGGTCGGTCACTGTACTACCAAAAGTATATGATCCGTTGGATTATAAAACTATAAATATTCAAATAGATGAGGACCGTTAGATATAATATTAAAAATTGTATTTGATTAATAATAGGATAGTATTTAAATACAAAAAGATGTATTTTGATAATTTAAACCAACTATAAATGGGTTTTCTATATTGAATAGAATTCTTTATGTAAAAATTCGTAATTATCTTTTCTCTTTAGTTTATGGATAGTTCCAGTTAGATAAAAATTAATAAACCATCATTAAATTAAAGATAATTTTGTTAGCTTCGCATGGGCTGTAAAATCGTTAAAATCTGTTGTCTAAAACTCAAGATAGAGCCCAAACAGTAAAGTGATTATCTAAATTTTAATAAATATTTTTTTTATTGTAGATTTAATTTTTTTCCTAATTCTTTTAAATTTATAAATTCTATTTTTATTTCAATAAAATATTAAAATCAATTTAAGAAAAAATTAAAATCGATATGGTCCGTGCACGATCACTATACGACCAAATTAATAATTACAGTTAGATCTTAAATAGATCGATGAGAATTATTAGATCTAATATTAAAAAGTGTATCTGATTAATAATAGAATTATATTTAAATACTAAAAAGTGTATTTTGATAATTTAAAAGTTTTCTATGTAAAAATTCTTAAATATCTTTTCTCTTGAATTTATGTATACTTCCAATTAGATAATAATTGTTAAACCAAATATCAACATAACAATTCATATTGATTACAATATTAAAAATTATCAATATAATGCTGATGTATATCATACTAACAATGATACACGTGAACCTATAGAGACTTACGAGAACTCCTGTACATAAATAAATTTAAACACTTTTTTTTTCTGAAGGAACATAACAATTTGATTAATCCAAATTATAATTATATTATTTTACATATAACAAACATAAAAGGATAATATCAAAATATTATTAAAATATTGAGGGTTTCATATTCATAAACGATAATTTTGAATATAATACTTATATTAAAATGTGTATTTGATTAAAGGTAGGATTATATTTAAATACTAATAAGTGTGTTTTGATAATTTAAACCAATTATAAATTAGTTTTCTATATTGAATTGAATTTTTTATGTAAAAATTCTTAACCATCTTTTGTTTTCGGTTTGTTTGTAGGTCAACAGGTCAAGTTAGATAATAATTATTAAACCATCATTAAATTAAAGATAATTTTGTTAGTTTCGCATGGGTTGTAAAATCGTCAAAATTCAATTTCTAAAACTTAGGATATAACCCAAATAGTAAAATGAGTATCTAAATTTTAATAAATATTTTTTTTATTTTTGTAGCACCAGTTTATTTATTTTTCCACTAATTGTTTTAAATATAGAAATTTTATGTTTCTTTCAATAAAGTATTAAAATTAATTAAGAACAAATGCAAATCGATAAAGAATATAATAATATGAGAATAAAATTTTATATAATCATAACATAATTTTTATTCTATTTAATAATTTTTAAGTAATAATGTATTTTAAAATTTTATATACACTGTAAATAAAACCGAAACATTAAAAGTAAAAGCAGTTAGTAAGATACTTATATCAGTATATACTTGATATCCTTATTATATTAAATCCTTATATATAATAAGTATAATATGGATCTTATCCAAAATTTTGATGGTACGGTCTTGGACAACCAAACTAATAAGGACCATAAGATCATAACTGGATAAATGAAAATCGTTAGATCAAATATTAAAAAAGTGTATTTTATTAATAATAAGATTATATTTAAATTCTAAAAAGTGTATTTTGATAATTTAAACCAAATATAAATAAGTTTTCTATATTGAATAGAATTCTCCATGTAAAAAATTCGTGACTTTCTTTTCTCTTTCATGGACAATTCCAGTTATATAAAAATTGTTAAGTCATCTTTTAATTAAAGATAATTTAATTATCTGGGTGTAAAATCGTCAAAATCTAATTTTTAAAACACAAGATAAAGCCCAAATTAGTAAAGTGGGTATTTAAATTCTAATAATAATTATTACGTCATCATTATTTTAATGTCAATTTAATTACTTTTTTCTAACTATTTTAAATTTAGAAATCTATTTTCAAAAATTCAAATCAATCTAAGAAAAATTCAAATCAACAAAGAATATAATAATACGAGGATAAAATTTTATAAAATTGTGCATATTTTTTATCTTATTTTATTAAATTTTTTATCATAACTAATTAAATATTATTTATTATTAAATAATAAATTATACGCAAATGGTGATTTTGTTTTATAAGAACTCATAGAGACCTAATTTCATTGTTAGCAGGACTATATTCATATTAAAAAAAACCGTATTTTGAAATTTTAGACTCAGCTATACAATACAGAGAGACCTAACTTTTTTAACCTCTATACATTGTAAATTACTAAATTCGAAGAAAAATTTCTTATTTTTCAAAAAAACCTGTAAATTTTAATATGTTGTTGGTAGATTCAAATCTTAGATAATTCTACGTGATAATTTTACTGTTATATCTAACGTTTCTCAACAATTTAATTTGAAAGATCCAACGATTATGAATTGAGTGACCAGACTTATAAGAAAGCTTTCATCATTTAGTCTTTAATATAATAACATAGATATTTACGGGATATACTATAAAAAAATGAATTTTATACAGAATTTTGATCGTCACGGTGTACTACTTTAAAAGAAGAACTATTACAAAATAAATTATATTTTAATTGATAATTTATTTTCTCAAAAGTTCAAAGTTCCCGCATCATTAACATATTACAAAAAAGAGTATATTATATTTTAGCAATAAATATTTTTTAAAAAAATATTAAAAAAATTAATGATGTTATCCTGGTAGTTTGATCCTAAATACCGCCAAAACATTCTCAACCGTTAGATCCAATACTTTTAAAAATAGACGATCAAGATTATATCATATAAAAAGAAGTTATTATCTAAAAATGATATAAGTTAAAAGATATTATATTATGATTGGATTTTCCAAAAAGTTAAAACATAAAAATTGTTGTAATTAAATAAGGAAACCCGTTTAATAATAAAAATCGTTTAATCTTAAATAGATAGGTGAAAACCGTTAGATTTAACATTAAAAACTGTATTTAGTTAATAAAGGGTATTCTAATAATCTAAACTACATTTAAGTAGATTTCTTAAATCGAATAGAATTCTCAATATTAAATTTCGTCACTTTATTCTATTTTTAGTTTTAGAATAGTTTTTAATTGAAAAAGAATTATTAAACCACAACTAAATTAAAGATTATTTTGTGAATTTCACGTGGACCGTAAAATTGGTCAAATCTAACTTTTATAACTCAATATAAACAAATATTAAATTGAGTGTGTAAATTATAATAAATATCAAATTTTTAACTATAATTTTTTTTGGCTAAATCTTTTTAAACAATAATTTAATCATGTAAACTAATAACTTTTAAATATTAAAATATTCATAAATAAATATAATTATAAATATTAAAAAAACAATCGTGTGTTCCATGGGTAATTAAAATATAATTATAAACAAAATAATTATAAATAAAATTTAAGTAACCGTGCGTCGCACGGGCTATAAGCTAGTATATATTAAGAGGGGCTTATCAACAACCAAAAATGATTGATGATAGCCCCTATATGAGATTAATATCTAAAGAGATTGTGCAAAAAAAATTATACGTATCAAATATACAAGATTATACGTTTCAAACACGTGGTCTCTTATTCAATATCTCAAAAAAGATTATATGAGATGTATCTTAAATTACCTAATAACAATTTTTATTATTTTCAAACTTTTCGTTAAAATAAAGGGCTTTTTTCATAAATATTCAACTCAAAAAACTTTTTTGCAAAAATATTATGTATTTTTTAATTTTTTTGCGAAAATACCAAAATACGATCTGCAACTACTTTCAACCATATCTGCAACTGCAACCAAAATCAACCACATATGCAACTTTCTAATCAAAATAGTATTTTTCCGGCGTCCTGATTTTAGGGTTGTTTAGGTTAGGGTTTAGAGTCTACGGTTTAGGGTTGTAAACAACCCTAAATCCTAAACCCTAATTCTGTATACGAATTATTCCTCACTCTTAATATTTCTAAAACTCAACAATGAACCCCAAAGGTTAACTACTTAACCCTAGGGGAACGGCTTAATCAAGACCACAAGCTTACCAAACATCTTACTAACAATTTTTTTGAATTCTCAGCTGTTTTTCAATCATTTTTTAAAAAGTTGCTTCTGGTTGCGTTGGTTGTAGACCGTATTTTTGGTTGCATCTGTGGTTGATTTTGGTTGCAGTTGCAGATGGTTGAAAGTAGTTGCAGATCGTATTTTTGCAAATATTTTCAAAAAGTTAGTATTTTTGCAAATAGTTCCCGAAGATGGTAAAATTGAAAAAAAAACTTAGAAAAAGTAGTATTTTTGATAATTTCTGTTAGGTCGAATACACAATATATAATCAATATAAGTATGATAATAACAATTGAGAACACTGTTTATGAATCAACAACTGAATTATATAAATAATTCTTCTCTCAGTGATGTTAAAGAATCACAGAGAGCTGCTAGGTTACAAGAATAATATATTCAGTATTCGCATCCCTTTTAGGGTTAACCTATCTGTGTTTATATAATACACAGTTACATAATCAATCTCTAATTGATATTCCTATAAATTAGCTATACAAATTATATCAAATTAGGATTGCTTCTGTCTTCTGTTCCGTTTCCTTATCTGTCTCAATATATCTTGCTTCTTTCCATCTTCAAGATATATTGCTTCTAGGATCTTGATATTAGCACCGACAGCTAAGGTAAACTTTCTCCCCGTCAGACTTTAATAAACTCTGACTGGCTTCCAGTAAACTCCGATGAGTACCTGGTACTTAAACACTGATGAACAAACGTCAGCAATTATATCTAACAATTTCTCTAAAATAAATATGTCATTTTTCTATCTACTAAGTATTATAATTTATTAGCTTTATTTCTAGTAGTTGTTAATTGATTATTTGCGTTATAATATTTTATTAATGCATTTGTTAAAAAAAGTAAATATGTTAAAATAGGTAAACTATTTTATAAAATTAAAAGTATTAAAATAGGTTTTTAAATAAATAATTAAGGGTTTACCCGTAATATTTTTGGAAAAAGAGAGTTCTTAGTAAATAAAAATAGAAAATGTAACATGTTTTAGTTAAAAAGGTAATTACCCATGATATTTTTGTGAGGAGATTTTGTTAGAAAAAATAGAATAGATAATGTATTTTAGTTGAAAAATGTAATCGGTTATAAATATGTATTATTATTTAATAATATTTTTTTATAGATAAGTAAGGGTATTTATGTAAAATCACGAAGTACCAAAAAAAAGGTAGGAAAAGGAGTAGATTTTTTAAAAATAAAATAAAAAAGGTAATATGTTTTAGTTGAAAAAGGTAATAAGTTATAAATATGTCTTATTATTTAATAGTATTTTTTTTATAAATAAGTAAGTGTAATTAAGTAAAATCACGAAGTACAAAAAAACAGGTGTGACGCCCTCCAAACCCGGGGTACAGATTTGGGGAGTCACTCGACCAACGAAACACAATATACCTGAATCTAACACATGCATAATAATATAATAACATAAAATACCCCTTATCCAAGACCGCATCCAGATTATGGCATGAAACAAGCTTCTAAGTCATAATTATTACAAACCAGTTTTCAAAGTTATTACACACTTAATATACAAAGCTAGACATCTAGTCTAACTTCCAAAGTAAAACAACTACCCGTCCAATGACAATCACTCGGGGTGGTCTCCTAACATCTGGAGAACTGTCACTAGCGCTGTGTCTGCTCATTCTCTCGCTTTACTGGAGTAAGGTTAGAAACAAAACAAGTATGAGCCACATGTGCTCAGCAAGCATGATATATATCAATCACAGTTCCATAATGAAAGGAAAGATTTCAGTTATCTGAATCAACAATATACAAGTCAAACATAAGCTTTTAACAATCTTTATTAGAATTGGGCTTCTACATTTTTCAAATACAAAGGTTGAGCTGCTGATCAGTCACGCATCAACCCCGGACTAGCTTATAGCATAGTCCTCCACTAGGATCCATGGCCATCTAGGCCTTAAGTTATTACGACCATAAATATGGCCCGACCATTACTGGTCTCATTTTAAAACATGCCAATTCTATCACAAAGTATAAGCAATAACATGCATAACAATATAAGTACACAATGACGGGGTGTAATAGTTGCAAAAGAGCTTCAACTATTCAATATCAAATGAAGTCCGAGAAATAGATTCAGAATGGTTTCAATGGTACAACGTACTCATTTAAGAAAGTCAACAATGGTTATCATCAATATAAACTGAATTGAAGGTGAAGGTTTCTGATATCCAACACGATTGTGGATTAAGTCAAAAGTTAGGAATATTCAAGGAAATAGCATCAAGTGCTCAATACGGGTGAAGATTGAATAATCTGAATCGTTCTGATGGTAACATACATGAAATTCTGAAGAATAATAACAATTGAATGAATAAGTAAAGGCACAGATACTTGCCTGGTCTAGTAGCTGACGGAATTCTACCGAGCTCACTCTACCTTCTCTTTTCCCTTGCTCTGGGAACTCGATTCTATAATAAACAACTCATTACAGTAAGTCTAACTATCCTCATTCTATCCTCGGTATATACTCATAACCATTTTTACATTTAAACAAGTAATCGGGTTCCTATCGGATGCCCGATCTATTTTACGGTAATTAAAACTCAGACATTAGCCCTCGTACGGGCATTTACGGACTATTAAAACACATTATTCGACTCATATAAACCATATAGTACTTATAAATATTTTTAAAACAATATTCGAGGCTCATTTGAATTTAAATAAGTCACAAATAATTTTTAAATCAAAAATCGGATTTTTAATCCCAATATAAGTATTTAAAAACAATTAAATCAATTAATATAAAATTAATTGACAATTTCCAAATGCTCAAACTATTTTTAAATAATTAAATCAAGCTAGAAAATAATTAAACCTAATTTAAATTAAATAAATCTAATAAATAATTAATTATTAAGAATTAACTAATTAAAAGAATTAATTAAATAAATTAATTATTAATTAAAAATAATTAAAATAATTAAATTTAATCAGTTTTCAAATTTAAATAATTAAATATAATTTTCCAGAATTTTCTCAATTTAAAAATGTATTTTTAAAATAAAAATATGATTTTTATAAATATTTAAACTATTTTCGAATTAAATTTAAAAATAAAATTCAAAAACAGTTTTCTGAAAATATTTTAGGGTTTCGAATATTGAAACCGGGTCTGGGAAACGGGTTACTGGATCGGGTCACGGGTCGCCAAGAATAATCCGGGTCGCGAAGAACTTGCCGGAAAATTCCCAGAATCCAGCGACCTGCCCAGAATCCAGCGACTCAAAAACACAATAAAATTTGGGTTTTTTTATATCAAAACATTCCTTATAACCATACAAATACATTCCGATCAAAAACAACCCAAAAACATCACCGGAACTTCAAACCCGACTATTTTCCGGCGACCTTAAACCAATTTTCCGATCTACTAAAATCTTACATGAAACTCTACGTTCTTTATGTTAAAATGAAGCTAAGAACACATACAACAAAAGCCCTCTATCAAAAACAATGTCAGATCATTCATATGAACAGACTATTAAAAAAAAATCGGGCAAAACCCTAGAAATCGAATTTCTCAAAATCGAACATAAACATGAAATTAAAGCATAAATTCCTACTAATTAGAACCCTAGGAACATGTTGGAAGCAATCAATTGAACGGAGAATCAACAGAATGAAAATCCCCAATTCGAACATAAACCCTAATTTTAATTCGAAATTTGAAAAATTCATATAAAATCGAAAACTTACCAGATGATGATGAGGTTAGAAGATTCTGAAACTAGAGCTCAAGACCTTTGATTTGAGTACTTGAACTTTGAATTTGGATTTCAATAATACAGTCAAAATTGATTTTGATTTTCAAGAACACGAAGAACACGGTTCGGGAATTTTATATTTTTGTATATTTTTAATACGGATTATAGGAAGTATAATTTACGATTCTCCTTTTTATACTTAGTGGAAAATAATACCCTAAACGATATTTTTGGATCGATATTGATCCACTGGTTCGCTTTAAAACCCTAATAATGTAAAATACACGTTTTACGAGGTGATAGCTATCCACAAAGACTGATAGTTATCCAAATCAATACATATCATTTATATAACTAATGCTCAAGAATACTGGGGCTATAACATATGTATTTATTGATACGGACGATATATCAATTACCCAAGAAAAATTAGGGTTAGGGTTAGGGTTTGGAATAATTTTTCTTCATTTGAATAAAACAAATACTATTGATAGTATCGGATAATAAGAGATATAATAATACGAAGAAATCCTCCGATAATGATTCAAACACGAATGACGAAGGAATAACAATGATGTACAAAATTTCAACGGGGCCCTTGAATTTTCAAAACGGGGCTCAAAATTGAAGATATTTTCAAATGACAAAATATTTGAACGGGGCTTTCAACACACCAATTTACACATAATCACTTAACAACCTTTATTATTAAAACTCAAAATACTTCATAATAATTATTCTACACATATAATACAATTTATATTATTAATAAAGTTCACGGATCTTACAACAGGTACCGTACCAACCAAACTTTTAATATTTCATCTTTAATAATAAGCTTAAAACCCGTGTGATGCACGTATTATTTCTTAGAGTTGTTATTTAATTAATTACGTTTTAATATTTTATTAATTGCATTTGTTAAAAAATAAGTGGACATGTTAAAATAAAGAAACTTTTTTAAATATTTAAAAGCATTAAATTAGGTTTAAAATAAATAATTAAGGGTTTACCCGTGATATATCTGGAAAAAAGAGCGGTTTTAGTAAAGAAGAGTAGAAAAGATAACATATTTTAGTTGAAAAAGGTAATTGTCGGTGATACTTTTGGAAAAAGGTAATTATAAATGTAATTGTCGTGATATTTTTGGAAAATGAGGAGATTTTGTTAGAAAAATTAGAAAAAATATTGTGTTCTAGCTTAAAAAGGTAAATGATTATAAATAGATAATATTATTATTTAATAATATTTTTTATTGATAATTAAGTAAAATCACGAAGTACCAAAAAATAGGCACGATACTGACCAAATTTTAATGTTTCATATTTGATTATTTACGTTTTAATATTTAATTAATTGCATTTGTTAAAAAAATAAGCGGGCATGTTAAAATACGTAAAAATTTTTAAATAATTTAAAACATTAAAATAGGTTTAAAGTAAATAAATAAATAAGGGTTTGCTCGTGATATATTTGGAAAAAAGAGGTGTTTTAGTAAGGAAAATGGAAAAAGTAACATGTTTTAATTGAAAATGTAATTGTTCGTCATACTTTTGTGATATTTTTTGAAAAAGAGGAGATTTTGTTAGAAAAAATAGAAAAAGTAACGTGTTTTAGCTCAAAAAGGTAATCAGTTATAAATATGTCTTATTATTTAATAGTATTTGTTTTTATACATAAATAAAGGTAATTAAGTAAAATCAATAGACAATGTACCAAATTTTTTTAATGTTTCATCTTTAATAATATAGTATAGATTTATCTGAAATTTGGAAAAACAATTGACCTCGGTACATTTAACGAAGGTGTAGTTTTTAATATTTTGCTACTAAAAGGCCGTTACCGCTAGGGCTGAGCAACGGTCGGTTTGGTCGGTTTTTATCGATCAAATCAGACCGGACCATATATGACGGTTTTATTGGAAATCAGACCAGACCAGACCGTTTGGAAATTGTGACCAGATCGAACCGGACCGCAATTAAACGGTTCGGTTCGGTCGGTTTCGGTTTTAAACCTAAATATCACCTAAATATTTAAAATAAATGGGCTGAAAAAAATTTCGACAATGTTACAAATTTGCTGGCTGCTGCTACTAACATGACATCCTTGTAGTTCACAAAATAAACTTGTAGTTCACAAAATAAAAACAATGTTCTTGAATCAAATTACACATCATTAAAATATGAAAGTCTTAGCAAAAATATAAACAAAGATCCACTCTAGTAGTCTTCATTCTCAACATTCAACAAGATCAAATTTGTGGCCTTTAATCTGCAATTGACATACAAAAAAAAAAAGAAGACATCTCATAAGGAAAATAGAATAACATGCTACCTTACCAGAATTATCAGAAATATGGTCCTTAGTCTTACCAGAATTATCATGATTCCCATCCAACTCCATAGCAGCATCCAAATCTGAAATAAAAATTAAGTGACTATTACAATAAAAGTATAGTTCAGTTGATGCGATTATTAAAGAATTAGATACCTTGTGCAATCTCTTCATACTTCTCCAACTCCACAAGCATATCACGAAGGTGGATTGGTTCTTCAGGAGCCTTTAACCAATTCTGGGCACAGATTAAACTTTCAACGGTTTTAGGAAGCAAACTACTCCTAAATGTATCCAAGACTCTACTGCCAGTAGAAAATGAAGATTCTGAAGAAACCGTGGATACAGGGACAACCAACAGTTCACGTGCCATTTTAGAAAGAATCGGATATTTAGGCGTATTAACTTTCCACCATAATAGTATATCAAAATATTTAGTTTGCGCCTCAATCCTATCTAGCATAAACAGTTCTAGCTCACTTCTATTCTCATCTGAATTTTCTGCAATCATATCCATCTCCCATTGTTTTGACCTTTCTTCTTCTAGTATCGCATACATGTCCATCCCCTCGGCTGATGCAATAGTATCTCCTCTGACTCCCCTAGATTCTGAAACATAACTTGAATTACGATTTACACTTGAAGATTCATAAAACCTGAACAATCTTTCAAGTGCCTCCTCAACCTTGGTAGTAATAATACTGCTCCTCTCACTTTCATTTTCACACAGCCGTTTTATATTCCACCTAACATACTTCATCTTGTATCTTGGATCTAATGCAATACAAACAAATAACATGTAATTAAAATCAGAATAAGTGCCCCAGTACTTGTCATACTTAATTTTCATCTTAATTGCCATACTTGCCAGAGCCTCATCATTACTTGAGTGTATCATCCATTTCAACATATCATGCACTTGAAGCATTTCACGGAAAAATAAGTTAGAAGTGACAAATAATGAACTTGAAAATTTCACCATGCAATCATAAAAAAGCTTCAGAAATTCAATAAAAACTCTAGTACAAGTCCAATCAGCTTTAGTAGGTGATTCTCCCAATTTATCAAAATAAGCCTTATAACCTTTATCTTCTTCTTCTAATCTTTCGAATGCTTTTTCAAAGTTAACATCACTCTCTAACATAAGATAAGTCGAATTCCAATATGTATCAACATCCATTGTTGGCATACACTTTGAATCAATTTTCTCCATCTCAACACAAGTTCTAAAAGTATCAAAACGACTAGCAGAAGCACGTACATACTTGACAGCATTTCTAATTACTTCTATGGACTTAATTTAAGCTTTCAAACCAGCTTTTACAACTAGATTAAGGATATGGGCAGAACAACGAACATGCAGAAATTCATTGTTAGAGACACATGACTTCCAGTTTGTTGTCTTCTCTTTTAAGTGCCTAAGTAACAAGTCATTTGCAGAGGCAGTATCAGCTGTTAATGTCAAGATATTATCAACCCCCCACTCTAACATGCACTTTTCGATTGCTTTTCCTAGTATCTTCCCTTTATGACTTGTTATACGACGAAAATTTAAATTTTTTTTATGAAGTTTCCACTCATCATCTATCCAGTGGGCTGTTAAGCAAATGTAGTTCATCTTTTGGTTTGAACTCCAACAATCAGTAGTCATACATATTCTTCTACCATTCATAAGATGTTTAAGTTTTTTCCTTTCTTCTTTAAACACCTTTATGCAATCCCTTGCCACTGTCCACCTTGATGGGAGGTTAAACCTAGGCTCCAATTCTTTACTATATCTAATAAAACCTACACCTTCAACACATCGAAAGGGATACTCATCTAGTATGACCATATTAGCTAAGGCCTGCCTACAACGTTCAGCACTGAAAATATGACCCTTGAGAGTTCCTAACCCCTCTTTTTTCATTTCAAATGAAAGTATAGGTTGATTCTTATTTGCTCTCTTAGACGGATTTTTTGGACACTTTTTAGCATGATTCCATAAGGTACTTGTCCCATTAGTTTTACTATCATGAACATATTCCTTATTGCAATAGGTACTAGTTGCAATTTTTCTTACCTTATCTTCAGTAAACATTTCCCAAATGCCTGATCTAAGTGCTCTCTTTTTTGTACCTTGAGATTGAACCTGAGCTTGTGTAGGAGGTTCTGCTGGTTCTTTATCCGCAGTAAAATCAGGTTCAACAATTGGCACATCGTGTGGAGCTTCGTTTGCAATAGGTTCACTAATTTCATCATTCTGACTTGTCATTTTTATCACCTGCACATTACACACCAAGTGTTTGCTAAAAGTTCTCAACCAAAAAAAGTGTGTTTGGATATTTTAATGAATACTTTAGTGATATAAACACTACAAATTGAAAGATTTAAGTACAACCAAACTCAATATCAAGATTCACACAATAAATTTCATGACTCAAGATTTCAAGTAAAGAAACCACGAGACATGGATATAAGATTTCAACATGTATATAAGATAGATAAATAAATAAAGAGGGCAAATAAAATAAAGTACCTCAAATCTGGATGAATGGAGTCTGGAGTGGAGAAGTGAGAACATAACGATTGAAGAAGAAAGAGAGGCTGGAGGCGATGTAATGTGTTAGTGTTAGGTTTGGATAAAAATTAGAAAGTCTAAGTAATATGTGAGGTTAAAATTAAATGATTAAATATAATATATTATATTAATAAAAACTGAAGCGGTCCGGTTCGACCTAAACGGTCGGTCTAGATATGAAAACCGAACCGGATCAGAAAATAACGGTTTATTATTTTATCAAACCTAAACCAAACTGTCCAAAAAACCGAAAAAGGCGGTTTGGTCGGTTCGGTCCGGTCCGGTTCGGGCGGTTTGATTTTTTTTGCTCACCCCTAGTTACCGCCAATTAAAAAGGAATCAAAGTTGCATTTCGAAAGCCTTGTTTTTTTTGAAAAGCAAAGGACTTTTATAGATGAAAAGGCCGAGACCCAAATTACATCAAGCCCAAAAGATCAAAAGGGGCAAACCACTGGGCCCAAACAGAAGAGAGCCTAAGACTAGAACCACTGCAACAAAGGAAAGATATAACTAAAACATGACCATAGTAAAGATACTAAGAAAAACATAATTAGGGGAAACTAAGATAAACAAGACATAAAACTACTAGATTATGTTCTTTTCCTGCAACTTCTGAGTTTTATCTAGGAGAGCCAACACCTCTTCGACATTCATGAGCTTCCCCGACTGGATGGATTTGTCCAATAACCCCAAGACTGAAGATTGAATAAATGAGATTGCTTCTGAACATAGTGCATTTCCTACCCCTTCACAATTTTTAACTGACTTTGCTGCCCTCTCATTCTCACTTTTTGGATCAATGTCAAAGAGACTTTAATCTGCCATCCAATACATTTTCAAGATAGGCAACTCGTTCTGTGAGCTTGAGTAAGGCTGAGAACTCATTTTCCTCTATGACAACTCTTTTGTGGCGCTTTGGCTTGGGGCCTTGAACTACCTCCCCTCTATCATAGTTTGTCTGGACGTTCAACGCTGGATTGTTTGGCCCCCACCCGATGTTAGCATCAAGGAGATTCATCAAGCTTATAAGGTTGTAGTCAAGCTCAACTAGCCCTTTATGTTGCTCCAACCCAGATTTGCTTCAACCTTGCCACTTTATTTCACGTCTCATGTACTGGATAGATTCTGCAGTTTGGTTCGTAATCCTGGGGGATCAAGGGATTACATGCATTAATGTCTTGAATTATGTTGACTAGATCCTCTCTCGAAGCCTCCTCAAAATCTTGACGCTTAAGAATCCGAAAAAATTGAACATGTTCTGCTTCTATCATCACGTTGTTGAAACCCCTTGAATAGGCTTCCTTTATCCCCAAGTGAACTGTTCTAAGTTCTGCTTGGAACTGGGATAGCAAAGGACCCATAGTATTTGTTATTCCCAGAACAATGCAACCTAGATTGTAGGGGGGGGGGGTTGAATACAATCTAGTTAATTTTACAAAACTTTTTCAAACCTTGTAGAGTATGAACAAATGAGTTTGTAAATTAACTAAAATTCAGTCAAGCTTTGAACAAAAAATTGAATTCTTCAAGTTAAAAAGAAATGCAGGAGACAAGCAAAATTTTTAAACTTTTCAGGTGGGTTTATCGGAAAAAGCCCACCTGAGATGTATATTGAAGAATTCTCTGGGTTTGTTTAAAACAAACTCAGTTGCTTACACAGATGATGAAAGAGAGCCAAAGTGTTTTTCTTTTAGCTCGGTGCTCTCTTCACACTTTTCTATGCTACACTATACAGTCTTATATACATCAACTGTATGTTACAATCAAAACCTACAACATAATAAAATATTACATTTTTGGTTCTACTTGTTCACATGCTCGACTCTGAAGCTCTTCTATTTGGGAAATGCCTTGTCTGACATCACAGATAAACTTGTATAGTCCCAAAGAATTCTTTCTGGTTCCATGTGTTTCTTTCTTCAAGAATTACTAAGTTCATGTAAATTGACTTAGCTTTCAAGCCCACGTGACATCTGCATGAAAAAGACCTTTCCCTGGATACACGACTCTCAGGTCACTATCAGCTGAGATAAGTGAACATGTAGTTTTGCATATAGGTCCCCATGCTTGTCAAGCTTTTCCTTTGCGTCCAGTTAGAAGATAAACTTCTGGGTAGCTGCTGTAACTCTTATTTATCCTTCGAGACATTGAAGATAATGGATGACTTCACATTTCATTTGTAGGAATTTGAGCCTTCGAATATTTACAGTTTGACTCCCTATTCCATACATCTTTTACGTCGTTATCCACCATCTTTTAGTCACGGGTGTGTAATGGTTATCTCTGAGACTGTCCTCCATTCAACCTGTTAAATAAATAAAACTCCAAAAGATTTCTTTACATAGATTTGCTTTTCTTGTTGAATGAGATGAATATCAATAGACGTATTAATTCTTTATCCGTAGACTACTATTCTACTTCATTTATCCGTATAATAGTAATCTCAGAATATCAGTAGAAGTAATATCCTAAGCTGTATCCATAGATAGAACATGACATCCTTAGCTGCATCCATAGATAGAACATGACATCCTTAGCTGTATCTGTAGATCAACTATCTTTAGCCTTATCCGTAGATGGATATGATGTCCTTAGCTTTTATCCGTTGATGAGATAAGATGTCATCAACTTCTATCCGTGGATGAGATAAGATGCTTTCAGCTTTTATCCGTAGATGAGATAAGACTTCCATAGCTTTATCTGTAGAACAGATATCTTTAGCTTCATCCTTAGATAAAACATCTCTCATCCTTATTGACTCACCATTACTGAGTTGTTTTGGCAGACTTACCACTGAGACACTTGGTGCTTGATTAGACGTCTGTTGGCTTGCTACTGAATTGCTTCCTAACTTGATGACAAAATATCTTCCATACATTTGATGTGGCTTTTAGTCCTTGGATAGATAAAGTGCCTTCTAGTTAGCTTCCTGATTATCAGCTGCTATTATTTAGCTTTCTGACTATCAGCTTCGATATCATGATCAAATTCTTGTCTTGAGTATTTTGTTATCATCATTCCAAACGTATCAACCCTAACAGTATTTGTGCCCTAGAGACAATACTATAATGTTCTTAGGAAAGACATTTTGATTATTAATGATTATGTTCTATGATTTTTCTTTATTCATTTATTATATCTTTATTAACTTCGATATAAATATTAGAATAATAAATGTCCCTGGAATATAAGCATGAATTCTATATCTCTAAGTATGTGACTTAGAAATGAGATTATATGAATAATATTTATAATCCTAAAAGTCCCTAGTCGAGTATTATTATTTAAGGGCAAAAATAATGCATACGGATTAGTATGTTTGTTGACTGATGACCACATCTCATTGGTCATAGGTATTGCGATACTAAAGTCAAAGACACAAGTGCATGTTGGATAGACCCACCGTGAGAATTCTTCATGGTAAATGTTATCAAGTGTCATAAGTGATTCTCATAGTGATAATGGTGTAATGATCCTTAGACTTGAAATCATTATATTTCTATATGAGAATTAATATACTTTGATTCTACTCAAAGTTACCTTTGACCGGGTGATGATAAAGGTGGACATTGGGTATGTTATGAATCATATGAGAAATATGAATGACAGACATAGGATTTAACCCTCCTATTTTAG
Organism: Heracleum sosnowskyi; assembly: GCA_030848705.1. Lineage (NCBI taxonomy): Eukaryota > Viridiplantae > Streptophyta > Magnoliopsida > Apiales > Apiaceae > Heracleum > Heracleum sosnowskyi. The sequence continues at coordinate 49,491,441 of CM061244.1, forward strand.
GAGTGATATTATTGGCCTCTTGATTGAGTGAGACTATGAAATGCATGGCCATGCTCAAATAGTGATTTGTTTAATAGTCTACTCATTGATAAAGTAAACCAGGATTAAATGATGAAGAGGGTGACACAAACTGTTAGATATAATTGCTGATGTTTGTTTATCAGTGTTTAAAGTATCAGGTAAATATCAGAGTTTAGCTGGAAGACTGGTCAGAGTTTGTTAAACTCTGACAGTCAGAGTTTACTTAGCTGTCAGTGTTATATTCAATGAAGATTCTAGAAGCGATATACTTTGAAGAAGGAAAGAAGCAAAGAGATATCGTGATGGCTAAGGAAACGGAACAGAAGACAGAAGCAATTCTTAATTGATATTAATTGTATAGCTGATTTATAGGAATATCAATTAAAGATTGTATGTAGCTGTGTACTATATAAACACAGATAGGTTAACCCTAAAAGGGAAGCGAATACTTGAAATATTATTCTTGTAACCTAGCAGCTCTCTGTGATATTTTACATCACCGAGAGAGGAGTTATTAATTCCAAACAGTTTAATTATTCATAAATAGTGTTCTTATTGTTATTCTCATACATATATTTGATTATATATTGTGTATTCGGCCTAACAATTGGTATCAGAGCCTAGGCTGTTTAATATATACAGTTTTTTTTGATCCAAACACAAGTATAATCATGGCTGAAAATATCCAAGCAGGTTCTAATTCCGAAAAGGTTCAACCAACTTCTGTGAGTCGATATGAGACGATTAGGGTTCCAATTCTCAGACCAGAGGAATATCCAATATGGAAGGTAAAGATGACCATGTTTCTGGAAGCCACAGATCCAGAATACTGTAATATCCCAAATTTTTGTAATAATTAAAACCTTGATGAATAGTAAATTTCCACTGATGAATAATAATTTTGCTGATGAAAAGTTTTTCAGACCACACTATGTAGACGACATGGAACGAATGTTTCGAAGTGATATAATTGATGTATAGGAAGAATAAAAGAATGTAAACGCGATCAAAATCAGAAGATTCCCATCCGAGTTTTAAATCACTATTCACTAGACAGTTAAGGATGTATTGATTTGATCGTTTTAAGAAAGTATGTGGAATGAGAAATACATGATCATATCTTAAACCAAGGTGAGAAACCTAAGATTATATATTAGACAAAGGTAATGGAAGGATAAAGGAAGTACCCTAGCTTTGGTACAGAGAAACGTCTTTAAAACCACTTGAAACTATCGCGAAACAAAAGCGTAATAAATTATGGATTAAACCCTAACCAAAGGAGGAGTATTATATGAGATCATCAAGTGCAATATATAAAAGGATTGAGGATGCAAAGGATGACATAAGCATGATGCAAGGAAATGACATAAGCATGACAAAGTGATGACAAGGTGATGAATCACCACCTTGTCACCACTTTCACCACCACCACACATCCAAAATAGCCTTGTCATTGGTGACAAGCCTTGTTATTAGCCACACAAATCAATTACTAAGTGTTAAAGGTTAATTAGACAAACAAAAGGAAAAGAAAATCAAAGCAAAACAAAATCAAAAAGAGAAGCATTCATGAAGAGCAAACTTTCGGCTTTTCTTCTTCAACCAAACCCTTAAAATTTTTGCTCCAACTTCCACTCAACCATAAATCTTGATCTTGGGTTCTAAATCACCATCATCCTATATCCAAGGTAGATCTCTAATCTTAGCCTCATCCATGGATCATAGCTTGGTCAAAAATGGATTCAAAGTTGATGATGAATAGTGATGTGAATAGTAAACTCATAAGATCTTGATTTGTTTTGGTGTTTTTAGGTTTGATTAGCTTAGTTAAGGAGCAAGGAAGGATATATCATCCATATATAGTCTTTGTTAAGCTCCAAGGAAGGTATAAAACTTCTTTCTTTTTAAGATTATGCTTGATCTAGTAGTTAGAAGTGATTGAATGAGAACTATGTTAGAATAAAGCATGTATGCATGATTTTAAGCATGTTTAATGGTTGATTTGTGGATAAACTTATGAATAAGAGTATGACCTTGTTTGGACAGAAAAATGGTAGTATTATCTTGAGTTTGATTGGTGGTTGGTTGATGGTTGAATTGTAGTTGGATTGAGTGTTTAAAAACACGGGAAGTACACGTAAGCGCCGTTACCATGTCGGATTTTACTTAGGTAGTTTAGACAGAAACCATGGTTGCAAAACAGGGCATAAACTTGAAGTTTCTGACCATGAGCATGTAGGCTCTGTTTCCTAGATTGTTTTAGCGAAAGAATCATGTCGTTTTGATTTACGGTTTAGGAGAAACGCCCGTTTTAGTGAAAGCGGTTTCGCGTAACTATATAGTTCATTGTATGAACTTTGAGATAGGGATCAAGCCCTTTAAAATTGGAATTGGATTGAGATATTAAAATGGATACTGGTATGTATAATTAGGAAAGGAAACCTAGAAGGGTTCGAGTTAAAAAGATGAGTTGGTGATTTTATAAAAATACGCGAACGAAGGTTGCGCGAGTGAAATACCCTTAAGGGGATGGTTTAAAACAAGGAAATGGTAAAGTAAAAGAACTTGGGATTTGTGAATGGTTTTCACCCAAGCTTTTGACTTTGAAGTTTACGGAATGTCACGAGGTTATAGATGACCAAGAGCGAGACGTTTAATTTTCATTGGTAGAACTGTAGTGCTTGAGTTATAGCACATTAAATGGTTCTAGGGGACTGACTGTAATTGTATATCTTGTTATAGATCGACGCGCACACTCTCAAGCCCCCACTATCACACCACCAAGACCCCAAGGAAAGTTTTCAAACCCTATACCATATAATGATGCTGTTGTGATATATGTTGTGGTATTGCTATATATGCTGCTTTATGCTGTCAAATGACTTATAAACTGTTTTCGCTTTTTAATAAAAAGCGATATAAGATATAAGGTTTATATGCTAGATAAGTACTAGATATAAACCAAGGTTAAAGGTTAAATACTCTAAGTATAGAGTACTTGTACGATGATTTTAAAACTTAGACCGGGAGTCAAATTATTATTTTGTTTTAAACTATTGTCAAAAGCTGGAAGGTTCCAGGGACAGTTATATTTTAAAGATTTATTAAATATTCCAATATCTACATTATGGGATATTTAAGGTGAGATATTTAAATAATATTATAATAAATATTATTTGAATATTATTTAATTAAGTGAATATTATTTTGAATATTCACCTAAGAGTTTATATTGAATAATAATTCAATATTTATTAATTGATTATTATTTAATTAAGTGAACATTATTTTGAATATTCACTTAAGTAGTTTATATTGAATAATAATTCAATACTCATTATTTGAAGATTATTTAAGTAAGTGAATATTATTCTGAATATTCACTTAGGTGGTTTTATATTGAATAATAATTTAATATTTATTATTTGGGTATTTATTAAATATCCCAAATATGATTTAAAATCATAGAACCTTATTATATGATCAAAGGTTCTATTATTTACACAAAAATATAACTTTCTGATTTTTCAGAAAAGGTATTAAAATTAGAGATCCCCAACTATTATCTTAAGATAGTTAAAGGTAATTAAATGCGAATAGTATTTTTCCAACTCATCGAAACTGGGAATCTAGTTCAAGAATTCGAGGACAGAGTTTTACTTCCACTGTTCCTCTAGAATACTTATAACTAGGGGATGACTCCCCCATTCAAGTAGAGTATTTCAAACTCGCTGAACTCTGAAATTTCAATAAACTCCCTGGTCATGATTTCAAAATACGTAGTAATCATCGGTAGTCTCGTGGACTAATGTCAACCCACACTTTGACTTACTCCTTTCAATTACTCTGGAGTAAGGTGTTATAAACGGTTACAAAGTTTTGACGAGTATTCGTACTTGGGAAATATGGAATTAAATTCCGATTTCAGTTTCATTAATGTTTTTCATCATGGGAATTGGAAAGGCCTACACGGCAATGAAATAGGTGCCGGGGTAGTACCAAATTTATCAAGGCTTGCCCGGTGACGAAATAGGCGCCGATGTAGTGATCTCTTGAGTGCTAAGGCTTGCCCGGTGACGAAATAGGCGCCGAGGTAGTGATCTCTTAGTACAATGGCCCATATGCGGTCAGGGTGATAACCGAACAGGAAGTCGTCCTTCTACTAGTAGAAAAGAAAAGTTACGATACAACGGCTGATCACCGTGTATCGGGTGTTCCAGTACATTCCCTTCCCTCCAATTGGAGTTGAACTGCATATTGTAACAAAAGCCTAGGCGCTGAGTTACTGATAATGTGACAGGGAAGAGTAATGATGTCCCTCATACAGTAGTCGTACTGTATGGTATGTTTTGACGAAAAGAGAAATAAATATATCATTCTGTATACGAATGAAGTTTTAAAGGTTTTCCTTTATGATATAAGCTTACTTATATGCTTATGCTGTATTATATTATTGCTGGGCTGAGTGCTCACTCTTGCTTTTTCATTCTATACATATATATATCACAACACAACAGCTAGAGTAGATGGCCAGGATTCGTCGTACCGCTCGAAAGCGCGTCAGGGACATACAGGCCGCCTATAGCATGGTTGTTACAGTTGATCAGGTAGAAGTACTGAGTTGGTTCGGAGTGTAACTCTGGTTTCTCCGGTTTAATTATAAGTATCATTTATGTATATTAATGAACAAGAACAAACTTTTGCGCTACCCTATGGTTTCACATAGAAATCATACTGGTAGTAGGTTGCAAGTATTTTACTTTTGGGTTGTAATAACTTTAATTTGTGGATCATATGACTACTGTTATTGTAAGTTCGTTTCTGAGACATAACTAGTGTGAGTGTATTGATGGTGGGGTCACCATGTGTGTTGATTTATTGTTTTATGGTTCAAGTATTAAGTGTTTGTACGGAACAAGGGATCGTGACAACCCAGATCTCCGACCCCGGGTCTGGGGGTGTTACAGAAATGGTATCAGAGCGTATAGTTATTAATCTCAGAAACGATAGGACGTTAGGAATAATAAATGCAACTATAATAATAAGAAGAACTCCCATCGAGTTCATGATTGGGCTACCGGATGTAGCACCGACTGTTAAAACCCGCAAGGGAACTTTGATTACACAGTATAGTAACCTAGTTTTCGCTTGTATAGGTATTCGCGGCCGAGGAGGCTGATGACTTTGAGACCCAGCACGACGAGGCTCTGCTGGCGGCTGAGGACGACCCCGTGGACGACCCCATGGAGGATCTCGAGGAGGATACTGAGGACCCGGACGTGGATCCGGAAGAGGACCCCACGACTGTGTTTGACTTTCCTACTTCTCATGTTCTCTCTCTTGAGGGATATTCGACTGATGATGATGATTCCACTGAGGGGGATCAGATTGTACCTGATGTAGTTACTACGGATGATGATGAGACTTCTGAGGACAGTGCTAGCCGAGGAGGCATCAGGGTGTACCCTCTGCCTATTATGAGAGCCCTTACCCCTCCTGTGCCCCCATTGAGCCCGTTACCATCAGACGATGACTATGATCTTGCCCCTGAGGGATATGAGGAGGACCAGGCTATGGTTGATCCAGACACACCTCCTCCCTCACCTACTGGAGTACCTACTGTGATCCATGATTGGATGATTGGCCGGCTGACCACTGACTTGGCAGCGGCAGAGGCTAGATCTGATGAGCTGAGGAGACAGTTAGCTGCAGAGAGAGAGACCCGTCGTTCTTATCAGGACGGGATGAGGTTTATGACTCCTATGGAGATGAGACTTGAGATTTCCCGCATTGAGTGGCGAGCTATGGTCCGCATGTGAGGCATGTCTGTTATTACTGAGGGACTGGTACCCCGACTAGCCACAGAGAGGATTTGGGCAGATGCTATGGTGCGTGTCAGGAATCTGACCCGCTCAGAGGGGGAGACTTGATAGGTGATAGATAGCTTAGTTCTCTAAACTCAGATGGCCGTTAGTAGTGCCAGTTTTTGTGGGATGGTTCCGATGTATAGTAGTATCCTTTATGAGTTAGAGATAGGCTGATCAGACTGACGTAGCAGATGTTGACTGGTTGACTGGTAGTACTTAGCTTTTGACTGTTGTAGGGATGATGTATTTCAGCGATGTGTTCGCTTTTGATGGAACTTTGACTCAGCATCTCGTGACTTTATGTCACTAATGTATATATTCATGCATTTCAGTTTCGATGAAGCTTTCAGTTTTAAGATTTGATATCCCCTGATATTTCAATTGTTTTACAAGTTATTAGTTTTGACATATAAACTGTGCAACCCCCATTTTGACAAAAAAAAAAAAAAACTTTACCTATAAAAAAGAGTTTTGTGTGAGCAAGGATGATTTCCAAGATTTTCACCAAGGACTCAATTGATCCAACCACATATTTTAAAAAGGAACAAATGGTTTTAATAAAAGTTTTTGTTTAAAAACATCAGGAAAATGCCACCCCGACGTGTGGGAACCCGAGCACGCCTTGCCAACCCTGCGGCTCAGGGTAGTGTTAACCAAGGAGATGAAAGGCAAGATTATCATAATGAGGAAGAAAACCCAGACTTCCACGAGGTGGAAGAACAGAACCATGAGGAATGTGAGTATGAAGGAAGCGGAGAGGATGATGATTACAATGAGTTTGATGATCAGGACTACGAAGTGGAAGAGTATGAGAGTACTCAGAATGTAGATGTTCCCGGTGGAAACCCGATGGACCAATTTATGCACCTACTCCGACAGAATTTGAACCAACATCCACCGCCACCACCAGGCCCCAATACTGCGGGGCATAGTGCTTTTAAGGCTTTTAAGTCTTTAGGACCCCCGGAATTTCAGGGATCTGCTGACCCTGTTGAGGCAAGAGCTTGGTTGAAGGAAATGGAAAAATCTTTTCAAATCCTAGGTATTGAGGAAGCCCAAAAGACCGTCTTTGCTACTTACCTCCTGAAAGGGGAGGCTAACTACTGGTGGGAATCAAAGAAGAACCTAGAAACAAATACCATGGTTACATGGGCAAGGTTTACTACTTTATTTCTGGAAAAGTATTTCCCTGTGTTCATGGAAGCACAAATGGAAAGGAAGTTTTTGGAACTGAAACAGGATAACATGACTGTGGCAGAATATGAGGCCAAGTTTACTAAATTGTCTACTGACTTGAAGAGGTCAAGAAGGTTTCAGCAAGGGCTGAAACAATAGATTCAGAATAGAGTAGCAGTGTTGGAATTAACAGACTATGCGTCGTTAGTGCAAAAGGCAACCATAGTGGAAGCAGGTAGTGAGCAAAGTCAGAAAGGAAGAGAAGAGAAAAAGAGGAATTTTGGTAGTCAAGGAGGAAGCTCGGTGAACAAGAGCTTTCCAGTAAGGACATTCGGAGGGACCAGGTCCCAGCCCTTAAGGAATTCAGGATTCAGGAAACCAGAGAATAAGAGTCTAAGCCAGGGCGGCAGACAGACTGGAGTGTCCCGTTTTAATCAACCTCGACCCCCACTACCTGACTGCAAGACTCGTGGAAGAAAACACCTGGGAGAATGTGCCCTAAAGTCGGTAACCTGCTTCACGTGCAACAAAACAGGGCATTACTCCAGCGCTTGCCCCCGAAATGATCAGAAGTGTTTTCAATGTGGAAAATTAGGACACGTGAAAAGAGACTGCCCTATGGCAAACCCCGCCGGCTCGAGAATCAGTGGAGCCGCCTCTAGCAAGCCCCCAACTGCTAGAACTTTCAACATGACGGTGAAAGACGTCGTAAGGGACACATAGAACTTTCGAGGGATTTCGCGAGTCAGTTAAGACTTAGGGCGGAACCATTAAAAGAAGTATTAGAGGTGGAAATAGCAAATCGGGAAGTAATTCCAGTTGATGAAATACACATAGACTGTAGCCTAGTAATAGAAGGTCAACAGTTTCGTATAGATTTGGTTCCATTTAAATTAGGAGAATTTGATGTTATTCTGGGAATGGATTGGTTGTCGAGCAATGGTGCTCAGATAGATTGTGAAAGAAAGAAAGTTTGGATTAAAACATCCGAAGGGAGGGAGGTCGTGCTCAAGGGACAACGATAAACCCGTAAGTTTTTAACCATGGCCCAAACCAAGAGGTTGTTGCGGCATGGGTGTGAGGCTTATTTAGCCTATGTGATAGATACAAATCGAGAGGTTCCTAAGTTACAAAATATCCCTATAGTTAATGAATTTGAAGACGTATTTCCGGAAGATCTTCCGGGATTACCACCTGATAGGGAGATAGAATTCGCTATCGAATTAGCTCCAGGGACGGCGCCAGTTTCAAAGGCCCCGTACAGGTTAGCTCCGGTAGAAATGAAAGAGTTAGCTATCCAATTGCAGGAATTGCTAGATAAGGGAATGATAAGACCCAGCGTGTCACCATGGGGTGCACCAGTGCTGTTTGTGAAAAAGAAGGATGGTAGTTTGAGATTGTGTATAGACTACCGAGAACTAAACAAGTTGACCATTAAGAACCGATATCCTTTACCAAGGATTAATGATTTGTTTGACCAATTGAAAGATGCGGTTTACTTCTCCAAGATTGACCTGAGGACTGGATATCACCAGTTAAAGATAAAACCTGAAGATATACCCAAGACTGCATTTCGCACGAGGTATGGACACTATGAGTTCTTAGTAATGTCGTTCGGGCTAACGAATGCCCCAACAGCCTTCATGGACCTAATGAATAGAGTCTTTAAGCAATACTTGGACAAGTGTGTCATAGTTTTTATTGATAATATTTTAGTCTACTCCAAGACAGAGGAGGAACACGCAGAACACTTGAGAATAGTGTTAGAGACTTTGAGAAAGGAAAGACTTTATGCTAAGTTTTCCAAGTTTGAATTTTGGCTGAGAGAAGTACAGTTTCTAGGCTAAGTTTCTAGACTTTATGCTAAGTTTTATTCCAGAAAAACTCTCAAATTCCTAACCATAGCTCTGATACCACCTATGACGCCACCGACCCCGGGATGACCTCAGAAACCCGACATGGGGAACGTCAAACAAACCAAACGCCTCAATATATGCTTACATAACTTAAATTTTAATTAATAAACAAAAGATCTTACAATGTGGTCAAACCTTACGACAAAACGTTACAACATATAATAAGTTCTTACACAACTTCGAAACATAACTCTATTACAAAAGTATTCTCCTTAAAGTACTACTCGCTTCTCATCCAACATCGATAGTTCAATTCATCACATTCTTATCTTTTCCTGAACATCTTTCCCCAAATTTCTTCCCTGTGGAAGTTAGTGAAATAAAAGAATGAGCTCACAGAGCTCAGCAAGCATATATATATATACACCATTTAACTGAGGTTTGCAAAACAAGTAGTTCAACAAAGAAATCTTCGTAATTTCACAAGTCGTTCATCACAATAAAATAATTTTCACAGAAGTTGAATAAAAATGAGTATTCAAACACGATAGATTCACAAGTTCTACTAGTTGGGATCCCGGCCAGCTAAACAATAGGTTTAGCCTTACTTCCAAAAGGAAGCATCACAATTCACAATATCAATGTAAGAATACTCAATTTCCATCAACATCCTCAATAAAATCATCGATATTTCAAAATCACATTCTCAACAGTAAAGCAGTACAGTATATACTTACCTTACACAACTTCTGGTCTTTAATTCCACTTAAGAATTCGATATTAACCACCTCATATCCTAAAACAATATCCAACAATTTAACTTAATATTATCAATTTAATTATTTTCCCTATATTTTATTTATTTAATTAACTAAATAAATTACAAAATATAAAATGAAAAAACTACGATCTTAAGCTTACCGGACGCCGCTCTCGCGCCACTCGTCTCCTGGCTCTCAATCTCTCTCTCTTGCCGAAGTTGAATGAAATGGGGAGAACAAAACTATGAGCCCCTCATATATTTATATAGGATGGTTTAACCGACTTTCAATATTAATAAAAAATTAGAAAGCTTACCCACTGCACCTTTGTAAGTCAATCTCAATTTTCTATTTTCTTTTAATAGGCTGATGGTCCATTCTTGTTACATTTTTCTCAATTCTTTTGCCTTGATAGTCTCTTACTGGGCCCCTAATACCTTTGTCCAATTAATTAAAAGACTTACTCATTACTATATACACTTGGCCCAATTTAATTAAAACTTATTCACAAACCCATCAAGTTTAACATAACATCTACTAATTTTCCTCAAGAAAGACACGATGAGTCTATGAAATAAATATTTATTATGTTATCACAATTACATTAAATTGATCAATTAATACAATCCCACATTTCTCTCCTCCATTCAATGTTCTCCATTTTTTTTTCAATGCACACGTGCACAACTTCCTAACTTAATTATTCTATCTTTATTTCTCTATTAATTACGAACATTGTTTACACAATTATATAACCCATCAAAATGTACGCTAAAAGCCCATGTCAATTTTAGGTTCTTACTAAACTTCACTTTATTAACTAAACCCACTTCATTAACTACACATATGAATACTTCGGTCTATTTGTTAACTAAATAAACTAATCCATCAAAGCTAGCCCATTAAGCTAGTCCACTTTCTTTTTAATATCTCACTTTCAAGATTTCACTAATATAGTGTAGAGCCCGTAAATGGTCAAATTCAATCTTAAAACCCACTCTTTTAACTTGGTCTATATAGCCCATTTTAACACAAAGCCACAGCCCATTTGATGCAAACCCACTATAATTACCAAATTTTCATTTCTCTTAATTAACCTCATTTATTCCTCCATATATCACCCAATCACCGTACTTAACATTCATTAATAATTTACTCTTTTTTTTGACGTAAAGGAAAAAAATCATTAAAATACTGAAACCCAGCCGGGACAAACCCCAGAACTGTCAATTACAACCTGATTGTGAAACAAAAAAACGAGCTAAACAAATAGTCATTTTGTTACTATTTTAATTGCTCATGAATGAGGCTTATTCTTGTAATTCACTTAGCGTGTCTTATATGACTAAAACATACTATAATAACTTAAAATCTATTGGCCCAATTCTATTCAATAGCCCAATTTTCAACTCTTTCATTTTCAATTCACTGTCCATTCAAATTTAATGCATCTACATGACCTAACATCATTAGAAACTCTTAACCCATTCTTTCTTTCTTTTTTTGAAGTCCAACCTCCATATCCTTTCCTAGTCCACACCAATAAATTTAATATTCAAATTCCTAGAGCCCGTTTACAAGCTACCTCCTATTTCTTTTAATTATTCTTTATTCAAGTCTTTCACTGGTACTCTTATTCATAAATAAAAATAAATAAAGTGTATAACTGAAATTATCAACTTTGGCCCATCAATTCACCTTTCCGAGTCATCAAGTACATTGTTAAAAAAAATCCACAATCATTACCTAAATTCTATAGCCCAACTCTTTTTCCTCTCTTTCCTCTCTCTCACAAAATATATAAATTATTAATATTTGGCTCAACTATCCAACTAATAACAAAATTGTTAAATTAAATAATATTCTAAATAAAACATTTAACTCTTTTGCTTCTTTTTTTTCATATTTTTATTCGTAACTAAAATAATACAATTTGATTTCCAAATATCATTTTAATCCCACGACTATAAATACATTAATATATATAATCTAGGACGGGGTGTTACACTCTTCCCCCCTTAAAAAATTTCGTCCTCGAAATTGTTGCGTGGACAAATAAAAATTGATATGGATTTCTTTCGCTTTCAAACTTTACTAAATTAATTATCTGATCCTCTTTTGCTCAACCACTCAACCTATATTATGGAATTAGTTAAAAAATCTCGAATAAATAGTGTCTCATTTTCACCAATAATCCCCATAAAAGAACACATATCCTAAAAAATACAACAAAAAGGTAAACTATTTAAATCACCAATAATTTTAATAAATAATAAAAATTAAAGTTTTCAACTAGATAACTTATTCTAGTCGCAACAGATAAGTACATTAACAGATAACTATTCATTTGCACCTTGGTACAGAAGATTTCAAATTCTCAAAAGTACTAGATTCTATATCTCGTTCATGGTCCTCGAATAATTTATATCCTCAAATTGAATTTAATTCCTCAAATGTTGAAAATAATATTCCTAAAATAACTAATATACCTAAACTTGCCCAAAAATTTCACATCCTTGGACAACTACCCATACAGGTAATGTTAATGAATTCCCAATATTTCATACTAAATCAACCCTCAGATCAAAATCTCAATTTACATACGATTGGCCAAATTCCAAAAATATGAATACCTTCACTTACAAAAATATTTCTATATCATCTTGAGCTCAAATTAGTACTGGTTGTAGACTTAATTAATGATCTTAATACCTAATCGAATATCTTGACAAAATTTCAATATCCTCAAGTTATCACATATCCTCATAATCAACCCAAGGTAATATTTGTAATCTTACATAAAATCTTTGGACAAATTTGTGATTGAATGGATTTTCACATGATAATATATATCCTTAAATTATTTAATCCACAAAATTCTAGAAACCAAAAAGTATTTCTGTAACTCTCCAATTTAATCATTCTAAAACCTCAAAAGCGTTTACAACCTCGAACAATTTTTTTTTTCTAACCAACTTCTACACAATCTTTTCGTAACTAATCTCCCTTCATATTCTCAAAACTCCTCAACTTTTAAAACTCATCAACATCACTAAGTCATGTTTGTATTCTCAAACGACGAAAATATCACAAATTTCAGTATCCTGGAACAATAGTTCATTTTCTCAAATTTGCACGTACTCTTCATAGAGTGGTCAGATTCTCTATCAAATTTCATTGTGTTACCGTTACTTTCCTATTGCACTGTTCACTCTCAATTACCTAAATTTCTAAGCCCTTAAACTCTAACCAAAATTCGGTCATTATCATTTACTCTAAGTAAATATCAAATCCTCGAACAACAACATGCATCACCTCAAACAACTAATATCGTAGAGATAAACTGAATTATCGATTCTCAGCGGTTCCTAAAATCCTTCGTATTTGTATAGTTTGAAAATATCACAAGTCGATCAAAATCCTCACAATTAGTATCCCAAATTTAAAATTACTCTTAGACTTTTTTTTTTAATTATAAACCTCATTAGTCCCAAAAGTATCAGCTTACGACTAATCCATCAGTATCTCAAATTTCAACCTCTCACGATCTTAATATAACTGATTTGTGTCTCACTTCTTTAATTGTTATATATAGTTCTAACAAATATTTATATTCTTAAATCTTATCCTCTATCCTCGAACAACATTCTTAATCCCCAAAAATTTTAGATTCAACTCCATAGCTATAGTCCTCGATCAATAAACTACATCATTAAATTTGTATATCACCAACTAATACAATATAACCTCGAACAAATTTTCATCTCCCTAGATGTTTATATCATTATCTCCATAAGATCCCACTTCATAACACATATCACATATCCCAAAAGTTGTTAACTACTAATATCTCAATAAAATCCTTACACTCTCACCAGACGACTCTATACCAATCTATAATTCCTCAATATCACCACGATCCCAGAGATCATCACCTACTATTCTCATATTTCCTTATAAGTCTAACTTGTTCAAGTCAAGGCTTTGTGTTCATCCATCAAATACTCAAAATCTTCTCGCACTCTCAATTTCTAACCTTAAGCTAAAAAACTATTTGAGTCACACAAACTTTTATTCCAGAAAAACTCTCAAATTCCTAACCATAGCTCTGATACCACCTGTGACGCCCCCGACCCCGGGATGACCTCAGAAACCCGACATGGGGAACGTAAAACAAACCAAACGCCTCAATATATGCTTACATAACTTAAATTTTAATTAATAAAAAAAAAAGATCTTACAATGTGGTCAAACCTTACGACAAAACGTTACAACATATAATAATTTCTTACACAACTTCGAAACATAACTCTATTACAAAAGTATTCTCCTTAAAGTACTACTCGCTTCTCATCCAACATCGATAGTTCAATTCATCACATTCTTATCTTTTCCTAAACATCTTTCTCCAAATTTCTTCCCTGTGGAAGTTAGTGAAATAAAAGAATGAGCTCACAGAGCTCAGTAAGCATATATATATATATATATATATATATATATACCATTTAACTGAGGTTTGCAAAACAAGTAGTTCAACAAAGAAATCTTCGTAATTTCACAAGTCGTTCATCACAATAAAATAATTTTCACAGAAGTTGAATAAAAATGAGTATTCAAACACGATAGATTCACAAGTTCTACTAGTTGGGATCCCGACCAGCTAAACAATAGGTTTAGCTTTACTTCCAAAAGGAAGCATCACAATTCACAATATCAATGTAAGAATACTCAATTTCCATCAACATCCTCAATAAAATCATCGATATTTCAAAATCACATTCTCAACAGTAAAGCAGTACAGTATATACTTACCTTACACAACTTATGGTCTTTAATTCCACTTAAGAATTCGATATTAACCACCTCATATCCTAAAACAATATCCAACAATTTAACTTAATATTATCAATTTAATTATTTTCCTTATATTTTATTTATTTAATTAACTAAATAAATTACAAAATATAAAATGAATAAACTACGATCTTAAGCTTACCGGACGCCGCTCTCGCGCCACTCGTCTCCTGGCTCTCCATCTCTTTAAAATAAATAAATGTGTTTCAGACATTTCATAATTTTTTAGGAACATTGTTTTTTTTGAAAATAGAGAGTATGATTGACAACGGTTTGTATGCATTTTGAAAATGATGAAGCGTGTAAATAGCAGTAATTATTGCATGTTTTTACTGCGCATGCGTGTTGGAAACTACCACGATTAATGCTGACAGTTACTGCATGTGTGACAATTGTCCCACTCACACATTTCACGAGTAAGCCTGCTGTGTGTCTTAATGATTAAAACTCTTCAGTTTTAATTTTTGTGTTTCATATTTAACCATTATACACACAACGTTCATATTCTTTACAGACTTACTCCATTCACAGACATTTTCACACACACATTTTCACAAACACCTTTTCTGCATCAATTTTTCAAACATCTTTCCAAGCGTAAACTCTGATTATTTTCAAATCTTTTCTAATGGCAACTACAGTTTTTCACTCTGTTGGTTTAGAGTTTGTTCCTAACAACTATGCAGCACCACTAAATAATGAGAACACACCGGAGGCGTTTCATTTGTTTCAAAATTTCCTTGCTCAGTCAGACATTGGGCATGCTCTAGTGGAACCAGCAAAGCTTTCTGGATTGCAAATCAAAGCTTTCTGGGAGACGGGTGTTTATGATGATGGAGGAGAGTCTGGAACTCCTTCGATTGTATTCGAATTTGAAGAACAAGATTTTGTGGTCACTCCAACCACTGTTCGTGATGCTCTTGGTTTTGAGGATTTCAATGCTTACACAATCTCTGTTGGTGATGCTGAGCTTCAGAGAATGATGAGAGAGATTGGCTATAGTGGGTCCTTGGCAAAGACAGGTAACTTCAAGCGACCGCTCTTAAGGAAGGAATGGAGTTTTTTCTTTGATTGCATAACAAGAGCGTTCGGGAAGAAGTGTACAAATTGGGATTCTATTCCAATTGACAGTCTGCAAATCGAGTATTCTCTTCTTTATGGTAAAAATTTCGATTTTGCTAGGCTAGTTTTGAATAATATAGGAGAAAAGATGACAGAGAATAGGGGTGTGGTTTATTTTGCTCGTTTTTGTCAGTTAATATTTTCTGCTTGTGTAACTGGGGTAGACATTGTTGAAGATGATGTTATTCCTTCATTTAAGTTGCATAAGAGGGTATTCTCTGACTTAACAAATAAAGATGTTAAGAAAGGAAATGTTGGGGATTTGTTACTTCCTGAGAGAGTCCAACAATTTTTACAACCACAACCTCAACCAAATCCTGAACCCTTAAACACTGAACCTACATCTACTTCTCAAAGACCAAAAGCTGGGGGTAGAACCAAGCATAGGGCTTTCAAGGCTGTCAAGGCTGCTAAACCTTCAAATGCTGATGATTTACCAAGGTCCGTTGGTACTTCAAGGAAAAAGAAGAGGGAAAATAGACCTCCTTCTGATGAAAATGAGTCAATACACACCAAAAAGAGGAAGCTAGTTGCTGCTTATCTATTTGATGGTTTGGTTCCAGATTCTACACCTGCTGAAGCTCCAGAGATTGTTTCTGAAGATGTTCCTGAAAATGCTACTGTGCTTGATGAAGCCAGAGCAAATATTGATGAGATGGCTGATTTTAATGATGAACAGCCTGAGCCTATTCTGTAAATGGACATAGAAAAAAATGTTGAAGCACATCCTTCTGCAACTCTTGAAGAGTTTGGCAGTGTTGGTGAAACTGAGGATGTGGCAACTGATCAACCCACAGTAATTCTTGATGAGTCTTTGGCTACTCATACAGAGGTATTCTCTGTTACTCACCAGGTAATTGAAAAGGTGAAGAGGTTGATCAGGCAACAAAGGCTGATGTTCTCTTCACAACCGTTTTGATGAAACTCAGAAGTCTGTTACTGTGTTGAGAAATGATGTGGTTGCAAGAGACATGTCTTTGAAACAAGATAAATCTATACTGCTTTCCTTGGTTAAAGATCAAGAGGTTATC
This sequence comes from Heracleum sosnowskyi, assembly GCA_030848705.1. Classification (NCBI taxonomy): domain Eukaryota; kingdom Viridiplantae; phylum Streptophyta; class Magnoliopsida; order Apiales; family Apiaceae; genus Heracleum; species Heracleum sosnowskyi. Next base: position 49,508,129 of record CM061244.1, read on the forward strand.
AAGAACAGGCTGAGAAAAGTTAAAGAAAATCAAATTGTCATGTCTGACAAGCTTGATTCAATTGCTGTTTCACTAGAGTTGCTCACTTCAGTGTTGATTCCAGATGATGTCAAAAAGGGGGAGAGAGTACTTAAAGACAAATGCAAGAAATCTCAAACTCTGAGTAGACAGGATGATACTACTGATGGTGGTGAAAAAGGAAAAGAGTTAAGGTCAAAATCTACTCAAGAGCAAGGGAGACTAAGGTCAAACTCTGCTAGGGCAAACTCTGAGAAAATAAACACTGGTGCTCAATCTTCTTCAAGAGCTAGAAGCTTATTGCTTACTTCTCAACCAATTACTGATGAAGAGATTGCAGCTCAGTTGTTTCTGGAAGAGCATGGTGCAGATGCAACGATTGAAGACATTCAAGCTGAAGAGAAAATGTTGGCTGAAGAGCATGAAAAGAATTTGAAGTCTGGAAAAATCAAGAAGGTTGTTAAAGTTTCAAGGCCTAAAGAGAAAGGGATTATTATCAAAGAAAATGTAAATTCTCAACAGAGTTTACAATATTCAAGAAGGCCAGTTGAAGCTAGTTTGGATAAAGGCAAATGGAAGCTTGTAGAAGAGACACAAGTACTGAAGAAAGCTAAATCAACCTCTGACAATGCTCAAGTTGACAAATCGTTAGAAGCTGTGACAACCACTGATACTACTCAAGTTGTACAGACTCAGTTATCTTCTTCTCAACTTCAAAGGATGTTTGCAAAACCTATTACAGTTCAACATTCTCTGATTCCTGGCAATGTAAATCTTTTTCAAAGCAAAACCATCATGGGAAAAGAATCTAGAGATAAATCTGGTTTAGGATCTCATAGAGAGAAGAGGGTGAACAATAGTCCCATGGATCACACTTCCTTAGCTGAACCTGGTATTGGTGTATCTCAAGAAAATCTTGATTCTTTGGAGTCTGTTCAGTTAATACACCATAGAGGTTTAAAAAGAGATTTTCTGTTATACTTCAAGACTGATGGAAGAGTATACAGAGTTGGTGAAGCTGATATTGAACTAAAGATGAAGGAAGAACTGGAGTATGTGATGTATCTACTCAAAGTTAAAAATCAAAGAACTCAACAAGCAGCTGAGGTATTAAGAAGCAGAATGATGAAAGCTAGAGCCCTCAATGGCCTAAAGTCTGTTGGTTCTTATATACCAAAGTACAGAGATTATCATGGAAAGCTTGTAGAGATGAAGAGGAACAGTGCAAGACTCAGAACAGATCTTGGTATAAAAGTGTTGGAATTTAATCTGGAGTCAGATAAATCCTTCATAATAAAGCTAGGAAATGAAATGAGGAAGAATAATATTTATGCTCTAAGGGTTGCTATCTACCAAACTGGAGAGAGTGATCCAGAGTTAAAGGAACTGAAGGAAATAATGGTAGCTCAGCTTGAGAGGGCTGAAAGAAGACTACTTACAGATTATCTCAGAACTGTACCTGAAGTTGAAGAGATTAAGTAACTGAAGTCTGTAAGTTTTTAAGTTTTTTGTTCTAAGTTAAATATAAACTCTGTGATTTTATAAACACTGCATTTGTTATATGTTTTGACATCATCAATTATCTGTTAACTTGTACATTTTTGTATGCACAAGTTGGGGGAGATTGTTAGATATAATTGCTGATGTTTGTTTATCAGTGTTTAAAGTATCAGGATACTATCAGAGTTTAGCTGGAAGACTGGTCAGAGTTTGTTAAACTCTGACAGTCAGAGTTTACTTAAGCTGTTGGTGTTATTCAATGAAGATTCTAGAAGCGATATTCTTTGAAGATGGAAAGAAGCAAAGAGATATCGAGATGGCTAAGGAAACGGAACAGAAGACAGAAACAATTCTAGATTGATATTAATTGTATAGCTGATTTATAGGAATATCAATTAGAATATTGTATGTAGATGTGTACTATATAAACACAGATAGGTTAACCCTAAAAGGGATGCGAATACGTGAAAACATTATTTTTGTAACCTAGAAGCTCTCTGTGATATTTTACATCACCGAGAGAGGAGTTATTAATTCCATACAGTTTATTATTCATAAACAGTGTTCTTATTGTTATTCTCATACATATACTTGATTATATATTGTGTATTCGGGCTAACATATATTAAATATATCATTTAATCAAATAATAAAATTCACGGATATTACATGGTTGGTGAACTTGGGATGTTAAATCTTTCTAATTGATTTTAATTAGAAGTCAGTAACTATAAGATAGTCCTAGTAAATCCACGAGTTTAAGAATTTCAATATTCTTAGGACTTGTGAATTTATTTTCAGGAGCAATTCTCGTAAGTTAGAATTATTGTACTAATTTTATGTCATATTTATGGATGATATATCTTCTGGCATTTAATTAGTTAATAATTCTGAAACTATTTAAGTGCTAATATTTGTTCTAAATATTTAAGTATTTATTTAATTCAAATTATTTTACTTTGTTTTGAACATTGTAAAATAATGCAGCATGATTTATTGGATTTTAATTGGTTCATATCAGTTGATGGTATTTAGTCGATTTTATTCTAAGAAAATTGTGAATTTTTCTGTTGGCTGTGAATTTTGGTGAAATTGTTGATCTAACACAGATTCAAGGTTTAACAGAAAACAAGAAAAATACAAGTTCAGTTTTTAAACAAGGAACAAGTTTGAAAATGAACTGTGCATAAAAATCTATCGAAAAAGATATTTCGATAGTTTTCTAAGTAGTTGACAAAAAGTATCAAAAGGAATTTTCGATGGTTTTTGTTAAAGAAAAAAAAATCTATCGAAGAAATATGTCGATGGTTTTTGAAATTAGAAATGAAATCTATCGAAAGAATTTAATTCTTTAATATTTGAATTTCTCGATGGTTTTCAGACAATACAAATTCTCGATAGTTTTTAGTTTTGAAACTTTAAAAACCTTCGATAGTTTTTGATAAAAGTCTGTTCAAATTCAAATTTTATCAACTTCGATAGTTTTTCAAAAAATATTAAAGTGTGATTGGACTTTTATGCCCCTCAGAAAAACTATCGATAGTACATTTTTAAAAACTATTGAAAGTTAAATGACAAAAATACCCTTGTAGTTCAGAGAGTATATAACAGCCCCTTAGACGTTTTTCTTTCATTATTTTCAGATCTAAGAGTTTTTGGTTATATACTTACATATACACACAGAGTCAAAACAAAGAACTCGATAGTTTCTTCACTTTTACCTTCAATTACTTGAGTAAAATCATTATTTACAGCAGTAATTCTTAGATTTACTATGTTATAAGTACGATTTGATATTGAGTTTTGAGGAGGTTTGTTACGATTTCTATAAGAAACCATCGACTGTGACAATTCTAGAATCTTAAACTTTTGTTAACTGTGTTCTTACTTAGGAATTGATTGATTAAACAATTACTTTCTTGAGTTTAACTGGAAATTCAAAAGTTGACAAATTAGGGTTCTTAATTTTGGGTTTGTTTTTGGTTCGAGTTTGTGAATTAAGAAAAAGGGTTATTTTAAAAGTTAAATAATTATAAATAATTAATTAAGAAAATTTTGGTTTTAATTTTAATTTTCTGGAATTTTTGAAAATATAATGGCCGGAGAATTTATTATTACCAAAACAAATCACGTCTCATTTCAAAATGTGCAATCCATTGCGAACCTTCAGTTTCGTGCATGGGCACAAATTTTGAACACACATTCCTTGGTGGCACATGCGTTAAGTACTCCTGCGGTTCTTTGTGTTGATCAATTAACTGTACTGTACACTACAACCACTAACACATCTGAAAACAACATCTTATCCTTCAGTTTTGTTTTGCTAGGGGGCGGAACAATAAGGGTGACGGAACATGATTTGAACAGAATTTTACATTTTCCAATGGAAAATATTGTTCCGGATCCCACGACTGAGGAGATACATGTTTTCTTCACTCTCATTAGAAGTCAACAACCTAACTTCTTTGTGGGAGAGTTTCTAAAGCATTACCTAACCAAGCCATGGAATTTCTTCTTTCACACACTAATCCATGTTTTTACTGCCAAAACAACAAATCTACATGGTATTCCTTTGTTTCTTCAGAAACTAGGGTTTGCTATAGCTAATAATAAGCATATTAACATAGGAAGACTTGTGATTGAACAAATTATTCTGTGCATGGGACCTTTGGAAGAAAGAACAGGCATAGATGATGTGCTTTGTTTCTGTCCAAGGTTCCTACAATTAATTATGAATGATGTGTTAACAAACGAGGAAAGAGACATCTTTGCATATGAGGTGACCATGGAGTGCATGAAGATGAAAAACAATGCAATAACAGCTTTGATAAAGAAGAATCATCTTCCAAGGGTGCCTACTGTTCTTACAGACTATCTTAGAACGGTACGCCTACCACTTCTACCCCCAGGGGAACAGGTAAATCAAGGTATAATTCCCGATCCTGTAATTGAACCTCAACCTGCACCAATGGATATTGATCCGGAGCCCTTAGTGGCCATTCCTGACCAGGAGGTTGAAAACCAACAACCTCTAACAACGGTCATAGAGCCTTTGGACGAGCCAAATGAAACAATTACCGAAGCTCCTACCCCTACTATACATATCATTCAAACAACCGTGAGTGTAGAGGGAGATAGTGCCATAGCAGCACCACATAAGGAGATACACCCTTCAACAACATATATGCCTTCCTTTAAAAGGAGAAGAATAGAAACCGAGGCAACTGTTGATACTTCATTTCCATCCTCCAAACAGCCCTTTACTAATTTTTCTGATGCTGATTGGGAAACTCTTACTAAGGCTAAATCTGAACCCCTAGCCCAATCAAACAAGGAAGAATTGACGGAAGCAACTAGTTCTCCGACCATATTACGGTCAGGACCACTGGTTGAAGGTTCTTTAATGAACCAAGAGTCTTCACAGACATCGAGAGAAGGTTCTGACCCAAATGCAAAACCTCAAGGGTCATTGCCTAGCTCCCCAGATGGAACATATCTGGATCCTGCGGGTACATGGTCTGACGTAGGTGCAGATCGGCAACTCGGTGACGATGAATCAATTTCAATTAAGGAGTTACCTGAGGAAAAGTCTTCACAGACTTTATAGGAAGTTTCAGGATCTATGCTGTTAATAGGGCCTGATTCTAATCCCCTAGAGATTCAAACTCTAGATCCTGTTAAGGATACATCATCGAAAGATGATCAGCAACTTGGTTTATCCAAGGATGGGGACTTGTGAAGCCCCATTGCACCACCGGTGACCTCCTTAAGGATGGCTACGGTGACTTCTGTTGCAGGTAAAAAAAGCAAGACGGGAATGAGTGAAACAAAAACACTATCACCTGGCCTGAGTGGGAAAGGTAAAATGAGTGAAACACCAACAGAAACGTTGAGTGAACACCCAGAGCCAAACGTGAGGAGTGACACCCAAACCCTACCAAATATAGATGATTTGCTACCGCCAACAGAGAGAAAAATACAAGTACAATCCACTCTCAAGGAGATGATAGTTCATGATAAAGAGGGAAATCTGTTATTCAAAGTCCCTCTCAGACCTTCGTTTGCCCAAGGGGTCTCCTCCAGTCAAGTTGATGGCTCTTTAAATTCAATACAATCAAAGATTGACTTGGCTGCAGCTGATTCCTGAAGAACCTACAGAACTGTAAGAAGTGCATCTGGCACTATAACGGGTACAAAGCAGGTAGTGGACTCCCTGAAGAAGGAAGCTATGGAAGAACTGGTCGAGCTGAGAGCAGACGTCAAAGACCTAAGAGATGGATTTGTGAAAGAAGTGCATGTTCTTCAACAAGGTCAAGAAGCTTTATCTGAAGACATTCTGGTTATCCGAGATGGCCAAGAAAGGGTCAAAGATGCTACGAATATGTTGTCAAGAGTGGAGTCTCGCCTCAACAAAAGATCGGACATAATCGAGCAGACTACCAACTCAAGACTCAATGACATTGACCAAAAGATTGCTTCTGTGGAAGAAATGACCACTAACATTGCTTTATTAATGGAAAATCAAGGTAATGGTCTGGAGTCGATCTGGAATATGATGAGAAATCAACAACCTGGACCTTCAACCCACTATGCTGAGGACAACTTCACGGAGGATTACTCAACTAATGGGGAGAAAGGAAAGGAAACAACAGCTATTCCAGTGAGACAGTATTGGATTGAAAATCTTGTAGAAGAAGAGGAAATTGAAGAGGGATTTGAATTCATGCATGAGCAACCAATGGAAGAGCATGAACCATATTTTCCAGAGCCAATTGAACATCCTATCTTGGATGATAATATGGAAGAAGCAAATCCTCTGTCAAAAGAACAAGAAGCTTCCTTGGAGAGATTGAAAGCTAAAAAAGCAGAAAGAGATGCCAGGCAAGATGAAAAGGAAACTCACCAAGCAATTCAAAGAAGCGAGAAGCTGAAAAGGTTTAAAATGTATAGTGAGATAAGGAAGAAAAAGCTGATAGATTTGGCACAGAAACAAGGAAAGGACTGGGAGATGGCTTACAAAACATTTTGCGGAGTTGAAGACGGATTAGAAGTCAATGACAATGCTGATGTGGAAGTGATCATTCAGGACATCAGAAGTGCAAATCTAGAAGATCGGACTTATTTCACTGCATTGAGACAACCTGTTATCTACCTGAAGGCTGGAGTAAAAGCAAATGGTGCCTGGAACATTATAATCAGTTTCATTGATAGAGGTACATTTGTGATCTCTACAAAGTTTTTCGAACAAAGAACTTACACTGAATTGCAGGTGATGCTCATTAAGATCCAGAGAACTACAAAGTTAAATGAATTGCTCCGTGAGCATGTTAAGGAGATCTTAATGAAAGTCAGTGCAGAGGTAACTGAAAATCCTCATATGGTGAGATTCATGAAAGATGACTTGTTCAGAATCTGTTATCTGACGGAGGACAAACTGAAAGATTATCCAAACAATTATCTAATATCAGTTGAGAAGTATCTGAGATCCACTGGATTCATGTCTACTGAGAAGGATAAAGTAGCAGACACTCTGAGAAGATATCTTATGGAGAATATGCCCCACTATAGGAAAAGAGTGGAAAGAGGATTGGAAGTGCATCCCAGACTACCCAACGTGCTAAAGAAAAATCAGAAAGATGTTAGCATTGCATGGGTGTGGGCTGGAGTGGGTCAACAGGTTGAATACATTGGAAGACACATCATATGAGCAATCCTTAAACCTGGAGAACCACTGCACTATCCATCAGTGATTGATTATCAAGTTGCAAATTCTAATCCTGTAGCTGGAGAAGGTGAGATCGAATTAGACTGAAGTTGAAGCAAAGAACAATCTGCTCAGGCTAGAGGAGCAACTTCATTGTAAAACTTTTTACTGTTCTTTGTAAATTAGAAATCTGGAAATGTAAATATTTAATCCAGAATGCATTTAATATTAACAATTTGTCTTACTTTAATTAGTTTCATGTTTCCTTAGTTAGTTGAGTTATTCTCGAGGTATTTGCTTGTCGAACTCTAACAATCAAATAGGGGGAGATTGTAAAGCATAATGTAACATAGTATGTAATAGAGATAACTACAACTCAACAAAGAACAAGACAGACTATAATATTAACAGAAGCACAGGAATCCAGAAGTAAACAAGAAAAGGTAAACTCAAAAAATCAAAATATGGTATGTATTCTTGAAGTCCGTAAACAGGTCACGGAAAGAAGTTCATTAATATGTTCAAGCCTCATTGACAAATAAATAAACAAGAGTTTCAAGACTACAGAAGTATTTGAATGATACGGAGTTAGTACCAGAGGATTTCAGTGATTTTAATGAAGCAACCCTAACGACAAAGGATTTATCAACAACATTGAATTGAAGACATAAAGGTATTGATCAAGTGTTAGTCATCTGTGAACCAAACCAGTTGCACTAGTTGTCAGCACTAAAAAGATCAAGATGTTTATCGTCTCAGAAGAAATTGATTTAAGTCAAACCTGAAACATCGTGGAAGTGAAAAGGATATTATAAGGTATGTTTAGGTTTAATTGGAAGTACAATATGCTTGCTGCAAAAAGAGAGAACCTTCAAGGATCAAAATGCAATTAGAAGACTTTGATAGTTTTCTTTTAAGAAAAACAATCGAAAGTGATGAAGGAGGTTTGAATGAAAAACCATCGAATTACTTTTCTAAGTAACTAGATTTCTCTTCGATAGATTTTATTAAAATCTATCGAAGGAAAAGAAAATCTTTCTTTTGATAGTTTTTAAATAGGGAGCAGGTGGAAATTGTGTTCTTTTGTCAGGTTGATGGAAAACTTGGCCGGCCAGGATTCTTCTTTAAGCCTTCGATAGTTTTCAAAGACTACATTTGCAGAGTGAAGACAATGTCTTCTTCAGTTAGGAATTTTGCAGAAGATCATTTACGAAGAGAGAGTTTTGAGCTTGAAAATTGATAGAGAAATTAATAGTGCTTTGAATTCTATCATTGTATTGATTTTGTGTAACCTAAACTCATTGAAGCTAATCCTACGGATTAGAAATTGTAGCACCCTTCATGGTTTATATTTATAAAACGATATATTCCCCGACTCGTGTTTTGATTTGGTATATTTGATTTTGGACAAGAACACAAATAATTATCCGCGAACGAAATTGAATAATTTGTGAGTATCGTATTCAACCCCCCCCCCCCTTCTACGATACTTTGGACCTAACATGTGGTCCAATGCGTACGATGGCAAGAGGTGGGTTTTACTACTTCATAACCTTTACTGATGATTTTAGTAGATACGAATATGTGTATCTTTTGAAGAACAAATCCGAATCATTTGAAAAATTCAAAGAGTACAAGGCAGAAGTGGAAAAGAAAATAGGCGGAAGTATTAAAACTCTACAATCTGATCGTGGAGGTGAATACCTAAGCTTAGAATTTAAGAGCTTCTTAAAGGAGTGTGGTATTGTATCACAACTCACACCTCCTGGAACACCACAGTGGAATGGTGTGTCTGAGAGGAGAAATCACACCTTGTTGAACATGGTACGATCGATGATGAGTCTGGCGGATCTTCCAATTAGTTTATGGCCTTATGCTCTGGAAACGGCTACACATACACTTAACCGCGTTCCTACTAAATCGGTTCAAAACACACCATATGAGATATGGACTGAGAAATGTCATAGCATGTCATTTTTTAAAATATGGGGATGCGAAGCGTTTGTGAAACGTTTAATCACCGACAAGCTAGGACTAAAATCAGACAAATGTAATTTTATGGGTTACCCAAATGAAACTAAAGGGTATTATTTCTATATTCGTATCGATAACAAAGTGTTTGTTGCTCGAACTACTGTGTTCCTTGAAAGAGAACTACTTTCTAAGAAAAATAGTTGGAGTATGATAGATCTCGATGAAGTTCGAGAACCACAGAATAACATTGAACCAGAGTTGGAACATGAGCATGATTTACATAAAAATGTCACTGCTCAAGAAACACAGGTTGTTCGTAGATCTGGTAGGATTCGCTACGAGCCAGGGAGATATTATGGATTTCTCTTAACTCAGACTAGCGATGTAATGCTCATGGACAATGATGAGCCTCTTACCTATCAGGATGCTATGAATAGTCCAGATTCTGAGAGATGGCTGGAAGCCATGAAATCTGAGATGGATTCCATGTATGATAACAAAGTATGGACTTTGGTTGAACCACCTGAAAGGGTAAAACCTATTGGGTGCAAATGGGTTTTCAAGAAGAAAACTGACATGGATGGTAATGTAACGACTTACAAAGCAAGACTAGTGGCGAAAGGTTTCAAACAAATTCATGGTATTGACTATGATGAAACTGTCTCACCAGTAGCTATGGTCAAGTCCATCAGGATTTTGCTTGCGATAGCAGCTTACTATGACTATGAAATCTGGAAAATGGATGTCAAAACCACTTTCTTAAATGGGAGCTTGGAAGAGGATGTGTATATGATACAACAAGAAGGTTTTGTCGATCCGAGATTTGTTAGAATGGTCTGTAAGATACTACGATCTATTTATGGATTGAAGAAGGCCTCAAGGAGTTGGAACATTCGTTTTGATGAAATAGTCAAAGAGTTTGGATTCATTCAAAATGATGATGAGCCGTGTGTTTACAAGAAGATTAGTAGGAGCAAAGTGGCATTCCTAGTATTATATGTTGATGATATATTACTAATTAGGAATGGCATACCTTCTCTTCCGGCTGTTAAGACTTGGTTGGGAAAAAGTTTCTCGATGAAAGACTTAGGCGATGCTACCTATATATTAGGGATCAGTATCTATAGAGATAGATCTAGAAGATTAATCGGCTTAAGTCAGAGTACATACATTGACAAAGTATTGCATCATTTTGGGATGCAAGTGGCAAAGGGGGGATTCGTCCCTATGACTCATGGGATATCGATCTCAAAGGATGACTGTCCTAAATCATCAAATGATAAGGACCGTATGAAAAAGGTACCATATGCTTCGGTAATTAGTTCTATAATGTATGCAATGATATGTACTCGACCTGATTTCTTGTATGCTTTGAGCATGCCGAGCAGGTACCAGTCTAATCTAGGTGAGGGTAATTGGACAACAGTCAAGAATATTATTAAGTATCTCAAGAGGACTAAAGATTCATTCTTGGAATATGGAGGAAATGAGAAGCTAGTTGTAAGAGGTTACACTGATGCTATCTTCCAGACGGACAGAGACGATACTGTGTCTCAGTCTGGATTTGTGTTTTGTCTAAATGGAGGTACTGTAAGCTGGAAGAGTTCGAAGCAAGAGACAGTAACTGATTCTACAATGGAAGCTGAGTATATTGCTGCTAGTGAAGCAGCCAAAGAGGTTGTTTGGCTTCAGAAATTTATTGAGGGACTTGGAGTAGTTCCATCGATCGCAGATCCAGTTGATCTTTATTGCGATAACAATGGAGCTATTGCGCGGGCTAAGGAACCAAGGTCCCATTCCCGAGAAAAGCATATACTTAGACGATATCATCAACTTCTAGAGATTACAAGGAGGGGAGATATACATATATGTAAAGTGCATACTAATGATAACATTGCAGACCCACTGACTAAGGCTTTATCGCAGCAGAAGCATGAAGGTCACACTAGTTCCATGGGTATTAGATACATGGGTGATTGGCTCTAGTGCAAGTGGGAGATTGTTAGTATTTGTCCCCTAGAGAAAATACTATAATGTTCTTAGGAAAGACATTTTGATTATTAATGATTATGTTCTATGGATTTTCTTTATTCATTTATTATGTCTTTATTAACTGCGATATAAATATTAGAATAATAAATGTCCTTGGAATATAAGCATGAATTCTGTATCTCTAAGTATGTGACTTAGAAATGAGATTATATGAATAGTGTTTATAATCCTAAAAGTCCCTAGTCGAGTATTATTATTTAAGGGCAATAATAATGCATACAGACTAGTATGTTTGTTGCCTGATGACCACATCTCATTGGTCATATGTATTGTGATACTAAAGTCAAAGACATAAGTGCATGTTAGAAATACATGGAACTGGATAGACCCACCGTGAGAATTCTTCATGGTAAATGTTATCAAGTGTCATAAGTGATTCTCACAGTGATAATGGTGTAATGATCCTTAGACTTGAAATCGTTATATTTCTATATGAGAATTAATATACTTTGATTCTACTAAAAGTTACCTTTGACTGGGTGATGATAAAGGTGGACATTGGGTATGTTATGAATCATATGAGAAATATGAATGATAGACATAGGATTTAACCCTCCTATTTTAGGAGTGATATTATTGGCCTCTTGATTGAGTGAGACTATGAAATGCATGGTCATGCTTAAATAATGATTTGTTTAATAGTCTACCCATTGATCAAGTAAACCAGGATTAAATGATTAAGAAGGTGACACAAACCATGCCTCGAGTTTAATCTATAATATAAGGTTAAAATGATTATATTACATGGAACATTATTCACAAAAGGTTTTATTGGATCATCAATTATTATTATTACTTGGGTAGCAATGATGCATTACTAGATGCCGCTCATTGTTTATAATTTTATTATTAGATATTAAAATTATTGTCAACGTAATAATAACCTAAAGGGTCACACACATAGAACATTTTAAACGGAGCTTTATTTAAATTTTGAACTTAAATAAATTATTATTACATTGAATTATTGAATTAATTAAGCGTGACTTGATTAATTATACTATAATTCGAATTTAATAATAATACAACTAAAATCAGACTGGGTTTTAGAAGCACAATCAGATTAGGGTTCATCCCATTCCCCTCTCCCTATAAATACAAAATGATGTATTATTTAGGGTTTAATCTTACAATTCGTTTTTATAAAAAATCCTAGCTGCTCCCCATCAAGGAGAGGCTAGAGAGCGAGAGAATTTCGAGGGCAGTTTCTTGGCTAGTACCAACTCCGGTGATCGTTGGACGATCGAGTGTTCGTGTGGACTGATTAGAGACGTATATCGCAAGGCGGGATTTTTAAGGTTGATACGTTTGGAATGATGATAACAAAATACTCAAGACAAGAATTTGATCATGATATCAAAGTTGATAGTCAGAAAGCTAAATCAAAGCAGCTGATAATCAGGAAGCTAACTAGAAGACACTTTATATATCCAAGGACTAAAAGCCACATCAAATGTATGGAAGATATTTTGTCATCAAGTTAGGAAGCAATTCAGTAGCAAGCCAACAGACGTCTAATCAAGCACCAAGTGTTTCAGTGGTAAGTCTACCAAAACAACTCAGTAATGGTGAGTCAATAAGGATGAGAGATGTTTTATCTAAGGATGAAGCTAAAGATATATGTTCTACGGATAAAGCTATGGAAGTCTGACCTCATCTACGGATAAAAGCTGAAAGCATCTTATCTCATCTACGAATAGAAGCTGAGGACATCTTATCTCATCAACGGATAAAAGCTAAGGACATCATATCCATCTACGGATAAAGCTGAAGATAGTTGATCTACAGATACAGCTAAGGATGTCATGTTCTATCTATGGATGCAGCTAAGGATGCATGTTCTATTTATGGATACAACTTAGGATATTACTTCTACTGATATTCTGAGATTACTATTCTACGGATAAATGAAGTAGAATAGTAGTCTACGGATAAAGAATTAATACGCCTACTGATATTCATCTCATTCAACAAGAAAAGCAAATCTATATAAAGAAATCTTTTGGAGTTTTCTTTATTTAACAGGTTGAATTGAGGACAGTCTCAGAGATCACCATTACACACCCGTGACTAAAAGATGGTGGATAACGACGTAAAAGATGTATGGAATAGGGAGTCAAACTGTAAATATTCGAAGGCTCAAATTCCTACAAATGAAATGTGAAGTCATCCATTATCTTCAATGTCTCGAAGGATAAATAAGAGTTATATCAGCTACCCAGAAGTTTATCTTCTAACTGGACGCAAAGGAAAAGCTTGACAAGCATGAGGACCTATATGCAAAACTACATGTTCACTTATCTCAGCTGATAGTGACCTGACAGTCGTGTATCCAGGGAAAGATCTTTTTCATGCAGATGTCACATGGGCTTTGTTAGATCAGGATTCAATGATCGTCAGGATCTAGACTCAACTGATCAGGATTGCTGACGTCATCAGTATTGCATAGCCATCAGGATTGCATGGTCGTCAGGATCAGGATTGATATCAAGATTTCATATCAGGACTGGGATCAGGATTGATCATCAGGACTGGAAGCTGATCAGGATTTCTATTTCGAGTTATATTTGGAGTCTAGTTAAATAAGGTTATTTATTTTGTCGGTTCCTGGTCTGTAGGAACGTAGCTATCAATTTAGGATAGGTTTCAATCTTTGTAATTGATTAGGACTTATCATGTAATTGATAGAGAAGCTGTGTAGTATATAAACACAGTTTAGGTTTCGATTTATAGAGGAGATCATATACTCGAGTATCTTAGTAACCTAGAAGCTCTCAAGAACATCAGAATTTCTTGAGAGAGTTTGTAACAGTTTTATATCAGAATTAATAAAGCTATTATTATTCTTTCATATGTGTGATATATACTTTGATAAGTCGAGAATCTTATACAATTGTATTCAACCCCCCTTCTACAATTGTTTATTACTGGGCAACAATTGGTATCAGAGTAAACTGATTTAAATTTGAATCAGATACGATCTAAGATGTCGACAACCAAGTATGAAAGCATGAAAATTCCCATCCTGAAGAAATCAGAATATCCAACATGGAAGGTAAAGATGTTGATGTACCTGGTGGCTATGGATCCTGATTATTTGGACAGGATTCGTGATGGACCATATATTCCTACCAGGATCATAAAACGAACAGAAACTGTACCTGAACACTATGTGGTCAAGGCCAAGAGTGAATGGACTCCAGAAGAAAAACCTCATGTACTCAGGGAGGCAAAGATAAAGAATATCTTGCACAATAGTCTTGATGCTGTCATGTCCAACAGAGTGATTGCATGCAAGTCTGCAAAAGAAATCTGGGATACTTTCGAAACTCAGTGCCAGGGATCTGCATCTGTCAAGAAAAACAGAAGGGCTCTTTTAATTCAAGAATATGAACAATTCGATGCTAGACCTGATGAGAGCCTGACTGATTTATATGATAGATTTCGGACACTCCTGAATAGTCTATCTTTAGTTGGCAAGGAATATATTTCTGAAGATTCAAATACCAAGTTTCTGAGAGCTTTACCAGAAGAATGGGATACTCAAACCTCGATCATTAGACATCAGTATGATCTCAACACTGTGTCTCTTGATGAAGTCTATGGAATGCTAAGAACTCATGATCTTGAAGTTCAACAGAGAAAGAATAAGAGAAGCAGCAAGGCAAAGACTATTGCCTTGAATGTAGAGGCTAAATCAAAAGGAAAAGCTATGGAGGTCTCTAGAAGGAAATCAAGAGTGGTGGAGTCAGATCCTGATGATTCATCATCAGATACTGATGGCAATCCTGATGCCAATACTGATGATGATTCTTCTGACTCAGACATGGAAGAGGTGGTTGCTATGATAGTCAGAGGCTTCAAAAAGATGAAGTTCAAGAAGGCTAGAAGACAAGGCAACTTCCAGAAAAGGACCTTCAATACTAACAAAGACAAGTACATCAAAAAGGACAGCAAGAGTAGCAAATTTGACAAGTCAAAGGTTAGATGCTACAAGTGTAATGGTATGGGACACTTTGCTACTGAGTGCAAGAAGACAAAGGCACTCATCACATCAAGAAAGGATTGGATGGACTCTTCCTTAGAATCTGATACTGAGGTGGTCAACTATGCCCTAATGGCCAATACTGATGATACTGCTATTCCTGATGATAAGGTACTAAATACTGTCTTTGATTTTGATACTGATAATGCTTTTGAGTTAAGACGTTTTCTAAAATCATTGAATATTAGCTTTAGAATTCAAACTGCTGAAAATACTAGAATCTTATCTGAAATGTCTGAACTTAGAAAAAGGAATGAGCATTTAGAAGCTGAATTTTCTCTTATGCAAAAAGTACAGATAGAATGTGATAATGCTAAACACATATACTTAGAGATGAAATTTAAATGTACTGCTCTTGAAAAGGAACTTGAATATGCTAATGAGAAATTCAGAACCTGGACAGACTCTGGTAGAAAATTTCATGAGATTAATACCTCTAAGAATTGGAAAGAGTGTCTAGGGTATAAGTCAGATGAAGATAAGAAATTGAAAGAGAAAATTGTTGTTGATGAGACAGTTAGTCCAAAAACCTATAGACATGTTATAGACAAAACCAAATCTAAGATTACTCCTGTTAATTTTGTTTTTGGTACGGATTCCAATTCAACTTTTGAAAAGGGATCTACTTATGTTCAAAGTGTTAAAATTATTAAGTCTAAACCTGTCATGAGTAAAGTTACTAAGAATGTAGGTTTACTGTCTCAGAAACAAGTCAAGGATAAGATCTGTGAAGTTACAGATAAGAAGAAGGAACCTAGTGTCAAAAGAAACAGGAATGGTAAAATTGGGATTAATAAAGAAAATGGTTATAAATATGTCCCAAATGCACCTAGAAAATGTTGCTTTAATTGTGGTAACTCTAATCATCTTGCTATTGATTGCAGAAAGAGTAAAAAGAAGGTTACTGAAATTCCTAGGTCTGATGTTAGGAATAGATCAGTATTTTATAAACCACAGAATTCCTGTTTTCATTGTGGTTGTAAATGGCATTCTATTTATACATGTGAAGAATATCATGATTTGTATTATAACTTCTATGATCCATTACCTAAGTTTAAAAATAGTTCAAATTCTGGTAGCCTTAAGAATGTCAAGGTGAAGCATGCTTTTGTTAATACTGATACTGACAAAGCAAATCCTGATGGAGTAAATCCTGTCAGGACTGCTAAAATCAGAAAGTCTTCTGCTGCTAAAATTAATAAAATGCATGGAAAAGGAACCCAACAAGTGTGGGTTCCTAAACATTCTAACTAGTGTTTTTAACATTCTGATTGCAGGGTAAAAAGAAAAATGTGTTAGTCATGGATAGTGGATGTTCTGTGCACATGACTGGAAACAAGGCCCTGTTATCAGAATATGAGGAAAAAGCTGGTCCAACTGTGTCTTATGGAGATGGCAACATTGGAAAAACTTTGGGATATGGAAATATAATCATTGGCAATGTCATCATTGAAAAAGTAGCTCTAGTGAAGGGACTAAAACACAACTTGTTGAGTATTAGTCAAATCACTGACAGAGGTTATCATATCAATTTCTATTCCACACATTGTGAAGTAGTCAGCAAATAAACAGGAAAGATTGCATTGACTAGCTACAGGCATGGTAACATTTATGAAGCCAACATTCTCTCAAATACTGATGGCTCCTCTACATGTCTCATCGGTAAAGCATCAGTAGATGAAAGTTGGAACTGGCACAAGAAGCTTTCTCATCTCAACTTCAGCAATATCAATGAGTTGGTTAAGAAAAAATTGGTTAGAGGATTGCCTAAAGCTTTGTATACTCCTGATGGACTCTGTGATGCATGTCAAAAAGCTAAACAGAGAAGGACATCATTCAAGAGTAAATCAGAATCCTCTATTGAAGAACCATATCACATGCTGCATCTTGATCTATTTGGACCAGTCAACATTATGTCCATCAGTAAGAAAAGGTACACTCTTATAATTGTTGATGAATTTTCTAGATTCACCTGGGTGTATTTTCTACACAGAAAAATGAAACTCCTGAAATACTGTTGGATCATGTGAGAATGATTGAGACAACCACAAAGTACAAAGTCAAGATACTGAGAAGTGATAATGGTACTGAGTTTAAGAATTCAAAGATGGAAGAGTTCTGCAAATACAAAGGAATTATTCAACAATTCTCTGCTCCTGGCACACCTCAGCAAAATGGAGTAGTTGATAGGAAAAATAGAACTCTTATTGAAGCTGGCAGAACTATGTTGGAAGAAGCTAAATTACCTACATATTTCTCGGCAGAAGCAGTCAACACAGCATGATATACTCAAAATCTCACTTTGATAAACAGACATGGTGTTACTCCTTATCAATCAATCAAGGAGAAGAAACCAAGTTTGAAGCATTTGCATGTGTTTGGCTGTAAATGTTTTGTTCTCAGAACTCATCCTGAACAGCTAGGGAAATTTGAAACAAAGGCTGATGAGGGAATTTTCATAGGCTATCCTGCATCAAGAGCCTTTAGAGTTTTTAACTTGAGAACAAGGACTGTCATGGAGTCAATACACGTATCTTTTGATGATAAGAAGATAATTGGATTGAATGAAGACTCACATGATAGATTGGTTTTTGAAAATGAAGCTACCAAGGAACCTGAAGAAAATGAATCAGATCATGACAATTCATCAGATACTGATGGGTCACCAAATTCTGATGATCCATCAAATCCTGATGATACACCAAATCCTGATGAAGCACCAATGACTGATGGTGCTAATACTGATGATGCAAATAATGATGATTCATCTAGTAGTGCAAATGTTGAGGGGGAGCAACAGCAAACTACTACAAATTCAGAGTCAACTCAATCATCAGGACAAAATTCTTCAGATACTGATTCAAGTGACAATCCTGATAATTCATCAGGAGGAAATAACAATAATTCAGGGGGAGCTTCTAATGAAAAAAATTCTTCTAATCAAGATAACACCAATCCAGGGGGAGCATCTACATCAAGGAATGACTTACCACCAGCAAGGAAATGGACTGCAAGTCATACTCCTGATTTGATAATTGGAGATCCTGATGCAGGTGTTCAGACAAGAAGTGCAACTCAAATGAATGTCTATATAACTTTCTGTCAAAGGAGGAGCCAAAGAAAGTTGAAGATGCACTTAAAGATGCTGATTGGGTTACTGCAATGCAAGAAGAATTGAATGAATTTGAAAGGAATGAAGTCTGGAAACTGGTACCTAGACCAAAGAACAGGTCAGTTGTTGGTACAAAATGGATTTTCTAAAATTAGACAGATCCAGAAGCTGGTGTGAAAACCAGAAGTACAAAGACAAATTGACAACAACATTGCTGGTACTCTCTGGAAAATAAAATTTATACTTAGTCTTCGATTAAGTATTAAGTTTTAATTTTCAATCTCAATTCAACTTTTCTCAGGGATTACTATTCATCATCTTAAATATCAAATGCGATGTTACTAACAATTTGTACAGGAAAGCAGAGAAGAAGAACAATTGAGAAATATGATCAATTTCATTAATACTCGGAGATTCTTTACAAATGAAAAGGAAATTACATTGTTTCTTTTCTAGTCTATTTCTCTACCTCGGAACACGTGGTTTGCTGATAAGCATGAATGCTCCTGTTAGATGGATCATAACCAGGCGAAAACTCATATGAGAAGCTTCACAGTCCATCAGGATTGGAAGGGAGTTGTCCACCAAGATCCATCTAGGAGTCTCTTGTTCCATCCTTAAAGGACAAGAAGGGGAGCAGATGCACTTGAAGGCGGATCGTCACCGTGACCACCGGGACTCTTCCATGCCTCCACCTTGCATGAAGTACAAGCATCGAGTTTCCTCTTTCTTCTTCTTCTCTCAAGCTCTCGCTCGAGCTCCTCATCCTCGTCATCATTACCATCATCGTCACCGTCTTCTTCCTCTTCTTCATTGACGATGACGAGATTATCAAGAGGATTCCAATAAGGGTTTACCTGCTGGAAGTTGTGAAGGAGGACATCAGCCATTGCATTCAAAAAGGCCTCATGTTCCTGAGGGTCAAGAATAGGGTGTGGCTCTTCATTCTCTGCGATTTCATCCAGAGCCTCTTGCATTTCTTGCCATATTAACTCGATCTCATCGAGTTCCTCAACAGGTAAATCATTTGGTTGGTTGTTTGCAGTCATGGAGAAAGAAAGAATACGAAAGGTTTGAGTAACACTTTTGTTTTCTCTGTGGAGAGGGTTTTGTGTTTTGATGATAAATGATAATAATGATTAACATTCTCTATCCTTTATAGAGATTATTTGTTAAGAGTGCAGGTCATTTACTCAATCTCGAGGAGACTGTTCAGTTTTCCATGACTACTTTGCCTCGTTAATTGGTAAGAGTGTTTCAGTGGTTACTACGCCATTAATTTTGTAATCTTTTTAAAAAAAACATTTTTCAGGGTTGTTGAAATAAATTTTGTTTTCTTAAATAAAATTTTATTTTAAATGCATATCGAAAATACATTTTTCAATCCTGATGAGGCAAATGGTTTTATAGGCAATGCCTTTATTCCTGATGAGGTCAGGTTTTTCTTACATCAGAAAATGCCTACTTGTTATGGTTTACTCTCTGATGCTATGGGGCAAGGCCAATCACACCTTGTTCCTGACCCAAGCATCCAACCCAAACAGTCAAAACAGTCAACAGCCACCTCTATTGTCTCCCAAAAGACTTTAGTTGTAAAATCTAAGAAATCAGCTAGATCTGATGTGTCTGGAAGACAATCAGGATCAAAGGATTTTTCCTCTACACCACTCACTCAAAAGAAATAAAAGGGGGTGTACAAGGGGTCCTGGTGAAGAAAGATGCTAAGATTGTTACTGACAAGGTTGTTGAGGATGTTCCAGTCAAAAGAAAGTTGAGGTTGATAGATGAAAGTGATTCTGAGGATGATATGCCAATCTTCTCCAAGTTTAAAATAATCAAGGAAGTTGCTGATACTGCTACTGAAGCTGTGGCACCTTCATCAAAGCCACATAAGAAAAGGAAATTATCAAAAAGCAGGTATCATATTCCTTTGAAGGTGCAAATGAAGGATACTGATATTCATACATCAAAACCTGATGAGTCATCTATTCCTGATGCTCAACCAAATCCTGATGTTGGTATTCCTGATGCACAACCAAAAATTGTCTCTATCTCAGACTCTCCAGCAAAAGCCTCTCCAACTGCAAAGATTGTTGAAATTTCATGGGAGAAGGTTGCTGAGACTGCTTCAAAACTTGGGTTTTCACGTCCCATGGAAAAGAAAAGAAAAGAAGAGGAGTTCGTCTTTCAGAGACAAAAGAAGCTGAAAGGATCAAGCCCACAAGAACCTGAATCTCAATGTGATTCAGCAGCTACTGCAGATCCTGCCACACAAGAACCACTCAATCAAAGTTTGAGTGAAGGCATAGCTATTGGAATGGTCCCACAAGAACCATTTTCTCAAAGGGAGAATGAAGACATCAACATTCCAGCCACACAAGAACCATCTAAAGATGCAGGCAAAGCTACAGCTTCTGAGAAATTTCCTGACAATGCTCAAGGGATTTCTGGTGAAAATGAAAGATTGGTCGAGGACACTGTCACTGAGGGAAGTACACAAGAACCTTTAACTCAAAGTGTTAAAGCAGCTTCAGAACCTCATGCTACACAAGAACCATCAGTGTCAAATCCTGATGCAAGCTTATCAAATCCTGACGGTGTTGCTCCTGACGCTAGTGGTGCTCCTGATGCTGAGCCAATCCTGATACAGCCACTTAGCTCCAGACCAATGACATATACTATCACAGAATCACAGGATAAATTAAAAGGTATTGCTATTCCTGATCCTAATGTTCCTGATGATTCTGATGCTGATGATAGTGATGACAGTGATGATTATAATGAAGAGAAGGATCAGCTTGCTACAGCAATCAAAGCTAGTCTTGGAACCAACTTTGGTTCATCAAACACATTCATGGCTGGCAAGGCTACTACTGGAAAAGATCTCAGACAAGATTTTTCTGTTCCTTCTGAAATTTCTCCTACTGAGGCACTTAGACAATATGAATGGAAAAATTCATGGTACAGATCTTCTGAATCCGTTAGCTTTCCTTCTGCTTTGGATCATGCCTATGATGCAGTGAAATTGATTGAGAATCAAGATTTGAAGAATCATTTGAAGGCAACTACTCTATTATCCAAAGGCCTCAAACATGAAATTGATTCTATCAAGGCTGCTACATAATTAGTAAGGACTGACATTTCTCAAAACTTCACAAAGGTGCCTACTGCTCTTCAACTAAGAATAGTGGAATCCCAAGTCAAGTCAGTCGTTACTGAACAAACCTCCATCAACAGCAGAATTGATTCACTTGATTCAAAGGTAACTGATATAAAAACCTCTATTGCCTTAGTTTTGAATATATTGTCAAATCCTGATGTCAAAAAGGGGGAGAAGGTAAGTTCTACAAAATGTACACCTGATCTAGTATTAAGGAAAAATGATGATGATACTGGAAATGATGGTGGTGACAAAGTACTACAAGGAGAAACCTCTGATGCTGCTGTTATGAAGACTATTCAAACTTCTCAAAGTCAAACAACGCAGTCAACTCATGTTTCTGATTCTGGAGTAAAGATAGTGAGACATTGGTGCAATCTCAAATCCTGATGGAAAAGCAAATCCTGATAGGTGATCAAATCCTGATGGATGATCAAATCCTGACGCCTGGTCAAGGACAAATTCTTTCTACAATTCCTGAGGGTGATGAAGATATAATCATTGATAATCCTGAAGAAGCATCAAACTTATTCCAGAAGTTCAAAACAAAGAAAGGTGATGTTGTGACTCTTTATCATATTGATAAGAGGGTACAACAGTTATTTTCTAGAAAGGCACTTTCTACTGCTAATGAAGAATATCCTGATCTCTCTCATGAAGAGTTCTTAAATGCTCAAAGAGAAATGATGGAGAGTTTCAAGAATCCTGCTCCTGCTAGAGGTAGAGGAGGCAGAGGTAGAAGAAGCTCATCAATTCCAATTATGCCTAGACAAACAAGGTCTAGAGGATTAAGGATTGAAGAAATTCCTGAACCTACTCAAACTCTAGTAGTTCCTGACAGGTCTACTTTTGGTGATGATGGAAATGATGAAGAAGAACCAGAATTGAGAAGAAAACCAAAACAATCAACTCTCAGCAATACAAATCAAATTGAAGAGTCTAATCCTAATATTGTTCCTGACAATATTCAAGATCCTGATGATTCTGAAATTCTGCAAGAGGTTAATTTATTAATTCTTTCTACAGTGGTTGATTCTCACAATAAGGAAGTAGATGAAGAAGAAGAAGACAAAAGAAGGGAAGTTACAAGAACAACAGCTAGAGATTTCAATCTCTATATTCAAAGGCTTAAACATTCAAATAGATTGTTGTGGAGATATTCCAGAAGACAACAACACAAACTGGAAAGGAGCTATGTTCTTGAGAAAGAGAAAGATAAGAAGTGGAAACACATTGACACACTTAGGTGTGATAGTCCTATCACTTATCATTCTGGTGGGATTATAACAAATGTTCCCAGTGCTGCTACTATTGCTGATTCTCAAAGATCTAGAGCACTCTGGTTATAGATGTTTTCCAATCTAAGACAAATGCCAACCAATTCAAGAGGAGGAATAGGTCACAGAGATGTTGAATTTCTGAACATGTCATATGTTGACCCTCACTCTTTGACTGATATTGGAGGTAATATAACTTCTGAAAACCTGAACAATTTATTATATGTTGATATAGTTATAGATTGTCATGATGGTTATGAAAAGAAAGAAAAGCTTATGTACTTCATGAAAGATGGCACTGTGAAGATTCTGTCCATTCAAGAGCTATTGGTGAAAACTACAAAGGAACTGAAATATGTTCATTATTTGCTAAAATGGAAGAATAAAGTGTGCAAGGAATGGAGTGACATGATTCTGTCAACAATAACAAGAAGACTGGATAGAGGTAGAAATGCAAAGGGGCACTACTGTTAAAGAAGTGACTTTTGGTATGACTTAGCTTAACCTTAATCCTGATGGGAAGGAAATTGCTTATCTTTTGATTGAAGAGCACAGTCTACAGAGAAGCTCCATACAGAATCTCAGAGCAGCTATCTATCAGATAAATGAGGAAGATGAAGAACTCAAAGATCTAAAAGAAAGATTTATTCAGATTCTTGAAGACAAGGAATAAAATCTTTTGTCAAGCTTCTTGAAGATGAATTTGTTCTACCAGAAAATCTGAGAAGATAAGTTTGCTATTGTAAATACTTGTACATTTTGTAAATATGTTTTTGACATCATTGAATCTAGGAATCTATACTTTATTTCACAAAGTATGAGATTGGGGGAGATTGTTAGATCGGGATTCAATGATCGTCAGGATCTAGACTCAACTGATCAGGATTGCTGACGTCATCAGTATTGCATAGCCATCAGGATTGCATGGTCGTCAGGATCAGGATTGATATCAGGATTTCATATCAGGACTGGGATCATGATTGATCATCAGGACTGGAAGCTGATCAGGATTTCTATTTCGAGTTATATTTGGAGTCTAGTTAAATAAGGTTATTTATTTTGTCGGTTCCTGGTCTGTAGGAACGTAGCTATCAATTTAGGATAGGTTTCAATCTTTGTAATTGATTAGGACTTAACATGTAATTGATAGAGAAGTTGTGTAGTATCTAAACACAGTTTAGGTTTCGATTTATAGAGGAGATCATATACTCGAGTATCTTAGTAACCTAGAAGCTCTCAAGAACATCAGAATTTCTTGAGAGAGTTTGTAACAGTTTTATATCAGAATTAATAAAGATGTTATTATTATTTCATATTTGTGATATATACTTTGATAAGTCAAGAATCTTATACAATTGTATTCAACCCCCCTTCTACAATTGTTTATTATTGGGCAACAGGCTTGGAAGCTAAGACAATTTACATGAACTTAGTAATTCTTGAAGAAAGAAACACATGGAACCAGAAAGCATTCTTTGGGACTATACAAGTTTATCTGTGATGCCAGCCAAGGCATTTCCCAAATAGAAGAGCTTCAGAGTCGAGCATGTGAACAAGCAGAACCAAAAATGTAATATTTTATTATGTTGTAGGTTTTGATTGTAACATACAGTTGATGTATATAAGACTGTATGGTGTAGCATAGAAAAGTGTGAAGAGAGCACCTAGCTAAAAGAAAAACATTTAGGCTCTCTTTCATCATTTGTGTTAGCAGCTGAGTTTGTTTTAAACAAACCCAGAGAATTCTTCAATATACATCTCAGGTGGGCTTTTTCTGATAAACCCACCTGAAAAGTTTAAAAAGTTTGCTTGTCTCCTGTATTTCTTTTTAACTTGAAGAATTCATTCTTGTTCAAAGCTTGAATGAATTTTTGTTAATTTACAAACTCATATGTTCATACTCTACAAGGTTTGAAAAAGTTTTGTAAAATTAACAAGATTGTATTCAACCCCCCCCCCCCCCTCTACAATCTAGGTTGCATTGTTCTGGGAATAACAATTGGTATGAGAGCAAGCTTCAAACACACCTGAAGTTTAAAGATCAAAAGCAACTACAACCATGGAGATATGTGACAATAAAGAAGCTGGGAAAGATGAATCAGTTCCAAGTGCTCTTCTCAAATGTTTTGAAGACATCAGAGAAGTCAGACACGAGGGCAACAAGATTATTCTCAATAATCTTGTCCATGGCATGTATGAAGATTTCCTGAGCCTCAAATCTCATAACCCCTGAGGAGTTCAATAAGCTGTCAACAGTAGACAAAATTCTCCGCCTCCAAGAGAAAATTGACCAGCTTATTCAAGTTAAGCAGGAGGAGATAGTCAGGATGATAGAGGCCTTGGCTATTCTGGTAGCTCGCAACCGTTGGGGAGGTCCCGGTGGAGGCCCTGATGGAGCCTCTAGGGAAGCAACAGCAGCCTAGCTGTTGACTAGCTGCTTCTCCAATGGAGAGGGCTAGGGACTTGGGGGCTGGGGAGTTTGTTTGTTTTTGTTTATCAGATAGTGTAATTTCTTTTTTTTTTAATAAATTTTTTAGGGGTTTTCCCCTCTTTTTATTATCTTGCTTGTGTGATGTGAATGTTTCATTTTCTTTCTGCACATTTAGATCTATTGACATGTTTAACTTCTTAAAAATAGATTGCATGTTAACAAGATTTAAAATCTAACAAAAAGAACATTTAACAAACGCCTCATAAACAACAAAAAAAAAGGAAAAGGAAATTACATATAAAAATCTGATCTGTTAAACTATTTTTTTTCAATGACTTGATCAAAGTGTGACATATGTAAACTATCTATCAGATCATCAGCTTTGATTCTGTTATCAAGAAACCCTAATTGTACAACTAACAGACTAGTGAGCTCTCTGAGCTACACAGTTCTTGTTTCATCTTTTTTGCATGAACTCAAAGAAGAAGAAAAAAAATCAGAAGAATACTTGAAGAAATTACAAGTATTTGATAGATTAATCAAGTTGTCTGTTTGAAGCTTCTGATGATCTTTGTGAGGATGTTGTAACAATTAAAGGGAGACTGGTAATCTTGGACTTTAAGAGAATAAACCTTCAATGGAGATGGCTCTTAAAAGTACATCACTGATAATGGTAAGGTTTTTCTCTAACCTTTTTTAGACTCTCACATGCTAAATCTAAATCATAATTCTTTGCCTTTCTAAAAACTGAGATGATAACTGATTGGAATGACCCCCAAGTTCTATACCCTATCAGTTACACCCTAAATTTAATAAATAACTCTTAACCCCCTCTACAGTTTCTTAACAAACTGTAGTTGCAAAAACTAGCAAATCTCAACCAGTGGGGAGTGATAAAGGAGTTAAGTGAGGGTGAGGGCAGTGGTGAATAACAAGAAACCACTAGAAGGATTGTGAGGGTGAGATTACCATCCAAACTACCTTATGTCTTCTCAAAAAGGCATACTTGTTAAAAATGGATTAGCTCTTTTCTGGTTGTAGTCTCTCAAAAGATTATGATCATTGAAAAATGCTCTTATCCAGGAGCACTGATAAGGGTTTGGAACACTGTGTACAAAATGTGACTTAATACCATTTCTATTTCTTAAAGTAGGAAGGAAAAGTATGCACATGCACAGGGAGATCACACACTTTTCTTAAATTCAGCTTGATGCATCTTCTTCAAATGTGAGGATGCAGTCCCTACTCCAATTCACCTCATTAAGTGATAACAGCAGCATTCAACTCATGAGTACTTGATTCTCCATTTTCTGAACTCTTGGAGAAGCTCCATTCACCTAGTGATCATTCTCTTACAGAGAATTTGTTGGATCACTAGTCTCTTCTTGATGATCTTGATGTAGGCACTGTGCACTCAAATGTAACATTCAATCTCCACAGAACTTACATCAATTTCTACTTCACAAGCCCATTCTTCAATATCCTCTACGGATATCCTTCATCCGTAGACAAGTGTCTCTCAACCTACGGATAAGCCTAACAACATTTATCCATAGAGAAATAATATTGACTTCCCTGATTTTTCTTGTAAAATCATTCGGCTCATACAAACTGAGTATCAAGGAATTCAATATAGTTGAGACATCTATAGGAATGAGGGAAGAGAGCGAGTGGAGAGGCTGGCTTGAGACCAGGCAAAAGGAGAGGGAGAGAATAAGAGGCATGTTATCTCTTCCAACATGTAAAATGAGAGTTTTTGAGTACCCCTTTAGTAAGGGAAGGTGAGTTATGTGAAGTGAGTCAGGATGAGATCCTGATGCAAGAATAGAGAGATTAAATAGAGAAATCTTTCGATTCATGAAGTGTTAGATTCCTATACCCAAATATCTTATTCAGTAACTAGGTTAATACCTCTTCTATAAAACTTGCTGATAACAAAAAGGGGGAGAAAATAGAGAAGATAGGTTGTTCTCAGGGGGAGTTAGAAGGAGATCTCAGACTTCAGCATTTCTCTACCCTTGGTTATAACCTATTGGAAGCCGTAAGAAGAAGGTATAGACTAAGTTACAGGAAAGTATATGGGATCTGACAGCTTCAAGTATTTATTTTTTCTTTTTACAGCATCATCAAATTATGTCCAGTATTAACATCTATCTGAAGATCACTGAGAACTTTGCAGGGTTTTGTTATCATCAACATAAGGATTTATGCCAGTTCTAACAGTTATCATGATATCGAAGCTGATAGTCAGAAAGCTAAATCACAGCAGCTGATAATCAGGAAGCTAACTAGAAGGCACTTTATCTATCCAAGGACTAAAAGCCACATCAAATGTATGAAAGATATTCTGTCATCAAGTTAGGAAGCAATTCAGTAGCAAGCCAACAGACGTCTAATCAAGCACCAAGTGTTTCGGTGGTAAGTCTGTCAAAACAACTCAATAATGGTGAGTCAATAAGGACGAGAGATGTTTTATCTAAGGATGAAGCTAAAGATATTTGTTCTACGGATAAAGCTAAGGAAGTCTTATCTCATCTACAGATAAAAGCTGAAAGCATCTTATCTCATCTACGGATAGAAGCCGAGGACATCTTATCTCATCAACGGATAAAAGCTAAGGACATCATATCCATCTACGGATAAAGCTGAAGATAGTTGATCTACATATACAGCTAAGGATGTCATGTTCTATCTATGGATGCAGCTAAGGATGTCATGTTCTATCTATGGATACAGCTTAGGATATTACTCCTACTGATATTCTGAGATTACTATTCTACGGATAAATGAAGTAGAATAGTAGTCTACAGATAAAGAATTAATACACCTACTGATATTCATCTCATTCAACAAGAAAAGCAAATCTATGTAAAGAAATCTTTTGGAGTTTTCTTTATTTAACAGGTTGAATGGAGGACAGTCTCAGAGATCACCGTTACACACCCGTGACTAAAAGATGGTGGATAACGACGTAAAAGATGTATGGAATAGGGAGTCAAACTGTAAATATTCGAAGGCTCAAATTCCTACAAATGAAATGTGAAGTCATCCATTATCTTCAATGTCTCGAAGATAAATAAGAATTAGAGCAGCTACCCAGAAGTTTATCTTCTAACTGGATGCAAAGGAAAAGCTTGACAAGCATGAGGACCTATATGCAAAACTACATGTTCACTTATCTCAGCTGATAGTGACCTGACAGTCGTGTATCCAGGGAAAGGTCTTTTTCATGCAAATGTCACGTGGGCTTGGAAGCTAAGTCAATTTACATGAACTTAGTAATTCTTGAAGAAAGAAACACATGGAACCAAAAACATTCTTTGGGACTATACAAGTTTATATGTGATGCGAGCCAAGGCATTTCCCAAATAGAAGAGCTTCAGAGTCGAGCATGTGTACAAGCAGAACCAAAAATGTAATATTTTATTATGTTGTAGGTTTTGATTGTAACATATAGTTGATGTATATAAGACTGTATGGTGTAGCATAGAAAAGTGTGAAGAGAACACCGAGCTAAAAGAAAAACACTTAGGCTCTCTTTCATCATCTGTGTAAGCAACTTAGTTTGTTTTAAACAAACCCAGAGAATTCTTCAATATACATCTCAGGTGGGCTTTTTCCGATAAACCCACCTGAAAAGTTTAAAAAGTTTGCTTGTCTCCTGCATTCATTCTTGTTCAAAGCATAACTGAATTTTAGTTAATTTACAAACTCATATGTTCATACTCTACAAGGTTTGAAAAAGTTTTGTAAAATTAACAAGATTGTATTCAACCCCCTTTCTACAATCTAGGTTGCATTGTTCTAGGAATAACACTATGTTACTGCCAAACACATTTGGGACACAATTGAGATAATCAATGAGGGGACAGAGGAAGTCAGAGAGAATAAGATGGAAATTCTCACCTCTTCATATGAACATTTCATATCAAACACTGGTGAAGGTATCTCTGAGGTTTTTGAGAGATACAACAAATTGATAAATGATCTGAATCTCCATGGAAATCACTATACTATCAAGGAGATTAACAAGAAGTTCCTCCTGACACTTCCATCTCATCTGGAGCACAGAATATCTGCAATTAGAGAAGCAAGAGATCTTGGAGAGATTTCTTTGGAAAGACTCTATGTTGTTCTGAAGACCTATGAGCTGGAGCAGATTCGGCAGAAGGAAATATATGGAACAGGGAAGATAGTAAGTACTTTTACTGCATTGGTGGCAGAAGTCCCACAGCAACTGGAAGTGAAGGTTGTTCAACCTTCCAGTTCTGACATGGATGTTATTGTGGCTGAATATGGCTTAACATCCACTGGTCAATCTGATGGTGACTTATATTCTATGGAAGAACTTGAACAGCTGGAGGATGAGTCGATGACAATGATAGTGAAGAAGTTTGGCAACTTCAGATTCAGAAGGAACCCTAATCTTAGGTTCAAGCCCAGGTTTCAGAGAGGTGGTTCTTCTTCCTCAAATAGCACAAGGGGTGGCTATAAAACTGGAACCGTGGACAGAAGCACAATCATGTGCTACAATTGTAATGAGTTGGGTCACTTTGCTACAGAATGTAAAAAGCCAAAGCAAGTGAGGAGGAACTCATATGATTCTAGCAAAAAGAACAAGATTGGGAAAGCTTACCTTGCCGAGGGAAAGAGTTGGGATGATACGGATAGTGATGAAGAAGCTGGTGAAGTTGGGAATCTAGCTTTAATGGCTAATGAAGGCAGCACTTCATCATTCATGTCAGAAGTAAAATTTACTGATCCTGAAATGATCTATCATCTTAGTAGTACTGTATCTTGTGCATGTAGTGAAACTGATAGAATAATTCTTTTGAACACTGCTCTTGAAAAGGAGGTTTGAAAAAGTTTTGTAAAATTAACAAGATTATATTCAACCCCCCCCCCCCCTCTACAATATAGTTTGCATTGTTCTTGGAATAACAGGGATACGTGGTGATCATAGCAAATGACCTCCATTAGTCATCCGTTCGTAAAGCTTCAAAAGGTAAACAATTCTATTCACGAATTAAATATCGATTTTTCGCATGGATCCTGCGGAGGGTTTATCTTTTTATTGTTTTTCGCGATGTTTCCACTGCGTTTTCATGCACGAAACCGTTCATATTGCCCTTTCATTGGACCCATATTTCCCCGGATAAAGAAACCCTTGTGGTCCCTCATTATGATCCCCACCCCATTCGTATTTCCATTTTCTAAAGGGACGTTGGAGAAAACTACACAAACGTTAATTTTGACATAACCAAAAGTAGGAGGAACCCAAACAATGTTCATGGTAAGAGGAGGTATGAAGAGAGCACTGGGAAAGAAAAGGATAAGAAAAATGAAATTATTGAAGAGAGACAAAGTATTGGGGACAGAATAAATACACCCAGATATGAGTAGAATGAATAATCAAGTTAAATTTTTTTGTCAAAACAAGATGTTATATCAAATTTTCTTTTATGGTTATTAGATTTAAATCTTTAGTTTTGAATTTTCTAAATATTTATTTTTGGGCCCAGACTCACAATGCAAACATTTTTTTTTCTTATTAATTATGCGACAAGTTTGATGTGACCAACTTGACGGTCAAATATCATATATTAAATATTATTGATAATTAATCTAACATTAACTTATTTTCTCTGATAATTATGACTTGGCTGATGGCATTTGAAAGAATTATTTTAAAAAATTATTTATAATTTATTTTATCTAAAATTTAAGTTGTTAAATTTATCACAAGAAAATGACAATTAAATATCTCAAATTTCAATCAAATATCAATGTAAGGATTATCATATTAACCCATATTTTTGACGTAAAATATCATATTCGAGTTATTCAATAAAATATATATTTTTGAATATTTAGGCTTATATGCATTAGAATGATCACTTCTCAGATTTTTTGAGATAAGTGAGAATCGAATCCAGAACCTAGGACAACAAGATATAAACTCTTTTCACTTGAGCTATCTCATCTTGCTTAAAAAAATATTGTTTATAGCCAATATTCGTGCTTTTTCAATCACCCTTATCGATCGATCTAAATATTTATTTTATATAATGTTAATGATAAATTTCAATAACATGAATTAAGTAATTTATACTATCTTATAAAAGCCGAAACATTAAAAAATTTGGTCGGTACGGTACTTCTTTTTGGGTACTTCGTGTTTTTACAAAATTACCCTTTATTTTTTACGTATTTCTTTTATGTGGTACATACTAAATTACCCTTATTTAGCTATTCTTTACTTATTTCTTTTATTTTTCTATATATTTGTTTTATACTTACGGAATTTATTTTATAAAACAAAATAACAATATTATAATTACTAATAACTGACCAATTACCTTTTTCATCTAAAACATATCACCTTTTCTATTTTTTTTCTAACTAAAATTTCTCCTTTTCCAAAAATATCACGGGTCGTTCTATTTAATAAAATAAAATAATAATATTGTAATTATTAATATTTAAATGATTGCATTTTTTAGCTAAAACCTAATATCCTCTTTGTATTTTTAAACTAAAATCTCTTATTTTCTAAAAGTATCGCGGGTAACATATATATATATATATATAATTTATTCTTATTAAATCATTAATTACTAATAACTGGTCAATTACTCTTTTAAGTTAAAACACATTATTCTTTTCAAGAAAATGACCTAAATGTTGGGTTTGTGGAGTCTAACAGGTTTCAGAATTGGTTTCTGATTTGAGTTAGAATTTCCAGATCTGAATTCTAATTAGAGTTAGTAATTTCAGAATTTCAGAATTAGACTCTGATTAGTTTAGGCCCAGTTTTTTCTCTTATAAATAGTCTCAAGTAATTGTAAAACACCAACACATCAGAACACAACATAGTTGTGAGATATCAATACAAAATTAGTGCGGCTTGTGGAGTAGGAATTTTCGAACCACGTAAATCTTTGTCTTTTGTGATTGTCGTTTATTTTCTTATTCTTGTTTATTCACTTTGGGTTTTGCATATCAGAGCCTAGGTTTTCAGGCGAGTGGGAGCGATGGCAGAAGAAGGGAAAGTAAAGATTGACAAATTGGATGGCAAAGGTAAAGTAAAGTTAAAATACTCCTATACATGGAATCCGACCCGGTCCGGGTTTTTTCACGGTTTGGACCGGACCAGAACGAAAACCAATTTTTTTATCGAACTGGTTCTACGCGGTTCAGTCTGGGTGTTGGATCGATGGACCTGGCCCAGTCCAATTTACAGGTCTAGACTGTTAGTATTAGTGCTCTAGAGACAATACTTTTATGTTTTAAAGAAAACATTTTATTATTATAAATTATATTTTATTGATTATTGTTATTATTGTTATTATGTCTTTATTTACTGCGTTATAAATGTTAGCATAATAAATGTCCTTGGAATTATGATACGTATTCGATATCTTTAAGTATGTGACTTAAAAATGAGATTATATGAATAGTATCTTTATTCCTAAATATCCCTAGTCGAGTGTTATTATTTAAGGACAATAATAATGCACAAAGAGTAGTATTTTTGTTGACTGATGACCACATCTCATTGGTCATAGGTATTGTAACAGCCCCAAATCCGGGGTCAGGGATTTAGAGTAGTCACGATCCACTTACTTCTTGCCTTGCCTGCTTTACTCGCAATAGACACAATTCAGCTGCTTATGACCCCACAATGTATATAACTCTCTCACACACACACGGGTTAGAGCCTCAGAAACGACACAATTACAACCATTGCGGAATAAATAATCTTTATTACAATACCCAAATGTCTTTTGAATTTGCTACTGATACAACTCCTAAGTAATGGTACATTACCAACTTAGCCTTGTAATACTCATCACCCTCTCATACCATTCATAACTATACATAAGATGAATACCAAAAGCTCCAGCTTGATCTGACTGGGTCACACTACTTCCAGGATCACTGCTAGAAACTGCTCATGAGAATGCCTTGTGCTTACCACTCGCCTGAGGGATGTGCGCTGAATCCTTGGTATCCTACTTCGCTGCTATATAATATTTATAAAACAATAGCAAGAGTGAGCGATAACTCAGCAAGGTAATAAAAGTATGGCATAATCCTGCCTTTAACTCAACCCAGAATAAAGCGGGTATAAGACAATAATTTGTCAAAATATCTCGATACTAAAATTATTTCCTTATCGGAATGTATTCCAAAAACAGTACCATTGTTGTATTTCAAATATCATTTCATAATATTTCTGCAAAATTTTACTATATTATGAACAAAGTTCTAGTATAATATAAAAGATGAGGTTTCAAAGTAAACCAATATAACCTTTCCGAAAGATATTTGCTATGTAAGTAGAATATCAACATATAACTTAAAAGATGAAGTTATAAGGTGATTCAGTATAAACAACTCCCTTACCATAACTCATGTTATGTAAGGTATCCACAGAGTCATATGATATAAAAGATGAAGTTACGAGGAAAATTTCATATAATGCCCCGTAACCCAAAATCCACTTATGCATATATAATCTGAGTAAGGTTTCCTCAGAGTCATAACTCATAAAATAAAAGATGAAGTTGCAAGGATTTATTGTAACTTCATTTTTAAACACTTTTTAACCCCCTGCCAACATGATCGGTTCGTCACCCCAATACTTGTTGCACGAATATCCAAAATTGGATGATGAACCAATACTGGAGTAATCACCGCACCAGTTGTCCCAACCTCACTATGATCAGTAGCAGGTCGTACAATTAAAAATGTTTTCTACATGTAGATGGAAGAACACGACAGCCTGACATTGTCTACCGCCTTTATGGATCTCCCGGCCCATTTGGGGCAATAAAAAATGGATGGGTCGGCGCAAATCGACCTCTTATACCGCTCCTAGTTCGGATGAAATCCATGACTCTGAAACGTAAAGATCGTCCTCCTTTCCCCAAGTGTAATACTTGTTGATACGACTCCACTAAGTAGTTATATCTAGGTTGGAAAGGAAGATTCTCCAATATTTCCCAAGCTATTGCTTGTTAATGGATATCGACTTGTTCCATCAATGTACCCCTCGATCGTTGAGGTGGTAACACAACATTTGACTTGCAACAATTAAATTGCTCCGAGAAAATATCTGTCCCCTTACAGTTTTGAGTTGAGAGTTTAAAATGAGTAGCAGTCACTTAAATCAGGTTTCCCATATTTTTGGTGGTTGAGCGAGTATTTAAATCCTTTTAAAAGATAGATTTAAATGGAAAAACAGTGTTTGGGAACCTCCCCTTGATTTAAAATAATTAATAGTACAGCTTAGAATATCCTTCGTAATTATTGAAGGTCGAGGATAAACTTTAAATAATACAACTCATTTTAAAACGTGTTAAAAGTATTTAATAAATAATCGAATAATATTTATTAAATAAATAAACCTTAAACGAATATTCAAAAATAATATTTATTAAATAAATAATGATTGAATGAATATTCAAAATAATATTCATCAAATAATTAAGGATTAAATGAATATTCAAAATAATATCCATTAAATAATTAAACCTTAAATGAATATTCAAAAATAATATTCATTAAATAAATAATCATCGAATAACAGTTACCCGGTATCTAGCTTATAAGCCAATTACCAAATCATTTCCAAGTAATAAATACTTTCCGGAACATAAATAATGATTATTAATAATATTCCTCAAGATGAATAGTACTCTGCCGCTGGAATCCCTCTGGGTTTCCACGACTATCTATATAACAAAACAAAATCGGCTCCCGGTCTAGAGTCGAAACAATAAACATGCTCTTATCTATAGAGCTACAAGGTATACCGGTTCATAAGTACATTATCTCAAAGCTCGTATAATATCCAAAAGTCAAATTCTATTTAACACGATATAATCATTTATCTCAAAACTATACAACACTATACATGACAAAAGCAGTATTATATAATTAATACTCCAAAGTTTGGATTTAGAAAACTTGCATCATCAGGAAATCAAACATTTTGATAAGTGGAATATAGTATTAGAAAACTTTCCACAATACTCGCAACAAAAGAGTTGATATATAATTTGGAATACGCGAGTATTGAACATTTGAAAATATACCTAATCTGAACAATAGAGTAAGGTTTAGTAAACTTGCCTGGAAATCCCGAAGTAGCAGTAAGTCTCAGGTTGGCCCAGTAATCTAGAATAAATACAAGGTTCAAGATTAATAACTTAACGCTTTCACCATACTAAGTATATACTAACTCAAGTACAAAGTTCACTTTCAAGTTAACTCTTTAAGATCCTTTACTCGAGCATGCTCGCTCACGCATTTTTATAAAATTGAAATTTAATCCTTTTAGCACGAAATCTTTTCGAGGGTCTTCCTGAACGTACCTAGCATGTTATCACAAAGTTTCACATTTTATTATGACCTCTAAGTGGTTCGATCATAGACTCAAAGTTGACTAAGTGGTGCGGTTTGGTTTTACGAACGCCTTACACTAAAACACATGTTTCTCCTAAACCGTTAATCGTAATGACATGATTCTTGCGCTCACATAAACTAGAAAAAAAGCTATACACACTCATGTTTATTACTGAACCAAAAGAGGCAGTTAGGTTTTCGGATTCTAGGCAGTTTTTAGAGTTATCGAAAATCGGGCATTACGACGGCTTAAAATCGAATAATCCAATTTTTAACCAACCCAAATAAGCATTCAACCAACACCCAAGACTCATATACACCATTCATCATCTTCCTCACTGCCTCAACAGGTCTTGGAGCTACAATACTTATTTTTCCGTTTTCATAACAACCACACAAGATTCATGCCTCTAAACAAGCATAACACATCAAAACTCCATTAAAACACAATATTCATCAAAGGGGTTTCCAAAGATTTATACCTTGGCTTGAAGCTTAGAAGTGCTCTAAAGACTTACAACTCTTAAACCTTGCTTAGAACATCCTTTGGAAGCCAAAACATCAAGAAACAAAATATGAAAACTAAGTTAGTAACTAATCATCCTAGAACACACCATCTTGTAAAAATCATATAAAATCGAAAAATAAGAGTTTCGTTCTCAAATCTTTTACCACACCTTCTGATCTTCAAGGGATTTCTTTTGAGTCCTATATCATCACCAGGGAATTCTTGAAGCTCTACTTATGGGCGTTTTAAGATCGATGGCAGAAATTGCCAAGAACAGGGCAGATTGGAATCTTCAACTTGGGGAAGATATTTGACTAGGCTACACCCCTTTTTTTGCCACCAAACTTTAGGCGTGGTCTTTACATAGAATGAGGAGGCTATGGTTAAAATATGGTGATTTATGGATGGATAGAAGTGGAGATATGAATTTTTCTTTGAGTTGTGTTCTTGTTTGGCAGATTGGAGAGCTCCTTGGAAGAGAAATGGTGGAGTGATTTTATGGTGAGTCATAGCATTTTGCCTCATCATCAAGACACATGTCAAGCAATGGGATGTCTGGGTGGCAAAGCAGCTTTACTAGTTTGTTTCTTTTCGCATGGAAGCTACTTGGTTGCTTACTTTGTGCACCAAGCTTGTCAAATACACTACTTCACTCGTTTAATCATACTTCGCTATGTATTCACTTTATCGTTTAATCTCGTTATAAAGTATCAGCGGTTTCCGTTCTAAATTCTCAAATAAAATATAATAAAATTCCAAAATATTAAATCCTCAAATCCTCAAATTTAATATCTCATTTCTTGATTATAGTAATATATAATTCACTGCCCGGTCAAATACTACACCAAAATAAAATTTGGAATTTCTGAATTCCGATCGTCTTTGCATACACTTATTTACTCCGCAGATCACTAATATGACTTCGGAATATCCACACTACGTCTCGTACATAGGTGGTGTTCACACAAAATCACGCAAGCGTACGCGGTCACAAATAATATACGAATAAGTAGAGTTCGTTCCCACAGAGACTACTTTGGTTACTATAGTTATGCACTTATGCAACAATGTATGGCTATTGTTCAATGCTAAGACAAGTGTCAAAGTTGTGTTTTGATTAACTAAATTAACTAATTGACGCAACAAGATTATAATTAACTAAAGAGATTGTTGTTGAATTACTTATGAGAATAAAACATGGGATACTAACTTCATTAAATACTTCATTCAGAGTCTTTTGTCTTTAATCAATGCATGTGACGGTTGTGACAACTAATCGGATAACACGAAATCAGTACACGCTACCTTTCAGTATACGTATACCAAACCACTCAACATCCACAAAAGAGATAGAAGTTGGGCAGACACCAATTATGCTTAGACCTTATATGTCTATAAGATTTAAAAACATAACGGTTTAACGAGCAAGTTATCCATTCAGATTACATAGGGTAGGTAAGATGGTTAAAATTACCTACGAATCATGCATGACAAACATACATAAACCTATGCTAGCATGGCAAGTTCTAAATCTCTATATCCACTTTCGCAATCAATAGAGATTAACAAACAACTTAGATGTTAGCTAAGCATCCAAGAAGAATAAGAACAACCAAACTAGGTTATCAATAATTCATCACATACAAATATTTAAAACAATTAACTACTAAAATCCATAGATAAATCCGTTAGAATCCCACGACAATGATTAGTTCATAATCGAACCGTTCATCATCGTGGGTTCTGATGAAAACATGATAATAAATATGTCTGGAATACTAAATAAAAGTACTAGGGTTTATGAAGAAACAAACGAGAATCCAAAGTATCGCCTAATTAGAAGAATACAAAGATAAGATGAAAAGTAGATCTTCGTAATCAGCCGTCTTCTTGTTCTCCTCACCGGTGGATGGATAAGTATGAATGAATGTCAATGTATCAAGATATATGTCTCTGAAATCGTCCACCAATGGTTTATATAGGTCTCAGGGTTGACTGGTCTCTGCTGGTTTCCATATCAGAATTGAAATTGACTTTTCCAGCATTCCACCAAGCGCGGGCGCGGGCGCGCTTCCTAGGGCGCGGGCGCGCTTCACAGGATTCCACTAGGGCGCGGGCGCGCTTGTTTGGGCGCGGGTGCGCTTTACCCTCTAACAGATTTCTTCACTTCTCATTTTCTTGACTTTCCTCGCGCTCTCTCGTCTCGTAACTCCTAAGTTTTCACAAGGAAGTTCAATCACCACCGTATAACCAACTTAGCTCCACAACTCTGCTAACGAAACAACTCTGCACAATCTAACACAAAACACATTAAAAACACCACGTACTTGAGTACAAACATTCAATTTAAGCCGTTTTAGAGCGTTCCAAGTAGATATGAAATCCACTTATCACACCCCCAAACTTAAACCGATGCTTGTCCTCAAGCATAAACAGACTCTATATAATGCAATGTATGAATGCAACTAATATGCTAATGCAAACAATCCCCTCAAACTAACCATAACCAATCAACAAGCCAACATCTCAAGGAATGCAATCTTTCAAACAGAGTTCGACCAAATTCCCTTATACTAACCATACAAACACAGAAACGTGCGTGTGTGCAATGCTCATCAATATACTCTCAAACTAAATCAAGACCATATCATATTCTTCACCAAAACAACCACAAGCTTATAAACAGAATGAACTCTAGACACAAGAAACCACTAAAGACACCTCATAATCTATTTGAGTTAGACAGGAATTCATGCTTTATTACGACACACATGCTTATTTGACCGTGCAATGGCTGAGACCCCAAAAGGCTTATACAATAATACCCATGTAGCGAGCGTTAGGTTAGTGGATCCCAGACCGGAAAAGTCTTAGGTCACTAGGCACAAAGTCCCCTAGAACTTAATTGCTCAAGTATTAAAGAGATCAACCTGATCAATTCTGCATAAACACAGCTCTTCTTTTTTTTTCTTTTTTTTTCTATTTTTTTTTTAATTTCGGAATGAGTGCGCTTTGTTTTTTTCTCATCCCACCCTAGACTACTCATTTTTTACAATGAGCGGCTACTAGCCATTTGACGCCTAGCCTTCTTAACAACTAGCATGAAATCCCTGTTTTTCCCCAAACTTAGACTTACGTGCTTCTTTGTTTTCAAGAGAATAGACGAACATTCTAAATGCAAGCAAGTGATTAAATTCTAATATCCAAACAAGCATGGTCTGATCAAATTCAAAAGCAACCAATGAGACTTGTGAAATTAATTTGTTTCTGGCATGCAAGTCAATTCCTAGGAACTTAAATCAACCCTCTATTCATCACTAC
The DNA here is from genome assembly GCA_030848705.1 of Heracleum sosnowskyi. NCBI lineage: Eukaryota > Viridiplantae > Streptophyta > Magnoliopsida > Apiales > Apiaceae > Heracleum > Heracleum sosnowskyi. The sequence continues at coordinate 49,547,644 of CM061244.1, forward strand.
CACACTCCCATTAACATCGACTCACCAACAGAAATAGTCAAATCCTACGGGATCATGAAATATGCATGCTATGCAAATGCAACTAAATGGACTCACATAATATATATAAACAAATATGCAAACAAAATGCTCTATATGACATAAACATGCAAAGATATGGATGAACTAACTACATATGCAATATGAATCCTATATGAACACACACTAACATTCCTCGATTATCACCCCCAAACTTACAATATTCAATGTCCTCATTGAAGGTAATAACAAGGAAAGTGCAGAGAATACCTAATCATCAGCAGGACCACCCTCCTCAGGTGGTGTATCCGGTGGTGGATAAACAGAATCAGCTCCAAAGGTAGGCCAAGCAATATCAACTCCAGTGGCTCTGAATGCAGTACCCAACGCCTGAGGCGATTACTCTGCAAAGATGGGGTCACAAAACCACTTTTATTTCTATTTTTTTTTTACTTTTTTTTTCTTCTATGAATAGTACCTCAAGCGTGGGCGCGCTCCTGGGAGGCGCGGGCGCGCTCTACCTTCTATCCAGAAATATTTTTTTTCTATTTTTTTTTCAACACACAGAATAATACTATAACAATTGTGTGGGTTGCCTCCCACGAAGCGCTTGTTTTACGTCAATAAGCTTGACGTGATTCCGTTTTCATCCAGTCGCAAGAACGGTGAACGTCGACTCACGGTTCACCGTATTACCAACGTCATAATTCAGCCACTGACCATTAACCTTGAACGCTTCGTCCGGAAACTTATGGAAAATCTCTACTGCATCATGCGGAAATGCTGATTTAACCGTGATAGGCTCCGACCACCTTGACTTAAGCTTTCCTGAAAAAAATCTGAAGCGAGACTTGAAACACAGAACTAGCTGACCAGGCACAAATGAATGTTTCACCAACCCTCTTTCATGTCAGTCCTTAACCTTCTCCTTATATAGCCTGTTGCTCTCGTAGACTTTACCATACCTCAATTGATCCTGCAGTGGTTGGAGTTCAAGTGTAGGAGCTTCTTCCATAGATGGTTTAAGTCGCTCCTGAGAATTGTTCAGCTCTGCTAATCCAAGAGATTCGAATGGCGCATCAATTTTTCTTTTCCACGGAGGTGCATTCAACAACTGAAGTTGCTCTGCTCTTTCTTCGTCTTCCGTCTCAGAATCCCCTATCAGTACCTTCTCCAAAGTATCTGACTTCAGCGGTTGTTCAATCTCTGTATTGACGACAGAATCGACCATCTCCAATTTAAAGCACTCTTCTTCCTCAGTTGGAAATTTCATTGCCTTGAACACATTAAAAGTGACCTTCTGATTTTGAACCCTCATTGTAAGCTCTCCTTTCTGCACATCGATCAAAGTTCTGCCTGTAGCCAAAAATGGTCTTCCCAAGATAATCGGAATCTTCTTGTCTTCCTCAAAGTCCAGAATAACAAAATCAGCAGGAAAAATGAGCTTATCCACTCTAACCAAAACATCCTCCACTATACCCCTTGGATATGTGATCGACCGATCAGCCAGCTGTAAGGACATGTTTGTAGGTTTAGGCTCAGGTAAACCAAGTTGCATGAAGACAGACACCGGCATCAGATTAATACTAGCTCCCAAGTCACACAAGCACTTGTTGAAAGATAGGTTGCCGATAGTGCACGGTATGGTGAAACTCCCTGGATCCTTGAGTTTAGGAGGTAACTTCTGCTGTAGGATAGCACTGCATTCTTCTGTCAAAGCGACGGTTTCTAACTCCTCGAGTTTCAACTTCCGAGATAGAATACCCTTCATGAACTTTGCGTAGCTCGGCATTTGTTCTAGAGCTTCCGCAAAAGGTATATTGATATGCAACTTCTTGAAAACCTCCAGAAATTTAGCAAATTGCTTGTCCAACTTCTGCTTCTGAAGTCGTTTAGGGAATGGCGGAGGAGGATAGACCTCCTTGGTCTCTATACTTTGCTTCAGAGCAGATTTCTTAGTAGAATGGTCATGCTTTTCCACTTCGTTTCCCCCAAAACTTGCTTTTTCCTCTTTTTCTTCACTTTCTGGCAGAATGTCAGGCGCGGGCGCGGGCGCGCTCGAGCTTCTGCTGGGCATTCAAAATTTTTTCGTTTTCTGCCGTTTCTGAGTTCTGATCATTTGTAACCTTCCCAGATCGCAAGGTAACTGCCTTTACATGTTCCTTGACCTCTCTTTTGCTAGGATTAGCTTCCGTATCACTAGGGAGAGTTCCATGTGGTCTATTCAATAAGGCATTGGCAATCTGACCGATTTGATTCTCCAGAGTCTTGATTGAAACAGCTTGGCTCTTGCACATTAGCCTCAATTCCTCCAATTCAGATTTTTCATTAGATGATTGACCAGCATTGCCATGAGACGGTTTTTGAAACCCTGGTGGTTGATACGGTTGCCTTGGAGCATACTGCTGCTGAAAACCAGAAGAGTTGAATGGCTTAGCTCCAAATTGTTGACCTTGATACTGCTGATACGGCTGTTGCTGACCTCCCTGATTGTTACTGCAACTGAAGTTAGGATGGTTCCTGTTATTTGGATGATAGGTGTTAGGCACTGGCTGCTGTGGCCTCTGAAAATTGCTCACAAACTGTGCCGACTCACTAGATATGGCACACTGAGTCGTGTCATGTGCACCTGCACATAGCTCACACACACTAGCCACCTGCTGAACTCCATAGTTAGACAAAGAATCAACGTTCATAGACAAAACCTTTAACTGAGCTACTATTGCCGTAGCTGCATCCACTTCCAGAACTCCTGCTACCTTGCCTTATGATAACCTCTGAGTTGGATTCTGGTATTCATTAGCAGCCATCATCTCAATTAGCTCATAAGCTTTTTCGTAGCTTTTAGCCCAAAGAGCTCCACCTGATGCCGCGTCAAGCATTGGTCGTGATTGACCTCCCAGACCATTATAGAAACAATTGATCACCATCCAATCAGGCATTCCATGATGAGGACACTTCCTAAGCATCTCCTTGTAACGCTCCCAAGCTTCACATAAAGTTTCTCCATAATGTTGTGCAAACTGAGTAAGAGCATTCCTGATTGCTGCTGTTTTAGCCATCAGGAAGAATTTAGTGAGAAACTTCTGAGCAAGATCCTCCCACGTAGTAATAGAACCTGCTGGTAGAGAGTGCAACCAGCCCTTAGCCTTATCCCTCGGAGAAGATGGGAAAAGTCTCAGCTTCACAGCATCTTCCGACACTCCATTGAACTTGAAGGTGTCGCAAATCTCGATGAAATCCCTAATATGCATATTAGGATCTTCCGTTGGAGCACCCCCAAACTGAATTCTGTACCATCTGAATCGTGCCAGGCTTGATTTCAAAAGTGTTAGCTGCAATGGCTGGCCTGACAATGCTAGATTGAATGTCATTGATCTTTGGCTGAGAATAGTCCTTCAAAGCTTTCGTTTCTGCTACTGGTTCTCCCATAACTAGATTCAATTCAAGTGATTCCTTACGAGATTGAGAACGTGTTCGCATACACGCTCACTAAAGTATCTGAAACACACCAAACAAAGTGAAATTGATGAGTAAAATCCGAGTCAGTGAACGTTAACGACCACTGATGACAAGCACATAAACTATATAAATAACACCGAGTCCCCGGCAGCGGCGCCAAAAACTTGTTCACACAAAATCACGCAAGCGTACGCGGTCACAAGTAATATAAGAATAAGTAGAGTTCGTTCCCACAGAGACTACTTTGGTTACTATAGTTATGCACTTATGCAACAATGTATGGCTATTGTTCAATGCTAAGACAAGTGTCAAAGTTGTGTTTTGATTAACTAAATTAACTAATTGACGCAACAAGATTATAATTAACTAAAGAGATTGTTGTTGAATTACTTATGAGAATAAAACATGGGATACTAACTTCATTAAATACTTCATTCAGAGTCTTTTTTCTTTAATCAATGCATGTGACGGTTGTGACAACTAATCGGATAACACGAAATTAGTACACGCTACCTTTCAGTATACGTATACCAAACCACTCAACATCCACAAAAGAGATAGAAGTTGGGCAGACACCAATTATGCTTAGACCTTATATGTCTATAAGATTTGAAAACATAACGGTTTAACGAGCAAGTTATCCATTCAGATTACATAGGGCAGGTAAGATGGTTAAAATTACCTACGAATCATGCATGACAAACATACATAAACCTATGCTAGCATGGCAAGTTCTAAATCTCTATATCCACTTTCGCAATCAATAGAGATTAACAAACAACTTAGATGTTAGATACGCATCCAAGAAGAATAAGCACAACCAAACTAGGTTATCAATAATTCATCACATACAAATCTTTAAAACAATTAACTACTAAAATCCATAGATAAATCCGTTAGAATCCCACGACAATGATTAGTTCATAATCGAACCGTTCATCATCGGGGGTTCTGATGAAAACATGATAATAAATATGTCTGGAATACTAAATAAAAGTACTAGGGTTTATGAAGAAACAAACGAGAATCCAAACTATCGCCTAATTAGAAGAATACAAAGATAAGATGAAAAGTAGATCTTCGTAATCAGCCGTCTTCTTGTTCTCCTCACCGGTGGATGGATAAGTATGAATGAATGTCAATGTATCAAGATATATGTCTCTGAAATCGTCCACCAATGGTTTATATAGGTCTCAGGGTTGACTGGTCTCTGCTGGTTTCCATATCAGAATTGAAATTGACTTTTCCAGCATTCCACCAAGCGTGGGCGCGCTTCCTAGGGCGCGGGCGCGCTTCACAGGATTAAACTAGGGCGCGGGCTCGCTTGTTTGGGCGCTGGCGCGCTTGACCCTCTGACAGATTTCTTCACTTCTCATTTTCTTGACTTTCCTCGCGCTCTCTCGTCTCATAACTCCTAAGTTTTCACAAGGAAGTTCAATCACCACTGTATAACCAACTTAGCTCCACAACTCTGCTAACGAAACAACTCTGCACAATCTAACACAAAACACATTAAAAACACCACGTACTTGAGTACAAACAATCAATTTAAGCCGTTTTAGAGCGTTCCAAGTAGATATGAAATCCACCTATCAGGTGGCATGAAAAATTTTCTTAATCCTCAAAATTACTATTCATCCACCAAATTCACTATTCACTGATGCAGTTAATCATAATAAGAAAAGTTTTAATTTTACCAAAAATTCGGGTTATTACAGTCTCCCCTCCTTAAAAGGATTCCGTCCCGGAATCAGCTTAGGAATAACTGGGGGTACTTCTCTCCCATTGCACTTTCTAACTCCCAAGTGGATTCTTCCACTTCTTGATTTTCCACAAACCTCTCACTAGCTTGGCAACCTTGTCTCTTAGCACTTGCTCTTTTCTATATGTGATTTCCACAAGTTGTTCTTTGTAAGTCAGACCAGGTTGTATATCTACCTGCTCGTACTCTAACATATGTCGGGCATCTATAGTATACTGACGTAGCATTGACACATGAACCCCGTTATGACCATTCTACAAGTTTGGGGGGGGGGGGTAAGGCTGGCTCGTAGGCCACCTTCCTTACGCGTTTTAAAATCTCAGATGGCCCAATGAATCTCGGGCTCAACTCCCCTTTCTTTCCAAATCTCATTAATTCCTTCCACGAGGATATCTTTTAGCATCACGAATCTCTAACCTCATATTCTCTATCTTGTTTGTACAGAAAATACACCAACATAAACTTGCTTGTCTTCATCAACATGCCATTTAGCTTATCAATAGCAGTACTATCTTTATACTCGCGGGCTTAGTCCGTATACTTTCTCTGTCTGTCTTGGCTATCACTAGCCGCTTGTTGGTGAAATCTTTTGTCTTTCTAGTTTGTTGGACTAACTTGGGTTTTGTGTAAAATTTCATCCTTTAATTCCCGATTATTCGGAATCCATCTCTGTCTCATTTTAATTAAGGGTATCGGCCACCACATTGGCCTTCCCCGGATGGTAGTGTATCTCACAGTCATAATCCTAGGTCAATTCTAGCCATTTCTCCATCTCATGTTATCTACTATCCCGGATAACTCAAAGCCAATTCATTACATTCCATAAAAATTTGTTGGTGCATTAGTCAACCCAAAATAACCTCGCTGAAAACTCGAAATGTCTATTCCTAGTACAAATTACAGTCTTGGGTATATCCTCGGATTTAACTTCCAACTGGTGATATCCAGTTCTTAAATAAATTTGGAAATACACAGCGTTCTTCCGCTGATCAAACAATCATTTACAAGGGTACCTACTCTCCATGTCGAACTCATTCAACTCTCGAGGTTCGATGCATAATCTTGTGCTAACATCTTTCTCTCTTACAACAACATCGGGCTCTCCACGGTGGTACACTGGGTCTTATCATATTCTTGCCCAGTAATTCTTATAACTGAGTCGCTAACTCTTTCATTACCACTGAGGCTAACAGGAGATGCGGCACTATAACCTGAATACTCGTTATTCATTCTCATGTCATCCCAATCGATATTTGGTAGCGCATTAAGATCTTGTACAGCCTCCCAAAACCACTGTAGTTTCCTTTATACTTGGTGTCTCTTTTCTTGGCGTCAACCATAAGAGCTAATTAAGCCTCGTATCTCTGGCGTAATAGTTTCTTAGTCTGAACTATATTCAAGAATCTCTGAATCTGTCTCCATCCTTTATTTATTACTCTCTCTCCCTTACAATCAGTCTGGGCTCCATTGGGTGTCAACCAACCCATCCTTATTATAATATCAACTTCTCCCAACTTGAAAGGAATCAGGTCTATCAAAAGTGTCGACCTCATATTTCTAGTTCACAACCTGGATGTACCAGTCTTATGGGAAAATCCCTTGATTGACTATTTCTACTTGTAATTATTCCCTTAGAGGCTCGGCCTTAAGGTTTAATTGTCATGCAACTTCTTGATATACAACGATACATTAGCTCTATCTAAATAGTATAGAAGGGTACTTGTTATTTAAAGGTCCTGACAGTGGGCTGCTTGTTGGAGGTAGCCCTGGTTGAAACCTACTGGCTTTCTTTTCTTCTATGTTCACAAACTCCGGTACATCATAGGGTTATTCATCATAGGGTTATTCATTATTTGAAGAAAAGTGGTGAGGTATCATCATAGGGTTATTCATTATTTGAAGAAAAGTGGAAGCTTGAATAACAACATTTGACAGGGCTTCGAAAACCTGAAAGTAGGCATCGTGACAGCCTCTAACACAATTGAAATTAAATATGATTTAACACAAGTGTTATAAAATAACTTCGAAGAGGGAATATACCCTTTATCAGAATTCTTTCTTGGAGAGAGGTCAAGATAGATCATAGATTGGGGAGGTACCCCACATAATTTGCAAATGGGGAGGGTACGACCAAGGTCTCTACGGATGCCCCTTTTTGTCGGCTCCTCTAATGGATAATCGTTCAATTCCAAAGCTTTTCTTTTCCACGCACCCTAAGGTGTTCGATACTTACGTCATTGCCGACTTATAATAGTCGCTAAGAATTCAACCATCAACACTTACAATCGCAGGGAGTTCTATTCGACTCGGCGCAAGCATCTCAAGCAAGCGTTCTATCGTAAGAGGACTTCGATACCGGTGTCGCCCATAGCAACGACGAATTCCATATGTCAACTGGGTGGTACCCTGGAAGATCGTTAGAATCTACAAGCTTAAACCCAATTACTATTATAACCGTTTTCATACCAAACATTTCCTTTCTTGTATCAATCCCGGATGCTACATAAGCTTAACACTTGTGGCATAACAGCCTTTTTATTTAAGTCTTTCCCAGACTTTCTTAGTCCGTCTTGATTCTTTAAATATATCTCGTTTTGGCGCACTCGTGTTACAATGACACCTTGCGTAGTACGTACATACAAAAAAAATCTTGCTCGAGGTAATAAAATGCCTCAGTACCGTATTAAACACCTTCCTTGGTGGAATCGCTGATCGTGGGGAGTTAAACCCCATAAATAAGTTAATGCCTCTACTAGTTAAGGTAACTAAGTACCCTTAATCATAGATGAAGTTTGAACGTCTTAGTTCTTACGTATGTTGCCTCCCTAGGCACTGCAACAGACTACGAGTAACGGGTCTCGTTCAAGTCGAATCTTTCCACCGGTATTGGCTATTCTGCCTCTACCTCTTCTTCTTTGGAGACTCTACCCCATTTCTTCGTCATATCTCTCGTTGAATCATATCGATTCTAAACTCTCGTATCGGCACTTATTTGACCTCTGAAGGTTCGTCCGGTCCTATTGTACGACCTCAAGTAACATACCACATCTTTATCAATCAACACGTTCTCTACAAGTCTCTTTCCTTGACCCACCATGGGGTCTTCCTTTATCGGGTCTCGTCCATTTCAAGGAACGCATCATCAATTGCCTACTCGAAGGCCTCGGGGTCTGGTATCTCAGAATCCCATCAATCTATAACTCATACGAATCGAGGTCACTAACCATGAAGTCCTAAATACGGTTTCCCAGAAGAAGTCCCCTCTCGGGCTTCATCTTAAACAGTCAGGGTCATGTCCTCTAACTCGACTACAAACTCAATTTGAGCTCTAGATGTTCTTATCATTATTAAGGGTATTGTAAGACTCGATCTCCTATCGTTTCTGAGGACGGTAACCTAACTCTCTGATACCATTTTTGTAACAGCCCCAAATCCGGGGTCAGGGATTTAGAGTAGTCACGATCCACTTACTTCTTGCCTTGCCTGCTTTACTCGCAATAGACACAATTCATCTGCTTATGACCCCACAATGTATATAACTCTCTCTCACACACACACAGGTTAGAGTCTCAGAAACGACACAATTACAACCATTGCAGAATAAATAATCTTTATTACAATACCCAAATGTCTTTTGAATTTGCTACTGATACAACTCCTAAGTAATGGTACATTACCAACTTAGCCTTGTAATACTCACCACCCTCTCATACCATTCATATCTATACATAAGATGAATACCAAAAGCTCCAGCTTGATCTGACTGGGTCACACTACTTCCAGGATCACTGCTAGAAACTGCTCATGAGAATGCCTTGCGCTTACCACTCGCCTGAGGGATGTGCGCTGAATCCTTGGTATCCTACTTCGCTGCTATATAATATTTATAAAACAATAGCAAGAGTGAGCGATAGCTCAGCAAGCTAATAAAAGTATGGCATAATCCTGCCTTTAACTCAACCCGGAATAAAGCGGGTATAAGACAATAATTTGTCAAAATATCTCGATACTGAAATTATTTCCTTATCGGAATGTATTCCAAAAACAGTACCATTGTTGTATTTCAAATATCATTTCATAATATTTCTGCAAAATTTTACTATATTATGTACAAAGTTCTAGTATAATATAAAAGATGAGGTTTCAAAGTAAACCAATATAACCTTTCCGAAAGATATCTGCTATGTAAGTAGAATATCAACATATAACTTAAAAGATGAAGTTATAAGGTGATTCAGTATAAACAACTCCCTTACCATAACTCATGTTATGTAAGGTATCCACAGAGTCATATGATATAAAAGATGAAGTTACGAGGAAAATTTCATATAATGCTCCGTAACCCAAAATCCACTTATGCATATATAATCTGAGTAAGGTTTCCTCAGAGTCATAACTCATAAAATAAAAGATGAAGTTGCAAGGATTTATTGTAACTTCATTTTTAAACACTTTTTAACCCCCTGCCAACATGATCGGTTTGTCACCCCAATACCTGTTGCAGGAATATCCAAAATTGGATGATGAACCAATACTGGAGTAATCACCGCGCCAGTTGTCCCAACCTCACTATGATCAGTAGCAGGTCGTACAACTAAAAATGTTTTCTACATGTAGATGGAAGAACACGACAGCCTGACATTGTCTACCGCCTTTCTGGATCTCCCGGCCCATTTGGGGCAATAAAAAATGGATGGGTCGGCGCAACTCGACCTCTTATACCGCTCCTAGTTCGGATGAAATCCATGACTCTGAAACGTAAAGATCGTCCTCCTTTCCCCAAGTGTAATACTTGTTGATACGACTCCACTAAGTAGTTATATCTAGGTTGGAAAGGAAGATTCTCCAATATTTCCCAAGCTATTGCTTGTTAATGGATATCGACTTGTTCCATCAATGTACCCCTCGATCGTTGAGGTGGTAACACAACATTTGACTTGCAGCAATTAAATTGCTCCGAGAAAATATCTGTCCCCTGACAGTTTTGAGTTGAGAGTTTAAAATGAGTAGCAGTCACTTAAATCAGGTTTCCCATATTTTTGGTAGTTGAGAGAGTATTTAAATCCTCTTAAAAGATAGATTTAAATGGAAAAACAGTGTTTGGGAACCTCCCCTTGATTTAAAATAATTAATAGTACAGCTTAGAATATCCTCGTAATTATTGAAGGTCGAGGATAAACTTTAAATAATACAACTCATTTTAAAACGTGTTAAAAGTATTTAATAAATAATCGAATAATATTTATTAAATAAATAAACCTTAAACGAATATTCAAAAATAATATTTATTAAATAAATAATGATTGAATGAATATTCAAAATAATATTCATTAAATAAATAAGGATTAAATGAATATTCAAAATAATATCCATTAAATAAATAAACCTTAAATGAATATTCAAAAATAATATTCATTAAATAAATAATCATCGAATAACAGTTACCCGATATCTAGCTTATAAGCCAATTACCAAATCATTTCCAAGTAATAAATACTTTCCGGAACATAAATAATGATTATTAATAATATTCCTCAAGATGAATAGTACTCTGCCGCTGGAATCCCTCCGGGTTTCCACGACTATCTATATAACAAAAAAAAATCGACTCCCGGTCTAGAGTCGAAACAATAAACATGCTCTTATCTATAGAGCTACAAGGTATACCGGTTCATAAGTACATTATCTCAAAGCTCATATAATATCCAAAAGTCAAATTCTATTTAACACGTTATAATCATTTATCTCAAAACTATACAACACTATACATGGCAAAAGCAGTATTATATAATTAATACTCCAAAGTATGGATTTATAAAACTTGCATCATCAGGAAATCAAACATTTTGATAAGTGGATTATAGTATTAGAAAACTTTCCACAATACTCGCAACAAAAGAGTTGATATATAATTTGGAATACGCAAGTATTGAACATTTGAAAATATACCTACTCTGAACAATAGAGTAAGGTTTAGTAAACTTGCCTGGAAATCCCGAAGTAGCAGTAAGTCTCAGGTTGGCCCAGTAATCTAGAATAAATACAAGGTTCAAGATTAATAACTTAACGCTTTCACCATACTAAGTATATACTAACTCAAGTACAAAGTTCACTTTCAAGTTAACTCCTTAAGATCCTTTACTCGAGCATGCTCGCTCACGCATTTTTATAAAATTGAAATTTAATCCTTTTATCACGAAATCTTTTCGAGGGTCTTCCTGAACGTACCTAGCATGTTATCACAAAGTTTCACATTTTATTATGACCTCTAAGTGGTTCGATCATAGCCTCAAAGTTGACTAAGTGGTGCGGTTTGGTTTTACGAACGCCTTACACTAAAACACATGTTTCTCCTAAACCGTTAATCGTAATGACATGATTCTTGCGCTCACGTAAACTAGAAACAAAGCTCTACACACTCATTTTCATCACTGAACCAAAAGAGGCATTTAGGTTTTCGGATTCTAGGCAGTTTTTAGAGTTATCGAAAATCGGGCATTACGACGGCTTAAAATCGAATAATCCAATTTTTAACCAACCCAAATAAGCATTCAACCAACACCCAAGACTCATATACACCATTCATCATCTTCCTCACTGCCTCAACAGGTCTTGGAGCTACAATACTTATTTTTCCGTTTTCATAACAACCACACAAGATTCATGCCTCTAAACATGCATACCACATCAAAACTCCATTAAAACACAATATTCATCAAAGGGGTTTCCAAAGATTTATACCTTGGCTTGAAGCTTAGAAGTGCTCTAAAGACTTTACAACTCTTAAACCTTGCTTAGAACATCCTTTGGAAGCCAAAACATCAAGAAACAAAATATGAAAACTAAGTTAGTAACTAATCATCCTAGAACACACCATCTTGTAAAAATCATATAAAATCGAAAAATAAGAGTTTCGTTCTCAAATCTTTTACCAAACCTTTGGATATTCAAGGGCTTTCTTTTGAGTCCTAGATCATCACCAGGGAATGCTTGAATCTCTACTTATGGGCGTTTTAAGATCGATGGCAGAAACTGCCAGGAACAGGGCAGATTAGAATCTTCAACTTCGGGAAGGGATTTGACTAGGCTATACCCCTTTGTTTGCCACCAAACTTTAGGCGTGGTCTTTACATAGAATGAGGAGGCTATGGTTAAACTATGGTGATTTATGGATGGATAGAAGTGGAGATATGAATTTTTCTTTGAGTTGTGTTCTTGTTTGGCAGATTGGAGAGCTCCTTGGAAGAGAAATGGTGGAGTGGTTTTATGGTGAGTCATAGCATTTTGCCTCATCATCAAGACACATGTCAAGCAATGGGATGTCTGGGTGGCAAAACAGCTTTACTAGTTTGTTTCTTTTCACATGGAAGCTACTTGGTTGCTTCCTTTGTGCACCAAGCTTGTCCAATACATTACTTCACTCGTTTAATCATACTTCGCTATGTATTCACTTTATCGTTTAATCTCGTTATAAAGTATCAACGGTTTCCGTTCTAAATTCTCAAATAAAATATAATAAAATTCCAAAATATTAAATCCTCAAATCCTCAAATCCTCAAATTTAATATCTCATTTCTTGATTATAGTAATATATAATTCACTGCCCGGTCAAATACTACACCAAAATAAAATTTGGAATTTTTGAATTCCGATCATCTTTGCATACACTTATTTACTCCGCAGATCACTAATATGACTTCGGAATATTCACACTACGTCTCGTACATAGGTGGCATGTAATTTTTTCTTAATCCTCAAAATCACTATTCATCCACCAAATTCACTATTCACTGATGCACTTAATCATAATTAGAAAAGTTTTAATTTTACCAAAAATTCGGGTTATTACAGATATGGTGATACTAAAGTCAAAACATAGGTGCATGTAAGAATACATGACACTGGATTAACCCGCCGTGAGATTACACATGTTAATAGTGTCATAAGTAATTCTCACTGTGATAATGGTGTAATGATCCTTAGACCTGAAATCATTATATTTTTATACGAGAATTAATATAATTTGATTACATTAAAAGTTACCTTTGACCGGGTGATGATAAAAGTGGACATTGGGTATATTATGAATCGTATGAGAAATATGAATGATCTAGATGGGATTTAACCCTCCTAATTTTTGGAGCGATATTATTGGCCTCTTGTTTGAGTGAGACTAAGAAATGCACGGCCGTGCTCAAATGTTGATTTGATTTATTAGTCTACTCATTGATCAAGAAAACTAAGATTAAATTATGAAGAGGATGACACATTACATGCCTCGAGTTTAATCTATAATATTAAGGTTAAAGGGATTATATTACATGGAACATTATTCACGAAAGGCTTAATCGAATCACTGATTTAATTATTATTACTTGGGTGGCAATGATGTATTACTAGATGCCGCTCATTGTTTACAATTTTAATTAGTTATTAAAATTGTTAGCAACGTAATAATTACCTACAGGGTCACACACAAAGAACGCTTGAAGGAGAAATAATTTAAATTATGAATTTAAATTTAAATAAGTAATTTATTCTATTTATAATATTAATTAAGTATGACTTGATTAATTAATTAAATAGAAAATGGAATTACTTAAACTAATTCTGAAATTAGTTATTAATTAATTAAGTGCGACTTAATTAAATAATAAATTGGAATTTCGGATTAGTATTTTATTATAATTGGTTTATAATTAGAAAACTTATTTTCCTCTCTATATAAACTCTCAAAGAGGGCTGATTTTAATGTGGAAAAACGTTTTTATATCAAAACCCTAGCCGCTTATGAGAGCAAGAAAAGAGAGAGAGAAAGAAGCAGTTTTTGGGTGCTAGTACACATCAATCCTTCAAGAAAAGCGTTCGTGTGGATACCGTAGAGCGTAGATCGCGAGAGCGGGATACGTGGTGATTGAACAAGCTTTGGATCTCCATTAATCTTACATTAATGAACTGTTAAAGCTTCTTAAGGTATTTGTTCTTAACCTCCGAATTAAATCTTTTGTTTTCGCATGGATCCTGCGGAGGGGTTTCGAATTTTGATTTATTTTTACGTTTTCCGTTGCGTTTATGTGCTCGAAACCCTTCATAGACTGGATTGTTATTCAGCCCTATATGTATATACACAAAATTTAAGCCCACATCTAGAAATGAGGTATGATATATCATATAATGTGTAGTTGTATGCAGTATAGTTATATATATTTAAATTATTAAACAAAATTTGTAACTTAAATTGGGTTGGGTAGGGTTGGTCGAGAAAATATAAAACTGATAGCCGATAAAAAATATACTCAATTGGGTTGAAAAGATTTCAAATAGATATAAATAGGATGGGTAGGAGTTTTATATTATTTTCAGCCAACCCTACCCAACCCGATTTAAGTTACAATTTTTTTTTCAATAATAAAAATATATCTCTCTATATTATAGACAATTAAGTTTAAAAGTGTACAACTTACCAAAAAAATAATTTTAAAAATGTACAAATATGTATATATATAAAAATAGACCGACAACTTCAGGATTCACCTTTACGGTAGAGATGCTATGATATGTTAATGGTATAATCTTACATAAATGGCGAAGCTTATATGTTATAAATATACTATATATTCATCAAAATTATATTAATTTACATACTTCCATGTTATACGATACTAGCTTAAAACTCGTGCGATGCACGAATTGTTTTTAATAATTGTTATTTTATTATTCATGTTTTGATATTTTATTAATTGTATTTGCGGAAAAAAATAAGTTTGCATGTTAAAATAGGTAATTTTTTTAAATAATTAAAATCTTTAAAATCTGTTTTAAAATAAATAAGTAAGGCTTTTAATGTGATATTTTTGGAAAAGAAGGAATTTTAGTAAGAAAAAAAAATAGAAAATGTAACATGTTTTAATTGAAAAAGGTAAGGCTTTGACTATGATATTTTTTGGAAAAATGATTGAAAAAGGTAAGGCTTTGACCATGTTAATTTTTGGAAAAAAGGAGGGGTTTTAGTAAGAAAAAAATAGAAAATTAGGTAACTTGTTTTAATTGAAAAAGGTAATTGCCCGTGATATTTTTGGAAAATGAAAAGATTTTGTTATAAAAAATAGAAAAAGTAATGTGTTTTAGTTTAAAAAGATATTTGATTATAGGTAGATTATATTATTATTTAATAATATTTTTATAGATAAGTAATTGCAATTAAGTAAAATCACGAAGTACCAAAAAACTGATAGTGTACCGACCAAACTTTTAAGATTATTATTTAATAATTTTTTTAATAAATAAGTAAGAGTAATTAGGTAAATACAATTACGATCAACCAAACTTTTAATGTTTCGTCTAATATATTATAGTATATAGTATAGATATAGCTTAAAACCCGTGCAATGCACAATTTTTTTTATAGTTGTTATTTTATAATTTATGTTTTAATATTTTATTAATTACATTTGTTAATTAAATAAGTAGACATGTTAAAATAGGTAATTTTTTTAAATAATTAAAAGCATTAAAATAGATTTTAAAATAAATAGGTAAGGGTTTGTCCGTGATATATTTTGGAAAATGAGGGATTTTAGTAAGAAAAAATAGAAAATGTAACATATTTTAGTCGAAAATGTAATTACCCATGATATTTTTAGAAAATGAGGGGATTTTGTTACGAAAAATAGAAAAGTAATTTGTTTTAGCTAAAAAAGGTAATTAATATTTAATGTAATTATTATTTTAAATAATTAAAAACAATAAAAGAGTTTTTAAAATAAATAATTAAGGGTTTGCCCGTGATATTTTTGGAAAAAGAGGAATTTTAGTAAGAAAAAATAGAAAATGTAATATTTTTTAGTTGAAAAAGGTAATTGCCCGTGATATTTTTGGAAAAGGACGGGATTTTGTTAGCAAAATAGAAAAATAATGTGTTTTTAGCAGAAAAAGGAAATTATTATTTAATATTTTTTTATAGATAAGTAAGGTTAATTAAGTAAAATCACGAAATACCAAAAAACTGGTACCAAAAAAGAGGTACCGTATCGACCAAACTTTTAATATTTCATCTTTAATAATATAGTATAAATGTGAACTTAAAACTAAGAGATTTTATGACATGTTCACGATTTAGTCTTACATATGTGCCCAATTTTATATTTTAAAAATACACTGTTATTTTATTAAAAAACATGAGTTTAAATAAGTCCATGTGATATACAGATAACTATATTAAAATAATCAATTGTTGAATTTGATAAAATTCTTTTCACATCATTTGAAGTTAAATTAATATTTTGACAATTAAAAATAATCATTTAATCTTTATACTATTGAAATTTATCCAAATGAAATCTTATTAAATTAAAAAACATTTAAAAAAATATTATACAAGTATAAGATAAATCCAAAATATTTTGTTTTAACCACATTTTAATTATAAAACTATTTCAATATATATATATATTTGTGCGGAAAATAATTTCAACATATAAATAGGACTTTTACGCTAGTTAAAATATAAACAATGAAATATTGAGACATTTTATCACACTCCTAACATATTTTATTTTCCAACTTAAATTGATTTCTTATTTTAATATTGAAACAAATGTCTGGTTATAACTCAGAATCAAATTTCCATTTAGCTATCACTTATCAGTTATCATCATCACACTTCAAGTCAAACTAGAGAAATACAAAATACAAATTAGACAAACAGAAAAAATATATAAAATGAAAAATACATGTGATTGAATTAGGGTTCCCAATTTTATTCCCAAAAATCTCAATTCACTCGTCGTGAATCAAATTCCCTTCACCTCCTACCCAATTTCCGATTCAAAAACACCATCTTCTTCAGCTCCTCTGTTATACATACACAATTCGATACATACAAACACCTATGTATACACTTCATTTTGTTTTGTAATTTTTCACAATTAGGGTTCAAGAGCATTATATTTTTCAATTCAGCTCGCGAATTTGCATTTTATCGAAAAAAGAACACGTGGGTCTGAGGAATTTTGCGATAAATTTGAGAAATTTTAGGGTTAGGGTTTGAAGAGTAGTTGATGATATGAGTAGGTTATCATTTAGGCCTCGTCCTTTAGATATACATAAAAAGCTTCCCATTGTTAAAAATTTCAAAGATTTTGAAGATGATGACACCCCGTCTTCAACTCGTAATCATATGCTTCGTCTTACTGCTGAACCTGATATTGAGGTAGCTTGCGTGTTGTTTTAATGTTGTTTGTATTGAATTATGTGAATTATGTTTGGGTTGTGTTAGTTAGGAGTGTAATTTGGTTATTTATTAGTAATGTGGTAGGTTTTAGTAGTCAATGTGTTATTTTACTTGGGTTTGCTTAATGCGGGGTGGCAAGTTTGGGTATCGCTTGGGTAGTGTTCGTAACATGCGTGGATAATTAAATGAATGGTATCGTGGATAATTAAATGAACAATATCTTGGTAAATTAGTTATTAGGGAATTTTGGGTTTTGGCTTGTGTTCTAAAATGCGTTTGGATAATTAAATGAATAGTATCTTGATAAACCAGTTATTACGGGATGTATTCGGGTATATGAGTTGGTCGAGTCGGTCATATCATTTTCGGGATTTGTGTGTCTTAATATACGCGGGCTGAATGTTGGGATACATTGGCACCCTGTTCCCGCTTTTTTGGAATACGACTCTATAAGGAAATTATTCGAAGTGAGTAGTTTAAATCGGACTTCACACTCCAGAGGTGAAGAGCTGAGACTTTACATTTTCTAGAGATTCTTTGTTTTTCAAAGATTGTATGTTCATTCTCGGCTCTCACAATCGATAAGAAAGTTTCTCTTTTCTGGTTATGAGCTAATACTGGAGGAGCATTAGATGAGCTTCGGCTGCTTGCTTTGTATCTAGAAATTACTAGAGATTTTGTTTGATATCGAATATCGAGAGTAGCTTCTCTGCACTGGATGTTATGTTTAATATGTGTACATTGTTACATCATCACATGCTCCTAAACCGTGCTATCTTCTTTCACTAGGCTTCTTTTGTCGTGTATGTGATTAATAGGCTGATACATCCTGATCTATGTTCTTATCTCATTAACTCTATGGAAGGTACCATACAGGTGATTTAGAATATAAGGCCTGTCTGATATGAAGTTAGTAACATGGATTATTTTGTTCAGTTTTGTATGTTTGGTCTTAAATAAATTCATAACTTTAATCCTTCTACTAGGAATTACTCTTAAGAATAAGTGTGCCTATAATACTGAAACTAATATAATATCATGAAGCAACTCCATAACAAGTGTTGTATTCCAGTGGTGAACTGACTCGGGCGGATTATATTTTGTTACATTAGAGATTCTGTTCTCATATATTACTTCATGTTTTGATCTCAGAGAATTAAAATATATGTTTTAAATTCTATTCATATGGATGTTTTTGTTCAAATCTCTGCTTGTCTTTCATAAACTCAGATAATATTTTCAAATGTCTATTTTTGTCTATTTTGCGCACATTGTTGTACTATCCATTAATGTCATAATTAGCAGTATACACATTCTGCTCAAGACTTGGTGGAATGTAGGCATGTTGTAGTCATGTAGTGCACTGTTTATTCTCCTGTTCTTGATTACATTATTTGTTTTTTAGGTGCAACCACAAGTTCCTACAAAGAAACATGCCTCCGAAATACCTACTCCAGAGTTTGTTATTGTTGGGACGTATGAAAGGGACTATTCCCGCACATTTAATCAACCCACTTCATATTTGCGTGCAAGGGGAGGTTTGTATATACTACAGCAGCTCTTTACAAATTTTTTACAATCAGGTTTACTGGTTTTATTTATATAATATGCTAAGAACATGTTCAATTATTGTAGCTCGGGCTGAAATTGGGGAGTTTGTGGAGTATGATCTTGACAATGAGGATGAAGACTGGCTTCAAGATTATAACAGAGATAGAAAGACGCTTGAAGCTGAAAAGTATATCCTACTACTTTTTGATTTCTTTTTACGTCAGTATATCTTGATTTATCTCAATATTTATTGTTTTTTTTTTAAATTTTGTTACACATGAAATTAGCTTACACGTAATTCTGCTGTTTACTTGACATGGAAACTATATCACAGCAGGGATGATGTGGGCATCTTTAAACCATACTGTTTTCAACATTGATCTGCATCGGCATGCAGGATCAGTTTTGTATGAAAAATAACTGATAGTTTTTGTAGCTAATAAAACACTTGATAGTTTTTCTGCCCAAAAACTGGATTCTTCTTTTCATACATTTTATTACTTGGTACATCATTCAAATATCTGGAGATGACGAGGAAAATGTTCTTCCATGAAACTGTAATATATCGTCCTGTGAAATAAATCTGATATAAGTTGTCATCAATTGTTGAAATCTGGTAAATATTTTTCTAATAAAATCATGAATATATTATATAGTCTACTTTTTTAATTATTTTACAAAGCTAGTCAAGTTATTTAATTTTTTACAGGTTACAGTAATGCTGATCTGTTGATTTATGTAGGTTAGAGATGATCCTCTTCAAATTAGAGGCATTGGATCATAAAGCCAGGGAAAGAGCAGGAGTCATAGCTCCTACTCTTGGCTCGCCAGTTTCTGTACTTCTTACATTTGATGCTGCTGTGGAGGTAATAATTACTTCTTAGCTGCTTTGCCATTTTTATAATAATCAGTATAAGCTTTGTGCTGTCCCCATTGAGTAACTTTATACAAGGACTTGTTGATTTCCTGCATCGGTAACCTTCTATTAGACTGTGTGGTTTTTGTGAATGCAAATCTACCTAGCTGATTATCTTTAAAGACTAAAACAAATTGACAAATAGAGTTTTATTAGTTTACAACACTTTTTCTGTTGTCCCCTATCATCATCATCAGGGAAGGAGGTATATTATTTTTTTATTAGAATCTTTGAAAATGCCCGTCTCAAATTCAACTTGAATGTTTTTATCTTTACGGATTGCATTTCCCTGTTTAGTATAGATAGTTTCCTCAAAGTTTGCAAGTTGAGACACTATTAATTCTTTGTAAATTATTGAATTCTTATTTTACACACATGTGTTTAAGGTCTCTGTTTTGATGATGGTTGTAGAAATTGGGTTTCAAATTTGAAATGGTAATATATATAATCTAATTGTCCTAACTTTTTTTTTTTTGACATCATAGGCACTTCAAGCCCTTTCCATTAATTTTGGAGTTTTCCGATCAATTTATAATTACTGGAAAGAAAAGGTAATAGTTATGCCATTAAGTAAGTGTAGTTATTCCTGTGCTTCATACTCATGCTGTTAGGCATCTCTATTTTAGTTGTGTACATGTCTTCCTGTAGTTACAACTTACAAGCTGTTGTATATGGCTTGAATTCATATATATGCACCTGAAATATATTTTAATTCTTTTGTTTTCATCCCAGTTGTGTATGTATCCTGGTGGTGCATTTCTTTGTTTATATAAAAGTTGAATTTAGTAGAACCAGTAGTAAATGATGGCAGAACAACTTAATCTTGTACTTATATCGATTGTGTTTCATTCATTATCTTCATTATGCTCTTCTCATGAATACTGTTTTAGCATTTGCAAGAGCATTGTCTAATATATGATGGTCCTTTGTATTTTTATGTGCATCTATACATTATGCTACAAGGTGATTTCTAATGCATATTTTCTTTGTTTTCCAGCGGGATCGATGGCAGAAACCAATTTTACGGCGTTTGCAGGTTAGTGTTGTAGTTGATTACATCGATGCTTCTTTACTAGCATATTAAATATAGTTCTATCTCAAGTAATTCAATTAGACGGAGAGTTAGTTTGAAGCTGCTAGTAATGTTCTTTTTGTTTCTGAACAATCCACTTTCACTGACTCTTACTATATATGTAAAATATATTTTTCAATATCTCTATTATATGTTACTCCCTCCGTCCCCCTCAATTCTTTACATTGCGGGACGGGGGCTCGGAACGCATTTTAAGGCTCCTTTAATATATACTTCGATAAATTATTTTAAATTTTTTCTTCTTCTGAATAAAAATATAATGATTAAATTTTTATTTAGAAAAAGAAAGTTTTAAAAATAAGTTGTAGAACTATACTTTATAGGAGCCTTAAAATGCGTGCCAATCAATGTAAAAAAACTGTAAAGAAATGAGAGGGACGGAGGGAGTATATGAATAATGGTCCTATAGTATCATTGTTATTGTATGGTGGGTGATCAGTGAGCACCCAAGAAACTGTTACAAGTCTCTCATTAGGACGACAATATATGTATTTCTTCCAGCAAAGATTTTCATGTCTTTTCTGCTTGTTTAGTTTCAGTGTTCTCCCTTTAGTCTTAAGTTGAATTAATATTTTGTCCAGTACATGAAAGATATGATGAATTGTTAAGGCCTAAATGGACGAGTACATAGTTTGAAATATGAAGCTTGAAAAAATACAGTATATCTATTGGATAATATTACATCAGTGTTGTTTTAAAAGAACTTGTTCTTCCCAAACAGCTAACCACTGATTTTAGATGTGTAAATTCAACACAATCAATGCGATAAGGAAGAAATACTTTGTTATATGCTTTGCCACGTGTTGCAGAGTTTATACTCTCTTTCTCTTCAAAGTAGCTGTGAACAGCTAGGGATTGTTGATTCATTCTTAATTGAGCAATTGTATTGTTGAGTATTAGGCATAAACTATGAGTTCTTTCATTTATCCCTCTGTCTCATTGTATACATGTCATTCTCCCTTTTAACTTGATATTACTATTTATCAGAAAAATAAGTCATTAGAACTTATTTTTGTAATGCTCAATCAGCCTCAATCTTTCTCTGGAAAGACTTCTGCTAACGTAGATTAGTAGAGTAATATTAAAATATGTTCACTTTCACAAACTTGGAGAATTTGTTTAAAATTTATTGATTTGCCCTTGTAGTTTTATTTTAACGTTCATTGAGTTCATCATTTTCGTTCATCAGGGCTGCAAAAAAAAAACTTATACCTGCATGGCTTCTTGATGTCAGCTAACATCTCTTTTGTATGATTATTTTTCAACAGCCTCCTCCACCAGTTAATGATACCAATCCGTATAACGTTTTTAGGCCCAGGGAGAAAGCACATAGACTTCATACTAGAAGGGTAAGTTTCTAAATTTAATTTCCTAGTGTATTGTCTTTGATATGAGTAAATTCATTAGAAACTATCAAGTGCTGTAAATTTCTCTTTTTGAGAAATGTGGTTCACCTTTCCTGGTACTTGAGGATACATAACTATGCTAATAAGGTTGTGATGCTTGTTCTCGTGTTTAGATGCAAAGGAGGGAAAACAATGTACAGTCCTTTGAAAAGCTTCGCCAAGTAAGCTTCCTGGTTCCAGTTTAAGTATCTATGCTCTTACTCTCATGTGGTTAAAATATATATATTGAAACTGTGTTATCACTTCAAAATACTAACAAGTAGCGGTGTTATTTGGTTTTACGTGGCTCTTTTAATCTCCTAGCAAGATGTGCTTTTGTTTATTACCTATTTGTTGTCTAGAAACCCTTTAAGTAATAAAAACTAATATTAGTAGTTAGCAGATTGTCTTTTGGAGCATCCTATAGTGAATTTTTGGGAATAAATTTATATACCAATGTACAGGGTGTAATCTCATTCTGAATATTATAAAAGTGGGATTGCAGGATGCTCCACACACTCTTTGACCTCCCAATCTTTTTGTAATGCTAAATCCAAGAGTGTTAAAAATGGCTTGGATTCTCCTTGTAAAAAAAGGTTAATACTTAATAATGAAAGAAATTCCTTGGTCTGGAACTTAGAAACTAATCAGAAATTGGAGCTCAATTAACATTTGGCAGTGCACACTAGTTTGATACCATAGTTCCTGTCAAACAAAAGGTTTGATATCATATTACTGATGATAATTTTGCGATCATATATGTTTGTGAATATGCCTTCTAGATGCATATTGCTCGTAGTAAAGTTGCACCTTCTGATTGTAATCGTCTAATTTACTATTATATCCAGGTTAGGCGCAACCTTGACCAAGCAAAGATCTTACTTGAGGCACTAATCAAGGTATCACTCCTTGTATAAGTAGTCTTGAATGTCTCAATAATTTATAAATAGTGGTAATAGTTTGCTTAACGTTGTCCATGCAGAGGGAAGAGAAAAAGCGAGAAGTCATGGAGAGTGAAGTTAGCCTTCAAAGAATTCAAATGAAGTACAAGGTAGCTTCTTTTACTTGCTAAGTTTTTTCATTTAACACGTATGTTACTCTCTAGTACGAGCTGAAAATAGAATATCATTGGAAGCATGAAATCAGAATCCTTGAAGTGCCTGAAACTTGACGCTGTTTGTTAACAGAATGATTAGAGATAATTACATCTACCATGAATCATGTAACTAATGGGTGAGTTCCCTTGTATTCAGGATGAGCCTGAATTCCTTGAAGATAGCTTGGCTCTGCCTGGTTTCTCAACCTTCTCTAGCAAGTTTGTTTCAAGTGAGGATGAATTCGTGGACTCTGATGATGTTTCAAACAGCCTTCCACTGAGTCGCCCTTCTATGCTACAGACTTCTTTCACGAATTCAAAGCCACTGATGGGTTCTGCTGGGATCATGAAACGAGATTCCAGACAGCGTGCCCCATATGGATGGCTTCATAAATTGGTAATTACGAGATACAGCTCTCAAATTTGGTTGCCTCCTTTCTCACTATTTATTCCCTTAGTTACAAACAAGTGATTGATAGATTTAACTATATTATTTATATTACACTTGATGTTGAAATGAATTAATTGATAACTGCACTGTTACTACCTTAAAAGGCAGTTATGATGGAATATGTGTTTTATTAATACAGGATCCGAACGAGCCAGTTTTACTGTTTACAAAACCTCTAGAGACAGGAAAGTTGGCAGCTGCAGGGATAATTCCTCCACCTGATTCGTCGGTGTCAAATGGTGCATCATCAAACTCATTTAACCTTCGTGGAAGGATGGGCCGAGGAGGACGTATTATATTTGATAGATGGAATCCACTTATGCATAATCCAGTTGACTGTGGCGATTCTTTATATATACCTCCAAAACCCCGACAGTCGACAATTAATTAGTTAGTCATCGGATCTCCCATGCCAAGCTTAGAATTGCACCCTTTCGATAGCTTCAATCTTGTGTGATGATATTATGGGGAATTTGTGTGGAGTAATCATGGGGTAACCCTTTCCCCAGTATTTTTTTTTTGCTAAAGTAGTGGTCTTAGATTACTGCTTTCCAATTGTACAATAACTGTTGTCGAAGAAGAAAATTTAGTTAATATGTACATTCCCTTTATCAGTTGCAGATTCAAGTTGAAATATAAGTATCATACCGATGCTCATTCAATCTTATATGCTGTGTCATTGATAAATTAGGGTCACAATCAATGTAATAAAAATATTATTCATAAATGTTGGAAGTTCTCAGACGTTTCCAAATGAATCTAAGAACTTGACCCTTTTTGGCTTTTAACCTACTTTTTCCTCAGATAAATATTGACTTCCCTCATTCCGTATTTTTTTAAGTTGGAGTTGTATTGTTGGAGTAGTATTTAACTAATGTAATAATTTATCAAGAGTTAGTTTAGTCTCGTAAAATCAGGTAATGATTTCACAATGTAATTGATCGTTTTTAGAAGATGAAAACATGTAAAGAACAACAAAAAAATGTACAATATTTTAATTGCCTACAAATTTCTTACTTTTTAAATTTTCTCATATCTATTCTGTTATTAGAAATCCACCGAAAAATTTTCTAGTTCCGCTACGATGTATTTCGAGTATCCATGTATAGAGTTTTAACTTGTACAAATAATCCGGCAATTGATTAGACATGCGTAATTCATTGAAAAACAAGAAAAAGATATTTTTAATAATATCCTGATATAATAAATTGCCCAAGGTAAATTATTGAAATAATTTAATGTATTATTTTTATTAAGTCATTTTAAATCTGAATAATAATATTTCTTAAATCTCAAATCAAAAGAACATGGTTCAAACTTCAAACAATTAGTTTGTAAGCAGTATATTGTTTTTTCTATTAGGGGCAGGAAGGCAATCAAAATTGGTCGGCTTCCGTGGCTCTCAAGTACATTATATATATAAATACACATTCTATCAAGTAAACTGCTAAAAGAACCGTTTTGTTCCAAAATGCTGAAGATGTGGAAATTCCAAAGCCTGTCTCAGAATGGACCGTTGAAGATGTTGCAGAAGTCCATAAAGATAAAAGAACCATGAACATTTTGTTCAATGGCTTGGAGCAAGAGATGTTTGACAATGTTATCAATTGTACAACTGCTAAAGAAGTATGGGACACTGTTAGAACACTCTGTGAAGGAACTGAGCAAGTAAGGGAGAACAGAATGTAACTCCTCATACAACAATATGAGCACTTTCACTTTAAAGCTGGTGAAACCCTAAATGATACATTTAGTAGGTTTCAAAAGCTTTTGAATGGATTAAAGTTGTATGAGAGGGTCTACCAAACCAAGGATTCAAACCTCAAATTTCTTAGAGCTCTTCCAAAAGAGTGGAAGCCTATGACTGTTTCTCTGAGAAACACTCAAGAGTAGACTATACTCTTGAAAGGCTCTATGGAACTTTAAAGACATATGAGATGGAAATGGAGCAAGATGAAGAAATTGAGAAAGGACAAAAGAAAGGTGGATCTATTGCATTGATTGCATCTGTGAACCAACTGGAAGATGACAATGAAGAAGCAGCAAGAGCCACAACTAGTCGAGCTAGTTGTAGGAGTGATGTTAGCAAGGGTAAAGGCAAGATGACAGAAGAAGAAGAAGAACCAGCCAACTTGGATGACTTAGATGAGATTGATGAGCACATTGCTTTTCTTTCAAGAAAATTTTCTAAGTTTAAATTCAAGAGAAACTCAGAAGCAAGGCCACCAAGGAGAGACTTTCAACCTAGCAAAACTAATTGGGTTGAAAAGTCTAAGTCTAAATGTTTCAACTGTGGAATGATTGGTCACTATGCTGGAGATTGCAGAAAGCCTATAGCTGAGAAGGGCAACAGGAAAATTGAGCCTGTTTGTGACGCCCTCCAAACCCGGGGTACAGATTTGGGGAGTCACTCGACCAACGAAACACAATTAACCTGAATCTAACACATGCATAATAATATAATAACATAAAATACCCCTTATCCAAGACCGCATCCAGATTATGGCATAAAACAAGCTTCTCAGTCATATTTATTACAAACCAGTTTTCAGAGTTATTACACACTTAATATACAAAGCTAGACATCTAGTCTAACTTCCAAAGTAAAACAACTACCCGTCCAATGACAATCACTCGGGGTGGTCTCCTAGCATTGGGAGAACTGTCACTAGCGCTGTGTCTGCTCATCCTCTCGCTTCACTGGAATAGGGTTAGAAACAAAACAAGTATGAGCCACATGTGCTCAACAAGCATGATATATATATCAATCACAGTTCCATAATGAAAGGAAAGATTTCAATTATCTGAATCAACAATATACAAGTCAAACATATGCTTTTAACAATCTTTATTGAAGAAAGAGAAATTAGAATTGGACTTCTACATTTTTCAAATACAAAGGTTGAGATGCTGATCAGTCACGCATCAACCCAGGACTAGCTTATAGCATAGTCCTCCACTAGGATCCATGGCCATCTAGGCCTTAAGTTATTACGACCATAAATATGGCCCGACCATTACTGGTCTCATTTTAAAACATGACAATTCTATCACAAGGTATAAGCGATAACATGCATAATAAGATAAATACACAATGACGGGATGTAATAGTTGCAAAAGAGCTTCAACTATGCAATATCAAAGAAAGTCCGATAAATAGATTCGGAATGGTTTCAAGGGTACAATGTACTCATTTAAGAAAGTCAACAATGGTTATCATCAATATAAACTGAATTGAACGTGAAGGTTTCTGATATCCAACACGATTGTGGATTAAGTCAAAAGTTAGGAATATTCAAGGAAATAGCGTCAAGTGCTCAATACGGGTGAAGATTGAATAATCTGAATCGTTCTGATGGTAACATACATGAAATTCTGAAGAGTAATAACAATTGAATCAACAAGTAAAGGCACATATACTTGCCTGGTCTAGTAGCTGACGGAAATCTACCGAGCTCACTCTACCTTATCTTTTCCCTTGCTCCGGGAACTCGATTCTATAATAAACAACTCATTACGGTAAGTCTAACTATCCTCATTCTATCCTCGATATATACTCATAACCATTTTTACATTTAAACAAGTAATCGGGTTCCTATCGGATGCCCGACCTATTTTACGGTAATTAAAACTCAGACATTAGCCCTCGTACGGGCATTTACGGACTATTAAAACACATTAATCGACTCATATAAACCATATAGCACTTATAAATATTTTTAAAACAATATTCGAGTCTTATTTGAATTTAAATAAGTCATAAATAATTTTTAAATCAAAAATCGGATTTTTAATCCCATTATAAGTATTTAAAAGCAATTAAATCAATTAATAAAAATTAATTGACACTTTTTAAACACTCCAACTATTTTTAAATAATTAAATCAAGCTAGAAAATAATTAAACTTAATTTAAATTAATTAAATCTAATTAATAATTAATTATTAAGAATTAACTGATTAAAAGAATTAATCAATTAATTAAATAAATAAATTATTAAATAAAAATAATAAAAATAATTAAATTTAATCAGTTTTCGAATTTAAATAATTAAATATAATTTTCCAGAATTTTCTGAATTTAAAAATGTATTTTTAAAATAAAAATATGATTTTCATAAATAATTAAACTATTTTCGAATTAAATTTAAAAATAAAATTCAAAAACAGTTTTCTGAAAATGAATTAGGGTTTTGAAGATTGAAACCGGGTCAGAAAACAGGTTACTGGATCGGGTCACGGGTCGCCAAGAACAATCCGGGTCGCGAAGAACAGCCGGAAAATTCCCAGAATCCGGCGACCTTTTCCAGAATCCGGCGAGCCAAAAACACATCAAAAATTGGGGCTTTTGATACCAAAACACTCCTCATAATCATACCAATACATTCTGATAAAAAACAAACCAAAAACATCACCGGAACTTCAAACCCGACTATTTTCCGGCGACCTTAAACCAATTTTCCGATCTACTAAAATCTTGCATGAAACTCTACGTTCTTTATGTTAAAATGAAGCTAAGAACACATACAATGAAATTCTATATCCAAAATCATGTCAGATCAATAACAAGAACGGACTATTAAAAAGAAGAATTCGGGTTAAAACCCGAAAATCAAACCCATAAAAATTGAACATAAACATGAAATTAAAGCATGAATTCCTACTAATTAGAACCCTAGGAACACGTTGGAAGCAATCAATTGAACAGAGAATCAACAGAATGAAAATCCCCAATTCGAATATAAACCCTAATTTTAATTCGAAATTTGAAAAATTCATATAAAATCGAAAAATTACCAGATGATGATGAGGTTGGAAGATTCTGAAACTAGAGCTCAAGATCTTTGATTTGAGTACTTGAACTTTGAATTTGGATTTCAATAACACCTTCGAAATTGATTTTGATTTTCAAGAACACGAAGAACACGGTTCAGGAATTTTATATTTTTGCATATTTTTAATACGGATTATATGAAATATAATTTACGATTCTCCTTTTTATTTGATCCATTGGTTGGCTTTAAAACCCTAATAATGTAAAATACACGTTTTACGATGTGATAACTATCCAAAAGACTAATAGTTATCCAAATCAATACATATCATTTATATAAATAATGTTCAAGAATACTGGGGCTATAACAGATGTATTTATTGATACAGACGATATATCAATTACCCTAGAAAAATTAGGGTCAGGGTTAGGGTTTAGAATAATTTTTCTTCCTTTGAATAAAACAAATACTATTGATAATATCAGATAATAAGGGATATAATAATACGAAGAAATCCTCCGATAATGATTCGGACACGAATGACGAAGGAATAATAATGATGAACAAAATTCCAACGGGGCCCTTGAATTTTCAAAACGGGGCTCAAAATTGAAGATATTTTCAAATGACAAAATATTTGAACGGGGCTTTCGACACACCAATTTACACATAAACACTTAACAACCATTATCATTAAAACTCAAAATACTTCATAATTAGTATTCTACACATATAATACAATTTATATTATTAATAAAGTTCACGGATCTTACATCCTTCCCCCCTTAATAGGATTCTGTCCTCAGAATTAGATCAAGGAAACAACTGGGGATACTTCTATAACATATCACTCTCTAACTCCCAGGTAGACTCTTCTACCTTAGGATTTCTCCACAAAACTCTGACTATCACTACAGTCTTATTTCTTAACACTTTTTCCTTACGATCCAATATCTGAATTGGTCGTTCTACATAAGATAAATCTGACTGGACCTCTATGGGTTCATACTCTATTACATGGTTCGAATTTGGTCGATACCTCTTAAGCATGGATACGTGAAACACATTATGAACGTGCTACATATGCGGGGGTAATGCTAACTCGTAAGCTACTTTCCCAACCTTCTTCAAAATCTCAAATGGTCCAACGTACCTCGGACTCAATTTCCCTTTCTTTCCAAACCTAACTAATCCTTTCCATGGTGAAACTTTCAGTAACATTTGTTCTCCGACTTCGAATCCCATATCCTTTCTTGCTAGGTCAGCATATTTCTTCTGCCGGTTCTGAGCTGTTATCAACCTTTTCTGAATCAATTCAATCACTTCCTTTGTCTGATGTACTAATTCTGGCCCTATCACTTCCCGTTCACCAACTTCTTCCCAATATACTGGAGATCGACACTTCCGTCCATATAAAGCTTCGTAAGGTGGTATCCCGATACTCGCGTGAAAACTATTATTATATGAGAACTCTACTAAGGGTAGATGATCGTCCCAATTACCTTTAAAATCAAGAGCACACGTTCTCAGCATGTCTTCGATGGTTTGAATTGTCCTTTCACTTTGGCCGTCTGTCTGCAGGTGATAAGCCGTACTCATTTTCAATTCGGTGCCTAAACACTCTTGAAAACTTCTCCAGAATCTTGAGTTGAATCGAGGGTCTCGATCAGATACTATTGACACTGGAACTCCATGCCGTACCACGATTTCCTTTACATATAAATGAACTAATTTATCCAGCGAGAATCTCTCGTTAATAGGAAGAAAATGTGCGGATTTCGTCAATCGATCCACAATAACCCAAATAGAATCATGGTTAGTCTTCGTTCTAGGCAATCCTACCACAAAGTCCATTGCGATGTGTTTCCACTTCCACTCAGGAATTTCTAACAGCTGCAGTAATCCACTTGGTCTTTGATGTTCCGCCTTGACCCTTTGACATGTAAAACATTTACTCACCCATTCAGCAATTTCTCTTTTCATATCTGGCCACCAAAAGTTCATTTTAAGATCTCGATACATCTTCGTGCTTCCAGGATGAATTGAATACTTCGAGTTATGCTCTTCGTGCAAAGTTTCATTCTTTAGTTCTGCTACATTAGGTACCCATATTCGAGAGGCAAACCTTAAGATTCCTTTGTCGTCCAGTTGGCTACATATTTCCTCACCTGTTAAACTATTTGCATTGTTGTTCATGACTTGCTCTTGGCATTTCCGTATCTTTTCCAACAATTCAGGTTGAAACGTTATGGCGTAAATCATTTCTGTCGCGTCCTTCGGAACACGTACTTCTATTTCTAACTTTTCAAACTCTCTGTACAATTCTTTGGTCATCGTCAGCATATTCAATCTTTCTTTTCTGCTCAATGCATCTGCTACCACGTTTGCCTTGCCGGGGTGATAATTTATATAAATGTCGTAATCCTTGATTAGCTCCAACCATCTTCTCTGTCTCATGTTCAGTTCCTTCTGAGTAAAGATATACTTCAGACTTTTATGATCGGTGTAAATTTCACATCTCACTCCGTACAAGTAATGTCTCCATATCTTCAGTGCAAATGCGATCGCTGCTAATTCCAAATCATGTGTAGGATATTTCTGTTCGTGAGGTCTCAATTGTCTTGACGCATAAGCAATTACTTTGTCATGTTGCATAAGTACACAACCCAATCCTTTGTAAGACGCGTCACTATAGATTACAAAATGACCTTGATCGTTTGGTAGCATTAACACTGGTGCCGTAGTTAGTCTCTTCTTTAACTCTTGGAAACTCTCTTCGCATTTGTCGTTCCATATGAATCGTTCGCTTTTCCTTGTCAGCTTGGTCATTGGAGTAGCTATCTTTGCAAAATCCTGTACAAATCTCCGATAGTATCCGGCTAATCCCAAGAAACTTCTAACTTCAGTTGGTGTCCTTGGTCTTTCCCAATCCTTCACTGCTTCAATCTTTGTTGGATCTACTTTGATGCCTTCACTACTTACTACGTGCCCTAGGAAATGAACTTCCCTTAACCAGAATTCACATTTTGAAAATTTTGCGTATAGTCCTTCTTGTCTTAAAATCTCCAACACAATCCACAAATGATTCGCGTGTTCTTCTTCCGTCTTGGAATATATCAAAATATCATCGATGAATACCACTACAAACTCATCCAAATACTTCTTAAAAATCTTGTACATTAAATCCATAAAAGCTGCTGGTGCATTCGTCAATCCAAATGCCATTACTAAAACTCATAATGTCCATACCTTGTTCGAAAAGCTGTCTTCGGTACATCGTCTGATTTAACCTTCAATTGGTGATATCCTGATCGTAGATCAATCTTAGAAAAATGAACCGCTCCTTTTAACTGGTCAAACAGATCATCTATTCTGGGCAATGGATACTTGTTCTTGATGGTTAGTTTGTTTAACTCCCGATAATCTATACAAAGTCTCATACTTCCATCCTTATTTTTGACAAATAGCACTGGTGCTCCCCACAGTGAAACGCTAGGTCTGATAATTCCTTTATCTAACAATTCCTGCAATTTCTTAGCTAATTCCTTCATCTCCACGGGTGCCATTCTGTATGGTGCTTTGGATACTGGTTCCGCGCCTGGTGCTAAGTCTATCGTGAACTCAATCTCTCTATCTGGAGGTAATCCTGGTAACTCTTCTGGAAAAACATCTGGAAACTCACTCACTACTGGAATATCTTTTAACTTAGAAACTTCCTTCCCTGTATCTATCACATATGCGAGATAAGCCTCACATCTTTGCTTTAATAACCTCTTAGTCTGAATCATTGTCAAAAATTTCTTCGTTTGTTTCTCTCATTTAAATATCACTTCTTTCTTTCCGGGGGTAACTAAATTAACCCTCTTATCCTTACAATCAATACGCGCATCATAATCAGTTAACCAATCCATTCCTAAAATAACATCAAATTCTCCCAACTTGAAAGGTAATAAATCAGCATAAAAACGATTCCCTAAAATCTCAATTTCACAACGGGGACAATACGAACTGACCGGTATACGATCCTGGTTAGCTATTTCTACACTCAACACTCCACTTAAGGGTTCCATTAAAAAATTCAATTTACGAGCAAACGTTTCCGAAATAAACGACTTAGTAGCTCCTGAATCTATGAGCACTTTAGCATTAACAGAATTTATTAGAAGTGTACCTGCCACCACATCGGAGTCTCTCACTGCTTCCCTCATTGACATATTATAGGTTCTGGCTAACGGCTGAACATCAACAGCTGGAGGTGCCTCTATAGCTCGAATCATGTTGTTCACGGGTGCTGGCGCTCTACAATCCTTGATCATATGGTCTGGTATCTTACATCGATGGCACACAATACCTGTCTTGAAATCCCTGGCATAATGCCCCTTCTGGTTACACTTAAAACATGTGATACTCAATCTGTAGCATATACCTGGATGTCTTTTCCCGCATGTCTTGCATTCTGGCAGTGGAGGTCTAGAAACTACTTGCTGATTATTGTTTGGTGGACGATTGATTGGTCCTGCATTTCCGGTATCTGGTTTCTTGAAAGTTGTACCTCTGCTCGGCTGGAATCCTGGTTTCTTGTTTGGATGGCTCTGAAGATCTCCCGGTGACTGGACCTTATCAGATGTCCCTACCTTTCTTTTCTTATTCTCTCTCTCTCTCATGTATGAATCACTCTCTCCTTCCGCAATCATTGCCTTCTGTACCACGGCTGAATATGTATCTAATTCCAAAACTGCTAACTTACTACGAATCCATGACCTCAGTCCCTGTTGGAACCTATTGGCCTTCTTCTTCTCCGTATAAACGTATGTCGGAAAAAACCTAGACAACTCGGTAAACTTGGTCTCGTACTGAGAAACGGTCATACTACGTTGCTTCAATTCTAAAAATTTCAACTCCATTTGATCTCGCATAAGATCAGGAAAATACTTTTCTAAAAACAACTCTGTGAATCTCTCCCACGTAATTAACCCTTCAGGTTCTAAAGCCTTACTAGTTTCCCACCAATAACTTGCCTCATTTTTCAGAAAATAACTAGCATACTCAGTTTTCTTTTCTCCCGTTACCTCTATCAACGTAAAAGCTTTCTCCATTTCCTTTAACCTTGCCTTTGCCTCAACTGTATCAGCAGATCCCTTGAACTCAGGAGGTTTTGCTGCTTGGAAAGATTTAAACGTAACCACGGGTACTACCTGCTGGTGCTGCTGTTGTTGATGCTGATGTTGCTGATGATGCTGCTGCTGCTGTAGTAACTGCTGTTGAATCTGTTGTTGTTGTTGAGCTAGAGAAGTAGTTTGTTGAGTGAGGGTATTCAAAAGCTATATTACAACCGGATCTAAATGACCCGTTGGGGGTGTATTCTGTTGACCTTCTTGGTCAGTGGAAATATTCGCACCGGTATTTCGTCTAGGAGGCATATTTATGATGAATAAACAATAACTGATCTAATCAAATAATTCATAAATAGAAGAGAAAGAGAACACAATTGGTAGAACCATGATTTACGGATTTTCAACGGCGTAAGGGTACACTCGTTGCACAAGTAGAATAACAAATTACAATATTGAAAATGAATAACAAGAGAATAATAACAGTTCTACAAAGGATGGTTATAATATATATATACATAGATTCGATACAAGCGTAGAACGCTTTCAAAAGTAAAGTGTGTCATAGCTGAACTACAACTGCCGATCAACAATACAACAACAAAATACAACAACAATCCAAGGCGATACTATAAGCCTGGTGCACTGCTGGTACTATACTATGCATCTATGTACTATCTGACTGGAATCCACATAATATCCCAACCTTGTCTCTACCGGCTCATGGATCATCATCTCTAGTCTCCCATAGTGCTGGTCCGGAAATCTCCCTAATCTCCCTCATCACAAAGTCCAAAATCTCTCTCATCCCTACTGTAGTCTCTCCCTCTCTGCTAGTAGCTAGTCCATGCAACCTCGTCTCTACCAATGTCCTCACAACCCTGAGTCTCATCCGTGTCTCTCCTATCTGATCCCTGAATCTATCTCTATCTCTGGCTACACCTGCCTCCGCTGATCGTATCCCACGCATCTCTAATACCAGTCTACGAAAGAAATTGTAACAGCCCCAAATCCGGGGTCAGGGATTTAGGGTAGTCACGATCCATGTACTCCTTGCCTTACCTGTATTACTCACACCATTCATAATTCACCTGCTCATGACCCCACAATATATGTCACACACACACACACAGGTTAGAGTCTCAGAAACGACACAATACAACAACTGCGGAATAAATAATTTTTATTACAATACCCAAATGTCTTTTGAATCTGATACTGATACAATTTCTAAGTATTGTTACATTACCAACTTAGCCTTCTGATGCTCACAATCCTCTAATACCATTCATGTCTATACATAAGTTGAATACCAAAAGCTGCAGCCTGGTTCGATTGGTTCGTACTACTCTCGGGATCACTACTAGAAATTGTTTATGGAAACGCCTTACGGGGTACGTGCCGTCCCATTGGCATCCTGCTTCGCTGCTATATAATATATATAAAACAATAGCAAGAGTGAGCGATAGCTCAGCAAGGTAATGAAAGTATGGCATACTTCTGCCTTTAATTCAACCCAGAATAAAGCGGGTATAAGACAATAGTTTGTCAAAATATCTCGATACTGAAATTATTTCCTTATCGGAAGGTATTCCAAAAATAGTACCTTTATTGTAATTCAAATATCATTTCATAATATTTCTGCAACTCTTTTGCTATATTATGAACAAAGTTCTTGTATAAACGATGAGGTTTCAAAGTAAACCAAATATAACCTTTCCGAAAAATATCTGCTATATATGCAGAATATCAACATATAACTTAAAAGATGAAGTTATAAGGTGATTCAGTATAAACAACTCCCTTACCATAACTCATGTTATGTAAGGTATCCACAGAGTCATAACTCATAAATAAAAGATGAAGTTGCATGAATTTATTGTCACTTCATTTCCAAACACTTTTCGACCCCCTACCAACATGATTGGTTCTTCATCCCAATACATGTTGCAGGAATATCCAAATAGGATGATGAACCAATACTGGAGTTGCTACCGCGTCCGCTGTGCCTAACCTTACTATGATCAGTAGCAGGTCGCACCGCTCAAATAGTTTTCTACATGTAGATGGAAGTATCACGACGGCCTGACATTGTCTACCGCCTTACTATGACCTCCCGGCCCATTTGGGGCAATATATAAAAGTTGGATGGGCCCACGCAACTTGACCACTTACACCACTCCTAGTTCAGATGGATTCCATGACTCTGAAACGTAAAGATCGTCCTCCTTTCCCCAAGTGTAACACTTGTTGATACGACTCCACTAAGTAGTTATATCTAGGTTGGAAAGGGAGATTCTCCAATATTTCCCAAGCTATGCTTGTTAATGGATATCGACTTGTTCCATGAATTTACCCCTCGATCATTGAGGTGGTAACACAACACTAGACTGGCAGCAATTAAATTGCTCCAAGAAAATATCAGTCCCTTGACAGTTTTGAGTTGAGAGTTCAAAAAGAGTAGTAGTCTCTTAAATCAGGTTTTCCATATTTTTGATGGTTGAGCGAACATTTAAATCCTCTTAAGAGACGGATTTAAATGGAAAACATTGTTTTGGGAACCTCTTTGGATTTTTTTAAAAATAATCAATGATATTGATTAAATAAGTAAACATTAGATGAATATTCGAAATAATATTCCTTACGTAAATACTGATTAAATGAATATTCGAAAATACTATTCATTAAGTAAATATAGATGAAATGAATATTCAAAGATAATATTCATTAAATAAATAAACCTCAAATGAATATTCAAAAGTAATATTCATTAAATAAATAACTCTTAAATGAATATTCAAAAGTAATATTCATTAAATAATAAACAATCCTCGAATGGATAATAATAATAATATTCTTAAAGTCCATAATCCTCAAATGAATATTCAGAAGTAATATTCATTAAATAATAAATCACAAATGAATATTCAAAAGTAATATTCATTAAATAGATAATTAATCCTCGAATAACCGTTACCGGATATCTTTGTTATCATTCCGGAACAAAGCGATTTTAAGAAAACATTTTGAAAATGATATTCATCTAAGTAAACAAATTTAATTAGACGAATAAGGCTTATTTAATCCGTAAATGCTTCCAGAAGTATTTACTAATTAAATAAACACTGGTTTATTGGTGATGCTGCCTTTAGGTTAATTATTGCGAAAATCTTTCTAAAAAGCTCTGTCCGGGTTTTCGAAAATATACCTTACAAAATAACCCCGATACGCTGGCTAAGTTATAAACTCAATACATGCTCTACCCACTGAGCCTTTCTTATTCCAGTACACAAATACCTACCTTATGATATAAAGTCCCCTTCCACCATACGAAAAGTTTATAAATATATACACCATATAATTCAAGGCGTAGGATCTTAAAAGCATCACCACCCATCAACAGTATTATAAGGTCATGGGATTTTGGTTATCGCACGAGCAGGATTTAATATCATTAACAAGACCAAGGATATACTGGTTTTGATAAGGAAGCACAATATTGGGAAACTTGCAAATATGGATTGAAACTTATTCAACATATTTCATATATTTCAAAATAAATATACTCTGAACGATCGAGTATGCATACATAACTTGCATCTAGTATATGCATACTTCAAAATATGGTTTTTAGAAACTTGCCTGATGCTCGAGAAGTGATAGGGGTTCGCGACGATGCCGGACAATCTAGACAAAGTCAAACGAAAACACACGGTTAATCCCCTCGATAAACCACTTATAACTTAATGCTTAAACACGTAAGCGAAACACAACCAAGGCATTACTAGCTCGTTATAGGCTCATACTAAGTCCATGTTATTCGACAATTTCTTAAGTCGTAGGTTTAGTCCGAAATCGATCCTCGAATACAAGTTATACATAATCATTTACAACATTGGTTTCTAAGTCATGTTCTTAGTGGTTTTCACTTGCGCGACCTCGACTAAAACATTTTTATAAAATCGAAACATAATCGTTTTAATACGAATCTTTTTCGTGAGCCTTCCTAACTGTCTCTAGTATTATTCCTCAAAATTGCACATTTTAATACGGCTCCGAAGTGGTCCAAATATAGCCTCAAAGTTGCTGGACAGAGATGAGTCATTCTTCCGAACGGCGTTTACTAAAACTCACTTTTCTCCTAAACCGTAAATCGTATAGACATGATCTTTATACCAAAACAAACCTTAAAACAAGACCTACATGTTCATGGTCAGTTCTGTTCAAAAATATTACCAGACCAGTTCGTAATGCTTGCTCAAAACAGCCCTAAATCAAATGGGTATTACGACGGCTATAATCGTAACGTTTTCCATTTTCAAAACACACCCAAATCAATACCAATCAATTCCAAACTCACCATCCACCTTATACACCCTCCACTCA
Organism: Heracleum sosnowskyi; assembly: GCA_030848705.1. Lineage (NCBI taxonomy): Eukaryota > Viridiplantae > Streptophyta > Magnoliopsida > Apiales > Apiaceae > Heracleum > Heracleum sosnowskyi. The sequence goes on from CM061244.1 coordinate 49,585,881, forward strand.
GTCAAATCCTCCAGGAATAATCACAACAAAATTCATAACCCATCCTCCAAACTCAACCAACAATTTATCTAATTACTTAATCATGCTTTTAACTCTACATAAACATCAAAACCATTTCGAAACTCATACAAACAAAAGGGGCAGAGGTTTTATACCTTCTCCAAGCTTGCTTGCTGCTATATACCTTATGTAACCTTAGATCCTTGCTTAATACAACCTTTGGAAGCTACAAACTCAATATCCAAAAACAAAACAAAACACAAGTTACTATTCATCATCTTCTCCGACTGTTAATCACTGAAATCGAAGGGGCAAATCACAGGGTTGAGGTGATTTCTTACCATGGTTACGTCGGGCTTCTCGAGAGCTTCGATTTGAGTGGTAGAACGCCAAAAACGGACCACGGAATCTCGAGTTACGATCGTTTCTTTCTCTCCCATTTTTCTCCTCTTTTCTCCTCCCGAATTTTCTTCTTTCTTTTCTTTTCTTTTTGTCTTGATAATAATGATAAGGATGCTGATTTTTGTGTTTAAAAAGTGGTGAGTCATCACCTTTTGGTGAGTCACCGGGACACGTGTCGCGCATGCACGCGTTTGGTTAAAGTAGCTTTACTAGTTCGTTTCTTTTGACATGGATGATCCAAATGTTGCATTTCTCGAATTAATCTTGTTACATGTTACTTCCATGTCTTTATTTAATCCTGTCATAATTTCAATCCTTAATCCATGATTCGTTCTCTTAATCGCTTAATCTCGTTATAAAGTATCAGCGGTTTCTAGTATCTTCGTTTCACTGTCTCAGTGGTTTTCGTTCTAAATTCTCAAATCAAATATAATAAAATTCCAAAATATTAAATCCTCAAATCCTTAATTTAATATCTCATTTCTTGAATATAATAATATATAATTCACTGCCCGGTCAAATACTTCACCAAAATTAAATTTGGAATTTCTGAATTCCGATCATTTTTGCATTCACTTATTTACTCCGTAGATTACTAATATGACTTCGGAATATCCACACTACGTCTCGTACATAGGTGGCATGAAAAACTTTGTTAATTCTCAAAATCACTATTCATCCACCAAATTCACTATTCACTGATGCACTTAATCATAATAAGAAAAGTTTTAATTCTACCAAAAATTCAGGTTATTACAGTCTCCCCTCCTTAAAAGGATTCCGTCCCGGAATCAGCTTAGGAATAACTGGGGGTACTTCTCTCCCATTGCACTTCCTAACTCCCAAGTGGATTCTCCCACTTCTTGATTTTCCACAAACCTCTCACTATCTTGGCAACCTCGTCTTTTAGCACTTGTTCATTTCTATCCGTGATTTCCACAGGTTGTCCTTTGTAAGTCAGACCAGGTTGTATATCTACCTGCTCGTACTCTGCATATGCCGGGCATCTATAGTATACTGACGTAGCATCGACACATGAACCCCGTTGTGACCATTCTACAAGTTTGGGGGGTAAGGCTGGCTCGTAGGCCACCTTCCTGACGCGTTTTAAAATCTCAGATGGCCCAGTGAATCTCGGGCTCAACTTCCCTTTCTTTCCAAATCTCATTAATTCTTCCCACAAGGATATCTTTTAGCATCACGAATTTCTAACCTCATATTCTCTATCTTGTTTACACAGAAAATACACCAATCATAAACTTGCTTGTCATCCATCCACATGCCATTTGGCTCATCAATAGCAGTACTATCTCTATACTCGCGGGCTTAGTCCGCATACTTTCTCTGTCTGTCTTGGCTGTTACTAGCCGCCTGTTGGTGAAATCTTCTGTCTTTCTAGTTTGTCGGACTAGCTTGGGTTTTGTGTAAAATCTTATCCTTTAATTCCCGATCATTCGGAATCCATCTCAGTCTCATTTTAATTAAGGGTATCGGCCACCACATTGGCCTTTTCCGGATGGTAGTGTATCTCACAGTCATAATCCTAGGTCAATTTTAGCCATTTCTCCATCTCATGTTATCTACTATCACGGGTAACCCAAAGCCAATTCATTACATTCCATAAAATTTGTGGGTGCATTAATCACCCCAAAACAACCTCGCTGAAAACTCGAAGTGCCTATTCCTAATACGAATCGCAATCTTGGGTATATTCTCGGATTTAACTTCCAACCGGTGATATCCAGTTCTTAAATAAATTTGGAAATACACATCGTTCTTTCGCTGATCTAACAATCATTTACAAGGGTACCTATGCTCCACGTCGAACTCATACAACTCTCGAGGTTCGATGCATAATCTTGTGCTAATATCCTTCTCTCTCACAACAACACCGGGCTCTCCACGGTGGTACAATGGGTCTTATCATATTCTTGCCCAACCATTCTTGTAACTGAGTCACTAACTCGTTCATTCCCACTATACTCGGAATACTCGGTATTCATTCTCATGTCATCCAAATCGATATCTGGTAGCTCCTCAAAACCTTGTACAATCTCCCAAAACCATTGTAGTTCCCTTAATACTTGGTATCTCTTTTCTTGGCGGCAACCATAAGAGCTAATTAAGCCTCGCATTTCTGGCGTAATAGTTTCTTAGTTTAAACTATATTCAAGAATCTCTGAATCTGTCTCCATCCTTTATTTATTACTCTCTCTCTCTTACAATCAGTCTGGACTCCATTGGGTGTCAACCAACCCATCCTTATAATAATATCAACTTCTCCCAAGTCACAATACCAGCTCCCTCTAACTCCATCGCCAGTACTTATCTTGCTAACCCAGAGGTAGTGTCCATTCGTAAACAACTCCTCCAAAATCTTAATTCCATTATAGGGCATCTATCTAACACCGTTGTCACTGGAGTACACGACACATCGCTATTCCTTTCACACATGTCGATTGACACGCTTTCCATTATCATAACATCCTTGGGAGAATAACCCAATTTCGTTGATACGTCACTAACAGTCTATTCGTCTTAGGGATTCGCTCCTGTCATAGGCGATTTCGTTGCGAATCTAATTCCTATCAGCGAATTTTGACTTATTTGACCTGGTTCGCCTCCCCTTAGAATTCAATGAGGATAACAAAAATCATGGGGCCTTGAAAAGACAGCTCCCATATCAAGGAAAACGTCACACACTGGTGATCATAAGGTTATGAGTTTTAAGGTAACCTTATTGGAGGTAAGAGAATTTACCAAGAGATCAACATGATCATAAGAACTCAACGTTGTGTGCCTCGATTGAGACATTACTAAAGGTAATTAGCCTTCTTGTATTTCACAACTTACAAGTGATGGCGTCCCATCCGACTTCTATCACATAGACAGATAGTCCTTGTAGCCCCTATAAGTATAGGGTTGTTCGTCTCAGTGGAAGTTGAAAAGTACGAAAGCAATTCGAGATCAATTTAATGATTATCGTCTTTCGACAATATTTCTCAAAGGAACACCTCGGATTAAAATTGAACAGATTCCAAAGGTGCGGTTTCTAAAGAAAATACAAGGAAAAGAATAACCAAAAAGATATTGGTACTTTAACAAACAAGTGGTGAGGTATCACCATAGGGTCATTCATTATTCGAAGAAAAGTGAAAGCTTAAATAATATCATTTGACAGGGCTTCGAAAACCTGAAAGCAGGCATTGTGACAGCCTCTGGCACAAGTGAAACTGAATATGGTTTAGCACAAGTGTTATAAAATAACTTCGAAGAGGGAATATACCCTTTATCAGAATTCTTTCTTGGAAAGAGGTCAAGATAGATCATAGATTGGGGAAATATCCCACATAATTTGCAAATGGGGAGGGTACTACCAAGGTCTCTACGGATGCCTTTTTATGTCGGCTCCTCTGATGGATAATCGTTCAATTCCAAAGCTTTTCTTTTCCACGCACCCTAAGGTGTTCGATACCTACGTCATTGCCGACTTATAATAGTCGCTAAGAATTCAACCATCAACATTTGCAATCGTAGGGAGTTCTATTCGACTAGACGCAACATCTCAAGTAAGCGTTCTGTTCTATAAGAAGACTTCAATACCGTTGTTGCCCATAGCAATGACAATTCCACATGTCGACTGGGCAGTACTACGGAAGCTCGTTAGAAACTACAAGCTTAAACCCGGTCTCTATTTCAATCATCATTATATCCAATATTGCTTTTTCCCATATCAATCCCGTGTGCTACATAAGCTTAACACTTTTGGCACAATAGCCTTTTCATTTAAGTCAATCCCGGAACTTCTCAGTCTGTCTTGGTCCTTAAATATATTTCGCCTTTACCGTCCAATCTCAACTTCATCATTTTATCTCCACAATCAATTATAGCAATCAGGGTCTGTCCACCAACCCATATAACGGCTATCTTACCCAATCCACAGGGTTCGCTCTAGTTTCCACTCTCTTTGGTGACATCCTCTGGTAATCAGAAAGACAAGGTTTGCCAAAATTTGCTGAATTTCTTTCCAAAATCAGGGAAACTCGATCAATCTATTTACCTACTAGTAATGCTCGAATATGATTTCCGACCTTTAGGTTCTATCCTCATAATTCCTTCCTGGTTTCCTGAGGGTGGTGAATCTTGTTCTCGATTCTGCCTTAGCGTGCTTGTCTTATAATAACATTTGCATGGTACATATACCCAAAATTCTCCTTGAGATAATAAAATCCCTCAATGATGTAATAGACACTATTTCCAATGGAATCGCTGGTCGTGGGGGATTGAAACCTCATAGCCAAAGAAATACCTTTCACTATTCTAGGCAACTAAGTACCCTTAATCGTTCGTGAAAATCTGAACATCTTGGTTCTTACGTATGCTGCCTCCTTATGGGCAACTATAACTGACTACGAGTAACAGGTTTCGTTCGAGTCGAATCAATCCACTGATACTGGCTATACTGCCTCTACCTCTTCTGCTTTGGAGATTCCACTCCATCTTCTTTGTCATATCTCTTGATAAATCATGAACGATCCTTAGACTCTCGTCTCATCACTTATTTATCCTCTGAAGGTTCGTCCGGTCTTTATTATACGACCTCAAGTAACATACTACATCTTTATCAATCAACACGTTCTCTACAAGATTCTTTCCTTGACCCACTATGGGGTCTTCCTCTAGATCCTCCTATGGATCTTCCTTTATCGGGTCTCCGTCCATTTCAAGGAACGCATCATCAATTGCCTACTCGAAGGCCTCGGGGTCTGGTATCTCAGAATCCCATCACTCTATAACTCATACGAATCGAGGTGACTAACCATGAAGTCCTAAGTACGGTTTCCCAGAAGAAGTCCCATCTCGGGCTTCATCTTAAACAGTCAGGGTCATGTCCTCTAACCCGACTATGAACTCAATTTGGGCTCTAGATGTTCTTATCATTCTTAAGGGTATTGTAAGACTCGATCTCCTATCGTTTCTGAGGACTGTAACCTAACGCTCTGATACCATCTCTGTAACAGCCCCAAATCCGGGGTCAGGGATTTAGGGTAGTCACGATCCATGTACTCCTTGCCTTACCTGTATTACTCATACCATTCATAATTCACCTGCTCATGACCCCACAATATATGTCACACACACACACACACAGGTTAGAGTCTCAGAAACGACACAATACAACAACTGCGGAATAAATAATTTTTATTACAATACCCAAATGTCTTTTGAATCTGATACTGATACAATTTCTAAGTATTGTTACATTACCAACTTAGCCTTCTGATGCTCACAATCCTCTAATACCATTCATGTCTATACATAAGTTGAATACCAAAAGCTGCAGCCTGGTTCGATTGGTTCGTACTACTCTTGGGATCACTACTAGAAATTGTTTATGGAAACGCCTTACGAGGTACGTGCCGTCCTATTGGCATCCTGCTTCGCTGCTATATAATATATATAAAACAATAGCAAGAGTGAGCGATAGCTCAGCAAGGTAATGAAAGTATGACATACTTCTGCCTTTAATTCAACCCAGAATAAAGCGGGTATAAGACAATAGTTTGTCAAAATATCTCGATACTGAAATTATTTCCTTATCGGAAGGTATTCCAAAAATAGTACCTTTATTGTAATTCAAATATCATTTCATAATATTTCTGCAACTCTTTTGCTATATTATGAACAAAGTTCTTGTATAAACGATGAGGTTTCAAAGTAAACCAAATATAACCTTTCCGAAAAATATCTGCTATATATGCAGAATATCAACATATAACTTAAAAGATGAAGTTATAAGGTGATTCAGTATAAACAACTCCCTTACCATAACTCATGTTATGTAAGGTATCCACAGAGTCATAACTCATAAATAAAAGATGAAGTTGCATGAATTTATTGTCACTTCATTTCCAAACACTTTTCGACCCCCTACCAACATGATTGGTTCTTCATCCCAATACATGTTGCAGGAATATCCAAATAGGATGATGAACCAATACTGGAGTTGCTACCGCGTCCGCTGTGCCTAACCTTACTATGATCAGTAGCAGGTCGCACCGCTCAAATAGTTTTCTACATGTAGATGGAAGTATCACGACGGCCTGACATTGTCTACCGCCTTACTATGACCTCCCGGCCCATTTGGGGCAATATATAAAAGTTGGATGGGCCCACGCAACTTGACCACTTACACCACTCCTAGTTCAGATGGATTCCATGACTCTGAAACGTAAAGATCGTCCTCCTTTCCCCAAGTGTAACACTTGTTGATACGACTCCACTAAGTAGTTATATCTAGGTTGGAAAGGGAGATTCTCCAATATTTCCCAAGCTATGCTTGTTAATGGATATCGACTTGTTCCATGAATTTACCCCTCGATCATTGAGGTGGTAACACAACACTAGACTGGCAGCAATTAAATTGCTCCAAGAAAATATCAGTCCCTTGACAGTTTTGAGTTGAGAGTTCAAAAAGAGTAGTAGTCTCTTAAATCAGGTTTCCCATATTTTTGATGGTTGAGCGAACATTTAAATCCTCTTAAGAGACGGATTTAAATGGAAAACATTGTTTTGGGAACCTCTTTGGATTTTTTAAAAATAATCAATGATATTGATTAAATAAGTAAACATTAGATGAATATTCGAAATAATATTCCTTACGTAAATACTGATTAAATGAATATTCGAAAATACTATTCATTAAGTAAATATAGATGAAATGAATATTCAAAGATAATATTCATTAAATAAATAAACCTCAAATGAATATTCAAAAGTAATATTCATTAAATAAATAACTCTTAAATGAATATTCAAAAGTAATATTCATTAAATAATAAACAATCCTCGAATGGATAATAATAATAATATTCTTAAAGTCCATAATCCTCAAATGAATATTCAGAAGTAATATTCATTAAATAATAAATCTCAAATGAATATTCAAAAGTAATATTCATTAAATAGATAATTAAACCTCGAATAACCGTTACCGGATATCTTTGTTATCATTCCGGAACAAAGCGATTTTAAGAAAACATTTTGAAAATGATATTCATCTAAGTAAACAAATTTAATTAGACGAATAAGGCTTATTTAATCCGTAAATGCTTCCAGAAGTATTTACTAATTAAATAAACACTGGTTTATTGGTGATGTTGCCTTTAGGTTAATTATTGCGAAAATCTTTCTAAAAAGCTCTGTCCGGGTTTTCGAAAATATACCTTACAAAATAACCCCGATACGCTGGCTAAGTTATAAACTCAATACATGCTCTACCCACTGAGCCTTTCTTATTCCAGTACACAAATACCTACCTTATGATATAAAGTCCCCTTCCACCATACGAAAAGTTTATAAATATATACACCATATAATTCAAGGCGTAGGATCTTAAAAGCATCACCACCCATCAACAGTATTATAAGGTCATGGGATTTTGGTTATCGCACGAGCAGGATTTAATATCATTAACAAGACCAAGGATATACTGGTTTTGATAAGGAAGCACAATATTGGGAAACTTGCAAATATGGATTGAAACTTATTCAACATATTTCATATATTTCAAAATAAATATACTCTGAACGATCGAGTATGCATACATAACTTGCATCTAGTATATGCATACTTCAAAATATGGTTTTTAGAAACTTGCCTGATGCTCGAGAAGTGATAGGGGTTCGCGACGATGCCGGACAATCTAGACAAAGTCAAACGAAAACACACGGTTAATCCCCTCGATAAACCACTTATAACTTAATGCTTAAACACGTAAGCGAAACACAACCAAGGCATTACTAGCTCGTTATAGGCTCATACTAAGTCCATGTTATTCGACAATTTCTTAAGTCGTAGGTTTAGTCCGAAATCGATCCTCGAATACAAGTTATACATAATCATTTACAACATTGGTTTCTAAGTCATGTTCTTAGTGGTTTTCACTTGCGCGACCTCGACTAAAACATTTTTATAAAATCGAAACATAATCGTTTTAATACGAATCTTTTTCGTGAGCCTTCCTAACTGTCTCTAGTATTATTCCTCAAAATTGCACATTTTAATACGGCTCCGAAGTGGTCCAAATATAGCCTCAAAGTTGCTGGACAGAGATGAGTCATTCTTCCGAACGGCGTTTACTAAAACTCACTTTTCTCCTAAACCGTAAATCGTATAGACATGATCTTTATACCAAAACAAACCTTAAAACAAGACCTACATGTTCATGGTCAGTTCTGTTCAAAAATATTACCAGACCAGTTCGTAATGCTTGCTCAAAACAGCCCTAAATCAAATGGGTATTACGACGGCTATAATCGTAACGTTTTCCATTTTCAAAACACACCCAAATCAATACCAATCAATTCCAAACTCACCATCCACCTTATACACCCTCCACTCAGTCAAATCCTCCAGGAATAATCACAACAAAATTCATAACCCATCCTCCAAACTCAACCAACAATTTATCTAATTACTTAATCATGCTTTTAACTCTACATAAACATCAAAACCATTTCGAAACTCATACAAACAAAAGGGGCAGAGGTTTTATACCTTCTCCAAGCTTGCTTGCTGCTATATACCTTATGTAACCTTAGATCCTTGCTTAATACAACCTTTGGAAGCTACAAACTCAATATCCAAAAACAAAACAAAACACAAGTTACTATTCATCATCTTCTCCGACTGTTAATCACTGAAATCGAAGGGGCAAATCACAGGGTTGAGGTGATTTCTTACCATGGTTACGTCGGGCTTCTCGAGAGCTTCGATTTGAGTGGTAGAACGCCAAAAACGGACCACGGAATCTCGAGTTACGATCGTTTCTTTCTCTCCCATTTTTCTCCTCTTTTCTCCTCCCGAATTTTCTTCTTTCTTTTCTTTTCTTTTTGTCTTGATAATAATGATAAGGATGCTGATTTTTGTGTTTAAAAAGTGGTGAGTCATCACCTTTTGGTGAGTCACCGGGACACGTGTCGCGCATGCACGCGTTTGGTTAAAGTAGCTTTACTAGTTCGTTTCTTTTGACATGGATGATCCAAATGTTGCATTTCTCGAATTAATCTTGTTACATGTTACTTCCATGTCTTTATTTAATCCTGTCATAATTTCAATCCTTAATCCATGATTCGTTCTCTTAATCGCTTAATCTCGTTATAAAGTATCAGCGGTTTCTAGTATCTTCGTTTCACTGTCTCAGTGGTTTTCGTTCTAAATTCTCAAATCAAATATAATAAAATTCCAAAATATTAAATCCTCAAATCCTTAATTTAATATCTCATTTCTTGAATATAATAATATATAATTCACTGCCCGGTCAAATACTTCACCAAAATTAAATTTGGAATTTCTGAATTCCGATCGTTTTTGCATTCACTTATTTACTCCGTAGATTACTAATATGACTTCGGAATATCCACACTACGTCTCGTACATAGGTGGCATGAAAAACTTTGTTAATTCTCAAAATCACTATTCATCCACCAAATTCACTATTCACTGATGCACTTAATCATAATAAGAAAAGTTTTAATTCTACCAAAAATTCAGGTTATTACAGAAATCCCTCTCCTCTCTCATCCTCTGATAACGGTGATGTGGAACTGGTGGCTCAGAGATCTGGAACAAAGGTCCGGAAACTGAAGCCTGAGACCGCGGTGCTGCGGGTATGCGTCGAAGTGGAACGGGACAAGGTATAGGATCTCTCCTGACCACTATAGGTCCAGACTGAGGTACTGTCGGTCGTGACGGTCCTGCTCTCATATCTGGTACAGGTCTCTCCTCTATCGGGTGCTCTGACGGATCTGAATCTGAACTAGAGCTAGGTGGCTGCAATTATAACCATACTCGATTACTACACATAATATCTCTAATCGACCTTCTATGACCATTAGGTGAATTCCTAGCCCTCTATGTTATCCTGGACCCTAAATCCTAACTTGTTTCAAATGCCATAACCTGTTGCTCTGATACCAACTTGTGACGCCCTCCAAACTCGGGGTACAGATTTGGGGAGTCACTCGACCAACGAAACACAATAAATCTGAATCTAACACATGCATAATAATATAATAACATAAAATACCCCTTATCCAAGACCGCATCCAGATTATGGCATAAAACAAGCTTCTCAGTCATATTTATTACAAACCAGTTTTCAGAGTTATTACACATTTAATATACAAAGCTAGACATCTAGTCTAACTTCAAAAGTAAAACAACTACCCGTACAATGACAATCACTCGGGGTGGTCTCCTAGCATCGGGAGAACTGTCAATAGCACTGTGTCTGCTCATCCTCTCGCTTCACTGGAATAGGGTTAGAAACAAAACAAGTATGAGCCACATGTGCTCAGCAAGCATGATATATATATATATATATATATATATATATATATATATATATATATATATATATATCAATCACAGTTCCATAATGAAAGGAAATATTTCAATTATCTGAATCAACAATATAAAAGTCAAACATATGCTTTTAACAATCTTTATTGAAGAAAGAGGAATTAGAATTGGACTTCTACATTTTTCAAATACAAAGGTTGAGCTGCTGATCAGTCACGCATCAACCCCGGACTAGCTTATAGCATAGTCCTTCACTAGGATCCATGGCCATCTAGGCCTTAAGTTATTACGACCATAAATATGGCCTGACCAACTGGTCTCATTTTAAAACATGCCAATTCTATCACAAGGTATAAGCAATAACATGCATAACAAGATAAATACACAATGATGGGATGTAATAATTACAAAAGAGCTTCAACTATTCAATATCAAAGAAAGTCCGAGAAATAGATTCGGAATGGTTTCAAGGGTACAACGTACTCATTTAAGAAAGTCAACAATGGTTATCATCAATATAAACTGAATTGAAGGTGAAGGTTTCTGATATCCAACACGATTGTGGATTAAGTCAAAAGTTAGGAATATTCAAGGAAATAGCGTCAAGTGCTCAATACGGGTGAAGATTGAATAATCTGAATCGTTCTGATGGTAACATAGATGAAATTCTGAAGAGTAATAACAATTGAATCAACAAGTAAAGGCACAGATACTTGCCTGGTCTAGTAGCTGACGGAAATCTACCGAGCTCACTCTACCTTCTCTTTTCCCTTGCCCCGGGAACTCGATTCTATAATAAACAACTCATTACGGTAAGTCTAACTATCCTCATTCTATCCTCGATATATACTCATAACCATTTTTACATTTAAACAAGTAATCGGGTTCCTATCGGATGCCCGACCTATTTTACGGTAATTAAAATTCAGACATTAGCCCTCGTAAGGGCATTTACAGACTATTAAAACACATTAATCGACTCATATAAACCATATATCACTTATAAATATTTTTAAAACAATATTCGAGGCTTATTTGAATTTAAATAAGTCACAAATAATTTTTAAATCAAAAATTGGATTTTTAATCCCATTATAAGTATTTAAAAGCAATTAAATCAATTAATAAAAATTAATTGACACTTTTTAAACACTCCAACTATTTTTAAATAATTAAATCAAGCTAGAAAATAATTAAACTTAATTTAAATTAATTAAATCTAATTAATAATTAATTATTAAGAATTAACTGATTAAAAGAATTAATCAATCAATTAATTAAATAAATTAATTATTAATTAAAAATAACTAAAATATTTAAATTTAATCAGTTTTCGAATTTAAATAATTAAATATAATTTTCCAGAATTTTCTGAATTTAAAAATGTATTTTTAAAATAAAAATATGATTTTTATAAATAATTAAACTATTTTCGAATTAAATTTAAAAATAAAATTCAAAAACAGTTTTCTGAAGATGAATTAGGGTTTTGAAGATTGAAACCGGGTCACTGTATCGGGTCACGGGTCGCCAAGAACAATCCGGGTCGCGAAGAACACCCGGAAAATTCTCAGAATCCGGCGACCTTTTCCAGAATCCGGCGAGCCAAAAACACATAAAAAATTGGGGCTTTTGATACCAAAACACTCCTCATAATCATACCAATACATTCCGATCAAAAACAAACCAAAAACATCACCGGAACTTCAAACCCGACTATTTTCCGGCGACCTTAAACCAATTTTCCGATCTACTAAAATCTTACATGAAACTCTACGTTCTTTATGTTAAAATGAATCTAAGTACACATACAATGAAATTCTATATCCAAAATCATGTCAGATCAATAACAAGAACGGACTATTAAAAAGAAGAATTCGGGTCAAAACCCGAAAATCAAACCCGTAAAAATTGAACATAAACATGAAATTAAAGCATGAATTCCTACTAATTAGAACCCTAGGAACATGTTGGAAGCAATCAATTGAACGGAGAATCAACAGAATGAAAATCCCCAATTCGAATACAAACCCTAATTTTAATTCAAAATTTGAAAATTTCATATAAAATCGAAAAATTACCAGATGATGATGAGGTTGGAAGATTCTGAAACTAGAACTCAAGATCTTTGATTTGAGTACTTGAACTTTGAATATGGATTTCAATAACACCTTCGAAATTGATTTTGATTTTCAAGAACACGAAGAACACGGTTCAGGAATTTTATATTTTTGCATATTTTTAATACGGATTATATGAAATATAATTTACGATTCTCCTTTTTATACTTAGTGGAAAATAATAACCTAAACGACATTTTTGGATCGATATTGATCCACTGGTTCGTTTTAAAACCCTAATAATGTAAAATACACGTTTTACGAGGTGATAGCTATCCAAAAGACCGATAGTTATCAAAATCAATACATATCATTTATATAACTAATGCTCAAGAATACTGGGGCTATAACAGATGTATTTATTGATACGGACTATATATCAATTACCCTAGAAAAATTAGGGTTAGGGTTAGGGTTTAGAATAATTTTTCTTCCTTGGAATAAAACAAATACTATTGATAATATCGGATAATAAGGGATATAATAATACGAAGAAATCCTCTGATTATGATTTAGACACGAATGACGAAGGAATAATAATGATGAACAAAATTCCAACGGGGCCCTTGAATTTTCAAAACGGGGCTCAAAATTGAAGATATTTTCAAATGACAAAATATTTGAACGGACCTTTCGACACACCAATTTACACATAAACACTTAACAACCATTATCATTAAAACTCAAAATACTTCATAATAAGTATTCTACACATATAATACAATTTATATTATTAATAAAGTTTACGGATCTTACACTGTTGATTATAAAAAGAAATACTTTGAACTTCTCAAGCAAAAAGAAAAGGCTTTCATGTCTCAAGAGTATGATTGGGCTGATAATGGTGAAGATTCAGATGATGATGTTGAGTATGTCAACTTGGCTCTAATGGCTAACAATCATGAGCAGGAAGCAAGTTCCTCTAGCTACCAGGTAACAACTACTATTCCTTCTGAGCTTTCTAAAGAGGAATGCAATAGTACAATTAATGAAATGTCTACTGTATTGTATAATTTGCGTGTTAGTCTTAAATCACTTACCAAAGAGAACTCAAGAATTAAATAGACTAATTTGTTCTTAAGTGATAGAAATGCCATGTTGGAAGCACAACTCATTGAGTTTGAGAAAATGAGGTGTGTTAGTAGGGATGCTAAGCTGGAACTTGAGAAAGTGTTAAAAAGGGAAGAGACTCTTAAAACACAACTAGAAATACTTGCAATTAAAATTTCTACTGGAAGTAGAATAGGACGTTTGTAAGACATAATTAAAATTTCTATTGGACCTAGAATAGGTGTTCGAATTTATAGAAGAGAAGAGTTCGAATTTATATGGACTATAAAGGTTAGACATATAATTAAAAATTCTATGGAAAGTAGAATAGGTTTTTAAATTTATAGAGTAGAAGAATTCGAATTTATAAGAAATACATATTAAAAAAATGTTCTATTAGAAGAAAGTAGAATAGGTGTTTTAAGACATATATAATTCAAATTTTTATTGAAAGTAAAATAGGAGTGCGAATTTATATAAATGTTTTTTCAATGAAAGAGCGGCTCATTAGAAAGGAGTATCTTAACAAGAAAATTAACATATAAAGTTAATTGACAAGTATTCAATGCATAAAGTTTGCGATTTCGATCTTAACAAGGAAAGCGTGTTTAACGTGAGGAAGACTTATTATGGAAAAATGAATGATTGTCGTAATTTTATAGATAGAGTTTTAAAAAAAAAATTATAACGCCACCACGTAGTGCGGCTTTGTCAATTTGTAGGTTAAACATATAATTAAAAGTTCTATCGAAAAATAGGTTTTCGAATTTATAGAGTAGAAGAGTTCGAATTTTGTTAGGAATATGTTGTTCTTGATGATAATTATAAAAACACTTAGTAGATTTTGTGTTAAGTCAATTTTGTAGCTGTCAACGGAATGGTATGCTTTGCAGCATCCGTTGACAGGTAGCTCATCAACGGAATGAGTCTCATCAATGGAATGAGTCTCATCAACGGAATGAGTAATGTAGCAATTGCACTGTACAATACTTCACTATTTGATAAACAATTGTTGTAGGTATTAGATAGGTTTTCTAAGTCATGTTGACTAAGTACTAGATAGGCAAAATAGGTTGGTTAATTGTAAATATAATGTGCCTTGTAATTTTGCCTAAGTGAAGACATGTCAACGGATTGGAGATTACACTGTCAACGGATTGAAGAATGTACCATCAACGGATTGAAGAATAAAGCTATCAACGGAATACATCTCACTACTATCAACGGATTACTATCACTTTTCTGAACAGTTGAAAAAGTGATAGTGACAGTTTTCTGACAGATCAAAAGGTGATGTAGAAGTGTACTTTGCATTGGGAGCCATTAAAATGGTCACTGGGAATGAGGAAACATTCCAATTACCAATTAAGTTCTTGAGTGGGATCATAATAAGCATGAAGACAAAAGACAAGATTTCCAAGGAACATTGGACAAAAGGAATGAAAAGCATGTTGTTGGCGGTTACCTTTAGTACTTTCTAGTGTAGCCAAAAATAGCATTGTAAACTTGGGATTTATAACCAAGTGTAGCAGTTCATTTTATGTAACAGACGTGAGATAGAATAATTTTGTATTAGCTTTCTTTGAAGATCACTCTCACTCTACATTTGTAACTGAGCAGCTGTGCTACGTTTGTAACACAGATTATTCCCAAAATAAAAACATCTCAGTTGGATCCTCAAAACATCCAACTAAAATTTTATACTTGCTTGTGTGTTTTTATTTTCTCTGTCAAGTTATTTAAAAGTTGTTTTAAGTTTAAAAATATCTAGAATTGTATTCAACCCCCCCTTCTACAATTCTGTTAGGTCATTTGGGATTAACAATTGGTATCAGAGCGAGCTCCTAATGTGACGCCCTCCCAATCTGGGGTCATGATTGGGGGAGTCACTACAACCTCTATACTTATAAACCTGTGAATAATAATATAAACATACAGACGCGACCCCAACTTTACCCTGGATCTTTAACAGGTAATGGTATGAAACAAGCATCAACTATCTACTTCATTTTATTACATAATAAAAGTCTCAAAAGTTATTACAACCATGTCTTAAAAGTTCTACATTCCCTTATACAAAACACCTTCTACAAGTCTCCATCACCTGCCTGAACTAGCATCCCAAAAATAACCCTATAGGAAGACTTCCTAGCTGTCTGAAAAGTGCGTACCATCTTCTCGTTTAACTGTGGGTTAGAAAAGGGAAAAGAATGAGCCAAATGCTCAGCAAGTAATAATATAACCAAATAGTTAACCACTGTGAAACAGTTTCCAATATCAATCTGTATGTCATGGGTATAGCAGAATCCATATCAAGGGATTATCAAAACAATGAAATGAATATACAATTTCAAAGGGTAAACAAATTTCCTTATATAGATATATGATTTCAAGAAAAGCAATAAGTAATTTGGAGATTTTTCACAACGCACCGGACAATACGGGTGATCAGCCACGTAAAGTCCCCATACCGGACACACAGTCCCTCTGGTCCTTGTATTGGGTCCCAATAGGCACACATTGGCCTTTAGACTAGTCCATCCCTAGTCCATTTATTATAATTAAAAAGTGTTGGGCCGGCGTCACTCGGCCTCTTACGCCTCCAATCTTAGGAATCCGTGGAAACCATAAATCAGAATTTAAATGAATCCAAACTTTGAAACTTCCTTTCTTTTAAAATCTTTCTTATGAAAGAAATCCTTTGTAAATCATTGGATGTGTGTTTGTATAGTACCCAAGTGAAGGTTCATGTATTCTCAATTTCAAGTAAGTATGTGATTCATAGGTACAAGTTCAAATCTAATGCAATAGAATCTCAGGTTAAAATGTAAGTATAATCAAAGGATAAGGGTAAGATCTGAAGAAAAGTTCAAACAAGATATGGTTCATATAACGTTGTGTTGTGTCTATAATGTTTGTATAGAAGTATCTTTTGTGAATCGGGTAAGTCCAATTTGATCAATCTGGATTTCTATCAATGGGAAATCAAGAAGTAAATGTCATCAGGTACATTTTGGAAATGTATTAGAATGAGGGTTCAGATATATTCACTTTCAGGTATAAAAGGAATGCATAAGTAGAGGGTCAAATTCAGGTTATAGAATCATAGGCTATCAGGTTTCAATACATGGATATAAACAGGGTATAATGGTTTAAGGAAAGAAAACTGAACAAAGTATGGTATACAGAACCACATGGTATATGAACATAAATCAGGTTTATCAATGAACATGATGAATTTTAGAATTAAAGGTATATAAACAAGATAACAATTTATATCTGTCAAAATGAAAGAATGGAATCGAAATACGAAAGCAAGTTAGTATTACTTGCTTTAAGTAGCTAAAAAGAGTAATCAGATTCACTAGTTCTCCACCTTTGTCTTGCCTTTATTTCTAGGCTCTACTTCTTTGGATTTTTAAGTAGCTTTTATAACAAACCGTACTCATTGAATTTCTGCCTTTGCCTTGCCTTTATCTCTATGTTCCACGTCGCGTGACTCTACAAAAGAGTATATACTATCTCAGAATGATCCTCTCAAAATTCTAATCCTTATTCTAAACTACCCAACGTTTCCTAAACGCGTAAACACATAATATTTATATCACTTATAACTCTTAACCATATAATCACAAAACTCACATAAGCGCACATTGCCATTCAGGTTCACATAACATACTCCTTTAACATATATGTATATATCCTAACTTTCCGTTTATACCACACTTGGTTATCCCTTTAAATCAACTTGACCAATGCTAACCATATCCTTAACACTAGGGGTGGCAATTTCGGGTAATGGGTCGGGTTCGTGTCGGGTTTGCTATACCCGGTCCTATTTTTCAGTCAAACCGAACCCGACCCGACCCGAAACGGGTTAAATTTTCTCAACCCGAACCCGACCTGTTAGTACCCGATCAACCCGAAAATGACCCGTTTGACCCGAAAATAATTAAAAATAATTATTTACATATATATATAAAATTAAATTTTATTTATAAAATATTAAAAATATATAATAAAAAATTTATTATGTGATATATGAATTAAATTATTTAAATATTATGAATATATATCACATATGTCTATAATTATGTAATATAAATTCATATATTTTAAATAATTTATTATATATATTAAATTTTCGGGTCGGGTTCGGGTATTTTGGGTCAACCCGAAACCGACCCGAAAATTTCGGGTAAATTTTTACCCAACCCGAACCCGACCCGAAACTCAAAATACTCAACCCGAATTCGTACTTTTCCGTGTCGGGTTCGTGTCGGGTTTCGGGTCGTGTCAAATTTTGCCACCCCTACTTAACACCTTTACAAACAATGTTTTCATCTCAAAAGCTGAAAAATCTGCTGCGCATGCCTTACCAAAACATTTTTCATAAATCCAAAAGTAATCAAACAAATACCACATTTGACAGGCTACTTACTGATTACTACTCCAACTCAGAATAAATATTTCAACTTCAGAACAGTTTATTTAGACTAAAAACGAACAGGTTTAAAGTGTATACTGAAGCACAGAAAATCCTGCTGCGCAACCTTTAGTAAAACAAGCATAACTCTTTACTCGCTAACGCTCTCGATACAAGATTTGCGCGTGAGCAAACTAGACTCCGAGTAGAACATTTACATTCTATACCCACTGTCCAAAACAGGGAACACGCAGTCACGAATTACAAGAGCAGAACAGGACAGTTTCTTGACAAACCAACATGATTCTCATCATCTTTTTAATTAAAGTCCAAACACTAAGACCCCTAATACTTATCATTATTATAAAAACTAATTTCTTTGCTAAGACCAAACTAATAACCACTGAAATATTAACATGCAATTCATAAGAACTCAAAATCATTCACAATCTTCCATTTACACATCAATTCCGGTCAAAGAATTCACATGCAAACTGAAATTGTTCACATAACATAAAAAAAACTAACATGCAGAGTTAAAGACATGGATTAAAATCAAGATAAAGCTATTTAACTTCAAACCGAGGCCACCGGCTCACTTTCGATCACCGCCGGCGGCGGTGGTTCACGGTGATGGCCGGAATGGGTCCACACAACCGCACACCACCCCCAATAACATGAGAATCTCCGATGATTTTATAAAATTCCCGGAAGGTCAAAAAGAATTGATTTTTAATAAGAAATTCATATAAAATGCAATTAAAAGTATACACATATATTTTAATCCATACCATTCACCAAGTAAACATCTAATCATCACATTTTCTAATATTCACCTTTCACACAATATTCACATATTATAGATCTCAAATATTATTAAATATTAATACTATACAAGCGTTTTTCTGAGTCGTTATAACCTCCCCCCTTTAAAAAGATTCTGTCCCCAGAATCTAACCTTATGAAAACAGATGCGGATACTTTTCCAGCATCTGGCTCTCAAGTTCCCAAGTCGATTCTTCAGTTCTGGGATTCCTCCACAAAACCTTAACTAACTTAACAGTCTTATTCCTTAATTTCCTATCCAAACGATCCTAAATTTCTACAGGTTGTTCTACATAAGATAAATCTGGCTCAATCTCAATAGGCTCATATTCGATCACGTGATTTGTATCAGGATTAAATCTCTTAAGCATCGACACATGAAAAACGTTATGAACGTGCTCCATGCGGGGTGGTAACGTTAACTCATATGCAACTTTTCTGACACGTCTTAGTATCTCAAACGGTCCTACATATCTCAGGCTAAGTTTCCCTTTCTTGCCAAATCTTGTAACTCCTTTCCATGACGACACTTTTAGCAACACTTGATCTCCTTCTTCAAAACTCAGATCCTTCCTGTATTGGTCAGCGTACTTCCGTTTTCTGTCTTGTGCCGTAACTAGTCTTTTTCGAATGATTTTAATCTTTTTCTTCATTTGTTGTACTAGCTCGGGTCCCAAAACTTTTCGTTCTCCCATTTTTTTTCCAATACACAGGTGACCTATATTTCCTTCCATACAATGCTTCTTACGGGGGCATTCCAATACTTGCGTGATAGTTGTTGCAGTAAAAGAATTCCACTAATGGTAAATGATCACCTCAATTGCTTTCAAAATCCATTGCACAAATTCTAAGTATATCTTCGATTATCTGGATAGTCTATTCACTATGACTATATGTTTAAGGACGATAAACGGTACACATATTCAACTTGGTTTCTGAGCATGCCAAAACTTTCTTCCAAATCTTGAATTAAATTGAGGGTCTTGGTAAGATTCGATTGATACTTGAACCTCATGCTTTACTACTATCTCTTATAGATAAAACCAATGTATCCAATGAATGTTTCTTGTTGATGGAAAAAGGAAATGTACCGACTTGTCATCATGAGATGTTCCTATTTCAACTCGGGAATTTCTACTGGTTGTAATTATCCGCTAGGTCTTTGATGTTCAGTTTTAAATCTATGACAGGTAAAACACTTACTTACTCATCCAGTAATATCTCTTTCGTATATGTCCACCAAGCCTTGCTACATCTTCGTACTTCTGGGATGGATCGAATACTTCGAATTCACGTGCATCATTCAGTATCTCATTCTTTAACCATGTCACATTGGGTATCCAATTTCTAGAGAAAATCTAAAAATTCCTTTATTATCCTTTTGACTCCTTCTACTTTCTCCTGTAAAGTTACTCATGCTATCGTTCATCACTTCTGCTTAACATTTTTCTACTTTCCCCTAGCAGCTCAAGTTGAAAAGTCATTGTATATTTGTATATCATCTCCGTAGCTTGATCTGAGATACGAACCTCTATTCCTACTTTCTCAAATTCCTTGATCAGTCCTAACCATTTTCTCTACCTTATGTATACAGCTCCTTTTCGGTGAAAATATATTTCAAATGCTTATGATCCGAATAGATTTCATACTTTTCTTCATACAAGTAGGCCTCCAAATCAATGTGAAGACTATTGTGGCTAGTTCTCAGTCATGTGTCGGGTGTTTCCACTCGTGGTTCTTCAGATGTCTAGAAACATATACAGTCATCTTAACATGTTAAATCAGTCTTGATTCTTAACACAAAGTTGTGTTCTCAATTTAGTTGTTAATATTGTCCTAAGGCACATGAGTCATCATTTTCCAGTAACAATGAATCTATTTTACCATTATGGCTCGACTAAAGAGTTTCGTTCCTCTAGCAATTTAAATACTTCCTTTTCCATTTATCTTAACTCTTGGCTGCTTTCTAGTAAGATTGGTTAATGGTGTGGCTATCTTGGTATAATCCTTGAAAAACCTTCGATAATCTCCATCCAATCTCATAAAACCTCTACCTTTTGTAGGTGTCTTAGGCCTTACTCAATTCATTAACGTTTCAACCTTAGCTGGATCCACTTGGATTCCTTCTCTACTAATTACCTGTCCTAGTAATTGTAATTCTTTCAACCAAAACTCGCACTTAGAAAACTTTGCACACAATATCTCTTTTCTTAAAATTTCTAGGGTTATTCTCAAATGATCTGTATGCTCTTCTTCCATCTTTGAATACCTTAAGATGTCATTTATGAAAACACTCTTCTTCCATCTTTGAATACCTTAAGATGTCATTTATGAAAACAATCTCAAACTTATCCAAATATTTCTTAAAAATCCTATTCATCGTGTTCATAAAAGTGGCAGTTGTATTCATCAAACCGAACTCCATCACTACGAACTCATAGTGTCCATATATATCAGGTTCAGAACGTCGTCTAAGGAATATCTTCGGGTTTCATTTTTTTAAATGACAGTAACCAAATCATAAATAAATTTTGAAAAGCACACTGTGTTCTTTAACTGGTCTGATCATCAATCCTTGACAATGGGCATTTGTTCTTAATGGTCAACTTGGCGCACCCCATGGGAATACACTAGACCTTATAACTCCCTTTTTCCTAAGATCTTGCAATTGAATTGCTAACTCTTTCATTTCTACTTATGCCATTCTATACGGAGCCGTCGAAACTGGTTTTGCCCCGGGTGCTAAGTCTTCAACAAATCTATTTCCCTGGTGGGAGGTAAACCTAAAAGATTGTCAAGTAATACAATTCGAAATTCGTTAGCTACTTGAATCTTCTCTATCCAAGGTGTTTCTTTCCTAACATTTACCTCGTATGACGATAAGCTTTACAACCTTAACACAATAATCTTTTACCTTTGATAGGTAGAGATACCTCTTCGTCTGCTTCCGGCCTCGGATAACAACTTTTACATTATCTAGGGCTCGAAATTTCCATTTTCTTCATACTCTGTTAACCAATCCATTCTTAGAATTTATATCAGATTTCTATATTATCAGTCTCACAGTGAGGACAAGAAAGATTAAACGATATATGCTCCTGAGTAACTATTCATGTAGTCAAAACTTTACTTAACAGCTGAATCGTACAACGCAGTTTATGAGAAAATTCTATGGATATAAAAGGCTTGGTAGCTCCAAAATAAATTAACACTTTGGCATTTCCATAATCTATGTGAAACGTATCTGTAACTACATCCTTGTTCTTTACTGTATCACTCATGGTTATATTGAGGATTCTTGTCCTTGGTTACTTAGTATATGGTGGTCATGTCACCCTTAACATATTGATTACTGGACTTAACGATTGCAACATCTTAAGAAAGGCCACACCTCTCCACACTTGTTACACGTAACTCTTGCCTTCGGTTTATGGCTCTCATTGGCGTAGTGTCCTCTCTGTGTACACTTGTAACGTACCATATTGATCTTATTACAAACTCACAGTTGCTTCTTTCCACAAGTTCTACATTCTGGTATCGGAGGTCTCAGAGGTCTTTGTTGATCCAAATCTTGTGGACGGTTCCCTTGCCCATCACTTCCAGTTTGTGGTCTTCCAAATCCAACATTCCTATTTGACTGAAACTCAGGCCTTATATTGAAATGGTTCTAAAAGTTCCCTATTTGTTGGCTCCTTTCCGGTGTCTCTGGCTTCCCTTTTTTTCTAGCTTCTTCTGTTTGTGATCAATCACTTTATTTCTTACTTCAACATGATTAGTATTCGTATATTCTTGTTACCTTCTCCTTATCCATACCAAACTCTCGGTAATAATAAACCTTGACATCGTGTTGTAAGTCTAATGAGCAATCTGACTCGACATACAATCCCTTCTTTTAAAACAATTTCCCATTTTTGATCAAAACAGTTTCCCGTCAATATAAGTACAACTTGACACTCATAATATCATCATTCACCTTTGCAACTTCAAATCGCTGATACCTCTAAGAGTTTCCGACAGAATGAATCAATAGATAGGAAGGTGTCAATAGATATGAATATATGACAAGTATGTTTAGTAAGAATTTCTGGTAAAAAGAATCAAACTAAGAGATCAAAATGATCATCGAACTTTATCTGGTTGAATTTGTCAATTTAAACAACAAGGTACAGAAGGTGGCCAACCTTTAGTACTTCCATGACAAACACACCACTGGTGGCGTCCCACCAGACTTATATCACACAGATAGAAAGTACCTGAATCCCCTATATATATAGGGTTGTTCATCTCAGTTACAACAAGGAGGATAAAAAATTTAAGAGGAACATATGAAAGGTTTAAGAGTTTCAAAATTTCTATTATATATATAATATTGGATCAATTAGCCTCTGAACAATAGAGGTATTTCGTAAAGAATAAAATAAGAAATGAAAAATTGAATATTTTAAAAAGGTAAATTGAATAAAATCAATGGCTAGTTATGAACCGACTTATCCTTACATCGAACGTATGGAGATAATCATGCCTTGTCTCATGTAGATGGTCCTTAGGGGAGTTAATTTCTAGTTTGAGGTTATAGGCATGTCCCGCCAGTAAATCAACTGTATGAAATCTTGAATAAAGAAAGAATCTACACTTAGGCCACTTCTCTGGATGAATGTCTCCATCGCGGGGGAAAAATCGTTATTATATCGTAAAGAATCTAAGTGTTTCTAGATGTTATCTTGGGGATTCTACTCTCGCTCAACTCTAACTACACTAGATATGACACTTGGCGTGGTGTTTCCTATAGCATTCGCGATGTAGCCGAAGTCGCTGATGAACTTCTGGAAAATACATAAGGATCTACAGGTGATGTCTCCCAAACTAGTAGTCTGACTCTCCGACTGATTCCTCCAGCTTCGAATTAGTTTCCTCGTTTGTGACCCGATCTTCATATGGTTCCAGCGTATACTCGCTCAATATGTCGGAATACTATATAACATGAAAGTGTGTAACTTAAGTTAATATTTCTGCAGAAAATTCGGCATGACCTATTCATAAAATGGACTATGCCCTGTTTTAAAAATATCTCAAATACTAACTCAATCATCCACATATAATCCATAATTCATTTCAATATTCCATCCATCTCCAACCCCTTCATTTGACATGTAAGAAATAAATCTACCTTGACTTGCAGATATACTATCAGAATAGAAATTTACCCAAAGGGTAATGTAAATCTCCACTTGGTCTAGTGTATACACTGATACTGACGGATATGGCTTAAGAAAAGGAATCTCAGATGAAGGGCAATCTCTCGAAATAGCCTTTATCTGTAAAAACACAATAATAAACCAAGAAGATACTTAAATGGTAAAGGGTTATCTTAATTCTACTAATACTCATCCAAAAAGTAACCTGCATCTACAAATCCTATCTTACCTAATAAGCTTAAGTCCTACTTCTCACCTTATATTCCCTTATTATTGTTACACCTAATCCTGGCTTGTTTCAGTGACCAAAAACTGACCGCTTTGATACCAACCTGTGACGCCCTCCCAATCTGGGGTCATGATTGGGGGAGTCACTACAACCTCTATACTTAAAAACCTGTGAATAATAATATAAACATGCAGACGCGACCCCAACTTTACCCTGGATCTTTAACAGGTAATGGTATGAAACAAGCATCAACTATCTACTTCATTTTATTACATAATAAAAGTCTCAAAAGTTATTACAACCATGTCTTAAAAGTTCTACATTTCCTTATACAAAACACCTTCTACAAGTCTCCATCACCTGCCTGAACTAGCATCCCAAAAATAACCCTATAGGAAGACTTCCTAGCTGTCTGAAAAGTGTGTACCATCTTCTCGTTTAACTGTGGGTTAGAACAGGGAAAAGAATGAGCCAAATGCTCAGCAAGTAATAATATAACCAAATAGTTAACCACTGTGAAACAGTTTCCAATATCAATCTGTATGTCATGGGTATAGCAGAATCCATATCAAGGGATTATCAGAACAATGAAATGAATATACAATTTCAAAGGGTAAACAAATTTCCTTATATAGATATATTATTTCAAGAAAAGCAATAAGTAATTTGGAGATTTTTCACAACGCACCGGACAATACGGGTGATCAGCCACGTAAAGTCCCCATACCGGACACACAGTCCCTCTGGTCCTTGTATTGGGTACCAATAGGCACACATTGGCCTTTAGACTAGTCCATCCCTAGTCCATTTATTATAATTAAAAAGTGCTGGGCCGGCGTCACTCGGCCTCTTACGCCTCCAATCTTAGGAATCCGTGGAAACCATAAATCAGAATTTTAATGAATCCAAACTTTGAAACTTCCTTTCTTTTAAAATCTTTCTTATGAAAGAAATCCTTTGTAAATCATTGGATGTGTGTTTGTATAGTACCCAAGTGAAGGTTCATGTATTCTCAATTTCAAATAAGTATGTGATTCATAGGTACAAGTTCAAATCTAATGCAATAGAATCTCAGGTTAAAATGTAAGTATAATCAAAGGATAAGGTTAAGATCTGAAGAAAAGTTCAAACAAGATATGGTTCATATAACGTTGTGTTGTGTCTATAATGTTTGTATAGAAGTATCTTTTGTGAATCGGGTAAGTTCAATTTGATCAATCTGGATTTCTATCAATGGGAAATCAAGAAGTAAATGTCATCAGGTACATTTTGGAAATGTATTAGAATGAGGGTTCAGATATATTCACTTTCAGGTATAAAATGAATGCATAAGTAGAGGGTCAAATTCAGGTTATAGAATCATAGGCTATCAGGTTTCAATACATGGATATAAACAGGGTATAATGGTTTAAGGAAAGAAAACTGAACAAAGTATGGTATACAGAACCACATGGTATATGAACATAAATCAGGTTTATCAATGAACATGATGTATTTTAGAATTAAAGGTATATAAACAAGATAGCAATTTATATCTGTCAAAATGAAAGAATGGAATCGAAATACGAAAGAAAGTTAGTATTACTTGCCTTAAGTAGCTAAAAAGAGTAATCAGATTCACAATTCTCCACCTTTGTCTTGCCTTTATTTCTAGGCTCTACTTCTTTGGATTCTTAAGTAGCTTTTATAACAAACCGTACTCACTGAATTTCTGCCTTTGCCTTGCCTTTATCTCTATGTTCCACGTCTCGTGACTCTACAAAAGAGTATATACTATCTCAGAATGATCCTCTCAAAATTCTAATCCTTATTCTAAACTACCCAACGTTTCCTAAACGCGTAAACACATAATATTTATATCACTTATAACTCTTAACCATATAATAAGCACAAAACTCACATAAGCGCACATTGCCATTCAGGTTCACATAACATACTCCTTTAACATATATGTATATATCCTAACTTTCCGTTTATACCACACTTGGTTATCCCTTTAAATCAACTTGACCAATGCTAACCATATCCTTAACACCTTTACAAACAATGTTTTCATCTCAAAAGCTGAAAAATCTGCTGCGCATGCCTTACCAAAACATTTTTCATAAATCCAAAAGTAATCAAACAAATACCACATTTGACAGGCTACTTACTGATTACTACTCCAACTCAGCATAAATATTTCAACTTCAGAACAGTTTATTTAGACTAAAAACGAACAGGTTTAAAGTGTATACTGAAGCACAGAAAATCCTGCTGCGCAACCTTTAGTAAAACATGCATAACTCTTTACTCGCTAACGCTATCGATACAAGGTTTGCGCGTGAGCAAACTAGACTCCGATTAGAACCTTTAAATTCTATACCCACTGTCCAAAACAGGGAACAAGCAGTCACGAATTACAAGAGAAGAACAGGGCAGTTTCTTGACAAACCAACATGATTCTCATCATCTTTTTAATTAAAGTCCAAACACTAAGACCCCTAATACTTATCATTATTATAAAAACTGATTTATTTGCTAAGACCAAACTAATAACCACTGAAATATTAACATGCAATTCATAAGAACTCAAAATCATTCACAATCTTCCATTTACACATCAATTCCGGTCAAAGAATTCACATGCAAACTGAAATTGTTCACATAACATAAAAAAACTAACATGCAGAGTTAAAGAAATGGATTAAAATCAAGATAAAGCTATTTAACTTCAAACCCAGGCCACCGGCTCACTTTCGATCACCGCCGGCGGCGGTGGTTCACGGTGATGGCCGGAATGGGTCCACACAACCGCACACCACCCCCAATCACAATATCCGTCCTTATTCCTCCACCAATTCACTCAAACACTACCTTTTCACCATTGCATGTCACCCTCCACCTTACACACACCTCGATACATACATATACACACACCCACACACACACATACATGTATACATGGTCATATATATATATATATATATATATATATATATATATATATATATATATATATATCAATCAATTATGTGGAGAGAAAAGAGAAGAGATGAAGATTTTTACTGAAAAGAAGAATGGCCGAGAGAGAACAACAAAGAGAGAGAGAGAGAGCAGAGGTGACCAAATAAGAAAAGGGAGAATGCTGGGCTTGGGGGTTTTTATAAGCCCCAAGTGCAAAAATAGTAACTTCACAAATTCTAAAATCTGATTTTTAATAGAAGAAAACCAATATATTGCATTTCTAAAATCCGAAATAAAATGAAAATAATATCTAAAATCAAAATTTTATTTTTAAAACAGAGAATACGAATTTAAAAGCTCACCCATATTTTTAAAATATTTTTATGATAAAAATTGAATTAAATATGAATTTTCAAAGTTTAAATCACATAAATGACATTTAACTCATAAAATCAGTTTTAAATCCTTAAGGCCAAAAATAAATTCCTCCACTAATTTTAGAAAATAATAGAATATAAAATAAAGGTTGTGAAAAAGATTTCACAATAAAAAGAATCTCCGATGATTTTATAAAATTCCCGGAAGGTAAAAAAGAATTGATTTTTAATAAGAAATTCATATAAAATGCAATTAAAAGCATACACATATATTTTAATCCATACCATTCACCAAGTAAATATCTAATCATCACATTTTCTAATATTCATCTTTCACACAATATTCACAAATTATAGATCTCAAATATTATTAAATATTAATACTATACAAGCGTTTTTCTGAGTCATTATACCTAACATACAAGGAGTTTAAAGATCAAGGCCAAAACAGAAACCATGGTGAAGAAGGATGCAGGTGTAAAGATACCAGTTCTAGATAAGGACAATTACTTTCACTGGAAAGTAAAAATGCATCTACATCTCATGTCTATGGATGAGAGATATGTAGACTGCATTGAGAAAGGTCCACACGTTCCCATGAAGTTTGCATCTAGAGTTGGACTGCCAGATGATGCTGAAGATGCGAAAATTCCAAAGCCTGTCTCAGAATGGACTGTAGAAGATGTTGCAGAAGTCCATAAAGATAAAAGAACCATGAACATTTTGTTCAATGGCTTGAAGCAAGAGATGTTTGACAATGTTATCAACTGTACAACTGCTAAAGAAGTATGGGACACTGTTAGAACACTCTGTGAAGGAACTGAGCAAGTAAGGGAGAACAAAATGCAACTCCTCATACAATAATATGAGCACTTTCACTTTAAAGCTGGTGAAACCCTAAATGATACATTTAGTAGGTTTCAAAAGCTTTTGAATGGATTAAAGTTGTATGGGAGGGTCTACCAAACCAAGGATTCAAACCTCAAATTTCTTAGAGCTCTTCCAAAAGAGTGGAAGCCTATGACTGTTTCTCTGAGAAACACTCAAGAGAGTACAAAGACTATACTCTTGAAAGGCTCTATGGAACTTTAAAGACATATGAGATGGAAATGGAGCAAGATGAAGAAATTGAGAAAGTACAAAAGAAAGGTGGATCTATTGCATTGATTGCATCTGTGAACCAACTGGAAGATGACAATGAAGAAGCTGCAAGAGCCACAACTAGTCGAGCTAGTTGTAGGAGTGATGTTAGCAAGGGTAAAGGCAAGATGACAGAAGAAGAAGAAGAACCAGCCAACTTGGATGACTTAGATGAGAATGATGAGCACATTGCTTTTCTTTCAAGAAAATTTTCTAAGTTTAAATTCAAGAGAAACTCAGAAGCAAGGCCACCAAGGAGAGACTTTCAACCTAGAAAAACTAATTGGGTTGAAAAGTCTAAGTCTAAATGTTTCAACTGTGGAATGATTGGTCACTATGCTGGAGATTGCAGAAAGTTTAGAGCTGAGAAGGGCAACAGGAAAATTGAGCCTGTTTGTGACGCCCTCCAAACCTGGGGTACAGATTTGGGGAGTCACTCGACCAACGAAACACAATAAACCTGAATCTAACGCATGCATAATAATATAATAACATAAAATACCCCTTATCCAAGACCGCATCCAGATTATGGCATAAAACAAGTTTCTCAGTCATATTTATTACAAACCAGTTTTCAGAGTTATTACACACTTAATATACAAAGCTAGACATCTAGTCTAACTTCCAAAGTAAAACAACTACCCGTCCAATGACAATCACTCGGGGTGGTCTCCTAGCATTGAGAGAACTGTCACTAGCGCTGTGTCTGCTCATCCTCTCGCTTCACTGGAATAGGGTTAGAAACAAAACAAGTATGAGCCACATGTGCTCAACAAGCATGATATATATATCAATCACAGTTCCATAATGAAAGGAAAGATTTCAATTATCTGAATCAACAATATACAAGTCAAACATATGCTTTTAACAATCTTTATTGAAGAAAGAGGAATTAGAATTGGACTTCTACATTTTTCAAATACAAAGGTTGAGCTGCTGATCAGTCACGCATCAACCCCGGACTAGCTTATAGCATAGTCCTCCACTAGGATCCATGGCCATCTAGGCCTTAAGTTATTACGACCATAAATATGGCCTGACCATTACTGGTCTCATTTTAAAACATGCCAATTCTATCACAAGGTATAGGCAATAACATGCATAACAAGATAAATACACAATGACGGGATGTAATAGTTGCAAAAGAGCTTCAACTATTCAATATCAAAGAAAGTCCGAGAAATAGATTCGGAATGGTTTCAAGGGTACAACGTACTCATTTAAGAAAGTCAACAATGGTTATCATCAATATAAACTGAATTGAAGGTGAAGGTTTCTAATATCCAACACGATTGTGGATTAAGTCAAAAGTTAGGAATATTCAAGGAAATAGCGTCAAGTGCTCAATACGGGTGAAGATTGAATAATCTGAATCATTCTGATGGTAACATACATGAAATTCTGAAGAGTAATAACAATTGAATCAACAAGTAAAGACACAGATACTTGCCTGGTCTAGTAGTTGACGGAAATCTACCGAGCTCACTCTACCTTCTCTTTGCCTTTGCCCCGGGAACTCGATTCTATAATAAACAACTCATTACGGTAAGTCTAACTATCCTCATTCTATCCTCGATATATACTCATAACCATTTTTACATTTAAACAAGTAATCGGGTTCCTATCGGATGCCCGACCTATTTTACGGTAATTAAAACTCAGACATTAGCCCTCGTACGGGCATTTACAGACTATTAAAACACATTAATCGACTCATATAAACCATATAGCACTTATAAATATTTTTAAAACAATATTCGAGGCTTATTTGAATTTAAATAAGTCACAAATAATTTTTAAATCAAAAATCGGATTTTTAATCCCATTATAAGTATTTAAAAGCAATTAAATCAATTAATAAAAATTAATTGACACTTTTTAAACACTCCAACTATTTTTAAATAATTAAATCAAGCTAGAAAATAATTAAACTTAATTTAAATTAATTAAATCTAATTAATAATTAATTATTAAGAATTAACTGATTAAAAGAATTAATCAATCAATTAATTAAATTAATTAATTATTAATAAAAAATAATTAAAACAATTAAATTTAATCAGTTTTCGAATTTCAATAATTAAATATAATTTTCCAGAATTTTCTGAATTTAAAAATGTATTTTTATAAATAATTAAACTATTTTCGAATTAAATTTAAAAATAAAATTCAAAAACAGTTTTCGAAAATGAATTAGGGTTTTGAAGATTGAAACCGGGTCAGAAAACGGGTTACTGGATCGGGTCACGGGTCGCTAAGAACAATCTGGGTCGCGAAGAACAGCCGGAAAATTCCCAGAATCCGGCGACCTTTTCCAGAATCCGGCGACCTTTTCCAGAATCCGGTGACCTTTTCCAGAATCTGGCGAGCCAAAAACACATCAAAAATTGGGGCTTTTGATACCAAAACACTCCTCATAATCATACCAATACATTTCGATCAAAATAAACCAAAAACATCACCGGAACTTCAAACCCGACTATTTTCCGACGACCTTAAACCAATTTTCCGATCTACTAAAATCTTACATGAAACTCTACGTTCTTTATGTTAAAATGAAGCTAAGAACACATACAATGAAATTCTATATCCAAAATCATGTCAGATCAATAACAAGAACAGACTATTAAAAAGAAGAATTCGGGTCAAAACCCGAAAATCAAACCCTTAAAAATTGAACATAAACATGAAATTAAAGCATGAATTCCTACTAATTAGAACCCTAGGAACATGTTGGAAGCAATCAATTGAACGGAGAATGAACAGAATGAAAATCCCCAATTCGAATATAAACCCTAATTTTAATTCGAAATTTGAAAAATTCATATAAAATCGAAAAATTACCAGATGATGATGAGGTTGGAAGATTCTGGAACTAGAGCTCAAGATCTTTAATTTTATATTTTTGCATATTTTTAATACGGATTATATGAAATATAATGTACGATTCTCCTTTTTATACTAAGTGGAAAATAATACCCTAAACGACATTTTTGGATCGATATTGATCCACTGGTTCGCTTTAAAACCCTAATTTAGAAAAATACACGTTTTACGAGGTGATAACTATCCACAAAGACTGATAGTTATCCAAATCAATACATATCATTTATATAACTAATGCTCAAGAATACTGGGGCTATAACATATGTATTATTGATACAAACGATATATCAATTACCCTAGAAAAATTAGGGTTAGGGTTTGGAATAATTTTTCTTCCTTTGAATAAAACAAATACTATTGATAGCATCGGATAATAAGGGATATAATAATACGAAGAAATCCTCCGATAATGATTCGGACACGAATAACGAAGGAATAATAATGATGTACAAAATTTCAACGGGGCCCTTGAATTTTCAAAACGGGGCTCAAAATTGAAGATATTTTCAAATGACAAAATATTTGAACGGGGCTTTCGACACACCAATTTACACATAATTACTTAACAACCTTTATCATTAAAACTCAATACTACATAATAATTATTCTACACATATAATACAATTTATATTATTAATAAAGTTCACGGATCTTACAGGTCACTTGTCTAACAAGCAATTGAAAGACAAGTTAGAGAAAATTCAAGTTGAGGTTAAGGGCAATAAAAAGAATAACAGAAATGGCAAAGTAGGGATTAACAAACATAACAATTACACACCTGATAAGTATGCTCCTAGAAAAACATGTGTTAATTGCGGTAGTGTCAGTCATTTATCTGCTAATTGCAAATATGTTAAGAAGCCCACTAATGTGAAAATGCCTAAGCCTGCAATGAATGCCTCTATGCCTGCAATGCATGTTATGCCTAATATGTTTGCTCCATATGCACAATTTCAAAATTCATACCCTAGCATGCCATTTGTGCCTAATCCATACATGAATATGTTTAATGTGCCACAAATGCCATGGAATGTGAATAACATGTTTGTTCCTCCAAATATGCATGCTATGAATGAAAATGTGAGCAACCCTCAGAAATCAACACCAAAGGTAAAGGTTGATTTAACTCAATCTGAGCCCAAGGTGAAAAATGATGTGAAGAGAAAATTAAAGGCTAACAAAACAGGACCCAAGGAAACTTGGGTACCAAAATCAACTTGATTTGGTTTTATTGTGTGCAGGGAGACAAAAGGAATCTTTGGTACTTGGATAGTGGTTGTTCAAGACACATGACTGGTGATTCTACCCTGCTCACAGAGTTCCAGGAAAGAGCTGGCCCTTGTATTGCTTTTGGAGATGACATCAAAGGCTACACTAAGGGATATGGCTTGATTTCAAGAGAAAATGTCATCTGATGATGTTGCATTGGTGGATGGTCTAAAGCACAATTTGCTTAGTATCAGCCAACTTTGTGACAAAGGATTTTTAGTTACTTTTTCAAGAGAAGCCTGTGTTGTTTCTAAAGGTGGAGACACCAATGTGGTAATGACTGGATTCAAAAGAGGGAATGTGTACATTGCTGACTTTAGTAGCACAAGTCTAGACACCATCACTTGTCTTTTCAGCAAGGCAAGCAAGGATGAAAGTTGGCTATGGCACAAAAAATTATCACATTTGAATTTCAAGGTTATGAATGACTTGGTGAGGAAAGATCTTGCTAGAGGAATTCCACAGGTGGAATTCTCCAAGGATGGTTTGTGTGATGCCTGTCAAAAAGGGAAACAAAAGAAGACATCATTCAAAAGCAAGACAGAGTCATCAATTGTTCAACAACTTGAGTTGCTTCATATGGATCTATTTGGCCCTGTCAATGTCATGTCTATTTCAAAGAAGAAATATTGTCTTGTGATTGTTGATGATTTTTCTAGATTTACATGGAGTTTCTTTTTGCACTCCAAAGATGAGGCAAATGAAATCATTATCAATCACATCAAGATAGTAAACAATCATCCTGATTTCAAAGTAAGAAGGATTAGGAGTGACAATGGGACAGAGTTCAAGAATTCAACTATGAAGATGTTCTGTGAAGAAAATGGTATTTTGCATGAATTTTCAGTTGCAAGGACACCACAGCAAAATGGTGTAGTTGAAAGGAAAAACAGAACACTCATTGAAGCTGCAAGGACAATGCTAGATGAATCAAAGTTACCAACTTATTTTTGGGCTGAGGCAGTTAACACAACTTGCTTCACTCAAAATATTTCTTTGATTAATCAAGCCAAAGGAATGACGCCTTATCAACTACTCAAAAGAAAGAAGCCACTATTGGATTTTCTTCATGTCTTTGGATGCAAGTGCTTTTTTCTGAGGAATCAAGCTGAGCATTTGGGGAAATTTGAAGCAAAGGCAGATGAAGCAATATTTGTGGGATATGCAGCAGGGAAAGCTTACAGAGTCTATAATCTCAGAACCAACATTGTTATGGAATCAATACATGTTGTTTTTGATGATATCAAAATTCAAGGTCTCTGTGATGAAGGTTTCCATGAAAGTCTTTCTTTTGAGAATGAGGAAGGAGATCAAGTGAATCATGTTAAGGCTATTGAGAAACAACCTAAAGTTGTTGTGTCTAGCACAGATGAAGGCAGTAGTGAAGATGAAATTGCTGCATTAAGATTAAAAAAAATAGCTGCTAGCAGACCAATTGGTCATTCCGTTGACAATCATGGTAGAGGATTCGTTGACAGTCAAAATGGGCATTCCGTTGAAAGTCATAGAAATGCTTCTAGGAGTGATCACTTAGGGACAACAAACTCAGGGGGAGTTTCTCAAGGACAAACATCTAATCAAGGTAATCATGATCATGAAGCTACATCTTCTAGAGCTAATCTACCTCCCTCAAGGAAATGGACTAAAGATCATCCCTTTGAACTCATCATAGGTGATGTTTCTTCAAAAGTCCAAACTAGAAGAGCAACTCAAGAGGAATGTCTATATAGTAGCTTTATGTCTCAAGATGAGCCAAAGAAAGTTGAGGATGCACTTTTAGATCCAGATTGGGTTTTAGCTATGCAAGAAGAGCTAAACCAATTTGAGAGAAACAAAGTTTGGAAGCTGGTGCCCAGGCCTAAAAACAGGAGTGTTATAGGCACAAAATGGGTGTTCAGAAACAAGATGGATGAATATGGCATAGTCACAAGGAACAAAGCTAGATTGGTTGCTAAAGGCTACTCACAGGAAGAGGGAATTGATTTTGATGAAACCTTTGCTCCTGTTGCAAGACTAGAAGCAATAAGAATTTTCCTAGCCTTTGCTTTTCTGAATGAGGAATTGGAAGAGGAGGTGTATGTGAGTCAACCTCCTGGTTTTGATGATGATGATCTTCCAGAGTATGTGTACTTTCTCCTCAAAACACTCTATGGTTTGAAACAAGCACCTAGAGCCTGGTATGACACACTTTCACAGTTCCTCCTTGGGAATCACTTCACTAGAGGTACTGTAGATAAAACTCTTTTTCATAGAATTGTGAATGGCTCTACTATACTTGTTCAAATTTATGTAGATGACATAATTTTTGGGTCTACAGATGAAAAACTTTGTCAAAAGTTTGCCAAGCTTATGCAAAGTAAATATGAAATGAGCATGATGGGAGAATTAACTTATTTCCTTGGTCTCCAAGTGAAACAAGTTAATGAAGGCATTTTCATTAGTCAAACAAAGTACATTCATGATTTGTTAAAGAAATTTAACTTAATGGATTGCTCTCCTGCCAAAACTCCCATGCCTACTGCTACTAAACTTGAATTGAATACTAAGGAAAAATCTGTGGACATTTCAAGTTACAGAGGCATGGTAGGCTCACTTTTATATTTAACAGCTAGTAGACCTGATATTATGTTTGCTACATGTCTATGTGCTAGATTTCAAGCTGATCCTAGGGAATCCCATTTAGTTGCTATTAAAAGAATTTTCAGATATCTCAAAGGAACACCAAACCTTGGCATTTGGTATCATAGAGAATCTGGCTTTGAACTAATTGGTTATTCAGATGCAGATTATGCAGGATGTAAAATTGACAGGAAAAGCACAACTGGCACCTGTCAATTCCTAGGAAATAAGCTTGTATCATGGTTTAGCAAGAAACAAAACCCAGTTTCTACCTCCACAGCTGAGGCTGAGTACATTGAAGCTGGAAGTTGTTGTGCACAGATTTTATGGATGAAAAATCAACTATTTGATTATGGATTAAGAGTTGAGAAAATTCCTATTTTCTGTGACAACACTAGTGCCATTGCCATTACTGAGAATCCAGTGCAGCATTCAAGGACCAAGCACATTGACATCAAGTACCATTTCATTAGAGAACATGTTATGAATGGTACTGTGGAGTTACATTTTGTTCCAAGTGAACAACAACCTCCAGACATCTTTACCAAGCCACTTGATGAATCAACATTCTCAAGATTAGTAAGTGAGCTAGGTATGCTAAATTTCTCTTAATTATTTATGAGATTTTTTTTTTGTAAGTTAAAGATTGCAGTCAGAAATTTGCTATGATTTTCTGTGGATTAATTTTCTCAGAAAAGTGAAATTTTGTCTAAGTCAAAATTACTATGTCAACGATTGTCTTAATCCGTTGACAGTCTTAGCATTTTTCTGGGTATTCCGTTGACAACACTTTTATGTCAACGGAATGCAGCTTTATCAACGGAATAGGCTGGATCTCATACGCCCAATTCTAATCCGTTGATATAGCGCTTTTAATCTATACCGTTGATTTGCACGCCTTTTTACCACGATCTATGCATACACCCCTGTAAGTATAAATCATGGGCATATTTTAATTGTAACAGTCAATTTTTAAGCCAATCCAGTAATTTACAATTATTATTGGACTTATTTTTTGGGAAATTTTGGGGGAGTATTTAAGCATTTTTGCTTTCTTTAATTCATTTTTATCTTACTCTCCGAATTTCCAAAGGCTTTCTCACTTCTTCTCTCTCAAAGCAAAACACAGTTCGAACTCAATTCAACTCAACAATGGCGCCCATAGTTAAACTTATGTCTGTTGGAGGATTTATTTATGAGAAGAACAACTCTATACCATTTGTTGTCAAGGAAAGCTCGAACGAAATCTTTCACAAGACGATGGATTTCTTGGTGAACTACAAGCTTAGTTATGCTATGTTTCACTCCACTCCACTTTATCATGAAATCATCGAGGAGATTTGGACCTCCTGTGAGTTCAGTGAAACTAACTGCACTATGCAATTCACACTTCAAGGTAAAGAGTATTTTTTTTAATTCAGATGTTTTTCAAGCATGCCTTCATATTCCTGAGAATAACTGCTTAGTTTTTCCTACACATTCTGAAATTGTTAACATGCTTAACACTATTAATTACTCTTTGTCAACTGTGAATTTGGGTAAGATTATTAGGAGAGGCTTGGTAAAGGAATGGAGCTATTTAGCAGATGCTTTTATTAAAGTATTTTCTGGAAAAATCAGTAATTTTGATGCTTTAAGTAACTCCATTCAAATTTTGTTTGTCATGCTTCTCACTGATAAATATTATAAATTTAGCACCTAATTAATGTATGAACTTGGTGCTAAGTTGGGTGATAAGAAAACTAGGAAAAATAATATTTATTATGCTAGATTTCTAATGATGTTGGCCAACCATGTTAGTCCAACACCATTGGTTATCTCTAACCCCAATTCCAAGTTTGACTTTTTTGTTCAAGAGAAGAGGGTACTAACAGACATCTTGAGGCTCAATCACAATGGTGATGTCCCAATGGTGTACTTGCCGGTCATTGAGGTAACACTTTCTCAACTTGTTAATTTAAATGTGACTTCAATTTCTGCTATTTCAACTGTTGTTGTTGCAATGGAGCCTATAGCTGTGACCCAACAGGCTCCTGCCCCTGCAACTAGACCTAAATCTAAAAAGTCTAAATCTACCAAGCCAACCTCAGGTGCTTCTCAAAAGGCACCTGTTGTAAAATCCACTACACAGCCTAAGGGGAGTGAAACAGGTGTGGTGAGTGGTGAGGGAAGGGGTGAACATCAAAGAAACCCCAAGGATAAGGTGGGAGAGGTGAGTGTTGCCCAGACTAGCCCCATTATGTCTTCCCAACAAGGCACAATGAGTAACATGGATATTAGCTCAAGTCTAACTACATCCAAGAGCACACACCAAAAGGCTAAGGGACACATCTAGCCCCCAAACATCTATTTCCCACTACCAAAGAAGGGTGAAACAGAAATCCCACGTCACACAGGGTGCACACACACTAGAAGCAACAATTCCAGTTTCTCAAATTCAGTTTGATGTAGCCCCAATTATTACTCTGGGGTTACAGTCCCACTCCCTCAATATTAATATTGAGACAACTCCACAAAATTCTCCTTCACACTCATTAGATGTGGATATGATCCATTCATCTATTCCTGATTCTCCATCTCTATTCTTGGAGAAGCCCCACTCTGAAATTGGTGGTCATCACTTTTTAAGTGATTTGTTGGGCCACCAATCATTCTTTTCTGAAACTACAAGAGGATCTGTGGAACCATCTTTAAAATCAATCACCACAGATTCTACTGTAATTTCAATTTCTCAAACTCCTTTATTGACTTCATCAACGGAATTATCTCTTCCGTTAACAAGTGTTTCTCCATCAACGGAATCCATTCCGTTGATAGTTCAAACTACCATTCCGTGGATAGCTCATTCTGCACCAATTATTGAAAATCCAGTTGTTCACACAACTAGTGCAGATGACCTAGTGGTAGTTGAAACATTTCTAGGATTGAAAGGGAGTGATTCTGAGAGGCTGGCTTGCAGCCAGGCAAAAGGAGAGAATGAGAGTGAGAGGTTGGCTATTTCTTCCAGCCAGGCAAAAGGAGAGATTGAAAGTTCCACCTTAGTAGGTGAAGGTGAGGGTGTGAGAAGTGTGAGCCATGGGGAGGCCATGATGCAAGAAAATAGTGGAGAGAGAGAAGGGACTACAGGAGCTCTAAGGGAGGAACCAGCCATTGCAAGTGAGTTAATGGAGGTTAGTGAGGGAGAAAGAGAATTGTCTTTCCAAGAGCATTATCAACAAACTCTGGATAGCATTTCTCTGGATCCTGAAACCTTTACTCACCCTGTGCCAATATATCAAATCATGGCTCAACAAGGCAATGTGGAGGTAGAAAGGACTTTTGATCTAATTCATACAACTGCATCCATGATGAGGGCCAAGGATGCACTTTCTAATTTGTCTCCAGGAGCTAGTGGAAGTGATCAGTTTGCTGAATATTCAAGTGATGATGATAGTCTTGATGCTGATCTACAAGCGGTGGCTACTACTACATAGACTGGGACATCTGTGATGCCTCCTAAGCCCAGATGGCTTTATAAAGATTCACTTGGATATCATGGTTTGGATGCTGCAATCACAAGGCAGTATAATGAAGCTTACTTGGCTCATGAGTCTGCACCTCAAAATGAAAAGAAATTATACAAGGCAATTTTGGACTCTCTAGAGATCCAGAGGCTCCAAATGCTACAGACAAGGATTGAGGCCAGGGAAATCAAGGACACAATTGCAAGCTTCAGGGACTCCACTGATAGGAGGTTTGATGAAAGACTTCCTCTTCTCACTGTGACCAAAATGGACAAATTCTTCAGAAGGGATCATGAGGTGGCAACCACTTTGAAAACCCTTACTGATAGGGTGGACAAAGTGGAAGCCACATTAACTCATATGCAACAAGCACAGGAGAAGCAAACTCAATTATTGACTCAGTTAGTGGCAACTCAAGGTCTCCCTCTCATCACTCTTGATGCTAACAAAAAGGGGGAGAAATCAAAGGAGCTTAATATTCAAGTCACAAAAGTTATGGTCCCAGCCATTTCTTTATCACAGGAGCCACTAGCTATGGGGGAGTATATAAAAGATAAACTGGATGGAATTGACCTGATTCAACGTGCATTTCTGAGACTGCAACTTGCAGAACAGATAAAAGAGAAAATGAAGGATATAGATGCACGAGCTAAGAAGATAGCTGAAAATGCAAGAAATAAACATCTATCAACGGATCAAGCTACTTGTACATCAACGGATCTCAGAATCATAGTGTCAATGGATGAGCCATCATCAACGAATGCTCTGGTCTTAGTGTCAACGGATTTGGAGCCACAGATTAAATTCTCATATGATCTAAAGCCTCTTCCATATGGAGTGATTCCTGGTCCAAGGAAAGAAAAAGGACAAACTTCATGTATTAAAGATGTGGACTCAACTACTTTTCAAAGATGCTTATCTCCAAAATCCCCAGCTAAATCAAAGAGCAAGAATATTTCTAGGACCTTCTATCCTCCTCCATTTCCAGATGAGCTCAAGGTTCTGAGTGAACTTATTATAAAATGCAAGGAAAGCAATAAGCCTGAGATTAGGAATCAAAGAGCAATAGTCTACAGGAATGGGCAAGAGATCTGTGTTTGGGTTGGTCACCCAAATTTTGCTGAAGCTAAAGCTGAGGAATCAGCTAGGGCAGACATGTAAGCTCTTGCAGTTTCCCAAGCTCTAGATGAAGAGGAAAGATTGCAAGAAGAAAGAGCTAGAGCTGAAGCTGAGCAAGCAAGAGGAAAGAGAAAAAGTACAAGGCAACCTAAAACAAGAGCTAAAAGAAACTTGGCTTTTGATAAGGATGATTCTCAAAGCACTATAACAGATACACCTGTAACAACTGTGCCTTCAACTTTTTCTGATCAAGGTATTGGAGTAAAATTAGCTTATGACCCTAAACATCTAGTCAATTTTCATGACCAACCAATTGAGCCAAAGGAGGAGCCATTTGAGTTTGATGAAGCTAATTTTCCCAAATTTCTGGTTGAAATGGAATCAAAGAAGAAATCAAAGCAGAGGGCTACTAAGGGTAAACCAGTTTTTGTGAGAAGGCCACAGGTTGAAAGACCACCTACAAACCCAGAGGACTTTATCTACATTGCAGATATAAGGGAGGAGTCAGACTTAAAACTATATCTTGATGACTTGGTGGAAGTGAGAGGAATAGGAGCTACTCATAAACTACCAGAAATATTAGTGTTTGTCTACAAGGGTGGAAGGAAACACATTTGGCCTCTACACAGAATTCTAGGAGAGGATTATCAGACATTGGTAGTGGTGTTCAAGTGCTTAAAGAAAGATTTTGGGTTCACCAAAACTGCTAAGTCTGAGGTTGTCTCCAAGATTTGTCAAATAAAAGCTAGCTGGAACAAGCCTAATGCACTTCCCAGAGTTTTAAAGGTCCCTCAAACAGGAAAGAAAATTCATCTCCAACCCTTTTCGATGATGGAATTCAGAGACAAGGACAACTGTAGGAGATTCTTCAAAATAGAGGAC
The DNA here is from genome assembly GCA_030848705.1 of Heracleum sosnowskyi. Lineage (NCBI taxonomy): Eukaryota > Viridiplantae > Streptophyta > Magnoliopsida > Apiales > Apiaceae > Heracleum > Heracleum sosnowskyi. The sequence continues at coordinate 49,627,234 of CM061244.1, forward strand.
CAATTGGAAAAGGCATCTAATGAAACTCTGAGATTTATGCAATCCAAGTTGGGTGAACAAGATGAAGAAGAGAAGATTTTCTACAGGAGGCTCCAAGCTGAAATTGAGGAGAACAATGCTAAGAAGGGGAAGAAAACAAGGCCACAGAGACAAAGATGGTAAATCTGCTCAGGCTAGAGGAGCAACTCTGTGCAGCTGTGTTGTAAGAACTTCTACTTTGCTTTCAATAAATTTTTAAAGTATCATGAAGCTCAATACAATTTCTACTTTTGTAATTTGTAATTTGTTTAAGTATTTTTGTTATCATCAAGGCTCTTGATTTATGGCTGTTATTCTATCAGTCATAAATTGGGGGAGATTGTTAGGAATATGTTGTTCTTGATGATAATTATAAAAACACTTAGTAGATTTTGTGTTAAGTCAATTTTGTAGCTTTCAAAGGAATGGTATGCTTTGCAGCATCCGTTGACAGGTAGCTCATCAATGGAATGAGTCTCATCAACAGAATGAGTAATGTAGCAATTGCACTGTACAATACTTCACTATTTGATAAACAATTGTTGTAGGTATTAGATAGGTTTTCTAAGTCATGTTGACTAAGTACTAGATAGGCAAAATAGGTTGGTTAATTGTAAATATAATGTGCCTTGTAATTTTGCCTAAGTGAAGACATGTCAACGGATTGGAGATTACACTGTCAACGGATTGAAGAATGTACCATCAACATATTGAAGAATAAAGCTATCAACGGAATACATCTCACTACTATCAACGGATTACTATCACTTTTCTGAACAGTTGACAAAGTGATAGTGACAGTTTTCTGACAGATCAAAAGGTGATGTAGAAGTGTACTTTGCATTGGGAGCCATTAAAATGGTCACTGGGAATGAGGAAACATTCCAATTACCAATTAAGTTCTTGAGTGGGATCATAATAAGCATGAAGACAAAAGACAAGATTTCCAAGGACCATTGGACAAAAGGAATGAAAAGCAAGCTGTTGGCGGTTACCTTTAGTACTTTCTAGTGTAGCCAAAAATAGCATTGTAAACTTGGGATTTATAACCAAGTGTAGCAGTTCATTTTATGTAACAGGCGTGAGATAGAATAATTTTGTATTAGCTTTCTTTGAAGAGCACTCTCACTCTACATCTCAGTTGGATCCTCAAAACATCCAATTGAAATTTTATATTTGCTTGTGTGTTTTTATTTTCTCTGTCAAGTTATTTGAAAGTTGTTTTAAGTTTAAAAATATCTAGAATTGTATTCAACCCCCCCCCCCCCCTTCTACAATTATGTTAGGTCATTTGGGATTAACAAATTTATAAGAAATACATATAACAAAAAAAGTTCTATCAAAAGTATAATAAATGTTTGTAAGGCGTGTATATTTAAAAGTTCTATTGGAAGTAAAATAGGAGTGCAAATTTATATAGGTGTTGTTTCAACGAGAGGTCGACTCATTAAGGAGTATGTTAACATGAAAATTAATATGTAAGACATGTAATCAATGTATAAAATTTTGGATTTTGATCTTAATAAGAAAAATGTGTTTAACGGCAGGACGACTTATTAGTGAGAAATGAGTAATTGTTGTAATTTTATAGATAAAGTTTTTCTTTTAAAATGTTGCCCAGTAAATAACAATTGTAGAAGGGGGGTTGAATACAATTGTATAAGATTCTCGACTTAATCAAGTATATAACACAAATATGAAAGAACAATAACAGCTTTATTAAATCTGATATAAAACTGGTAGAAACTCTCTCAAGAAATTCTGATGTTCTTGAGCGCTGCTAGTTTACACAAATACTCGAGTGTATGATCGTTTATGTTCTCGTACATAAATCGAAACCTAAACTGTGTTTACATACTACACAGCTTCTCTATCAACGATAAGTCTTAATCAATTACAAAGATTGAAACCTATCCATAATTGATAGCTACATTCTACAAACCAGGAACCGACAAAATAAACTTCCATGTTTAACTAGACTCCAAATATAACTCGAAGTAGGAATCCTGATCAGCTTCCAGTCCTGATGATCAAACCTGATCCCAGTCCTGATATGTACTCTGATCCTGACGACCATGCAATCCTGATGACGTCAGCAATCCTGATCAGTTGAGTCTAGCTCCTGACGATCATTGAATTCTGATCTAACAATCTCCCCCAATCTCATACTTTGTGAAATAAAGTATAGATTCCTAAGATTCAATGATGTCAAAAACATATATACAAAATGTACAAGTATCTGCAGAAACAACTTATCTGTTTAAATTCTTTGATAGAACAGATTCATCTTCAAGAAGTTGGATAACAAATTTTCTTCTTTTTCTTCAAGAATTTGAATCAGTCTTTCCTTTAGATTTTTGAGTTCTTCATCTTCCTCATTAACCTGGTAGATAGCTTCTCTGAGATTCAATATGGAGCTTTTCTGAAGACTATGCTCTTCAAGCAAAAGATAAGCAATTTCCTTCCCATCAGGATTGAGAGTAAGTTGAGTCATGCCAAAATTTACTTCTTTAACAGCAGTACCCCTTTGCATTTCCACATCCTGACCTCTTTGATTTAAATACATGGGAGTATAATTACCTTTGAAATTACTGTTTCCATCCAGTCTTGTTCTTATTGTTGACAAAATCATGTCACTCCACACTTTGCAAATTTGATTCTTCCATCTCAAAAGATAATGAACATATTTCAGTTCCTGTGTAGTTTTCATCATCAGATCTTGAATAGATAGAATCTTCACACTACCATATTTCATGAAGTACAGAAGCTTTTCTTTCTTGTCAAAACCATCATGACCATCTATAACTATATCAACAGCTAGTAAATTGTTCAGGTTTTTAGAAGTTAAAGTACCTCCAATTTCAGTTAAGGAGTAAGGATCTACATATGACATATTTAGATATTCAGCATCCCTGTGTCCAATACCTCCTCTTGAATTACTTGTCAATTGCTTCAGATTTGAAAACATCATTAACCAGAGTGCTTTTGATCTAACCATATCAGATAAATCAACAACACTTGAAGCACTTGTAATAATTTCTCCAGTCTGAAAATTGATAGGTGTATCACACCTCAGTGTACTTATGTGTTTCCACTTTTTATCTTTTTCCTTTTCAAAGGCATAGCTTCTTTCCAGTAAAGATTCTTGTCTGCTTGGGTTCCTCCAGTTTCTTTCATTTGAACGTTTAAGCCTCTGTTTATAGAGATTGAAATCTCTATTTGTTTTTCTTGTGATTTCTCTTCTTCTGGTTTCTTCTTCTTCATCTACTTCCTTGTTGTGAGAGTCAACCACAGTAGATAAGATTATCAAATCAATCTCTTGCAGAATTTCAGAATCATCAGGATCTTGAATATTATCAGGAACAACATCAGGATTAGATTCTTCAATTTGATTTGTATTGCAGAGAGTTGATTTTCTTGATTTTCTTCTCAATTCATGTTCTTCTTCGATATTTCCATCATCACCAAAAGTAGATCTGTCAGAAACTACTAGAGTTTGAATAGGTTCAGGAATTTCTTCAATTCTTAACCCTCTAGACCTTTTCTGTCTAGGTACTGTTTGAGTTGAAGAACCTCTTCTACTTCTTCTAGCACCTCTCCTACATCTGCTTCCTCTACCTCTAGTAGAAACAGAATAGCTTTCCATTATCTCTTTTTGTTGTCTCAAGAATTCTTCATTTGAGAGATCTGGATATTCTTCACTTGCTGTAGAGAGTGCTTTTCTGGCAAATAATTGTTGAACTCTTTTATCAGTATGATAAAGAGTAACAATTCTACCATCCTTTGTAGTAAACTTCTGGAATAAATTTGATGCATCTTCAGGATTATCAATAAAAATATCTTCATCACCTTCAGGAATTGTAGTAAGAGTTTGTCCATGACCAGGTGTCAGGATTTGTTCTTCCGTCAGGATCTGAGATTGCACCAACGTTCTTACTGTCTTAACTCCAGAATCAGAAACATGAGTTGACTGCATTGTTTGACTTTGAGAAGTTTGAATTGTAGACTTCATAACAGCAGCATCAGAGGTTTCTCCTTGTATCACTTTGTCACTACCATCATCTCCAGTATCATCATTATTATTACTTAATACTAGATCAGGTGTGCATTTTGTTGCCTGACTTACCTTCTCCCCCTTTTTGACATCAGTATTTGACAATAGATTCAAAATTAAGGAAAGAGAGGCTTGAATGTCAGTTACCTTAGTATCCAGAGAATCAATCCTTCTGTTGATGGAGGTTTGTTCAGAAATGACAGACTGCACTTGGGATTCTACTACCCGTAGCTGAAAAGTAGTAGGCACCTTTGTAAAATTTTGAGAAATATCATTCCTCACCAACTCAGTTGAGTTCTTGATAGAATCAATCTCACTTTTTAGGCTTTTGGATAACAGATTTGTAGCCTTCAGATGATTCTTCAAGTCTTGATTCTCTATAGATTGCACTGCATCATAGGCATGTTCCAAAGCAGAAGAATAACTTACAGATTCAACAGATCTGTACCATGAATTGTTCCATTCATTCTGTCTAAGTGCCTCAGCAGGATTAAAGAAAGAAATAGAAAAATCTTGTCTCTGATCTTTCCCAGTGGAAGCTTTGCCAGCCATATATGTACTTGATGAACCAAAATTAGTTCCAAGACTAACTTTGAGTGTTGTAGCAAGCTGTTCCTTCTCTTTTCGATTCTCATCATTATCACTATCATCAGAGTCATCATCATCAGTACTATGAGTAACATCAGGATCAGGAATAGCTATACCTTTCATTTTATCCTGTGAATCTGTGATAGGATAATCCATTGGTCTTGAACGAAGTGGCTGTATCAGGATAGGCTTAGCATCAGGAGCACCACTAGCGTCAGGATGAACACCATCAGGATTTGATATGCTTGCATCAGTATTTGCTACCAATGGTTCTTGTGGAGCTTGAGGTTCAGAAGCTGCTTCAACACTTTGAGTCAAAGGTTCTTGTGTGCTTCCCTCATTGACAGTGTCCTCGACCAATCTTTGAACTTCATCTGCACCAGAAATCCCTTGAGCTGTGTCAGGAAATTTCTCAGAAACTGTAGCTTGGCCTGCATCTTCACTTTGAGAAGATGGTTCTTGTCTGACCATTCCACTAGCTAAGCCTTCACCCAAACTTTGATTGAGTGGTTCTTGTGTGGTTGGATCATCAGAAAGAGTTGCTGAACCACTTTGAGGTTCAGGTTCTTGTGGGCTTGATCCTTTCAGTTTCTTCTGTCTCTGATAGACTAACTCTTCTGCCTTCCTTAGCTTTTCCATTGGATGTTTTATCCCAAGATTGGAAGCAGCAGAACCATACTTCTCCCATGAAATATCAACATGTCTTTTTGTTGGAGAGTCATGTGCTAGAGAGTCTGAAATAGTAACCACTTGACTTGGTGCAGCATCAGGAATACTAACATCAGGAGTTGCTTGAGCAGTAGAAACTGATTGCTCATTCAGAATAGAAGTGTCCAGTACATCAGTATCCTGCTTCTTTTCTAAAGGAATTTGATACCTGCCCTTAGTTAATCTTCGTTTCTTCTGTGGTGTAGACAATGAAACCACAGCTGCAGTAGCAGTATCAGCAACTTCCTTATTCACATTCATTATAGAGGATATAGGTAAGTCATCCTCTGAATCAGTCTCATCCCTGAGAACTAATTTTCTTTTAACAGAAACAGCCTCAACACCTTTTGCAGCTTTCTTCACCAGGACCCCTTGTACGCCCCCTTGTAACTTCTTTTTAGTGAGTGGTGTAGAGGAAAAATCCTTTGAACCTGATTGCCTTCCTGACACATCAGTTCTAGCTGACTTCTTTGATTTTTCAACTAAAGTCTTTTGAGAGACAATAGAGGTGGCAGTTGACTGTTTATTCTGTTTAGGAGACATGCTTGGGTTAGGAACAAGGTGTGATTGGCCTTGCCCCATAGCATTAGAAATTAAACCATAACGAGTAGGCATTTTCCTATGTAAGAAAAACCTAACATCATCAGGAATAAAAGCATTTCCTATGAAACCATTTGCCTTATCACTGTTTACTAAGGACTTAATATTATTCTCAGTAATTCTACAGATAGGTAGAACTACATCATTCTCAAAAACAACATTAGGACACAAGTGATTAAAGATCAACCGTAAAAATCGAAGAAAACAGACAGAACCTAACTTATCTGATTTCCTATCACTTAAAGCTTTCAAGATAAACGACCCATAATCAAACACTGTAGAATGGATAAGAGAGTACCCAATTTTAAGAGATCCTGATGGAAGAGCATCAAAATTTGATGTCTTGTTCAGGAAACAGCGGCTGATCGTATCAAAGAAAAAATTCCATTCCTTCTTAAGCTTTGTCCTAAAGAGATTGCCATATCTCTTTACTTCACCATTGTAGCCCAACTTTGTAACAAACTCAAAGAGAGTAGAGTCCGAAACATTATCAGGAATAGCATCACCAAGAACAGGTAAATGCAGGGCTTCCTCCACAATTGCAGGAGTCACATAGTGAGTAATTCCATTATATTCAAAACTCATCAAGATGGTGTCAGAATACCCTTTGTCAAAAGTAACTGAGTTCCATACCTGCATTACAGACTTAAAAGAAACACTTGCAGGTTCTGTTAAAGCAAACTTCAATGGGCTTGAAGATAGAAAATCTTGAATTATATGAAACTCATTGGGTAAATCTTGATGTTTTAGAATAGCCACAAAATTATTAGTGGCAAAAGTAACACCACTAATCACTGTTTGTTTGTTCATGAATGATGAAGACGCCATTGTAATTCTTAAAAATCTTGAGAATTGATGTTTGAAAATAGTTAGGGTTCGTGAGCACAGAGAGAGATAGAAAATCGAAAAACTGAACCGTATATCTATAACAGTGCAACACACGCGCTCATACAGTTGTCCTACTAAAACTCAACCATCCATCAGCAGATACTGACGAAAAATTAGGCACAAATGAAGCAATTAAATACTGACCTGAACATCAGGATTGACCAGTTGACTTCCTGTCAGGATTGAGTCCTATCAGGAATAGATCAAAAATACATACCTTTCTGAATAACCATCAGGATTTGACAGTTATCAGGATTTCCTCTCTGTAGCTTTCCTCAGAAATTCTCAAAGTTCATCATTCCAAGTTCATTCACCAATTTATTGAAAGTAGCTTCAGGTAGTGGCTTGGTGAATATATCAGCTAGTTGTTGATCAGTAGGAACAAAGTGAAGTTCAATTGTTCCTTCCAGAACTTGTTCTCTTATGAAGTGATATCGAATACTGATGTGTTTAGTAAAAGAATGTTGAACTGTATTTCCTGTCATTGCAATAGCACTTTGGTTATCACAAAAAATAGGGATTTTTGAGTATGACAGGCCATAATCTAACAACTGATTTCTCATCCACATTATCTGAGCACAACAACTTCCTGCAGCAATGTACTCAGCTTCTGCAGTTGAAGTGGAAATGGATTTTTGCTTCTTACTGAACCATGAAACTAGTCTTCCACCCAAAAACTGACAACTTCCTGAAGTACTTTTCCTGTCTATTTTACATCCTGCAAAATCAGCATCTGAATATCCACACAACCCAAAATCTGATTCCCTTGCATACCAAAGGCCAAGTGAAGGAGTGCCTTTGAGATATCTGAAAATTATTTTGACTGCAATCAGATGGGGTTCTCTAGGTTTTGCTTGAAATCTTGCACACAGACAGGTTGCAAACATGATATCTGGTCTACTTGCAGTGAGATACAATAAAGAGCCAATCATTCCTCTGTAGTGAGTTACATCTACCTCATTACCTTGATCAGGATCAAGTTTGGTAGCTGTAGCTGTGGGAGTTGTAGCAGGAGAACTATCTTGCATGTTAAACCTTGTCAATAAATTCCTTGTATATTTAGAATGATTGATAAAAATCCCTTCATTAGTCTGTTTAACTTGAAGACCAAGAAAGTAACTCATTTCTCCCATCATGCTTATTTGATATCTTGACTGCATAAGCTTGGAAAACTTTTCACATAGCTTATTGTTTGTTGACCCAAAAATGATATCATCAACATAAATCTGAACTAACAACAAGTGCTTACCATGATTCAAATAAAATAGAGTTTTATCAATAGCATCTCTTTTGAATCCACTTTCCAATAAGAATAGAGCTAAGGTTTCATACCTTGCTCTTGGAGCTTGCTTTAGTCCATAAAGTGCCTTATCCAATCTGTAGACATAATCTGGATATTTAGGATCAATGAAACCAGGAGGTTGCTCAACATAGACTTCTTCCTCCAATTCTCCATTTAAGAAAGCACTTTTAACATCCATCTGGAAAACCTTGAATTTCTTATGAGCTGCATAAGCAAGAAATATCCTGATGGCTTCTAATCTTGCAACATGAGCAAAAGTTTCATCATAGTCAATTCCCTCTTGTTGAGAATACCCCTTTGCAACTAGTCTAGCTTTGTTTCTGATTATTACTCCATCAGAATCAGTCTTGTTCTTTAAAATCCACTTTGTACCAACAATTGATCTATTCTTTGGTCTTGGTACCAGTTTCCAGACTTCATTTCTTTCAAATTCATTCAGTTCCTCTTGCATTGCAGTAACCTAATCAGCATCTTTAAGTGCATCTTCAACTTTCTTTGGCTCCTCCTTGGATAGAAAGTTATTGTATAGACATTCATTCTGAGTTGCACTTCTTGTTTGAACACCTGCATCAGGATCTCCAATGATCAAATCAGGAGTATGACTTGCAGTCCATTTCCTTGCTGGTGGTAAATTAGTCCTTGAAGTAGATGCTCCCCCTGGATTGGTGTTATCTTGATTTGAAGAATTTGCTTGATTTGAAGTTCCCCCTGAATTATTGTTATCTCTTCCTGATAAGTTATCAGGATCATCACTTGAATCAGTATCTGAAGAATTTTGTCCTGATGATTGAGTTGACTCTGAACTTGTAGCAGAATGCTGTTGCTCCCCCTCAACATTAGCACTACTAGAAGTATCACTATTGATTGCATCATTAGTATTAGCACCATCAGTATCTGGTGTGTCATCAGGATTTGGTGACCCATCAGGATCTGATGAATTGACAGCTTCTGATTCACTTTCTTCAGGTTCCTTGGTAGCTTCATTTTCAAAAATCAATCTATCATGAGAGTCTTCACTGATTCCAGTTATCTTCTTGTCATCAAAAGATACATGTATTGACTCCATGACAGTTCTTGTTCTCAAATTAAAAACTCTGAAGGCTCTTGATGCAGGATAGCCTATAAAAATTCCTTCATCAGCCTTTGTTTCAAATTTCCCTAGCTGTTCAGGATGAGTTCTGAGAACAAAACATTTACAGCCAAACACATGCAGATGCTTCAGACTTGGTTTCTTCTCCTTGAGTGACTGATAAGGAGTACTACCATGCCTGTTTATTAATGTGAGATTTTGAGTATAACATGCTGTGTTGATTGCTTCTGCCCAGAAATATGTAGGTAATTTAGCTTCTTCCAACATAGTTCTGCCAGCTTCAATAAGAGTTCTATTTTTCCTTTCAACTACTCCATTTTGCTGGGGTGTGCCAGGAGCAGAGAATTGTTGAATGATTCCTTTGTATTTGCAGAACTCTTCCATCTTTGAATTCTTAAATTCAGTACCATTATCACTTCTCAGTATCTTGACTTTGTACATTGTGGTTGTCTCAATCATTCTCACATGATCCAACAGAACTTCAGGAGTCTCATCTTTTCTGTGCAAAAAATACACCCATGTGAATCTAGAATATTCATCAACAATTACAAGAGTGTACCTTTTCTTACTGATGGACATGATGTTGACTTGACCAAATAGATCAAGATGTAGCAGGTGATATGGTTCTTCAATAGAGGATTCTGATTTACTCTGGAATGATGTCCTTCTTTGTTTTGCTTTCTGACATGCATCACAGAGTCCATCAGGTGTATATAATGCTTTTGGTAATCCTCTCACTAAATCTTTCTTAACCAACTCATTGATATTGCTGAAGTTGAGATGAGAAAGCTTCTTGTGCCAATTCCAACTTTCATCTACTGAAGCTTTACTGATCAGACATGTAGGGGAGCCTTCAGTATTTGATTGAATGTTCGCTTCATATATGTTACCATGCCTGTAGCCAGTCAGAGCTATCTTTCCTGTTGCTTTACTGACTACTTCACAATGTGTGGAATAGAAGTTGACATGATAACCTCTGTCAGTGATTTGACTAATACTCAACAGGTTGTGTTTTAGTCCCTTCACTAGAGCTACTTTTTCAATGATGACATTTCCAATGATTATATTTCCATATCCCAAAGTTTGTCCAATGTTGCCATCTCCATAAGACACAGTTGGGCCAGCTTTTTCCTCATATTCTAATAACAGGGCTTTGTTTCCAGTCATGTGCACAGAACATCCACTATCCATGACTAACACATTTTTCTTTTTACCCTGCATCAGAATTCCAAAACACTAATTAGAATGTTTAGGAACCCACACTTGTTGGGTCCCTTTGTCATGCATTTTATTAACATTCACAGCAGAAGACTTTCTGACCTTAGCAGTCCTGACAGGATTTACTCCATCAGGATTTGCTTTGTCAGTATCAGTATTAACAAAAGCATGTTCCAACTTGACATTCTCAATTCTATCAGACTTTGTACTATTATCAAACTTAGGCAATGGATCATAAAAGTTATAGTACAAATCATGATACTCTTTACAAGTATAAATAGAATGCCATATACTACCACAATGAAAACAGGAATTCTGTGGTTTATAAAATACTGATCTATTCCTAACATCAGACTTAGAAATATCAGCAATCTTCTTCTTACTCTTCTTACAATCAATAGCAAGATGATTAGAGTTACCACAGTTAAAACAACACTTTCTAGGTGCATTTGGTATATATTTGTAACCATTCTCTTTATTGATCCCAACTTTACCGTTCCTGTTTCTCTTAACAGTAGCTTCCTTTTTCTTATCTGTAACCTCACAGATTTTATCCTTAAGTTGTTTCTAAGACAGTAGACCTACATTCTTAGTGACTTTATTCATGACAGGTTTAGACTTTATAATTTTAATTCCTTGAGTAGAAGTAGATCCCTTTTCAAAAGTAGAATTGGAATCCTTACCAAAAACAAAATTAACAAGAGTAATCTTAGATTTGGTTTCTTCTATAACATGTCTATAGGTCTTTGGACTGACTGTCTCATCAATGACAATTTTCTCTTTCAATTTCTTATCCTCATCCGACTTATATCCTAGACACTCTTTCCAATTCTTAGAGGTATTAATCTCATGAAATTTCCTACCAGGGTCTGTCCAGGTTCTGATTTTCTCATTAGTATATTCAAGTTCCTTTTCAAGAGAAGTACATTTAGATTTCATCTCTAAGTACATGTGTTTAGCATTATCACATTCTTTTTGTACTTCTTGCATACGAGAAAATTCAGCTTCTAATATGTCATTCCTTTTTCTAAGTTCAGACATCTCAGATAAGATCCTAGTATTTTCAGCAGTTTGACTTCTAAAGCTAATATGTAATGACTTTAGAAAATGTCTTAACTCAGAAGCATTATCAGTATCAAAATCAAAGATAGTATTTAGTACCTTATCATCAAGAGCAGCAGTTACATCAACATTGGCCATTAGAGCATAGTTGACTACCTCAGTATCAGATTCTGAGGAAGAGTCCATCCAATCCTTGCTTGATGTGATAAGTGCCTTTGTCTTCTTGCACTCAGAAGCAAAGTGACCCATACCATTACACTTGTAGCATCTAACCTTTGACTTTTCAAATTTGCTACCCTTGCTGTCCTTTTTGATATACTTGTCTTTGTTTGCATTGAAGGCCTTTTTCTGAAAGTTGCCTTGTCTTCTACTCTTCCTGAACTTCATCCTCCTGAAGTTTCTGACAATCATAGCAACCATCTCTTCCATGTCTGAGTTAGAAGAATCATCATCAGTATTGGCATCAGGATTGCAATCAGTATCTGATGAAGAGTCATCAGGATCTGACTCAACTATTCTTGTTTTACTTCTAGAGACCTCCATAGTTTTTCCTTTTGATTTAGCCTCTGCTTTCAAAGCAATTGATTTTGCCTTGCTGCTTTTCTTGTTCTTTCTCTGTTGAACTTCAAGATCATGAGTTCTTAGCATCCCATAGACTTCATCAAGAGACACAGTGTTCAGATCATACTGATGTCTAATGATCGAGGTCTGAGTGTCCCATTCTTCAGGTAAAGCTCTTAGAAACTTGGTGTTTGAATCTTCAGTTTCATATTCCTTGTCAACTAAAGATAAATTGTTCAATAGTGTCAGAAATCTATCATATAGATCAGTTAGGCTCTCATCAGGTCTTGCATCAAATTGTTCATATTCTTGAATCAAAAGAGCCCTTCTGTTTTTCTTGACAGATGCAGATCCCTGGCACTGAGTTTCCAAAGTATCCCAGATTTCTTTTGAAGACTTGCATGCAATCACTCTGTTTGACATGACAGCATCAAGACTACTGTGCAAGATATTCTTTATCTTTGGTTCCCTGAGTACATGAGCTTTTTCTTCTGGAGTCCATTCACTTTTAGCCTTGACCACATACTGTTCAGGTACAGTATCTGTTCGTTCTACGAACTTTGTAGGTATATATGGTCCATCACGAATCCTGTCCAAATAGTCAGGATCCATAGCCTCCAGGTACATCAGCATCTTTACCCTCCATGTTGGATATTCCGATTTCTTCAAGATGGGAATCTTCATGCTTTCATACTTGGTTGTCGACATCTTTAGATCGTATCTGATTCAGAATTAAATCAGTTTGCTCTGATACCAATTGTTGCCCAGTAAATAACAATTGTAGAAGGGGGGTTGAATACAATTGTATAAGATTCTCGACTTAATTAAGTATATAACACAAATATGAAAGAACAATAACAGCTTTATTAAATCTGATATAAAACTGTTACAAACTCTCTCAAGAAATTCTGATGTTCTTGAGAGCTGCTAGTTTACACAAATACTCGAGTGTATGATCGTTTATGTTCTCGTACATAAATCGAAACCTAAACTGTGTTTATATACTACACAGCTTCTCTATCAACGATAAGTCCTAATCAATTACAAAGATTGAAACCTATCCATAATTGATAGCTACATTCTACAAACCAGGAACCGACAAAATAAACTTCCATGTTTAACTAGACTCCAAATATAACTCGAAGTAGGAATCCTGATCAGCTTCCAGTCCTGATGATCAAACCTGATCCCAGTCCTGATATGTACTCTGATCCTGACGACCATGCAATCCTGATGACGTCAACAATCCTGATCAGTTGAGTCTAGCTCCTGACGATCATTGAATTCTGATCTAACATAAAATATTATAACACCGTCGTGAAGCGCGGCTTTGTCACTTAAATATATATAAAGGAGGATACGCGGGAGATTATGTGGCATCTCTAAAATTGTCTCAATTTATTTTTCTAATTTTCTAGAATTTTTGAATTTTAAATACTAATAAATCAAAAAATATCCTATAATATATTAAAAGTAGAATAGGTGTTTGAATTTACTGAGGAGAAGAGTTTGAATTTGTAGGTAAGACATAGAATTAAAAGTTCTGTTCAAAGTAGAAAGTAAAATATGTGCGAATTTATAGAGAAGAAAAGTTCGAATATATAAAAATACTTGCAATTAAAAGTTCTATTGGAAATAGAATAAGCGTTTGTAAGACATAGTTAAAAGTTCTACTGGAAGTAGAATAGGTGTTCTAATTTATAGAATTTATAGAGCAGAATAGTTCGAATTTATAAGGATTTTATAGGTTAGATATATAATTAAAAGTTCCATGGGAAGTAGAATAGGTTTTCGAATTTATATAGTAAAAGAGTTTGAAATTATAAGAAATACATATAAAAAATAGAGAAATTATCAAAAATACTACTTTTTCTAAGTTTTTTTGCAATTTTACCATCTTCTGGAAATATTTGCAAAAATACTAACTTTTTGAAAATATTTGCAAAAATACAGTCTGCAACTACTTTCTCAACCATCTGACCAAAATTTACCACGGATGCAACCAAAAATACGGTCTGCAAACAACGCAACCAGATGCAACCTGATGCAACCAGAAGCAACTTTTTAAAAAATGATTGAAAAACAGCTGAGAATTCAAAAAAATTGTTAGTAAGATGTTTGGTAAACTTGTGGTCTTGATTAAGTCGTTCCCCTGTGGTTTAGTAGTTAACCTTTGGGGTTCAATGTTGAGTTTTAGAAATATTAAGAATGAGGAATAATTCGTATACGGACTTAGGGTTTAGGGTTTAGGGTTTACGGTTATTTACAACCCTAAACCCTAGACTCTAAACCCTAACCTGATTTTGGGGTTGTTTACAACCCTAAAATTAGGACGCCGAAAAAAAACATTTTGATTAAAAAGTTGCATATATGGTTGAAAGTAGTTGCTCATCGTATTTTTGCAAATATTTTCAAAAAGTTGGTATTTTTGCAAATATTTTGGTATTTTCGCAAAAAATTTAAAAAACATATAGTATTTTTGCAAAAAGGTTTTTTGAGTTGGGTATTTATGAAAAAAGCCCTAAAAAAATCTATCAAAAGTAGAATATGTGTTTGTAAGACATATATTATTAAAAGTTTTATTGAAAGTAAAATATGAGTGCGAATTTATATAGGTGTTTTTTAACGAGAAAACGCCTTATTAGAAAGGAATATGTTAACATAAAAATTAATAGGTAAGATAAGTATTGACCTCATGAAAATTAGGATTTCGATCTTAATATAAAAAATATGTTTAACGGGAGGACGTCTTATTAGGGAGAAATGAATAATTGTTGTAATTTTATAGATAAAACTTTTAAAAAAAATTATAATGCCACCGCGAAGCGCGGCTTTGTTAACTAGTTTTAATTAAAGTATAATCGAAGGAGTTTGTAGTTATAATATATGTGATTTAATTTTTCAAATAAAATTATATGAATTTTGATTTAAATTTTTTTTTTGGTTTTTTGGAAGGTGTTAACAAAGTGTTAAAATCAAGACCAAACCAATCAAATATATCCCGTTTCACTAGTATAGTATTAGATATTGTTTTTTTTTTGTCTTATTAAAAATTGAAATTTATTTGTATATAAAATATTATATTTAAATAACTATTCTTCTAAACAAAAACCTTTTCTAATTATAAATAGGCCCTGGATTGTTAAAACGTGATTTTGAAACCAAGAAAAAACATCAAAGAAGAAATGGAATGCCAATTTTAGTGGGGAAACCGAACATAACTGCTATGTGTTTTGCTTTTGCATAATGCATTGAAATATATGCACACACACATATATGCTCTTGCTGTAAAGATTTCAATCTTTTGGTTGAAGACAATCTCTTATATTGATATATCTTCTTGTTTTCATATAGTTTTTATCTCATACCAAACAATCCTTTACACTGAGGCAACAATTTTCTATCAAGGGTTTGCTTTTATTGGTGAGTTTACTTGTTTGATCATGTCATAATCTTTATTTTATATTTTTAAATGTGATTATGGATATAATTATCTAAACTTACATGCTGGGATTGATAAATTATCTATAAAGATTAAATCTTTTGTGTGTTTCTTAATTTTACAAACCAAAGAAGTTAAATATAAGCCAGCCCACCTGACATTTTGATATTTTAGGGTTCTTATTGACATATAATGTTGGTATTTTCTGCAGATACTTTGGATGACATATTGAATTTTGGTTGTAATGTTTGGTAAAGCCTAACAATTTGCCTTTCATTTGAGGTTCGTGTACCCTTCTGCATGCATGCACATTTATATGCTTGATTTTGCAATTTAACAGCGATCACGGTAGTGAATTCGTATTGTTGTTGATTAAATTTCAGAGCAAATTCGTTAGGAATGGGGCATGCGCTGTATATTATTGTTGCATTTCCTTGCACGGTTGGGGCCATTGCTTTGGCAATTTATCATATCTACTTGCACCTGTTGAACTACACGGAACCTAATTATCAGAGATACACTGTTCGCATTATCTTTATGGTTCCTGTGAGTAACTTAAGCTTTTTATACTTTATTCTGATTTTTGTTTGTTTTCCTTACTATAATGTCATGATCATGTAATCTTCTAGTTCTGTCAAATGTCAATAGCTTATTTTATTCAATTAGGACTGCTATTGTCTGTGGTGTCTTTCTTGTACTCCATATGTGCACAGATCTTAATCGTAAATCAGAAACAGAATGTCACCATCGGTTTAAATTTCTCCCTTTCATGAGATGGCCGTATAAGCATTCAGAAACTTGGAGTTTTGCTTACATGAATTAAACTTGTGAATGGACCACATTGTTTGAACTAATACTGAATTTGGAGGATAGATAGATATTTGGTTCGCACATATATTTTTAGAGCTTGTCAATTTGCAGGTAAATATGATTATGGTGCTTCATACTCCGGTTGAATATTTAAATCTGAAGTATATATAACAATCCCTCTTCCCACGTATGTCCTCTCTTGTTCTTATGTGTCGTGTTATTCCTTATTAACTTGACCTGTTTGGCAGGTTTATGCATTGACGTCTTTCTTATCCCTTGCTGAAACTGAGAATGTTGCCATTTATTCTAATTCAATTCGTGATATGTAAGTGTTGTGATATCTTTAATATGAAATGCTAATCCTGTTTTTTAAGTATTTAATTACCATTCATATCATATGTAGCTATATCTTCTTCTTTTTTTTTAAAAATTTATTGTCTTTAGATGTATATAAGTAGCACCTTTAAGCTTTTCAGTCGTCATACGTGTATGTTCTTTGCTACGTTCATGCTTGATGTTCCAGGACATACGGTGTCATTCTAGTTCTTTCGAGTTACATCAGCCTTAGAAACTGGTTGGTCTGGCCATCATATATAGCTATGCTCACTGTGTTATCATACGAATACATACATGAGACCATCCAATTTTAAATAGGAGTGCCCGTTGAAGGCAAGGTGTAG
Organism: Heracleum sosnowskyi; assembly: GCA_030848705.1. Taxonomy (NCBI): domain Eukaryota; kingdom Viridiplantae; phylum Streptophyta; class Magnoliopsida; order Apiales; family Apiaceae; genus Heracleum; species Heracleum sosnowskyi. The sequence goes on from CM061244.1 coordinate 49,644,256, forward strand.
TTGCTTACTATATAGAAGACACGATGAAAACAAAATCTAAAATATCCTGAATTTTACCGAGTACTAAATAAGACATTTCATAAAAACTGTGTTACATAAGTTTAAGTAAATCGCAGTAAAGTCATTATACAGAATTATCAGAGACATTTATTGGAAGCAGAGTAAAAATTAAAACATTTGATTAATGGTTCAAATGGGTGTATTTAAATACGAGGAAATGTATTCTTTAAGAAGAATACTATATGTATGGAAAATATGGATATAGAGTATGAACTGTTTGTTTCAGTGTACATGCTTTAAAGCTATTCTGGCTCAAGTATTTTAAAATTATAAAAGCTATAATCACAAGACTTATTCTCTGACTTATTTCTGTTATTGATCTCAGATATGAAGCTTGGGTCATTTATAATTTCCTTTCTTTGTGCCTGGATTGGGTAGGTGGTCCTGGAGCTGCTGTGTTAGGTCTTAGTGGTCGTGTTTTGAAGCCAAGTTGGTGGCTTATGACGTGCTGCTTCGTTCCTATTCCACTGGATGGGTAAGATACAGATTCTGTTCATCTCTGTAATGAAGTTTTTGGTTTTTCTGCATAAATAAATTTGGACAATTTGATGATTCATGTTTCTGAAACTCTTAAATATATGCTGCAGGCGTTTCATCCGAAGGTGCAAACAAGGGTGTCTACAATTTGTCATTCTCAAGCCTATTCTAGTTGTCTTGACAATCATACTTTATTCAAAAGGAAAATACCATGATGGCAATTTCAGTGCAGGAGAATCATATCTATATCTCACTATAATCTATACATTTTCCTACTCTACGGCACTGTGTGCTCTCTACTTGTTTTACGCTGCGTGTAGGGATCTGCTCCAGCCATTTAATCCTGTTCCAAAGTTCATCATCATCAAGTCTGTTGTATTCTTGACTTATTGGCAGGTAATGTGTGAGACCGTTAAAATATTTTTTGGCAGGATGTTACATTAGTCTCTTTCTTGCATCTATCTATCTATTCTTTTCTAACTAATCTAGATCATCCATATTAGATCTATATTGTCAAGGGTATCCACAATTAATCTTCCTTGCAACTACTTGAACATCTATAATGAGAAAGTCGGGTCCAATTAATGAATCAAGAATAGTTATTTTTTGTGGTTGCTTATTGCAAAGTGTTTTATGATCCAATGAAACTATGAAAGTCTCCTAATACCTTAGGGTTTTGAGAAAGTATGTATGTACGTATTACTGAAGTTTACAAATGTAAACGCTTATTGGGGTTCTTATAAGATAGAATATTTGTGTAATTATTCAAAATTTTCAACTACAATACGTGGAAGCAGTACAGAAACAACCACCTCTTCTTAAATATTTCCATAAGATTGATAATATTTTGGGAGATGGTGGGATTAATTGTCCCTCCATAATGAAGTAGAAAGCTATTAGACTCTGGCTATTGGAAGAGGGTTCTTCAATTTCATTTCCTGCATTTGGCTATTGGACTATTTTATGAGAATAAATATGATGGAACGAGAGCAAATTGTAAATAGTCCAAGGACTTCAACCATAAGCTACAAGCAAAGCTTTATATTATGCATACATTTGGAAAAACTGGCTAATATTAATGGTTTCTTATATCAATCTTCACAATTGATTATCAATACATGTGCAGTGACATGTTCATATCATGAGTTGGATGCTGGATTCCCTAATATATTAAGAGTTGTATTGCTTACTGTCGTTGATTGGATTCTGTGGAAGAAGTGGATGAAATTATTAAGATCCTTTCGAATCTCTCTTATTGACTCTCTCCGTTTGTGCCAGGGTGTTATGTTTTTTCTGGCGGCAAAGACTGGTTACATTAAAGATGCAGAGGAAGCTGCTGAATTTCAGAATTTTATACTCTGTGTTGAAATGTTCCTCGCAGCTATGGGTCACTATTATGCATTTCCGCACAAGGAGTATTCTGATGCAAACATTGGTATCTCTCGTGGTTTTTCAGAAAGCCTAGCACATGCTCTCATGATAAATGACTTCTACCACGACACAGTTCATCAGGTTAGTCAGTGAACCTTCAACTCATTTTGGTTCCTGCTCAGACACTTCGAAAATGCATAGTATTTGCTATGTTCTTCAGTTTGACACGGGAACCTTCTGAGAAAATCTTTGTTTGCAGTTTGCACCAAGTTACCACGATTATGTACTCTACAACCATAATGAGTGTGAGGAGGGGGCAACAAAGTATCGCGCACGGACCTTTGTCCCAACTGGACAAGAGATGGATATGGTAAGAAAAAACAAGCATATGTTGGGAATCAAGATAGACGACTTAAGGCTTTCCAATGGATCTTCTGGCACTGACACCCCCCGTGGAGCACAAAATATTTCAAAGTCTGCAGAGTCAAAGAACTCCTTACTCAGGGAAAGTAGTTCCTTCTCAGTTCCATATGAAACGCCACTGATTGACCTGGACCAGTGACTCGGAAAAGGTGACGAAAACATTACTCAACAAAGGTGACGTGTATTGATCGATGTAGCCCTTATTCTTACATCACTTAGATTTTAATTTTTATTAGCTTTGTACATTTAGGATACTAGCTTTTCCTGATAGAAGTAAATTTTACGAAATATATTTAATTGTTTTGTATAGACAGAATTAATAATTTTTGTATGATTATATTGAAACCTTACTTATGTTGCCATTACATACGCTTTTCTTTTACTTGACCTAACATGTACTAAAGGGTCAATCTTCGGAGGACTTTAAATTTGAAGAATTGTGTTTACCCGGCCTTTTCTTTCTGTTGAATTTCTTGTAATACTGTTCAGGCATCCCATAGTTGGCCACGGCCCAACAGGTGTATCTGAAGCTTACTTTTAATTTTTTTTTTTATTGTTGCCTAGATTATGTTGGCATAAGCAACCCGCTTTTCTTTCCTTTCTTATTTCACTCCACGAATTTTAAAAAGTCAATTTGAAGCCAATAATATGGAACTTTGATGGTATGTAAAGCCTAAGAATTGTGTTGTTCTACCAATGCATATCTGGCCAGGAGGTTTATCTGAAGCTCTCTTTGAGTTTTCTCGTAATTCTTGTCATTATCAATGTACATTTTGATGGGTGAATATATCGATCAGTCAGTGTAAAGGGTTAGTTCTATTCGTTTTTGAATTGGTTTTCTCGCTTACTAAGTTGCCAAGCATGCTTCTAAGTGCACGAAGTGCTTGTTTCTGGTAACCTTCGTGCTCGTGGGTAGCAGTCCTCCAGAAGATCCCATAATATATGTACAGCATTCAATAATTTGTCAAATTGCACTGTTACAAACGCATGTGGCACATTTCCTGATAGAAGTACTTGTCAAGCAGCTGATGTTGTTTACCCCACAACAGAAGAAGAACTTGCCTCAATAGTTGCCTTGGCAACAAGAGGAAAATGAAGGTTGCTACGTGCTTCTCCCACAGTATTCCCAAGTTGGTTTGTCTTGCTGGGGAGCAAGGCCTGCTCATAAGCACCAGGTATCTCAACCATACATTACAAATTAATGAAGCGAGTAGGACAATGAAAGTTGAAAGTGGTGTAACCTTAAAGCAGCCAAGGTAGGTCTTGCACTGTCATGCATATGCACCATATTGGTGGGGATTAGCCATTGGTGGAATCATGGGCATTGGTGCTCATTGCAGCACCCTTGTGGCAAGGGGAGTTATGTTCATGATTATGTTGTTCAGCTACGCATAGTCGAACTCTCACACACACTGGATTATATCAGGCACCTACAGGGTATACATTTGTTCACAGATGTAAAATATTCAAATACCCTCTCCAATATATCCTTACACCTACTATACACAGGGTCAGGTTCAACTGTCAGTTCTCATTTTTAACAATTCAGTCAAACAATATTGATCAGGCTTCCATAATTTGCAAAACATTAGTAATCAATCCTATCTCTAAAAATTAAAACAATATATTAACTTTTATTATCTGAATACATTAACAAGTACGAATTGAACTAGTTAACAAGTCCTAACCTCAATTGCATTAGTTAATGAAATGCATTTAAGCTGACAAATCCAAACCCGCACGATGCACGATCGAGCCTAATCCATAATGATTATAGGTTACTCTGAAACTAGAACCGGTTTTCAAACGATCTATCACCTACTTAGAAAAGAATGATTCAGATTAACAGATGATTAATGCTAAAAACAGTTTCTTGGGTATCTTAGCTGTCAGTAACAAGACACAGAGGCACAGTTGATAGATTCAGATTCAGATGATTATAGGTTAACAGCTAAGAATGCATTTAAGCCTCCCGTTTTATATAAATCTAAATATTAAAAAAAAAATAACAGATGATTAACACATGTTCAAACTAAATTCATTAATTAAATTTACGCTAGTTTTGCTTCAATAATTTAGTTAACTTTTGCCGACTAGATAGTGTTTGATGAGAAGGAATTTAAAGAGACGACAAAAATTATCAAGGGAAATGATGCTAACGTGGATGATCTCGGATGATTCTCTGAAAAAGAACCGCCTAACAAAAAAAAAAGACAAAAAGACAAAATGTTTAAGTAGTACTCTGTCCTCTCATTTTTTACAGTTTTTTTATACTGTTTGACACTGTAAAATATAATTCTACAATTTTTTTTTAAAATTTTTTTTTTCTAAATAAAAATTTAAACATCATATTTTTATTCAAAAAAAAAAAATATAAAATAATTTATCAAAATATATATTAAAGAAGTCTTAAAATAACCGAACTCCGTCCCCAATGTAAATAATTGACGAGCACGGAGGGTGTATTACTTTATTAATCAAATCAAGCGACAGTGAACAGTCCTCTCAAATAGCATGGCTGGAGGGAAAACGTAAACAAATCGTCTATTAGTTGGATTTTACCTAAATTTCGATCCAATATTAAAGATTTTTTTTTTGCTAAGCAAAATTAAAGGTTTAAATGTTAACAAATAATTATTAGGATTCTCATGTGATTTTATGATTTCAATGAATTTTTAAATTTGTGTATAGAATGTTTAAAAAGTAGCTAGTGGTAGAGTTATTTATTAATTATTCTTAAAGTCTTGATTTGATTCTCGCTTAAATTAATCTATCTATTTATACTATCTATCTATACTATATTATACTAGACGAAATATTAAAATTTTGGTCGATCAATAGATACTTAGTGATTTTACTTAATTATCCTTACTTATTTTTTAAAACAAATTATTAAATAATAACATTATTTATAACCAATTACCTTTTCAGCTAAAATACATTATTTTTTCTATTTTTTCTAACAAAATTCTCTCTTTTTCTAAAAAAAAAATTACGGGCAATTACATTTTTCAACTAAAAAATGTTACTTTATTTTAAAATCTATTTTAATACTTTTAATTATTTAAAAAGGTTTAACACACCTACTTATTTTGTTAACTAATGCAATTAATAAAGTATTAAAACGTAAATAATAAAAATAACAATTATTAAAAACAATCTGTGCATCGCACGGGTTCTGATCTAGTATTATTAAAAACGAAACATTAAAAATTTTGGTACCTATTTTTTGGTAAGGTACAGTATTTGTCTTATTTAATTTTTTACTTAATTACCTTTACTTAATTGTTTTTATTTATAGATATGCCTCATTTATAAATATGCTGCATTTATAGATTTTCAACTAAAACACGTTACCATTTTCTATTTTTCCTTACTAAACCCCTCCTTTTCAAAAAAATATCACGGACACAATCCTTATTTATTTTAAAACATATTTTAATACTTTTAATTATTTAAAAAAGTTTACCTATTTAACATACCTACTAATTTTTTTAACAAACTATATTATTAAACATAAAACATACTTCATGTTTTCATTTAATTACTCTTAATTATCTATAAAAGATATTATTAAATAATAACATTACGTATTTATAATCATTTACCTTTTGAGTTAAAACACATTATTTTTTCTAACAAAATCACCTCTTTTTTCAAAAATATCACGGACAATTACCTTTTTCAACTAAAATATGTTACCCTTTTCTATATTTTCCTTATTAAAACTTGTCATTTTTCCAAAAATATCACGGGTAAATATTTACTTATTTATTTTAAAATCTATTTTAATGATTTTACTTATTAATAAAAGTTTATCTATTTTAATATGTCTACTTCTTTTTTTAACAAATATAATTTATAAAATATAAAAATATAAATAAAAATTATTAAAAATAATTCGTGCACTACACATGTTTTAAGCTAGTATATATTAATATATGTTGAAGTTAAAATTAATAAAAGAAAAAAAAATTGCTTAAGAGAAAGGTCGGACAACATTTTGAGTAAAAAAAAAAAGGAATGTAGGTCAATATTAGTACGTGTCATTAATTTAATGATAACTTTCTATCTTATTGTTATTTCAGCAATAGAAGTATCCTTATAGAAACTATATACCTACAATTACTGTTAGGGCTGAGCATTCGGTTATTCGATAATCGAACTGAATTATAATTCATTTATCGAATACCCAATAACATCAAAATTTATAATCGAATTAAGAACCAAAATAATTTCGATTAGTTACCGAACCGAATATATTATTTCGATTAAAATCGATTACCGAATTACAAAAAAAAAATCCGAATTAAAATCGATTGTTAACAGAACATGTAGTATCTTTTAATACAAATAAGGAGCTTCAATATGAGATAAAATGCTACCAATACATAAACTTTGAAAAATAATGTTTTTAAACAAAATAAAGTGAATCTCAATCTTCTAGAGACTTGATAGCATACTGCAACAAACAAAACACTAACAACAACTTAGCAACAAGACTCAAGGCTAGCAATCAGCTGTCACTGGTTAGTAGTCAGGTAACAAGCAGGCAAGAAGCAACGCAACATACATAAATAAACAAAATAACAATCATATATAACCAAAATTATAGTATAAATGACATATCATATATCATATAATAAATTTTATTTATGATATTTTATATTTTCGATTAATTCGATAATTTTGGTAATTTGATAAAAAAAACCGAAATAACTGAAATACCGAATAACACATATTTTTAAAACCGAATTAGAACCGAATTATTTCAGTTGTTCGATTAACCGAACTGAATTATTTCGATTATTTCGGTTCGGTATTCGGTTAACCGAACTGAATGCTCAGCCCTAATTACTGCCCAAAAATAACTACTTGTAAAGTTTGAGATACTAGGAAATGTTCCCTTAAAATTTGTTGGTATCAATGAAATTCGACAATCGGAAGACATTATAATTTAGGTAATAAAATAAAATCGGAATTCCCTTAAAAAAAAAAGTAATAAAATCGGAATGTAGTCCTCTTATCTACATGCTACACATTCATCACCAGTGAAAATAAAATAAACAATTGTAATATAAATTGATAGTTAGTTGATGTCTACGCAATTGTCATTGAATATAAACAATATTTGCGAGCTGTTTGTGACAGAGACGGCTCCAATGAGTTGTAATCTTTCATACAAGGAATCGACATCCAGGTACGACTAGTTGTCTGTCTACACATACATATTACATGCATGCATCATGTCTGTTTGTAAGTTATAATCACGCATATAAATAAATCCGTATGCAAGTTAAAGAGCACTTGAATCTTAAAGTAGATGAGTTATTGTTGAAAATATATATGTCAAGGAACGAGATGGGGTGCACGGACATGGAGAAGAGGCAACTATTTCTGAAAAGCTATACTTTTTCGAGAAAGCAGAGTTTTTCACATAAAATCAACAAGGCGTTTATTCGGGTGAAGAAAGTTATAAGAATCAGAGTGAGATCTGCCAAGAAGCTCCGGAAGTCTGCATGGCTTAAGCTTAAACATGGCTTCTTCTTGCTTACTTGTAGGAAGAAAAGATTTGTTTCCAGACAAACTACTTCTACTTGCTTATGCTAGCAGCCTTTTTTGTAGTTAGAAGAACGAGTTAATTAGTTTTTTGATTAACACAGATTTAGATGTTCAATTCATGATGATTTCGATTCTCTAGCTATGGGCATAGTTAGATTGGTGCGGATAGAATTTGTGACATTTGGGTACGACTGTATCTAATTTTGTGATGTTGTTATATTATAGATAGATGTTACCCAGGACTACTACTAAATTTCTTCCTGTTATCGGATTTATTATTATTATTATTATTATTCTTTCAATGTTCTTAATTTATAAAGACAATCAATATTTAGTGCATATACAAATTAAAAATATGTATTATGTTATAAATCCAACTCTTTTTTTTTTCAGGATTATAAATCCAACTTTATACAGTCTAGTACCCGCAAACATGGATTTTATCCGAATTCTAAAAGTTCCAAATTTTCCTTTGAAATTATACATCAACGAGCCAAACGGTTTCACTTATAAATCCTTTGAAATTATAAAATTGGTAGCATTGTACAAAATCCATTATCGGTATCTCATCTAATTTGACTCGGTTGTCAAACAAATGACAAATGAGTAATTTATAGTGATGGCCATAGGGATTTTATGTGTAATTAATTCATAGGGATCATTGGATAAATTTTAGGAGTCTCTCATCAAATATATTGTCTCCGTCTAGATTGGCCTTCTTTAGGGTTGAGCATTCGGTCAGTTCGGTCCAGAATCGGACCGAACCGAATAGATCGATAACTGAATTATCATTTTTTTTTCGGACCGAACCGAATCGGAATTGTATTTTAAATCGGAATCGAACCGAACCGAAATAATGCTATTCGGTTCGGTTTTTTCAAATAAAAAAATTTTATTTCAAAAAAAAACCAAAAAATGATTTTTCTAAAAATAAAAATATTAGATAATGAAATACAAGTATGAAATGTAAATATAATAGTTCAAACTTCAAATCTCGAACCAAAAATAAGCCATGTAAAATTTTGAATATATACATACATATAAAATTAATATATTATATCTATAAAAATTATATAAATATAAAATTAAAAAAAATTCGGTCTATTCGGTTCAGACCGAATTTTTTTTGAAAGAACCGAACCGATATTTATTTCGGTCTATTTAGTCCGGACCGAAAAGACCGAATTTTCAGAAAATTAGAACCGAACCGAACCGAAATTATATTATTCGGTTCGATTTTTCGGTTCTGGTTCGGTTCTGCTCAGCCCTAGCCTTCTCCTTGTCTTTTCTTTCTGTTTTCTTCTTATCCTCCTTTTTTCCTCAGTATTTTTCTCATTTCAATATAGTCTTTTTAAATGTGAAGCGAGTCGGCATAAAATTGAAACAGCCTACCAAAAGAGAAGAAGATATGAAAACGTGGTAAAGGGAACAGTGCACTTTGATTGTCAAAAGAACAGATTTGTGAGCAGGTAGTTTATTATCCATGATTTGTTTTTGTATTTGGCAAACTTTTGTTTGTGTGGCTTTTAGTCCATACCGTAACATTTTGTTCTATATATACAATATTTTCTGAATCTTAAATTCTTCTGCAGTGCATGCAGGCCTTTTTATAATCTATAGATTATAGTAAATCAATAGAGTGGTTGATCATAATTTTTAAATTGGACAACGATTTTTATATACAAGTCCAGTTGCCACCATTATATATATTTGTCCATAGCCTTAGCTCATATATTTGTCCGGTTGCAACCTAGGCTGAAATCCGGGTTAATCTTCGATAATCATTACATAACACTTAACACTTGGTCTTAAACTGGACTGAATAGTTCCATTAAAATACAGTTAAACAAGTGTTTTCTTCGTAATCACACAAAAATCTGTGCATTATAAAATATATCGAAACAATCAGCATATCAACAAATCATTGCCTTATGGGCTCCAATCATTGCAGATGTCACAGTATTCTTCAACACATGATTAACATACATTATCACAAAAAGGAACAAAACCAGACGGTTGGTTCATTTGTTAGTTTAGACTGTATTAGTCATGTAATACAAATGCAAACGTGTATACATTAATCTTAATTATAACTATTATTCAACTAGTTAGTTGGTTGTAACTATTATTAGTAGGTTGATTACAATGTGTTCATGCGCCATGCCACTAACTCTTCTTGATTATAACCAAATTTAATCACTGCTACCGCACACTCCTAATTAATCAACAAATTTCATTATTCTTATGCACTCCCCTTTTCCTTGTACACTCTATTATGTTAACAATTACATTCCGAGTACAGATGCTTACACCGACAATCGAGTAAGAGGTTGCATCAGTAGTCGCTTGCCTTTCTGGATGGCAAACCCCGGCCTGCAGATGAGTCTATGACAGTTACCAAGTGAATATTTTCACTTAAAAATAACTATAACCTCATCGGTTGGATCATTGAAGCCTCCAGGTGAACTATGACGTTGAAGAAACGAAACTGGAACATGCTGAATTTTGTTGAATATGTGGTGGTTATATTTAATACAAAATTATTTCATCTGGACCCTATATTTTATTTATGATCATTACACCTTGTTTCCTATAAATACACAATCCTTGAACCTCATCACAACACATATACTTGTTCAACAAAACATTTGACCTTATATCTAATGAACCAAAATATGCTTCAACACAACAGGTGCACTAGTCACAAGAAACTGAGCTATCGGGATGAGATGATGGCGCAGCCTACAAGGCGATGGTCAAGAAAAATGAACATTAAGCTCAAGGGACTTCGGAGAACTGGCCATAAAAAGTTCAAGTGGAAGACATTTTGTGTTGTTATTTGGCCAAGAAAAATTGCACAGATATATTCGGATATAGTTGACAAGATTTTGAAGATGGATGGTACATTTCCTGGAATTATATTCTCTTCTCAGTTTGGATTTCCAGTTCTTTCTCATCCAACAGCTGATCGCAGAAGAAATAGCTTGTATGTTTGAATACAGATTAATCATAATAAGTGTCCGCATATACTAATTGTTCCAACTGTTTTAAAGGTCAATGAATATGACTTTTCACAAGAGCAGCTTCTCAAGGTTGGGCATGGTCCTCGTATATTTCGTTTTTCCAAATTACTTTTGAGTTGCCGGGCTGCACATCTTTCCATTAGTTTGTGTTTCTAACATTCGTTCGAAGTTCTCAAATATGATTCCCTCCCCTGGCACCCAAGTCTAGTTAATACCCCCTTCTCAGAGGTCGGGGGTTCCCGAGTGTCTACGGACTCCTGTGCGTGCTGAGTATTTAAATTTATGTAATTGACCATCACTAAAACAAAAACATATAATTTATACCTAAACATGAATACTGTGAAATTAAAAACTCTGATGATTCTTCCATATATTAGGCTGAAAAAAAGAACCAAATATAGCAGCTCACAGATGAATGACATGTTATCCAAACAATTACAAGTAATCTGATAAACACAATACATACAAAAGATTACATAAATTACCAAATTAAAAAAAGAAAAAACAACTTTAAAAGTCATTAGCATTGAGAAAGTCCAGCCAAACCATGTCTGGAAGCAAAACTTGTCATCAGCAACACATAAGAGTCCTTCACACTGAACTGAGACCTAAAGATATGTCCCATTCTAACCTTTAGACAAATCTTCTTCCCCTTTTTGGCAAAAGACCGATATTTCGCAAGTACTTTGCCATTTTCTTCGCAAATTTCTGGCTCTTCTTTGATAGTGGCAAGCTTTTCCTTGAGTATTTCTTCAATTTCCATTCGCGGCTCAACGTACTGCATTGAATTCTTACTTTTGCAAGGCACTATGCACCACATTTTTCGGCTTCCCCTTGTCATTTCTCAGATGTTTAGATGACTAATAACAAGAATTCGAAGCATGTATATATAATGTAGTAGGATATAATGACAAGGGACCATACATTCATGACCAGATATATATATTTTATAAGAAAGATGAGTGCTTTTGCTTCTTTACAACATGGTTTGATCATGAAAGCTTGAGAATAGCTTTTATCTTTAAATCAAACCAAACCTCACCATGTCATGATAACAAGTAGTGATATTTTATATACCATTATGGTTTTCAGTGACTTCACAAGTTTGTAAAAGAGCTGTTTTGGGGTTGATTTACACTCCTAAACTATATGCAACAGCATACCTAAAAATCCAACTGCTATCTGCCTCTTTATATCTTTTATTATATAATTATTGTGGTAACTTGAGATAAATAATACTGTAACTAATCATCATGAACTTCAAAACCTTCTTCTTGTTCTTTTCCCTCCTCCCACTTTTTCGGATTAAAGTTAAGAATATGTGTAATGCACAAGTGTGTCTGCATTTCTGTGTATTTGCATATACAGAATTCTTTATAAGTTATATGACTGACAACACATTGTCCGTGGGACCATAAGATATAAGCTCTTAACCACTTGAGTTATTTAATCGCGTTCTACACCATGACAACCTTAAACATGAAACATAGAATGAATTCTTCTATTCCTCCTCCGGACACGTATTCAACTTTATTGGCATAAAGTTTTTTAAGATTGATTCTTGATTTCAATTCCCTTTAGCTGGAAAAAAATTTGCCGCTGTGATTGCAATAGAATAAATTCATATTCCAGTTATATTTTTCATTTTTCTTTCTTAAATATGATTCTGATGTGTTTTTTGAGCCCAGATTCTAACACCTCGAATCAGTCCACGTTCAAAATTAAAACTACCATATATAATGCATGTTCCAATAATAAACACTAATATTTTATTCCATACCATTTTGTTTCCTCGAAACAAAAATATTTTGGTTACCAAAAAAATAAAAATATTTTCAAATAAATATACCAATCTGAAATGATATAATGTGGACAAATTTTAATTGTAGATTTTATACTTTTATATAAAGGATAAGGGTTGTGAGGCGGCGGCTCTCATCGATCTATTTTTTTCAAATTTTTGAATAAATAATATCAAAGATTAGAAAAAAATCTCATTTGCTTTTGAAATCTTTACTAATGTAAAATTAAATATACAATTTTAATATTATTGTCTTTAAAATCTTTACAAATGAAATATTAGAAAACATCTCATTTGCCTTTGAAATCTTTACTAATTGAGCAAACTAGATATATGATTTAATATTATTGCCTTTAAAATCTTTATAAATGGAGGAAAGTAAATATACAATTTAAAAATCCTACTAAATTTTTTATTAGAAAATATCTCAATTGTCTTTTAAATCTTTACTAATGAAGGAAACTAAATATAAAATTTTAGTATTCTTGCCTTTAAATCTTTATTAATGGAGAAATTTAAATATACAGTTTTAATATTTTCGTAAATTTTTTATTTATTAATATACTTGCTAATCAATATCATTACTTTTATTATTATTTTATTATCTTTATTTTTTGTCTTTATATATAGGAAAATCTCCCCGCGCTTTTAAATCGTGTGTATTCTATTTATTTATTTTTCCAGAGCACCTCTATTTGAAATAATAAAATTTTAAAATTTCTTTTATAACTCATAATTCATAAAAATTTGAAAATAATAAAATTTTAAATTTTCTTTCTTAACTCATAATTCATAAAATGGGAAACTTATACAAGATAAGTTCTTCAAAAATTATAAATCTAATCAAATTCTACAGACAATTAATTATATCTATAATCCTATAATCATATACTTTATTAAATTCTATAATTTATACAAATAAATTATAAAAATCAAGAAAATGTCAACTTTCTTTTACAAATTCAGACGATTATATAAATAAATTTATAGTCCAAAGTTTTTACCCTCTATTTCATCAAACTCATATTTGTGTTTACTTTTAGAATATTTATATTCTCCGAACTTTTTCTAGCCTACTGTTGGTTTTGATTATTTTTGTTTTTATAAAGATACAATAACATGGGCCAAAATTCTCTTATATTACAAATAACTAGCTTTATAGCCCGTGCGAGGCACGGACATGTTCTAGAATATTGCGTAAATTTCATTAATTTTAACGTATTTTATGAGTTACAGATATATTGATATGAGATAATTATAATATAGATTAAAATGCCATTTCGAAATTTGAGAGTATAATTATCATTTCGCATTGAATAAATTGACTCATTGAAATTCTTAGTTCATTGAAAAATTATTGCATTCTCCACCCCTTCCTGAAATCTCCCCTTCTCTGCCTTCTATTTTCGACGTCACTCTTTGGAGACCCCACTTATCCTTCTTATCCCTCTTTTACTGCCTCTTTGGCTTTTATTTCCTTTCTCTCCGTTTCCTCCACTTTTTCTTCTCAACTTTTTTTTAGGATCTGTATTTTGATCGCTCTCTCTCTCCTTTCATGCCCCCTCCAATGGTGGTTGCCTTCTATTTTCGGTGTCACTCTCTATAGACCCCTCTCTTATGTGATGATCTTCAGGAAGACGTAATATATTACAACAAATTTAATGAAATGCATGTTATGCTTTGTTTATTTAGTGTGCGTCATAATTGTTTACTCAAATGCATTATTTGACTGTTTAGTTTGTGTTTATTTAGAGTGTGTATTATGTGTTTGATGGAATGCTTGAACCAAATTTGTAGGCTTTGTGTATGTAAATGCACTTGGGGTTGGTATGCTCATAAATTAAATATTTGTCATGGGTTGTTGTTTGAGCTGGCAGTGACAAATTGTTCTTTATCGATATTGTCGAGTTTGTGCTTTTTTTGGGGTTAATTTCTTTATGTTATTTGTCTCTCTCTCTCTCTCATGCCTCCTCCTACGGTGTTGGTTGCCTTCTATTTTCAGCGTCACTCTTTGGAGATCCCTCTCTTATCCTTCTTATCCCTCTTTTACTGTCTCTTTGGCTTTTCTTTCCTTTTTCCCAATCTCCTCCACTTTTTCTTCTCAACTTTTGTTTTGGATCTGTATTTTGATCTCTCTCTCTCGATTGGGGAACATTGACACTCCATTTACCTGTTTGTAGTTCATGGGGTAGCCGTTAAGTGGATGTTGTAATATTTGATCGGTGTGTATAATAGAGTAAAAGTGTTGAAATATAAGTTGTATTAGTACGTGTGGATATACCATTTAAACGAATGCATATCACTTTGCCCGTTTTAAGAAGGGTTTCCCTACAGACACGATGAATGCAATAATTGTACAGTTGTGAATATACTTTATTTCAGAAAAGTATTACTTATACCTCTCAAGAAGCATTCATGATAAGTTACTCATTTCACCTTACAATTGACACTTGACACAAATAATTTAACATTTAATACTTTTAATATTTTATCATAGATATTCAAAAAATTCAAAGCGATATTAGTTTATATTTGATTTAGTTGTACGATGATAACTTCAACTTCCTTGTAAAAATCACCAACACAAATTTTTTTATTAGTATAGAAAGAGAAAACTCTTTGCATTTTTCGGGTTCAATACTTTATATACTAATAGTATATTTTTCGAAAATGATCAACGTATAAAATTTATCAATTGAGGACGAGACTTATAATATATTGGACCATAATAAAACTATAGTTTTAATCTATATTAGTAACTAAAATTTCAAAAATGCGTATATAATTATAAGTTGTTAAAATCTTATCATGAAGTAGTAATAAATGTTAAATAATGAATAAAAATCAATTTTACGCTTATTATAGATAAGGATATAATTGAAAATGAGTAAATATGTTGATAGTTTTAAATTTTAAAATAAATATTAAAACAAAATATAATAGTTGATATTGGCTATAGATGTCAACATTTGTCACACTATGACCTAGGTCATGGTTCAATTCCTATTAATTTTTTTTTATCATCAATATACAATTTGGAGGAGTAATTTAGTAATCTAATATCATCAATATAATATTGAAAGGGTAATTTTGTAATCTAATATATATATATATATATATATATATATATATATATATATATAATCTGATAATATATATAATTTGTAATCTAACTGTATATATAATATGAGCCATTATGTACTTAATGCAAATAAACATACAATATACAAATATTGATATAATTCTGTTTTAATGGATCAAATCCAATTTTATAACATTTTATATATCTATTTTTGTGTGAGTTTTTCCCTAAAATATAATTTTGAGACACTTGTGAAAATAAATTATCTACCTTTCCAAGTAGATTACAAGAAGAGACCAAAATATATAGAAGATAACATATTGAGTATTTGTTGATATTAATAAAGAGTTTCATATTTTATGGATCAATTACAGTTGTATATTTATTTTGCGCGAGTTTTTCTCTAACATGGTCAGATATATGATTTTAAGACACTTGTGAAAATAAATTATCTAACTTACTAAGTAGATTACAAGAAGAGACCGAATATAACATATTGAGCATTTGTGCATATTATAAAAGAGTTTCATAATACAATCAAAATAGAAGTCTAGCATAGTGGTAGGGAATTTCACTTCTAATTTAGAGGTCAAGGGTTCAATTCCCATTAGAAACAATTTTTTTGTCATCCTAATATATGAGAGGGGTAATTTAGTAATTTCACATCGATTAAATTGTCTCAAGGAACCCCCTAGTTGCTCTATTATATATATAATAGATAATAGATTTGATGACATTAGTTGTATTATCAAGAAAGAAAGGAAGTCGATACATGTATTATATTACTTTGCACAACCTAGATTATAAGGCGCAGATTTTATGCCATCTAATTTAGTTTTTATATTATTTTGATAAAAAAATTGGGATTTATTCTCAGATGTTCTCTGATTCTTCAATGTAGTACATCTCATCGTTATTAAAAATGTAGTTTCTGGTCCAAAATTCTTCAAAAAAAAATATCTTCAAAACTACAAAGGTAAACTTTTATAACTATTGTACTATATGTCAAGAATACAAAACAAATTTGAAAGTCATGTAATTTATTTAGTAGAGTAATGTTAATATGTTATCTATTAAATTTCCTAGCAATGAAAGAGAGACTCATGGGGATGAAACATTTTTAAAGGGAGGACGGTTCATTAAGAGCATCATATTATATGCTAGAATAAAATATTAATGTTATATTATGTATTTAAAATTTAGGTTGGAATTTAAATTTATAAAATTTATAAAAGGTAATCAATATAATAATATTCAGTATATGTTAGGATTTATGGGTGATAGCTATGAGACAACTTAACTAGATATTTCATGTACTTAATTTTATTAAGTATGAACATACTGTCACAGCCAGAGTATGTCTATGTAACCATTTTTGTTTGCTGCAAATAAGATTCTAGTACATCTTGGTAAAAGTTCATTTATTTGTTCAAGCCTCAAGAAGTGCTCAAGATGAACAGCAAGAATAAATATTACTGTCACAACGTTGACAGTAAGGTTACTTGAAGACTGCATGTTGCAAGTCACGACAGTACATTCACTCTGACAGCAACATTGGCGGAAGCCCTTGGACAACAACTTTATCTTAGCCTGACAGCAAGCTTGGAAATCCTGACAGCACCTTCTGTAGGGATTTCTTACTGTCACCAAAAGCGCATTCCCATGACAGCAAGCTCAGCCATCAGGATACTGTCATGAAGGGATAACATTTGTATTGGGGAACAACCCAGTCAAACTTGTGACAGTTTGGATGTTCAAGAAACAGACGTGTTGCGGTATCCCAACACTGTAACAGGTCTGCAAGACTACGACCGAAGCTTGAGAGATCACATGACAAAGCTCACCAATTCCAGAGTATGACAAATCCACATCTACTGAATTGTGTTAGCTTAAAATAGAATGTTTCTAGATTGTTTTGCTATGTACTAATAAGCTGTTTGTATAGCAATTTAGGAAAGAATCACGGGTAGGCAATTTGTAAGAAGCTGCCACATGAAAATGATAGCAGCTTTACAAGACCCGTGTTGATAGTGATAGGTTTAGCTTACTTAGTCTATCGCTCAATCCATTCTCTGTAATCACTCGAGAAACCGAAGCTCAAGAAAACAAACATTTTCTTGAGGTTGTAGCAACCCATTGCAAAATAAATAAAACATTTATTTTGTGAGAATTACTCGTGTGTCTACTTGTGTTTGCACTAGATAAACTGATAATCCTAAATCTTAGTTTTTGTTGTTGGAACATAGATTGAGATTTATCAGTATTGCATTCAACCCCCCTTCTGCAATAGTCAAGGACCAACAACTGGTATCAGAGCAGACAGATTGTTCTACAAATCTGAGATCATGACAAGTATGCAGAAGTCAAGTAGCATAAAGATTCCAGCATTTGATAAGGAGAACTACAATGTTTGGAAAAGAAAAATCATGTTGTTTATCAAAGCTGCAAATCCATTATACTTGGGTATCCTCCAGAATGGTCCCTTCGTACCACGAAAAGAAATCGAAGCCTCAATTGTGGATGGTGTTCTTGTTCCAGCCTATTGGGTCAACAAATTACCTTTAGAGTTTCTGGAGCCAGAAAAAGAGAAGGTAGCCTTGGATGATTACTTACAACTCATCCTACTGGATGCTCTCACTTTGGACAAAGCCATGTGTGGGAATGTCATTGGGTGCTCATCAGCCAAGGATATGTGGAACAAGATCGAGCTGCTATGTGAAGGAAGTTAAGAAGTGAAAGACAATCAGAGACAAATTCTTATCTCACAGTATGAAGCCTTCATGGCAAAGTCAGGAGAAGACCTAACAACAATGTTTGAGAGGTTTATTAAACTGATGACTGAGCTACAGATTCATGGCAAGTACTATGATAGGAAGGAGCTAAATGTCAAGTTCTTACTCACACTTCCTGAGCATCTTGAACACAAAGTCACTGCCATAAGAGAAGGAAGAAATCTAAACAATATTTCCCTTGAAACTTTATATGGTGTGCTTAAATCATATGAGCTAGAGTTTTTCCAGAAAAGAGCTATTCTAGCTGGATCCAGAGAAAAGATGGCTAATATGTCAGGTGCTCTCGTGGCTCATGTGCCAAGAATCACTCAACCTGGTGAAGAAACTCAAATCACACAACCTGCTCCAGTACCTACTCTTAAGATTGAAGAGGTTGTGGATGATGAGGAGAAAGTTGTACTGCAGATAACTGATGTTGAAGATGAAGATTTCTACTCCCTAGAAGAAATGGAGAAGATGGATAATCCAACTATGGCTTACATGGCTAAGAAATTCAAGAACATAAGATTCAAGAGAAACAAGCCATTTAAGCCTCAAGGTCAAACATCAAGGTTCAGCAGAGGGAATTCTTCAAAGGTTGAAGGTGGTGCCACAAGAGGTGGTTACAAAACAGGGATGGTGGATAGATCCAAGTTCAGGTGTTACAACTGCAATGAACTTGGTCATTTTGCCACTAAGTGCAGAAGGCCAAAGAAAAATCAGAGGATGGATAAAGGGTCAAGTGGACATTTCAAGAAAGCACATGGAAAGGCCTATGTGGCTGAAGGAAAGTGTTGGGATGATTCTGATGATGAAGAGGAAGAGGAATATGTGAATCTAGCCCTCATGGCTAAGTCTGATGAGGCCACCTCTAGCTCTCCAAGTCAGGTACCCTCACTTGTCTTACTTGATATGTCTAAAGATGAATACAAACAAACTGTTGAGGACTTGAGTGCAGAAATGTTCAATGTTCACACTAGTCTAACTACAGCTAATGAAGAAATTGCTAGGTTAACTAAATTGAATGAAACACTCGCTTCTGAAAATGATTTGCTTTTGTTGAAGACCAGTCGTTTAGAATCTTTAACACAGGAGAATGTCAAACTTAAAAATGAATTAGTCTGTGCTAAAGAAATTGAGGAGTTTCTAAGGAAAGAAATTAGTGAAAATGAATTCAAGATTAAAGCCTACAGAAACTCATCCAAACAACTTCAAGATTATCATGAGAAACACACAGAGGATCAGAAAGTAGGGATAGGTTTTGAGTATGGTAAAAGACCTGGTAAGGAAGTTGTTAGTCATGATTGTTCAACTGATGCTTATGTCAAACCTCATGTCCTTAAGAAGATCAACAAACCTATTTTTAAACCTTCTGAACTTGAGTTTGATGAGGAAGCCATGCTCAT
This sequence comes from Heracleum sosnowskyi, assembly GCA_030848705.1. Taxonomy (NCBI): domain Eukaryota; kingdom Viridiplantae; phylum Streptophyta; class Magnoliopsida; order Apiales; family Apiaceae; genus Heracleum; species Heracleum sosnowskyi. Next base: position 49,664,232 of record CM061244.1, read on the forward strand.
CAAGCAACAACTGAATGATGAGGATGAAGGTATTGACAATACAACAGTTGATGGAAAAGATGCTGTCACAATCCCCAAGACAGTAACTTCCCCAAATAATCTGATAGAATGTTCTAAAGATGCTGTCAATAATGGCAAGACAGTAGCTTCCAAAGGTACTGTCAAGAGAGTCTCAAAGATAGTGACTTCCAAACTTACTATCTTGACAGAAGGTATGAAAGGTACTATCAAGAAAGGCTCGACAGCAACTTCAGAACATCATGTTGACACAATCACCTACAAGTCTAGAAACAGGAATGGTAAGTTAGGAAATGGCAATGCTAATGTTCCTAGAAAACTATGCAATAATTGTGGATCTTCATATCATTTAACTCGTGTTTGTAAGAGACCAAAGGAGGTCAAGAACAATGTGACCATGATAGATGGTAACTTACACAGAACCCCCATTATGCATAGATCTATGGTAGTCTACAATAATGTTGACTGTATGCCTTGTAAAGTAACTGCCATGAGTACTTGTTTCAACTTGCCTATTTCATCTACTGAACCATGTCTCTATATGCAAACTGTTGAGACTTCTGAGCCTACTGGAAACAGTAAGAAGGCTTCATCCACTAAGAAGAAGACTAGGTCTAATTCTAAAGATAAGTGGGTGAAGAATGGAGTCCAACAGAAGATTCCTGATATAATGATTAAAGTTGAAAATGTTGATTATGCTTGTGATACTGAAGTAACTGGACCCAACAAGGATTGGGTACCATATGCCTCTTAAATACAATTTGTTTTGCAGGGTAAAAATAAAGAGCAGGTCATATGGATCATTGACAATGGCTGCTCTAGACACATGACTGGTGATAAGTGTTAGGTCCAAAGTATCGTAGAAGGGGGGGTTGAATACGATACCTACAAATTATTCAATTTCGTTCGCGGATAATTCATTCAGTTCTATAATGAAATCAAACACACCAAACCAAACCAAGAGTCGGGGAATATATCGTTTTATAAATATAATCCTCGAGGGGTGCTACAATTTCTAATCCGTAGATTAGCTTCAATGAGTTCTAGGTTATTCACAATCAATACAATGATAGAAATCTGAGCAATATTAATTTCTTCAGTAATCTCTCTGGCTCAAACTCTCTCTTAGTAATTGCTACTGTGAAAGAACCTCGACTGAAGAAGACACACTTCCTCTGTAGTAATCGTAGACTTGTTTTTAGAAAAACCATCGAACCAAAAGAATTGGTTTATTCTTGGTCGTTGGATCTTCATCAACCTGACAAACAAAGTAAACTTTTCACCTGCTCCTCCATTTTGAAAACTATCGAATGAATAAAGAAATTTTCCATTCGATAGTTTTTAAATAAAAACTATCGAAAACTAAATTACTTCAGTCTAGATTTCAGATGGTCTTCTTAAATCACATTCGATGGTTTTCTAAATAGAAAAACCATCGAAATCTTTTCTTGTACTTAACCATTTAGAAAAGCTTCTGTACTCCAGGGTGTTTCAGTTTGGGACTGTATCAATTTCTTCTGAGACGATAAAACAACTTGATCTTTTTAAGTGCCGTCAACTAGTGCAACTGGTCTGGTTCACAGATGAATAGCACTTGATCAATTCTTCTATGTCTTCAATTCAATGCTGCTGATAAGTCCTTTGTCATTCTGGTTGCTTCATTTAAATCATGGAATCATGTGGTACTTAACCCTAAATCATTCACATACTTCTGTCATCTTTAAAGTCTTGTTTCTTTTGCTATCATTCAGGCTTGAACATTTTCATGAACTTCTTTCCGTGACCTGTTTACGGACTTCAAGAATACATACCGTATTTTGATTTTTTGAGTTTACCTTTTCTTCTTTTATTCTGGATTCCTGTGCTTCTGTTAATATTATTGTTTGTCTTGTCCTTTGTTGAGTTGTAGTTATCTCGTTTACATCTTATGTTACATTATGCTTTACAATCTCCCCCTATTTGATTGAATAGAGTTCGACAAGCAAATACTTCGAGGATAACTCAACTAACTAAGGAAACATTAAACTAATTAAAGTAAGACAGCTTAATAATATTAAATACATTCTGGATCAGATATATATACATTTCCAGATTTCATAAATCAAAAAATAATAAAACTTTATACATTGAAGTTGCTCCTCTAGTCTGAGCTGATAGTTCTTTTGTTCTTTGCTTCTGTTCTTCAGTCCATTTCGATCTCACCTTCTTCAATCATTGGATTGGAGTTAGCAGCTTGATAATAAATCACTGATGGATAGTGCAGTGGTTCTCCAAGTTTAAGGATTGCTCCTTGGATGTGTCTTCCAATGTACTCAACCTCTTGACCCACTCCAGCCCACAACCATGCAATGTTAACATCTTTCTTGTTTAGCTTTGGCATGTTTGGTAGTCTGGGAAGCACTTCCAATCCTCTTTCCACTCTCTTCCTATAGTAAGGAACATTCTCCATTAGAAATCTTCTCAGAGTGTCTGCTGCTTTGTCCTTCTCCGTTGATGAGAATCCAGTGGATCTAAGATACTTCTCAACTGAGATTAGATAGTTGTTTGGATAGTCTCTCAGTTTGTCCTCAGCCAAATAGCAGATTCTGAACAAGTCATTCGTCATGAATCTAACCATTGGAGGATCTTCAGTAATATCTGGACCGACTTTCATCAAGATCTCTTTAACATGCTCACAGAGCAGTTCATTTAGCCTTGTAGTCCTTTGTATCTTGATGAGCATAACTTGCAGTTCTGTGTATGTTCTCTGTTCAAAAAACTTAGTGGAAATCACAAAGGTACCTTTCTCAAGAAAGTTGATCAATATGTTCCAGGCACCGTTTGCTTTAACCCCATCTTTCAGAAAGATCACAATATTTCTCAATGCAGTGAAGTAAGTATGATCATCAGGATTTGCACTTCTTATGTCCTGAATTATGACTTGCACCTCCGCATTGTCGTTGACTTCCAATCCGTCTTCAACTCCACAAAAGGTTTTGTAAGCCATCATCTTCTTCTTCCTCACTTCAGCATACATCTTGAATCTTTTAAGCTTTTCACTCCTTATAAATGCTTGTTGTATCTCTCTCAGCTTGCCTGGCATCTATTGCAGCTCTGTCAGCTTTTACCATCTCCAAGGCAGCTTGTTCTTCTAGTGACAGAGAATTTGCTTCTACTTCCATATCATCATCCAAGATAGGATGTTCTATTGGCTCTGGATAATATGGCTCATGCTCCTCCTGAATCGGTTGCTCTTGCATGAATTCAAATTCCTCTTCACTATCCTCTTCTTGTACCATGTCCTCAATCCAGTACTGTCTAACTGGAATAGCTTCATTGGTTTCCCAAACTCCCCATCCAGTTGTTTGCCAACCTTCATTAGTCACTTCATTTGTTTCCCCTTCTCCAACTTTCTCCCCCTTAGTTGAGGAATCCTCGATGTAGTTATCCTAAATCCAATCATGAATGATGAGTTAGGAAGAACTTTCTTGTATTCTTATTTGATTTCATTAATGTTAATAAAAGACTTGTTTTGTTTTTATTACGGGCTTTATCTATTTAAAGTGTTTTAAATAAGATGTTCAATAGTTTAGAGTAAAGCTTCTAGAATTATAATGAGATTATAATAGTGAGATCTAGAAGATGATAACTCTAGACTTAAACAGTTCCTGATCATAGGATAACTAATCGGAAGTTGGTGAATCCGCAAAGATTGGTACATACTATGTTTGCTCCCATCATGAGGATGTCTGTTCTCATAGGCATTTGTGTGGTGACACTATAGCTAGTATGTAGGTGCTTGTTAGGGAATAAGTTCACTGAACATGACTCGATAAGTTGAACAGCTAATGGAGTTTACTCACGTGTCAATAGTTATTCACTGAGTGATAGTTTTACAAGTGTCCTTAGACTTGAGATCGTTAGAGTTATCTTGTATATAATGAACTATGCTTTGGATTAGTCCTTAGTCTCAAGGACATCCATTAGGTCTATTCTGGGCATAGGGATTTGTGTATGGAGATAGTTAACGTCAATAGAGGATCCACCCCTTCCAGTATAGGAAGAGAATATCCTATGTTATTCTTAGTATGCGAGTTCTGGAATCTCTGGCCAGAGTGTATGAAATTAGAAAGGAGTTTCTAATTTGCATTAATATGAACTTAGCATTATGAATAAGAAATCATATGATTAAATTTGATAAGGCCTGACACGAGATCCATGCCTTATATTTAATCGGGATATTGTAGGGTAGAAGGAATTGATTGTACTGAAACTAATCACTGACAGGTTCTTGGTATTCTAAGCAGTGAATTCATATTATCCGGATAGTCGCGATATGTTGAGAAGCGTCACTCACGATGTAGAATAAATATAATTAATCAGTTAATTATATTTAATGAATTATTAGAATTCATATAAATAACACTACGCCATAAATGGCCTTTTGCAACCACAAAACAATGTTGCTATAAGCCCAGTTTCGCGTTGCTATAGCCCCAAAAAGGGCTATGGTAACATCAGAGCCGTGTTAGGTTCTCAGCAGTTGCTATAGGGGTCTATAGTAACATACTAAGGACCCCTAAGATAACATAGCAAACTGTGTTACTAAAAATATCTACAGCAACACAATAAACATTCTACAGAAACATACTTTCTGTGTTACCAAAGATATTAAAATTTTGCAAAAAAGTGGGTCCTACATGTGGGGCCCACATGTTATATTATCTGTTGGGATTTATGGGTGATAACATAGAAACAACTTAACTTTGATTGTACTTAATTTTTAATTAAGTAGAACATACTGTCACAGCCAAAGTATGTTCTTGTAATCAGTATGTAATGTTATTCTAGTTGTATAATTTGAAAGAAGTTCACTTGCTGTGTTCAAGCCTCAAAGGGTACACATTTAGATGACAACATGAATAAAGGTTACTGTCCTAAAGCTTCGACAGTAAGATTACAAGGAGACAGAATGTTGCAAGTCAAGACAGCATATTCACTCTGACAGCAACATTGGCGGAAGACTACGCGACAGCAACTTTAGCCCTCGACAGCAAGCTTGGGAACCTCGACAGCACACTATGCGGGGAACTCGTACTGTCACCAAAAGCACATTCTTGTGACAGCAAGCTTTGCGGCAAAAGTAACTGTCTCGAGAAAGACCCTTGTTCTAAGTATCTTTCTCAGTCAAATCCCGTGACAGTTTCAATGTTCAAGAAACAGGCGTGTTGCAGTATTCCTAAGCTGCACCAAGTCTGCAAGACTACGACAGAAGCTTCAAGCACTGCAAAACAAAAGCGAATCAATTCAAGAGCAAGGTCAAGTCCTTATTTGCTGAATTGCTTAAGCTGGAAATAGAATGAATCTAGGTTGCTTTTGTTATGTTGTATATCTGACATATTAGCAATTTAGGAAAGTCACATGGGTAAGACAATCTGTAAGAAGCTGCCACTTGACAATGACAGCAGCTTCACAAACCCGTGACTGATAGTGATAGGATTAGTCTTATACCTACTGTCAATTCATTCTAGAAAAAGTAACGAAGACTAGCAAGTGCCTTGAAGAAAAACGAAGCTCAAGAATTCTCTCTTGAGGTTGTAGCAACACTTTGCAAAATAAATAAAACATTTATTTTGTGAATCATGTCTTCTCTATTTTACTGTTTGTGAATGCATACATATTATTGATAACATTAAATCTTAGTTTTAGTTGTTGAAACTGAGATTGAATTTTATCAGTATTGCATTCATCCCCCCCCCCTTCTGCAATACACAAGGACCAACAACTGGTATCAGAGCTTTCAGATTAACATACATATCTGAGATCCCGACGACAATGCAGAAATCAAACAGTATCAAGATCCCAGCTTTTGATAAAGAGAACTACAGCATTTGGAAAAGAAAAATCTTGTTGTTTATCAAAGCTGCGAATCCACTATACCCAGGTATACTCGAGAATGGTCCTTTCATTCCAAGGAAGGAAATTGAAGCCACAACAGTAAATGGTGAGATCATTCCTGCATATTGGGTTCCCAAAGATCCCTCGGAATTTTTGGAAACTGAGAAGGAGAAAATGGTGCTAGATGATCACTTGCAACTCATCTTGCTCGATTCTCTCACGTTGGATAAAGCCATGTGTGGAAGTGTGATAAGCTGCACATCAGCCAAGGAGATGTGGATCAGGTTAGCCTTACTCTGTGAAGGAAGTGAAGAAGTTAAGGGCAACCAAAGGCAAATACTTATATCTCAATATGAGGCATTTATGGCCAAGCCTGGTGAAGACTTAACCTCCATGTTTGAAAGGTTCAGTAAGCTCTTAACTGAACTGCAGATACATGGCAAGTACTATGACAGAAAAGAATTGAATGTCAAGTTCTTGCTTACACTGCCTGATCATCTTGAACACAAGACAACAGCCATACGAGAAGGAAGAGATCTCAACAATATAACCTTTGAGACACTTTATGGCATTCTGAAATCGTATGAACTTGAACTCTTTCAAAAGAGAGCCATACAAAGTGGAACAAGGAACAAGATGGCTAATATGTCAAGTGCCCTAGTAGCACAAGTGCCAAGGATCACACAACCTAGTGAAGCACTACAAATCACTCAACCAACCCCTGTACAATCCTTGAAGATAGAAGAGGTTGTTGAAGATGATGAGAAAGTAGTACTACAGCTCAAGGATGTGGAAGATGAAGACTTCTACACTATGGAGGAACTGGAAAGCATGGACAATCCTACTATGGCTTACATGGCCAAGAAGTTCAAGAACTTTAGGTTCAAGAAGGATAGGTCATTCAGGCCCCAAGGCCAAGCATCCAAGTTCACCAAGGGAAGCTCATCAAAGGCTGCTGTGGGAAGCTCATTCAAAGGAGGATACAAGACTGGATTTGTGGATAGATCTAAATTCAAGTGTTACAACTGTGGTGAACCTGGTCATTTTGCTACTGAGTGCAAAAGACCCAAACAGGTTCAGAGATTTGAGAAAGGAACTGGTGGATACTCTAAGAAGAATCAAGGTAGAGCCTATGTGGCTGAAGGAAAGTGTTGGGATGAGTCTGATGATGAAGATGAAGAAGAATATGTCAACCTAGCTCTCATGGCTAGCACTGATGAAGTAGCATCAACATCTTCAAGTCAGGTACCTTCACTTGTCTTACTTGATATGTCCATTGATGAGTATAAGAAAACCATTAAAGACTTAAGTGCTGAAATGTTCAATGTCTATACTAGCTTATCTGCTGCTAATGAGGAGATCACTAGGCTGAGTAAGCTAAATGAAACACTAAAGTCTGAAAATGAATCTCTTGTTCTCAAAACCAGTTCACTAGACTCTTTAGCTCAGGAGAATGCTAAACTTAAAAATGAATTGAAATGTGCTAACGAGGTTGAGGAATACTTGAGAAATGAGATTGCTGAAAATGAATTTAAAATCAAGGCTTATAAAAACTCATCAAAGATAGTTCAGGATTACAATGTTAAGCATACAGAAAATCAGTCAGTTGGTATAGGTTTTTCTTATGGTAGAAGACCTGGAAAGGAAACTGTGATTCAAGATTGTCCTGGAAGTGCTGCTGTCAAACCCACCATTCTCAAGAAAGTTAAAACTCCTATTTTCAAAGCTGCAGAAATTGAGTTTGATGAAGAAGCCATGCTCATCAAACAAGAAATACTTGATGAGGATGAAGGTGTTGACAGCACATTCAAGGATGGAAAGGATACGGTCACAATCCCCAAGACAGTAAACTTACCAAGCAATCAGACAGTAAGTTCAAAAGATGCTGTCACGGTTTTCCTCTCTCATGAGTAACAAATATGAGATGAGTATGATGGGAGAATTGTCATTCTTTCTGGGATTAAAAATTCTTCAACAATATGATGGAATCTTTATTTGTCAAGCTAAATACATCAAGGAACTTCTCAGAAAGTTCAACTTGGAAGATTCATCACCTGCAAAGACACCAATGTCCACCTCAACCAGTCTGGATCTAGATCCTAAAGGGAAGAAAGTTGATTCAAGCACCTATAGAGGCATGGTAGGATCTCTCCTATACCTAACTGCTAGCAGACCTGACATCATGTTTGCTACCTGTCTCTGTGCAAGGTTTCAGAGTGATCCAAAGGAGTCTCACTTAGTAGCCATCAAGAGAATCTTTAGATACCTAAAAGGCACTCCTAACCTAGGTCTTTGGTATCCCAAGAACACTGGATTTGATCTAATTGGCTACTCAGACTCAGACTATGCTGGATGCAAGATTGACAGAAAGAGTACTACTGGTAGCTGTCAATTTCTTGGTGGAAGATTGGTCTCATGGTTTAGCAAGAAGCAGCATTCAGTTTCTACCTCAACTGCAGAAGCTGAGTATATTGCTGCAGGCAGTTGCTGTGCACAAATTTTATGGATGAAGAATCAACTTCTGGATTATGGTCTAGTGTTGAGTGAAATTCCTATCTACTGTGAAAACACTAGTGCCATAGCCATATCAGACAATCCAGTTCAACACTCAAGGACAAAGCACATTGATATTAGACATCACTTTATCAGAGAGCATGTTCAACAAGGAACTGTGAAGCTGATCTATGTCCCAACTGACAAGCAACTTGCTGACATCTTTACTAAGCCATTGGATGAAGCAACCTTCAACAGGTTGGTAAGTGAATTGGGAATGCTGAACCTGGTATGTTGATTTACTCAGTTTTCTATATTTCCAAATTCTCTAATGAAGCTCATGACAGCAACTTCAAACCTGCTGTCAAGAGAAGTTACTGTCTACTTGGTTTATGTCTGTTATGTGACAGCATATGTTGATTGGACTTATCATGTCATTATTTTGTGCCAGTCTCATACTTTTAAACCGTGTATGATTTTAATGTGGTTACCTGTTAAGTTTGAGAGATAAAAATCTGTTCCATTGGACTTTCACACCTTTTTGCATTAATCTGTAGGATTAAAGGAGGGCACGACCATTAATTACTCTTGTGGTAGTTGTATGGGTACTCTAACTGTTGACCATTAGACTTTAATCCTTAGACAGTTTTGCCTATAAATTAACCTTAGGGATCACCAGTCTGCTCTCAGTTTTAAAGTAAATAATGGAAAACAAAGTAGGAATTGAAGTTGGTCTAAAGAAGTGTGATAGTGAACCCGACAGTGAAGAGATTGATGAGCTCTTTGAGATACTATTGGACACCATGGATGAGATAGACGAGGAAAAGGAGGCCAAGGCTAAGGAAGAGGAAGCCAAGGCTAAGGAAGAAGAGAAGGAACTTCAGGCACTTCTTGTGACGCCCTCCAAACCCGGGGTACAGATTTGAGGAGTCATCCGACCAACGGAACACTATTTAACACATGCATAATATATATAAAGACACAAATACCCCTTGACCAAGACCGCATCAGATTATGGCAATGAACACAAGCTACTACAATCTTTTATTATTACAAACCAGTTCTATCAGAGTTATTACATCACAACTAAAGTTCAAATCTAGACATTAAATCTAGAAAGCAAAACAACAACTACCCTGCCAATGACAGTGACTCGAGGGGCTCTCCTGGCTGCTGGTGAACTATCGGTCACGCTATGCCAACTCATACTCTCGTTTCACTGGAATAGGGTTAGAAAACAACAAGCAAGAGTGAGCCAAAATTGCTCAGCAAACATCAACGAATCATTTCTATCACAGTTGTAAGGATATGAAATTAAGATATCAGAATCAACAATATTTAGCTAACACATGCTTTGTATCAATAATGATCGAAGTAAAGAATTAGAATTTGGCTTATAAATTTTATTCAAATCAAAGGTTGTGCTGCTGGCCAGCCACGCATCAACCCCGGACTAGCTCATGTCATAGTCCTCTACTGGATCCCAGGCCAATCTGGGCCTTAAGTTATTCCGACCATAAATATGGCCCGACCAATTACTGGTCCATTTTTAAAAACACATGCCAATTCTATAATAGGGTATAAACAATAACATGCTCAATAAGATAAACTGAATATATAGTAATTGCAAAAGAGCTTCAACTGTTCAGTATCAAGTGAAGGTCAAGAAATAATCATGGAGTAATTTCAATGGTACAGTGTACTCATTCAATAAGGGAATCAATATTGGTAATCGTTAATCGATAACCGTAATTGGTAGTCAAGATGGAAGTCAAATAATCAAAGGTTGCCAATGAAAATCAAAGGATGGTAAATAACCACAATAGGTGGTAAACAATAATCAAGTAAATTGGAAATAAGGTTTTCCGATGCAGATCAAATCAAAGAATCAAGAATTTCTAAGGAAATGGAATCAGTTGTCCAAATGCGGTTAAAAGATGGATAATTTGAATTGTTCTGGGGATAACGGTATTCAAGTAATCAAGACAATAATAATTTTTATCACCAGTAAAGGCACAGATACTTGCCTGGTCTAAGCTGCTGTCGGATCGACTCTGCTCACTCTACTTTCCCCTTTCCCTTGCTCCGGGAACTCGATTCTATAATTAAACAACTCATCACAATAAGTCTAACTATTCTCGTTCTACTCTCGACACTTATTCAATCAATAATCACATTTAAACAAGTAACCGGTTACGTATCGGACGTCCGGTATAATTTACGATATTTAAAACTCAGATATTTGCCCTAGCACGGGCATATACAGACTATAAAACACGACACACAATTAATATGAACCATATAGCACTTATAAACATTTTTAAAACATCATACGGAACTCATTTGAATTTTTAATAAGTCGTTACAAATTTTTTATCAAAAATCGGATTTTTAAATCCAATATAAACATTTAAATGAAAATAAATCAATTAATAAAATTAATTGACACTCTTTAAATACTCAAACTATTTTTTAAATAATTAAATAGGCTTGAAAATAATTAAACTGAATTTTTAATTAATTAAATCTAATTAATAATTAATTTTTAAGAATTAATTGATTAAAAGAATTAACCAATTAATTAATAAATTAATTATTAATTAAAAATAATTAAAATAATTAAGTTTAATCAATTTTCGGATTTAAAATAATAAATATAATTTATCAGAATTTTTCTGATATTAAAATATATTTTTAAAATAAAAATATGAATTTTTTTAGTTTTTAAACTATTTTCGAATTAAATTTAAAAATAAAATTCAAAAACAGTTTTCTGAAAATGAATTAGGGTTTTGAAGATTGAAACCGGGTCGAAAAATCGGGTAAACGGGTCGGGAAGAACGAATCCGGGTCACCAAGAACAACCCGCCGGAATCTGGGTTTTCCAGAATCCGGCCGGCGTCCGGTGGCCGGACTTCGCCGTTTCCGATCAAAACAAAACCAAACTATAGGGCTTTTGTTCGCTTTTGCAAGACAAACACAACCCACATACACACACATCTGTCCCATGCCGGAATCGTGCCCAGAATTCATTCAAAGAACTCGCCGGCGACGACCTCGGCCGGAAACCCGATCTACTTAAATCCTACATGAAACTCAAAGATTAATATACCAAAATGAAGCTTATAACTCATACAATAAAAGCCCTCTACCAAAAACAATGTCAGATCAATATCAAGAACGTACGAATTGAAAGAAGAAATCGGGTCAAAACCCGAAAATCAAACCCGACTAAATCGAACATAAACATGAAATTAAAGCATGGATTCTTGCTAATTAGAACCCTAGGAACATGTTAGAAGCAACCAATTGAACGGAGAATCAACAGAATGAAAATCCCCAAATCGAATCAAGAACCCTAATTTTAATTCGAAACTTGTAAAATCAATATAAAATCGAATACTTACCAGATGATGATGAGGTTGGATGATTCTGAAACTAGATTTTTGGGGCTTTGATTTGAGTATAAGAACTTCAAATTTGGACTTCAATAACCCTTAGAACGAATTGATTGAAGATCAAGAACACAAAATAATTATTTGGGAATTTCGGATTTTTTGAGTAATTTCTGAAGAATTGCTAGGGTTATGAAGTCTGATTGGTCATTTTATATTTTTGGAAAAATAATACCCCAAATAACATTTTTGGATCGATATTGATTCGTTAGATCGTTTAAAAACCCTAATTAGGTCAAAAACACGTTTTACGAAAAGTAAGGGGTTAAAAAGGTTGATGATTATCCAAATTGATATATATCATTATATAACTAATGCTCAAGAATACTAGGGCTATAACAACTTCAATATTGATATAGAACGATAAATCCGTCCCCTTAAGCAATTAGGGTTCGGAACGATTTTTCCTTTTTCGGATCAAAAATTGAAATTAATTTGCAGAATCAAATAGGTAGGGTTAAATAGAATCCCATAACCCTTTCGATAACGATTCGAATACGAAAGACGAAGAATTAAAAATGAATGTACGAAATTTCAACGGGCTCTTGAATTATCAAAACGGCTCAAATTTGAAGAAAATTCCAAATGACGAAATTTTTGAAAGGGGCTTCCGACTCACCATTTAGCACATAATCACACTCTAAATATCATATAATAATATTCCAATATTCCAAAATAAATATTTTAGATTACATATATCATTTAATCAAATAATAAAATTCACGGATATTACATCCTTCCCCCCTTAATAGGATTCTGTCCTCAGAATCAGATCAAGGAAACAACTGGGGATACTTCTCTAACATCTCACTCTCTAACTCCCAGGTAGACTCTTCTACTTTAGGATTCCTCCACAAAACTCTCACTAACGCTACTGTCTTATTCCTTAGTACTTTCTCCTTACGATCCACTATCTGAATTGGTCGTTCTACATACGATAAATCTGCCTGGACCTCTATTGGTTCATACTCTATTACATGATTCGAATCTGGTCGATACCTCTTAAGCATAGATACATGAAATACATTATGAACGTGCTGCATATGCGGTGGCAATGCCAACTCGTAAGCTACTTCGCCCACTTTCTTCAAAATCTCAAACGGCCCAACATATCTCGGACTCAACTTCCCTTTCTTTCCAAATCTAACTAATCCTTTCCATGGTGAAACCTTTAGTAACACTTGCTCTCCTTCTTCGAATCCCACATCCTTTCTGGCTAGATCCGCATACTTCTTCTGTCGGTCTTGAGCTGTTATCAATCTTCTCTGAATCAATTGAACCACTTCTTTTGTTCGTTGTACTAGTTCTGGTCCTATCATTTTCCGTTCACCAACTTCTTCCCAATATACTGGAGATCGACACTTTCGTCCATACAAAGCTTCGTACGGTGGCATTCCGATGCTCGCGTGAAAACTATTATTATATGAAAATTCCACCAAGGGTAGATGATCGTCCCAACTGCCTTCAAAATCAAGTGCACACGTCCTAAGCATATCTTCAATAGTCTGAATTGTCCTTTCGCTTTGACCGTCCGTCTGCGGATGATAAGCCGTACTCATTCTCAACTCGGTGCCCAAACACTCTTGAAAACTCCTCCAAAATCTTGAATTGAATCGAGGGTCTCTATCAGACACTATCGATACTGGAACTCCATGTCGTACTACGATTTCTTTTATGTACATATGAACTAACTTATCCAGCGAGAATCTCTCGTTAATCGGAAGAAAATGCGCAGATTTCGTCAATCGATCCACGACAACCCAGATGGCATCATGGTTAGCTTTGGTTCTAGGCAATCCTACTACAAAGTCCATCGCAATGTGTTCCCACTTCCATTCGGGAATCTCCAATGGTTGAAGTAATCCACTTGGTCTCTGATGTTCCGCCTTAACTCTTTGACACGTAAAGCATTTACTTACCCATTCCGCAATCTCTCTCTTCATATCTGGCCACCAAAAGTTCGTCTTTAGATCTCGATACATCTTCGTACTCCCTGGATGAATTGAATACTTCGAGTTATGTGCTTCGTGCAGAATCTCACTTTTCAGTTCCGTTACGTTAGGTATCCATATCCGAGAAGCAAATCTCAAGATCCCTTTGTCGTCCGGTTGGCTACATATTTCCTCACCTGTCATTTTACTCACATCGTCGTTCATAACTTGCTCTTGGCACTTTCGTATCTTCTCCAACAATTCAGGTTGAAACGTCATGGTATAAATTATTTCCGTAGCGTCCTTCGGATTAATTACTTCGATTTCCAATTTCTCAAATTCCTTGTATAATTCTTTGGTCATCATTAGTGTATTTAATCTCTCTTTTCTGCTCAATGCATCTGCTACCACATTTGCCTTGCCGGGATGATAGTTGATAGAAACGTCGTAGTCCTTGATTAGTTCTAACCATCTTCGTTGCCTCATGTTCAGCTCTTTCTGAGTAAAGATATACTTCAAACTTTTGTGATCGGTGTAAATTTCACATCTCTCTCCATACAAGTAGTGTCTCCATATCTTCAAAGCAAACACAATAGCTGCTAACTCCAAATCGTGTGTAGGGTACTTCTGTTCGTGGGGTCTCAACTGTCTTGACGCATAAGCAATTACCTTGTCATGTTGCATAAGTACGCATCCTAATCCTTTGTACGACGCATCACTATAGATTACGAAATGACCTTGATCGTCTGGTAACATCAATACCGGTGCCGTAGTTAGTCTTTTCTTTAACTCTTGGAAGCCTTCTTCGCATTTATCGTTCCATATGAATCGCTCGCTTTTCCTTGTCAGCTTGGTCATTGGAGTAGCTATCTTCGCAAAATCTTGCACAAATCTCCGGTAGTATCCGGCTAATCCCAAGAAACTTCTGACTTCAGTCGGTGTCCTTGGTCTCTCCCAATCTTTCACTGCCTCTATCTTTGCTGGGTCCACTTTGATGCCTTCGCTGCTTACCACGTGTCCTAAGAAATGAACTTCTTTCAACCAGAATTCACACTTGGAAAACTTCGCGTATAGTCCTTCTTGTCTCAACGTTTCTAACACAATTCGCAACTGGTCTGCATGCTCTTCTTCTGTCCTTGAGTATATCAAGATGTCGTCGATGAATACCACTACAAACTTGTCCAAATATCTCTTGAAAATCCTGTTCATTAGATCCATAAAAGCTGCGGGTGCATTCGTTAGTCCAAACGCCATTACTAAAAATTCATAGTGCCCATACCTTGTTCGAAAGGCTGTCTTCGGTATGTCGTCTGGTCTAATCTTCAATTGGTGATATCCTGACCGTAGGTCGATCTTCGAAAAATGTACCGCTCCCTTCAGCTGGTCAAACAGATCATCTATTCGAGGTAACGGATACTTGTTCTTAATGGTCAGCTTGTTCAACTCCCGATAGTCTATACACAATCTCATGCTTCCATCCTTTTTCTTGACAAACAGTACTGGTGCTCCCCACGGTGAAACGCTGGGTCTAATAATTCCTTTTTCTAGCAAATCTTGCAGTTGATCAGCCAATTCCTTCATCTCCACTGGTGCCATTCTGTAAGGGGCCTTCGATACTGGCTCCGCGCCCGGTACTAAGTCTATCGCAAATTCAATTTCTCTATCTGGAGGTAAACCTGGTAATTCTTCCGGAAAAACATCTGGAAACTCATTTACGACTGGAATATCTTCTAACTTAGAAACTTCCTTATCTATATCTATTACATAAGCTAGATACGCTTCACAACCTTGCCTTAATAACCTCTTAGCCTGAATCATTGTCAGGAACCTCTTTCTTTGTTTCTCTCCTCTAAATATTATCTCTTTCTTTTCTAGGGTAATCAAAGTAACCCTCTTATTCTTACAATCAATACTTGCATCATGCTCAGTCAACCAATCCATCCCTAATATCACATCAAATTCACCTAACTTAAAAGGTAACAAGTCAACATAAAAACGATTTCCCAAAATCTCTATCTCACAACGGGGATAATATGAACTGACCGCGATACGATCCTGATTAGCTATCTCTATAGTCAACACTCCACTTAAAGGTTTCATTACGCAATTCAATCTACGAGCAAACGTTTCAGAAATAAAAGACTTCGTCGCTCCCGAATCTATTAACACTTGTGCAGGAATAGAATTTACTAGAAGTGTACCTGCCACCACGTCGGAATCTCTCACTGCTTCTCCCATTGACATATTGTAGGTCCTGGCTAACGGCTGGACGTTAACAACTGGGGGTGCTTCAATTGCCCGAATCATATTGTTCACGGTTGCTGGTGCTCTGCAGTCCTTAATCATGTGACCTGGTTTCTTACACCGATGACACACGATGCCTATCTTGCAATCCCGGGAATAATGTCCCTTCTGATTGCATTTAAAGCATGTGACAGTCAATCGATGGCATATCCCTAGATGTCGCTTCCCGCATGTCTTGCATTCTGGTAGTGGGGGTCTAGAAAGTCCCTGTTGACCGCCGGTTAGTAGACGGTTATCTTGTCCTACGTTTCCGGTGTCTGGTTTCCTGAAACTTGTATTCCTTCCGTGCTGAAATCCCAGCTTCTTATTTGCTTGTCCTTGAAAACTTCCCTGCTGCTGTCCCTTATCGGGTATCCCTGCTTTCCTTTTCTTGTTCTCCTTCTCTCTCATGTAAGAATCACTCTCTGCCTCCGCAATCATTGCCTTTTGGACCACCGCTGCATAGGTGTCCAACTCCAATACAGCTAACTTACTACGAATCCAAGACCTCAGTCCCTGCTGGAACCTCTTGGCCTTCTTCTTTTCCGTATCCACATAGGTTGGAACAAACCTTGACAACTCCGTAAACCTTGTTTCATATTGGGGCACTGTCATGCTTCCCTGCTTTAATTCCAAAAACTTTAATTCCATCTGATCTCTCATATAGTCCGGAAAATATCTTTCCAAAAACAACTCTGTAAATCTTGCCCACGTAATCAATCCCTCGGGCTCCATAGCCCTACTCGTTTCCCACCAATAACTAGCCTCATTCTTCAGAAAATAGCTTGCATACTCTGTCTTCTTATCCTCTGTCACCTCTATCAAGGCAAAAGCCTTTTCCATCTCTTTCAGCCATGCCTTAGCCTCTACAGGGTCTGCTGATCCTTTGAATTCTGGAGGTTTTGCTGCCTGGAAAGATTTGAACGTAACTGCCGGTGCTGCTTGCTGGTGCTGTTGCTGATGCTGCTGATGCTGATGTTGCTGATGTTGTTGCTGCTGTTCTAAGAGCTGTTGCTGAAATGCACGTTGCTGCTGTGCTAATGCGGCAGTCTGTTGAGTAAGGGTATTTAACAACTGGATTACCATCGGGTCCACGCGGCCCGTGGGAGGTGTATTTTGTTGACCTTCTTGGTCAGAAGTATCAGTTGAACGGGTTTGTCGTCTAGGAGCCATATCGCTGATGAATAAACAATAATTGGCTTAATCAAACAGTTCATATAAGAGAAGGAAGGATCACAATTGATATCTCGAAGGTTTACAGATCTTCTCAACGGTGCATGGATACACTCGTTGCAATAAGTAGAATAACAGTTATGATGCTGGAAATGAATGACAGGGGAATAAACACAGCTCTATAAAAGAGGTTTATCATATATATATATAGATAGAGTTAGTACAAGCGTAGAATGCTTCAAAAGAAAATATATCATGGCTGAACCATAACTGCCGACCAGCAATACAACAACAAAAATGCAACAACAACCTGAGGCGTTCCTATAAGCCCGGTGCACTGCTGATTCTACAATATGCATCTATATACTAACTATCTAGAACCATACATCCATGTCACCTCTGTCTGCTACCGATACCTGCTCACAGATCACCTGCTCCTGCCGGCCATAACGGGGGTCCTGAAACCTCTGCAATCTCACTCATCGCATAATCCAAAATCTGTCTCATCCCTGCTACTGTCTCTCCCTCTCGACTAGAAGCTAATCCATGCAATCGAGTCTCAACCAAAGTCCTCGTAACCCTAAACCTCATCTGAATGTCTCCCATCTGATCTCTAAGTCTGTCTCTCTCCCTAACAGCGGCTGCCTCGATCGAACGAATCCTACCCATCTCCATAACCTGTCCATAACGGAAATCCTTCTCTCTTCTCACCCTCTGATACACATGGTGTGGAACTGGCGGCTCACATAACTGATACAAAGGCCCACAAACTGATGCCTGAGACGCTGGTGCTGGGGCTACTTGTCGGAGTGGAATAGGACAAGGTATCTGATCTCTCCTGACTACTGGGCCCTGATGCCTAGGCTGATATCGCACTGGCCGAGACGGTCCTGCTCTCTCAACGGGTGTAGGTATCTCTGCTATCGTATCCTCGGAAGGGTCTGAGTCTGAACTAGAACTAGGGGGCTGCAATTATAACCACATTTAATTACTACGCGTAATATCCCTAGTTGACCTCCTAATATCCTTACGTGACTTCCTAACTCTCTATGTTATCCTGGACCCTAAGTCCTAACTTGTTTCAAATGCCATAACCTGTTTCTCTGATACCAACTGTGACGCCCTCCAAACCCGGGGTACAGATTTGAGGAGTCATCCGACCAACGGAACACTATTTAACACATGCATAATATATATAAAGACACAAATACCCCTTGACCAAGACCGCATCAGATTATGGCAATGAACACAAGCTACTACAATCTTTTATTATTACAAACCAGTTCTATCAGAGTTATTACATCACAACTAAAGTTCAAATCTAGACATTAAATCTAGAAAGCAAAACAACAACTACCCTGCCAATGACAGTGACTCGAGGGGCTCTCCTGGCTGCTGGTGAACTATCGGTCACGCTATGCCAACTCATACTCTCGTTTCACTGGAATAGGGTTAGAAAACAACAAGCAAGAGTGAGCCAAAATTGCTCAGCAAACATCAACGAATCATTTCTATCACAGTTGTAAGGATATGAAATTAAGATATCAGAATCAACAATATTTAGCTAACACATGCTTTGTATCAATAATGATCGAAGTAAAGAATTAGAATTTGGCTTATAAATTTTATTCAAATCAAAGGTTGTGCTGCTGGCCAGCCACGCATCAACCCCGGACTAGCTCATGTCATAGTCCTCTACTGGATCCCAGGCCAATCTGGGCCTTAAGTTATTCCGACCATAAATATGGCCCGACCAATTACTGGTCCATTTTTAAAAACACATGCCAATTCTATAATAGGGTATAAACAATAACATGCTCAATAAGATAAACTGAATATATAGTAATTGCAAAAGAGCTTCAACTGTTCAGTATCAAGTGAAGGTCAAGAAATAATCATGGAGTAATTTCAATGGTACAGTGTACTCATTCAATAAGGGAATCAATATTGGTAATCGTTAATCGATAACCGTAATTGGTAGTCAAGATGGAAGTCAAATAATCAAAGGTTGCCAATGAAAATCAAAGGATGGTAAATAACCACAATAGGTGGTAAACAATAATCAAGTAAATTGGAAATAAGGTTTTCCGATGCAGATCAAATCAAAGAATCAAGAATTTCTAAGGAAATGGAATCAGTTGTCCAAATGCGGTTAAAAGATGGATAATTTGAATTGTTCTGGGGATAACGGTATTCAAGTAATCAAGACAATAATAATTTTTATCACCAGTAAAGGCACAGATACTTGCCTGGTCTAAGCTGCTGTCGGATCGACTCTGCTCACTCTACTTTCCCCTTTCCCTTGCTCCGGGAACTCGATTCTATAATTAAACAACTCATCACAATAAGTCTAACTATTCTCGTTCTACTCTCGACACTTATTCAATCAATAATCACATTTAAACAAGTAACCGGTTACGTATCGGACGTCCGGTATAATTTACGATATTTAAAACTCAGATATTTGCCCTAGCACGGGCATATACAGACTATAAAACACGACACACAATTAATATGAACCATATAGCACTTATAAACATTTTTAAAATATCATACGGAACTCATTTGAATTTTTAATAAGTCGTTACAAATTTTTTATCAAAAATCGGATTTTTAAATCCAATATAAACATTTAAATGAAAATAAATCAATTAATAAAATTAATTGACACTCTTTAAATACTCAAACTATTTTTTAAATAATTAAATAGGCTTGAAAATAATTAAACTGAATTTTTAATTAATTAAATCTAATTAATAATTAATTTTTAAGAATTAATTGATTAAAAGAATTAACCAATTAATTAATAAATTAATTATTAATTAAAAATAATTAAAATAATTAAGTTTAATCAATTTTCGGATTTAAAATAATAAATATAATTTATCAGAATTTTTCTGATATTAAAATATATTTTTAAAATAAAAATATGAATTTTTTTAGTTTTTAAACTATTTTCGAATTAAATTTAAAAATAAAATTCAAAAACAGTTTTCTGAAAATGAATTAGGGTTTTGAAGATTGAAACCGGGTCGAAAAATCGGGTAAACGGGTCGGGAAGAACGAATCCGGGTCACCAAGAACAACCCGCCGGAATCTGGGTTTTCCAGAATCCGGCCGGCGTCCGGTGGCCGGACTTCGCCGTTTCCGATCAAAACAAAACCAAACTATAGGGCTTTTGTTCGCTTTTGCAAGACAAACACAACCCACATACACACACATCTGTCCCATGCCGGAATCGTGCCCAGAATTCATTCAAAGAACTCGCCGGCGACGACCTCGGCCGGAAACCCGATCTACTTAAATCCTACATGAAACTCAAAGATTAATATACCAAAATGAAGCTTATAACTCATACAATAAAAGCCCTCTACCAAAAACAATGTCAGATCAATATCAAGAACGTACGAATTGAAAGAAGAAATCGGGTCAAAACCCGAAAATCAAACCCGACTAAATCGAACATAAACATGAAATTAAAGCATGGATTCTTGCTAATTAGAACCCTAGGAACATGTTAGAAGCAACCAATTGAACGGAGAATCAACAGAATGAAAATCCCCAAATCGAATCAAGAACCCTAATTTTAATTCGAAACTTGTAAAATCAATATAAAATCGAATACTTACCAGATGATGATGAGGTTGGATGATTCTGAAACTAGATTTTTGGGGCTTTGATTTGAGTATAAGAACTTCAAATTTGGACTTCAATAACCCTTAGAACGAATTGATTGAAGATCAAGAACACAAAATAATTATTTGGGAATTTCGGATTTTTTGAGTAATTTCTGAAGAATTGCTAGGGTTATGAAGTCTGATTGGTCATTTTATATTTTTGGAAAAATAATACCCCAAATAACATTTTTGGATCGATATTGATTCGTTAGATCGTTTAAAAACCCTAATTAGGTCAAAAACACGTTTTACGAAAAGTAAGGGGTTAAAAAGGTTGATGATTATCCAAATTGATATATATCATTATATAACTAA
Organism: Heracleum sosnowskyi; assembly: GCA_030848705.1. NCBI lineage: Eukaryota > Viridiplantae > Streptophyta > Magnoliopsida > Apiales > Apiaceae > Heracleum > Heracleum sosnowskyi. Next base: position 49,685,454 of record CM061244.1, read on the forward strand.
TGCTCAAGAATACTAGGGCTATAACAACTTCAATATTGATATAGAACGATAAATCCGTCCCCTTAAGCAATTAGGGTTCGGAACGATTTTTCCTTTTTCGGATCAAAAATTGAAATTAATTTGCAGAATCAAATAGGTAGGGTTAAATAGAATCCCATAACCCTTTCGATAACGATTCGAATACAAAAGACGAAGAATTAAAAATGAATGTACGAAATTTCAACGGGCTCTTGAATTATCAAAACGGCTCAAATTTGAAGAAAATTCCAAATGACGAAATTTTTGAAAGGGGCTTCCGACTCACCATTTAGCACATAATCACACTCTAAATATCATATAATAATATTCCAATATTCCAAAATAAATATTTTAGATTACATATATCATTTAATCAAATAATAAAATTCACGGATATTACACTTCTCACAGAAGAAGGTCGCTCTGAAGAAGAGATTAAGGAAGAGACATTAGAACTAGTTAATAAAATCATAAAATGATGTACTCAATGTTCTATTCTGAATGATTTTATTAATAATAATAATAAAAGTTCTTGTCTTTGTGGTTATTGAGTTTATGCTTTGTCTGTGTTAATTGCTTAATATCTGTGTTCAAAAGATTACATTGCTAAATCCATAATTTGTCAATATTAAGTTAAGTGTATGAATCAAGCATTCTAATAAGTTCATGACAGAACCAATTCCTAATCGAAGTTATTGTCGTTAAGAAGGATACTGTCGTGTGTTTCTTGACAGCAACCTTCTTGACAGCAGGGAAAGACTTTCTGTCAAGACTTGTAAAGGATACTGTCATTCATATGCTTAACGGTGACAGCAAGTTTTTGTGCAATAGTTGCTGTCGCGCAAAACCTACTATCACCACCTCTTATTACTGACAGATTGTTTCTAGCGCACAGGTTACTGTCACCAATAGTGGACCGTTGAAATTGGATATTTATCCCACGTTGGTCAGTGAATAACGGGCAGTAACTCACGTGTTTAAGAGTGGGTTAAGACACGTTCTTGAAATCCATTTTTTTTTGCACAAAACGTTTGAGATACCCCTATTTATTCCCCAGTTACTCAGACATATCTTTCTCTTTCTCATCAAACTCAAGGCAAAATACCTTTCTTCCAGCAAAAAACAATTTTCTTACTTTCTTCTTTTCTTGAAATCTCAATGGCCCCCAAACAGACTCTCTCTCAAACAAACTTTGCTGGCATCTTTTCCCCAAATGATGCTGGTGAAGGCTTCAAAGGACTAGTGTTTTTCTTAAACAAGTCCTATCTCGGTTATGCCATCACCTCAACCCCCATTCTCGACTTAGACAGACTTGAGGCGTTTTGGAAAACTGCTGTTGCTCAAACTGAGGGTGAGAACCCGGGTATTCAATTCACAATCTCTGGGCAACAGTACACTCTTACAGCTGAGGTCATCAACAATGCTCTTGGAATTACACTTGAAGCAAGACAACAATTTACTGAACTTGCAAATGATGACACTCTCAAGAAGCTCTTCTTGAAGATTGGGTATGCAGGCCCTATTCTCGAAGAGGGGACTACCAAGTGGTATCCAACTGGTGAAATGGATAGGAAACATCTGCGAAAGGAGTGGAGTATGATATTTGATGTGATGGTCAAGGTGTTCTCTACCAAGTCCACAGGCTGGAATGGAATACCCTCCTACATCAAGAAACTGACACATTCTCTTGTCCATGGATACAAGGTGAATGTTGGAGCTCTCCTCATGGCACACCTCAAAGCTGTCATAGGTAAGAAGGTATCACTCTACCCTCGCTTTCTTATGTTGTGCATTAATTCATTCTGTGATTTTAATGATGCTGCTCCTCGTTTAGAGGCTTGCTCAGTTTTGAAAAAGAACACACACACACTGTTATCATCACAAGATCTCAATGCACACATTCCACTCTGTTTCACTCAACACATGGTTGATCAAGTGCCCAACCTTGATTATCCATTACCTTCTGGTTATGATTCCTTTTCTCTTGAGAATGAAACTGAATTAGACCCAAATTCAGTTAACCCACATTCAACACCATACACTCAGCCTAGACCCTCTAGACTTCCCAAAGCCCAAAGAGAAGCCTTGCAAGAATCCATAAAAAGATCCTTAGAAGCTGATGTTGGTGGTAGCTCTGTTAGTCAAGAGGGAGACACCGCACCTAGTGCAGCAAATAAGGAAGGTAGTCAAACAGAACCCACAGTGGTTCCCCCTGAGCCTAAGAAGAAGAGAGCTAGGAGGACCAAAACCACTGTCAGCCACCCTGCAGTCTCTCAAAAGACTGTAGAGGAAACCAGGGAAATAAACTCCTCCCTAAATGTGCCTTCTCAACAAGGGACATCTATTGAAATTGGCCTGTCTCCCAAGGCACCCTGTACAGAGTCTGCACAAACTCATGGTTCACAACCTGAGATACCCCCACTTGTAGGAACACACAGTGAGTTAGGGCACAGTGAGGATTTCTCTACTCCTATTGATGGTTCACATGTTTCATCTGTGAATTAGTCCCCACTCTCTGCTACACTTTCACCTTCTTCCTTCCCTACACATTCTTTTGTTTCTTCTCCACAACCTAGAGAAGGGGACAGTCCCAACCCTTCAGTTTTTGATCATCCATCTCCAATCATGGATGAGCCCCCATCTAGTGGTCCACAAGAACCCATTTCTCAAAGTGAGATGGACACCACTCCTCCAAACACTGAGCTAGGGCAAAGTGGTATTTTGTCAGAAAATGAAACAGCCAACACTTTGTCTGAACTCCAAGGAGCATCTTACCTTCAGGAAGATGCTGTCACAGCCTCTGTTGCTGTCAAAGACACTGGCAATGTTGCTGTCCTGGATACAGCTGCTGTCATGGGTGGAGAGAAAGCTACTGTCACTACAGAACCTACTGTCACTCCACCTCCCAAAGTTGCTGTCATGCCAGAACCTGCTGTCCAGACTCCAACTGACAGTAACATTCCTGCCAAAGCTGTTGTCCAGTCCTCTCAGCCTGATTTTGATGCTGTAATCATTGAGGATGCCTCTGATGATGATCTACCTCTTGCCAAACTCTTAAAGGTACATTCTAAATCTACTCCTTCCATGCATGTTAGTACTGCTCATACCCATGCATCTAGGTTGAGTGAGGGTGTGCAAAAGAAAAGAGAGATAAAAGAAAAGAGAGGTGAGCATAAAAATGAGAGGCAGCCAAATGAGCTGGCAAAAGGAGAGGGACTTGAGCATGTCCAGAGAGATATTGAGGGAGCCCACACTATTCAGGCACTAGGCCTTGAGAGTCAAACTGTGAGGGGTGATGAGTTCACTCAAAAACACCCTGAGAGTGTGAGAACCCCTCCAAGCCCCTTTCTTTTCCTTCCCCTCCAAGAAGGTTAAGGTATGGTGGCCCCTCTGCTACTTATGGTAACAGGATTACAGCTCTGGAAGGACAGTGTGCTACCCTAAACTCCAAGATGGACTCTCTCTCTCAACTAGTGGTTGATGGTTTTGCTGCTACTCAACTCTCTATTCAGTTCCTTACTGACCTAGTAGCTGCCAACTCAACTAAGGGGGAGAAGGTAGCAAGATCAGAATCATTGCCTATTCAGGAATCAGGTGGAACTCAGGGGGAGCCTGTAGCTGTGGAGACCAGAGGGGGAGCTAAAAGGAAAGCAATGTCTAAGGGGGAGCAAGTCAAACCAAGCAGTGGACAACCACAGGATAAAGCTGAAAAGCCTGTTGAAGTGGAAATGGATGGAGAAAGGGTGTTAATGTCAAAGGAAACTCAAGATGCATTGCAAAGAAGACCTGCATCTAGACATCCAATTCTACCTCCTGTGGTAATTAGAGAACCTACTCCAGAAACTCAAGAAACTACTCTACAGAAGAAATGGAGAGAAATGGAGGAACAAAACAAGCTTGGGAAAGGTAAAGGGAAACTGCCTGAATCCATCCAAAAGGGAATTATTTGGTCAAATGGCACTGAATTTGATCAAGAAGAAGCCAATGTCTTGATGGTGGATTACAGGGAGAGCACATTACACAACCATGACAGTGAATTTAGCAGTTTGGTGGAAAAAGCAATGAATGCTCCAAGCAACCGTCCAACCAACACCACAAAACTGTTAAAGGATCAAATTACTAGTGTCAGTGTAATGGTGAATGATGAGAAAAGATGGGTTATAAGTATTTATCTCACTTCTGGCATATCTTATTTCATCACAATGCAGTTATTGCAGAGTCTGCCAGCAAAGGTGTTGTGTGCTTTGAAGGGAAAGATCAGGGCAACTCAAACACCATTCAATGAAATATTGGATATGCAAATCCAGAACCTGCTCATACAAAAGCTACCTGAAGTCTACACAAATCCACCATGTGTTTTCTATAGATCTGTAACTAAGGATGGCACAAGAAGGAACAGCTTCATGAATTTGGTTGGCACATCCAGAATGGAAACCAAGTCAATTCTGAAAGTGTTAGATGGAATACTCAATTCAAATGCCAATCCAGGAAGAGCTTATGCTGCTCAAGAGATCTACAAAATGCTGGTGTTGAGGGACAAGGCACTGGGAGCTAGAGTGAAGGAATTAATCTCTAGAGCCAATGCCAAAAGAAATGATCAAGGTGGAAGTTGCCTCTATGACCTTCCTCCTCAGGATGATGATGATGATGATGAGGTTGGAGGTGGTGAAGCTTCTGGAAATGTTGAAAATGCTGGTGGAAGTAATTCTGGGAATACTGGTATTCAATCCCAAAATGAAGGCAATGAAGAAACTCCTAATCAGGAAAAGAAAGATGCTGGTGCAACAGATGAAGAGGAGTCAAGAATACTGGAAGCTTTGGAGGCAAGCATTCTTAGATGTGCTATTGACTACATAAATGCAGAAAAAGATGTTGTCACCAAAGGTACTGTCGACAAGGATACTGTCATAGAAGATGCTGTCATGGAAGATGTTGTCGACAAAGGTACTATCAAGGAATGTTTTGTCAAGGATGAAACCAAAGCTGCTGTCAAGCCCAAGAGACTGAAAGCTAAAGCTAAGGCATGGTTTACTAGACAGAAACCTGCAGGAAAGCACATGTGCTCAGGAAAGGAAAAGGCCACTGGTTTAGGCAGAAATTTGAAGATGCCAATTCAATCAATTCCTCCCAACAGTCTTAAAATTCAACAGATGCAGTCTTGGGAAATCAAGAGTGTTGAGGTTAAATTGGATGCAAATCAAGAGGCCACTGAATACATTCTATGGTGGGAAGGATCAAGATCTACCGAGGTTGATAAGGACTTCAACCTGGTGTCCACATCAACCAGTGGTAGGACATCAACCATAGATAAAAGGAGAATTGACTTCTTCTACCTGGAAAGAATGGTAGAGTTGTTGGAGAGCTATGATAATGTTCCAGAGTCTGTCATGGAACATATTTTGAAATATCAGGCTGATAGGGATGCTGAATTCTATCAGAAATTTGGCTACAATTTTGCAGATTTTGATGATGCTGATATTCTAACTGATCTCCCACCTTCTCCTATACCATATCACTGGTACTATGAGTTTGAGGACTTACCCACAGAAGAAGGGCAAACCCAACCAACTCAGGAAAGGGAACCCAAGCCAAGCAAAAGACCTGAATCTTCTCAATATTCTCAAACTAAGTCAGAACTTGATAAGAAGGAAGCTGAACTACTGGAAAGATGCAAGGTCTCCAACAAGGCAGAAAGTGAAGCTCCAAATTATCAATCATGTATGCTGGAAAATCCCCTAAGAATGAAGTATCTAAAAGAAGAAATCTATGTTTGCAGCTTTCACAAGCTAAAAACAACCATTCTGAAGGATTTACAGTATATGGTAGCTGGATCTATTCATCCCTTGGAGCAGATTTGTTCTGATGAAATAGAGAATGTATTGGAAGGAAGAAAAGGAGAAGACTCAAAGCTGGACAAGCAAAGGAGAAGGTCTCTCAATGCTTATCCTGGAAGTAGATTCAAGCTCATTAATGAAGAACTTCACTTCAGAACCTATCCTTATGATATAGTGCAATGGCTGAATCTCAGGGATGTTAGTTCTCTCCTCTCCCCTACTATAAAGAAGATCATTGAAGAAGTAGAGGATGCTGCAGTTTCTGCTGCTGAAATTTCTCTTATAGAAAGTCTAAAAAGCTGCTTGGTAGAAGCTCTCAAAAGAGAGGATGTAGCAAGGCAGAAGAGGAAATCTCAAGCCAAGTAAAAATTCTTAATCCATTCTGATCTTGTTAGTTAAGTTGTCAGCACATATTGTAAATTTGTTGTTATTTCCCATAAAAACAAATTGGGGGAGATTGTTGGGATTTATGGGTGATAACATAGAAACAACTTAACTTTGATTGTACTTAATTTTTAATTAAGTAGAACATACTGTCACAGCCAAAGTATGTTCTTGTAATCAGTATGTAATGTTATTCTAGTTGTATAATTTGAAAGAAGTTCACTTGCTGTGTTCAAGCCTCAAAGGGTACACATTTAGATGACAACATGAATAAAGGTTACTGTCCTAAAGCTTCGACAGTAAGATTACAAGGAGACAGAATGTTGCAAGTCAAGACAGCATATTCACTCTGACAGCAACATTGGCGGAAGACTACGCGACAGAAACTTTAGCCCTCGACAGCAAGCTTGGGAACCTCGACAGCACACTATGCGGGGAACTCGTACTGTCACCAAAAGCACATTCTTGTGACAGCAAGCTTTGCGGCAAAAGTAACTGTCTCGAGAAAGACCCTTGTTCTAAGTATCTTTCTCAGTCAAATCCCGTGACAGTTTCAATGTTCAAGAAACAGGCGTGTTGCAGTATTCCTAAGCTGCACCAAGTCTGCAAGACTACGACAGAAGCTTCAAGCACTGCAAAACAAAAGCGAATCAATTCAAGAGCAAGGTCAAGTCCTTATTTGCTGAATTGCTTAAGCTGGAAATAGAATGAATCTAGGTTGTTTTTGTTATGTTGTATATCTGACATATTAGCAATTTAGGAAAGTCACATGGGTAAGACAATCTGTAAGAAGCTGCCACTTGACAATGACAGCAGCTTCACAAACCCGTGACTGATAGTGATAGGATTAGTCTTATACCTACTGTCAATTCATTCTAGAAAAAGTAACGAAGACTAGCAAGTGCCTTGAAGAAAAACGAAGCTCAAGAATTCTCTCTTGAGGTTGTAGCAACACTTTGCAAAATAAATAAAACATTTATTTTGTGAATCCTGTCTTCTCTATTTTACTGTTTGTGAATGCATACATATTATTGATAACATTAAATCTTAGTTTTAGTTGTTGAAACTGAGATTGAATTTTATCAGTATTGCATTCATCCCCCCCCCCCCTTCTGTAATACACAAGGACCAACATTATCAATTTTGCAAAAAAGTGGGTCCTACATGTTTAAATATTATATTTTCCACCAAATAAACCAACAAACAAACCAAGTCCTAATTTCATTCACCAATAAGATAACCAATCCAATAACAAACCAACCACATCAACCAATAATATCCACCAACACTAGAGAACATAAATTAAAACGTACACGTACTACAAGAAAATTACATGTTCATTTTTAACAACCACATTGCAAAGTCATAAGCGGGATAGAAAAACCTATATTAGGTCATCAAAAGGCACTGTCTAAACCACTAGATGTCTAAGAGCCAAGTCTGTCACTCATTTGTCAGAGCTTCCTTCTTTGCCTCCAACATTTTCATTTTTGCTTGAGTGTGAGGAAACTCCATCAAAACATCCTCCGGGTGGAATAACATCAAATCGTTCATGGCTAAATACGAATGTCATTCCTGCATTTAAATTACCACCAAGTCACCAAATTTAGGGTCAAAATCTAAATCTAATGCATTTTACTATACACAACTGAAGTATGGTCAAAGATTTACCTCCACATGAAGCAAAAAAGGCTGTTTTCAAAACGCTTTCATACATCCACAACAAAACAGTTCCAAATAATGCAATCAACATAATAGCTATGGTGAAACCAGCCATAATTCCTGTAAAAGCACTTCTAGCCTGAAAAGTATAAAATCATATTGCATGCATATATGTGAACATGACAATTATTAAAAATAAATATGTTACAAGCTAGAAACTTAAGAAACAACAATGATAAAAGACATCAAGATGCTAAAGTTATTTACCTTCCAATGTAGTATACTGATATCAAATTGAGCACCATTATAACTCAAAACAGGGGATATGGCATCCCCTAAAGCTATCTACTGGTTGATTTCAATGAAACCTGAGCATACACTAGTAAATTGTAGCAACCATTTCCCAATTTCAGAAAAATGGTGAAGTACCAAATTGAGCACTTACAGTTGGTACTTCTAATATTTCGTGAGTGCTCCTTAATTCTGGCAATTTCCTATATAATGTATAGGCCAAGTAACTAGATCAGGAATATTATGCTTGCTGGAAGTAGATTATATCGCAACCCCAAGTTAGTTAGAAGACTGCCTAGTGATTAGGAAACTCATGCAGCTAAGTACATAGAAGAAACAACCAACAGAACAGATTTTATTCAGATTGAGGCATGCATTTAAAGTTTTGATCGAAATAAATGAAGCTACCAGGCCATGGTTATTTGTATGTAAGGTGCTAGGTATGCTTATGGTCGATATTCCACTTCAAGTACTTCAAATATATTTTCGTCATCAACAACCCACATGTAGCAGCTTCCAAACTATTGTGCTGGTATTTTATCTTAATTTTAAAATCAGGGTAAACATGTGAAAATGGAAAAATATGCAGTTCCTTTGATTCATAAATAGTCAATTGAAACATATAAAATCAGTTTAGAAAAAAAAATATAAGAGCACAATCATGAAAGAACATACCGGTGTTGTATAGTGTGATCTGATTCCTAAAATGGAGCTTTGTATAATGTCAGCATTTATGTATTTCCCACCAACAGTATAAGCTGTCTGTGTAAAAAGAGTGAAAATTGATTTAACACAAGCTGAAGGTAGTAGCCAAATAAGAATGAAAAAACAAAAGATGAGTAGCAACTTTTTACCTTCAGAATTGCATTACTTTTCACATAATTTGAAATTCCATAGGCTAAATGTGCCTGTAACAGAAAATACAACTCAACGCAAATGTTCTTTTGTATATCTGGACCTTAAATTGTTTTCGGGTAAGTAATTAAGTAGATGAAAAATTATGAACCACAAAAGAAGATGGTCCCATTATCATTAACAAGACATTCAGTTTTCATCTTCTGAAAGTCTTACAATTTAAATGTCAAACTTTGTTTGCCTTCTTTTTCTTTCATTGCAACACAAACTTAGGCTAACTTCTATAGCAGTGAAAAACAGCTACAAATTGTCACCATGATGAACAAAAGCACCAGGTGTGGAAATATGCAAGAGGAAAACGATAACAGTAACTATTTACCTTTTCCTGTATTGAATGAATATAACTGAATTATACTGTCGTTGACCTTCAAGTAAATCACCAGGCTTTCCATCTTGTTCAGGTTCCACATCAATCATATCCACATCTTCCTTTCCAGTCTTAAAAGAGCTGAGTTGCTCTTTGCTGAGTTGCTCCAAACTTAGGAATCTTGTTATTGTTTTACTGTCTGCAAGAAAGTGTAAGTCTAAGCAAGAGCTTTTAATGTCATGGAATGTACATGTGTATCTGATTTGGCAGCATTTTGAAACATGGATTAACATTAAATTAAATAATGCATCAATATTGCAGCCCTTCTCTTGTTGAATTCTACAATTTAGATTGACATTAAGTTTTGACTTTGAAGGAGTCGCTATTGAAATTCTAAAGTAGTTGAGGCAAGAATGAGGCCTTATTTTTCTCTGAGTTTGATAGATATAATATGAATAAGCATCAGAGTAAAGACTATAATCTGATTAGCCATAAAGTATTTTCTTGATCTGTGCCTACTATCATGGATTGAAACATGGCTGATTTCTGTAAATGTAAATACCCATAGCTATCGGAAAGACATAAACTTAATATTTAAAAGTAAAATATATGATGAACTAATAATACATATGATGGCTCTGGATAAATATCTTATTGTTAAGGAAGCTAGAAATCATTTTCTGAGGACATTGTGTATGCTTATGATCCCTGCAAATACACCAGACAAGTTTTCTTAAACTAATTGATGCAAACCAATATTATATACTCTATATGTTTTACGAGATTCAATTATGAAGTATTTTTTGACCTTTTAAGCATCATGAAAATCCACCCACGTACACAGATGTAAAGTGAAGATACAAGTTACATGAATATCCATCCTTATACACATATACCAGAATTGGGATACAATGCATAATTCAAGAAAGAAAAAACAGCTAAAAGTCTTTCCTTTCTTTTCAAGTATCTTTCTGGTAGATACTTAATAAAGTTAGTTTGTTATTAGATTAGTTAAGTAATCTACGTGTCTACATTAGTTAATCAGAACTTACAATTCCCAATATTCCCAATATATATATACAAACATACACAAATAGAGACATACAAATAGCACAAACAGAGAGATATAAATGGTGAGAGTGTATGAGAACAATGTGAAATCAGACCTTTTCAAATAGAGATAGAAGTATACCATGAGATCTGAGAGGTTGAAATTGGGATTTAGGGCTCAAAAGTTTCAATTGGTAATTTAGGGATCGAACCAAAACCCTTGCAACCTGATTCAAAGCTCGAATCAATTAGTCTTGTTAAGCCCCGAGAAGAAAACAAACCCTAATCAGTTGTCTTCAACAACTTAGACGAAACACAAATCAAATCGATTAGCAGTAGCAACGATGTACTAGATTGTACAACGGAGTAGAAATACAAATATTAATTGGCTCGATTGAACCATATTAATAAACGAGAGAGGCCAGAGAAGCGAGAGGCCAGAGGAGAGTGTATTAGCCCCCAATTTTCCCCCAAACTAGTATTTGACCATAATTCTAAAATTTTCATTTGCCGCTCAGTGTTTTTGTTTGCCGCTCAGAAAATGTCAATATATTTAGTGTACTTTTCTTTTTTCTTCTTAAAAAAATATTACAAATTTTATTTGTTTTTTTTGTCAAAATTAAATTAATTATTTTCATTTTGTAATTAATCACAGTTTTTACAACTAATATTTTTCTCTAATAAACTTATGAATGATTTTAATCAAAACTTAGTAATTTTTGGATATTACTTTGTTTAAAACATTTTTATTCTAAATTTACTGAAAATATTTTTATTTGATGGAATATTACTTTTTATACTATTTTTATTCTAAATTTATTAAAAATATTTTAAATTTTATGAAATATAAATAATTCAATAATTTTATGGAATATTACTTTTTCTAATGATAACTTCAATGATTTATTAAAATTATTTACTTTTAAATTTAAACAATTATCAAACTATTACTTATAAATAAAATAAAATTTAATTTGTTCATTAATACTCTATGGTCTATGGTAACACGTCTCACTATGTTACCCAGCGTAACACCTTTTACAACTAATGTAACATATGTTCATGGCTTTGGTAACATCCAGAATCACTGCGTTACGATAGCACAAAAATTGTATAGCTATAGTAACATCCAATATGGTAACACACCCCCTAATTTGTTGCGATAGGCCATCTATGGCGTAGTGTAATAAATAAAAGTTTAGTATTATTTATTTCTACAGGGTCACACCATAAAAGAATATTTTCTTTGATGAAAAGATTTAAATTATGAGAGAGGAAGAATTATTTTCTAAATAGTTTAGAAAAAGAAATAATGATTAAAATAGTTTTAATCATTATTAAAGCATTTTAGAAATGTGGGGTTAATATATATATATAGATATATTATTAAAAACCCTAAAAGAGCCCTATAAATAGAATGAGATAGTTCATTCTAAGGCTCATCTTATTTTTGTGAAAAAACCTAGAAAAGGAGCTAGCCTCCATCTCTCTCTCTCTCTCTCTCTCTCTCTCTCTCTCTCTCTCTCTCTCTCTCTCTCTCTCTCTCTCTCTCTCTCTCTCTCTTTTTCTCTCTAAAAGTCTTAGAGATTTTTTGAAGAATTCATCGAAGGAAAATTCTTGGTGGATACCGGTAGAGTGATTCACACTCTGAGGAGCAACTGCTTGAAACCATCGATTTTAAAGCTTCGATTCGCAAGGTATGGTTACGATTCCCCTCGCTCTAGATTTTATATGTTTTTTCTATATGTGCGATACATGGTTTTTACGGAATAAATGTTATATCACGCTTCTGCTCATCCGTAAATTCCTTCAACCATCCTTAAGCTCTTTGACATCAGTCCTCAATTCGACCAGTTCTTCCATAGCTTCCTTCTTCAAGGAGTCCACTTCCAGTTTAGTACCTGTTATAGTGCCAGATGCACTGCCTAAGACCCGATATGTTCTTCTAGAATCAGCTGCAGCCAAGTCAATCTTCTCGTGAATAGTCTTTAAAGAAGCATCGGCTTGACCAGAGGAGATCCCTTGGTCAAAGGAAGGTCTCAGTGGAACCTTGAATAGTGGATTTCCTTGTTTGTCGTGAACCGTCATCTCCTTGAGGGTTGATTGAACATGTACCTCTCTTTCTGTCGGTAATAGCAAATCATCTATGTTTGGTAGGGTTAGGGTGTCACTCCTCACATTTGGCTCTGGGTGTACACTCAACGTTTCTGTTGGTGTTTCACTCATTTTTCCTTTCCCACTCAGTCCAGGTGTAAGTGTTTTTGTTTCACTCAATCCCTTTGTGCTAGTTGTACCTGCAGAAGAAAACACTGTAGCCGTCCTTAAGGAGGTCACCAGTGGTGCAATGGGGCTTCGCAAGTCCCCGTCCTTGGTTAAACCAAGTTGCTGATCATCCGTAGATGATGTATCTTTTGTAGGATCTAGAGTTTGAATCTCTAGGAGGCTAGAATCAGTCTCTATTAACAGCAGAGATCCTGAAGCTTCCTCAATAGTCTGTGAAGACTTTACCTCAGTTAACTCCTCAATAGTAATTGATTCATTGTCACCGAGTTGCCGATCTGCACCTACGTCAGACCCTTTACCCGCAGGATCCAGATATGTTCCATCTGGGGAGGTAAACAATGACCCTTTAGATTGTGCATTTAGGTCAAAGCCTTCTCTCGACGTCTGTGAAGACACTTGGTTCTTAGAACCTTCAACCAGTGAACCTGACCGTAATATGGTCGGAACACCAGTTGCTTCCGTCAATTCCTCCTTGCTAGATTGAGCTATTGGTTCAGATATTGCTTTAGTTAATGTAGCCCAATCAGCATCAGAAAAATCAATAAAGGGCGCTTTGGAGGTTTGAAATAAAGTATCAACAGTTGCCTCAGTGTCTATTCTTCTCCTTTTAGAGGAAGGCAGAGCTGTTGTTGAAGGGTGTAACTCCTTATGTGGTGCTGCTATGGCACTATCTCCCTCTACACTCACGGATGTCTGAATGTTGGGTATAGTAGGGGAAGGAGGTTCGTTTATGGTTTCATTTGGCTCTTCCAAAGGCTCTTCGACCGTGGTTAGAGATTGTGGGTTAGCAATCTCATGGTCAGGAATGGCCGCTGAGGGCTCTGGATCAACATCCATTTGTTGTGGTTCAGGAGCCAGTTCAGGTTAAGGAACATTACCTTCATTTACCTGTTCCCCTGGGGGTAGAAGTGGTAGGGGCACCGTTCTTAGATATTCTGTAAGAACAGTGGGTACCCCTGGAAGATGAGTCTTTCTTATCAGAGCGGTTATTGCATTGCTCTTCATCCTCATGCACTCCATGGTCTCCTCGCCTTCAAATGTCTCACGTTCATCATCTGTTAAGACATCATTGAGAATTAGCTGTAGGAACCTAGGATAGAAACAAAGCACATCGTCTATGCCTGTTCTTTCATCCAGTGGTCCCATGCATAGAATGACTTGATCAATCATTAATCGTCCTATGTTTATATGCCTATTGTTAGCAATGGCAAACCCTATCTTTTGAAGGAATAAGGGAATACCATGCAGATTTGTAAGCTTAGCAGTAAAAACATGGATAAGTGTGTGAAAGAAAAAATTCCATGGCTTGGTCAGGTAATGCTTAAGAAACTCTCCCACAAAGAAGTTAGGTTGTTGACTTCTTATGAGAGTGAAGAAAGCATGTATCTCCTCAGTTGTGGGATCCGGAACATGGTTTTCTGTTGGAAAACGAAGTATTCTGTTAAAGTCATGTTCCGTCACCCTAATTGTTCTGCCCCCTGGCACAACAAAACTAATGGACCTTACGTTATTCTCACTTGTATCTGTGGTCGTTGTGTACAATGCAGTCAATTGATCGATGCAAAGGACTACGAGAGTACTCAAAGAATATGCCACTAACGAACGTGTATTCAAAAACTCTGCCCATGCACGAAACTGTAAGTTCGTTATGGATTGCAAGTTTTGAAACGAGACATGATTAGTTTTGGTTACGATAAATTCTCCAGCCATTATGTTTCAAATTTGCAGAAAATTCAATTAAAACCAAAACTAATTTACGAATTAAATTTAATTAATTATTACTAATTAACTAAACTTTTTAACAAAATTACCCTTTTCCTTTATTAAAAACCTTAACCACAAACACTTCCCGAGATTAAGAACCCTAATATTTAAACTGACAATTTTCGAATTAACTACACACTTAAGAAGAAGATTGTGGAAACAATACAACCTTAAGTAAGTTCTGTTAAATCAAACTACTAAGGTTCAAAAATCAGTTTCGATGGTTTTCTCTTGAAACCGAATAAAGACTCAAAAGAACACCAATCCACAACAATTTCACGGTTGAAATGAAATGACTGTGGTAAAAACAGATTCTTGATAGTGAAAATCAGTTGTAAAGAGGAGAAACTATCGAGTGTTATAGTTCTTGGTCGTGTGTATGTTTGTAAGTATATAACAAAAGCACTTAGATCTTAGTATAAAGAGAGAAAAAAACGTCCAAGGCATTGATTTATACTCACAGAAGTATCAAGGGTAATTTAGTAACTTCAGTGTTCGATGGATTTCTTTTGAACTACCGATAGATTTTCAGAGGGGAAAAAGTGGTCATATTTACTTCGATGGTTTTCTAAAAACTATCGAAGTGTATGAGAGTTAGAATATAAAACGCTTTTCTGGAAAAACTATCGAAAGTTTTCTTTATTAAATCCAAAAACTATCGAACACCTTTTGTTGAAAAACTATCGAGAATTAAAATAAATGATAAATTAATTCTCTCCGATAGATTTTCTTTTTATTTAAAAAAACCATCGAGAATTTAGATAAAGATTAATAAAATTCAATTCGATGCTTTTTCAAATTTTCCTCAAAAACTATCGAAAGGTTTATTTCGATGGTTTTTCTTTTCCTATTTAAAAACTATCAAAAATTACTTTCGATAGATTTCTTCTAGTACTTAGAAAAACTATCGAATTTTCTAAATTCGATATTTTTTTTTGCTTCTGTCTAAAATTTTAAAACCTGTTCTGTTTTAAAATTCAGACTTTTGTATTTCCTGTCAAGTTTTATTTTGAATAAATCTTTTAAAATTCACCAAAATCAATTGTTAACAGAAAATTCACAATTTTCTTAGAATAAAATCGACTAAATATCATCAAATGATATTAACCAATTAAAATCCAATAAATTATGCTGCATTAATCTACAGTGTTAAAAACAAAGTAAACTAATTCAAATTAAATAGATGCTTATATATTTAGAACAAATATTAGCATCTAAATAATTTTAGAATTAATAACCAATTAAATGCCAGAAGATATATCATCCATAATTATGACATAAAATTAGTACAATAATCCTAACTGCGAGAATTGCTCCTAGAAAATAAATTCACGAGTCCTAAGGATATAAAAATTCTTAAACTCATGTATTCACTAGGACTATCTGTAGTTATTGACTTCTAATCAAAATCAATTAGAAAGATTTAACATCCCAAGTTCACCAACCAGCTTTGAAAAAGTGGATTCATCAAGCGGTTTAGTAAAGATGTCTGCAATTTGTTCCTCTGTGGGTACAAAATGTAATTCCACAGTTCCATTCATGACATGCTCTCGGATAAAATGATACCTGATGTCGATGTGCTTCGTCCTTGAGTGTTGCACTGGGTTGTTAGAGATTGCTATGGCACTTGTGTTGTCGCAAAATATTGGAATCTTTGTCAACAAAATCCCATAGTCATGGAGTTGGTTTCTCATCCACAAGATCTGAGCACAACAGCTACCAACAGCAATGTATTCATCCTCAGTTGTTGATGTGGACACTGAATGCTTCTTCTTGCTATACCAGGAAACTAACCTTCTTCCAAGAAACTGACAGCTTCCTGAAGTACTCTTCCGATCAATCTTACAACCTGCAAAATCAGAGTCTGTGTATCCAATAAGATGAAATCATGTATCTTTATGGTACCAAATTCCAAGATTTGGGGTCCCCTTAAGATATCTAAATATTCGCTTAACAACTATTAGATGAGATTCTTTAGGATCGGACTGAAACCTATCACATAAGCATGTTGCAACATTATATCTGGTCTACTTGCAGTGAGATAAAGTAATGAGCCTATCATACCTCTGTAGCCTGTGATGTCAACCTTCTTACCAGTTTTATCCTTATCAAGCTAGTGGCAGTTGGCATAGGAGTCTTTGTTGTAGATGAGTCTTCCATTTGATACTTCTTAAGAAGATCTTTGATGTACTTGGACTGATAAATGAATATACCATCTTGTCTTTGGTATACTTGCAGTCCAAGAAAGAATGACAATTCACCCATCATGCTCATTTCATAACGACTCTGCATTAACTTAGCAAATCCCTTGCATCGATCATCATTAGTAGAACCAAATATTATGTCATCAACATATACTTGCACCAATATCAAATCATTTTTGTGCTTTTTGTAAAAGAGAGTCTTGTCTACAACACCTCTTGTAAAATCATTTTCAAGTAAGAATTCAGAGAGAGTGTCATACCATGTCCTTGGAGCTTGTTTGAGTCCATAGAGAGCTTTGAATAGAAAGTACACAAAGTCTGCCAGTTCTGAATCCTCAAAACCTGGAGGTTGTTCCACATACACTTCTTCTTCTAACTCCCCGTTCAGAAAAGCACTCTTCACATCCATCTGATATACCTTGTAATTGGAATGTGCTGCGAATGCCAGAAACATTCTGATGGCCTCAAGTCTTGCTACTGGTGCATAGGTTTCATCATAATCAATTCCCTCTTCTTGAGAGTAACCTTTAGCAACCAGTCTGGCTTTGTTTCTCGTTACAATGCCATCTTCGTCCAACTTATTTCTGAATACCCATCTTGTTCCAATAACAGATTTTCCCTTAGGCCTGGGTACCAGCTTCCAAACTTTCTGCCTTTCAAACTGATTGAGTTCCTCTTGCATAGCAATCACCCAATCTGGATCATCTAGAGCATCTTCAACTTTCTTAGGTTCTGTTTCTGAAAGAAACCCAGAATAGTGACATTCATTTTGTGATGTTCTCCTAGTTCTCACTCATGTGTCCGGATCACCAATGATCAAGTGAAAGGGATGATCTCTATTCCATACCCTTTGTCTTGGCAGATGCAATCTTGATGATTCTCATTGTTCTAGATGTTGTGGAGTGTGACTAGTTGATCCTTCTCCTGCTCCCCCTGAGTTGTTGACGGTTTGATCTGTTGACCCTGTTGATTGACTAGTGGATCCAGTATTAGTTTGAGTATGTCCACCACTGTCACCACTTGGTCCAGAATCATTATCATCATGATTATTATTAATAACTGTAAAAACTTCAGGTTCTTCTTCATTGTCAGAGAGATCTCCTGATAGATTTTCAAATACCAAGGATTCAGAGTTCTCTCCAGTTTGCAGGCCTGGTCTTTTGGTGTCGTCAAATGTTACATTAAAGCTTTCTAACACCTTCTTATCTTCAATCACATATACCCTGTAAGCCTTAGATTCCAGAGAATAGCCCAGAAAAATGCCTTCATCTGTTTTGGCATCAAACTTGCCAAGATGTTCTCCATCTTTAAGTAAAAAGCACTTTGCACCAAACACATGAAAGTACTTCAGTGTTGGTTTCTTGTTGGCCATTAACTCATACGGAGTCTTTTCATGATCTTTGTTGATCAGGGTTCGATTCTGAGTGTAGCAAGCTGTATTAACTACTTCAGCCCAAAAGTAAGTGGAAAGTTTTGATTCACTCAACATGGTCCTTGCTGCTTCAACCAAGGTCCTGTTCTTCCTTTCCACTACTCCATTCTGTTGAGGAGTTCTTGGTGCTGAAAACTGTCTTGATATTCCTTTCTCTGAGCAAAAATCATTAAGAACTGCATTCTTGAATTCAGTTCCATTGTCTGATCTGATTGTCCGCACAGGTAGCTTAGATTCCACTTCTATCTTCTTGATGTGATCAATGATTAGTTGTGTTGCTTCATCCTTTGATTGTATGAACAACACCCACGTGTACTTGGAGTAGTCATCCACCATCACCAATGCATATCTATTTCTTGAAAGTGACATAACATTGACTGGACCAAATAAATCCATATGAATCAGTTGTAATGGCTCAGCAATGTTTGTCATTCATTTGCTTCTATGTGATGCTTTCTTCGACTTCCCCTTTTCACATGTGTAACACCCCCAGATCCGGGGTCAGGAATCTGGGATGTCACGCTCCATCAATGATACAATACCTGCATTACTTACAACATTCTCATAATACAACTCCAAAGACCCCAATCACTTACGCACACACACACACAAGTTATAGCCTTGGAAATGAGCAACAATAATCAACATTTTTTATTACAACCCAAATGATCTATCCCGGATCTCATCTATTATTTACAACCTCTACCTGAAGTTACAATAATAGACCTCACAATTCTATACAAGGTTTAGTAATACAAACCCACTCAAAATAATTCTCACTAATTCAAGCTGCAACTATTCTGCTCACACCGGCAGTATCCATCCTGCATCAACTAACTCCAGGGTGGTCTCTCCATCCCCTTGCTCTTGTAACACGAGGCGGATTCGGCAATGCTTTCCTCATGCTGAAATATTTAATAAAGCAAGAATGAGCTAATATTGCTCAGCAAGAAATCTATCCCAGTTTAAATCTTTAAACCTTTTTGGAAGATAATCCATATGGGATCAAAGCTTTTATCAGTACTAGGGTCTAACCCCAAAATAGTATATCATTTAAAATACCGTATGACTTATAATCATACTCATATACTCTTCGTAATCATTTGGAAATCCTTGGTATCAGTATGATAAACCAAGACTCAAAACATATCTTTTTAAAATAGATATCAAATATTGGAATCAAGGCTTCAAGCCTATTCATTGACTCAAAATACTATACAGTTCAATATACTGTATATCTTAAATACTTTCTCAACATATATGTATGCATATATATTTAGATATCTCATACTGTTCAAAACACTGTAAAATATTCGTAATGAACACATTTTTGACTCTGTTGTGTTGTGATATATAAAAGAAGCAAGAATGAGCACTATAGCTCGGCGATAATATATAGCAGCATAATCGTATATGTAAGCTGATACCATAATTGAAAACTTTTAAAACTTCATTCGTATACAGAATGATATATTGAAATATTCTTTTCGTCAAAACATGCCGTACAGTTCAACTGTCAACATTATCGGTAACTCAGCACCTAGGCTTTCGTTACAATGTCACAGTACAATTCCAATTGGAAGATGGGACTATCTGGAGCACACCACGATACACGATGATCAGTCATTGTATCGCACTCACACTTTTCTACTAGTAGATGGATGAAATCCTAACACGATTATCACCCCAGCCGCATACGGGCTTTGTATCTGCTGGACTGTCCCACAGCCTCCTACGCGAGATAGATGCTGGACTGCCCCGCAGCCTCTTACGCTATATAATCTGATGGACTGTCCCACAGCCTCTTACACGAGATAGATGCTGGACTGCCCCGCAGCCTCTTACGCTATATAATTTGATGGACTGTCCCACAACCTCTTACAGGTTTCCTCCTAGTCCCGGATGAATATTCAATAAAACCGGAATCGAGGTTTAATCCTGATTCCCCAAGTATAAGATACTTGCCAAAACTGTTCATTACTTCTGATTACCTTACTCCCTGATTGTTTGGGGAAGTAAGTCACAAGGGAAGTTGACTTGAGTCAACCAGAGTAATCACCGAGAAGGATTCGCTTCGCGAAATTTCGACTTGGGAGTAGTCGGAGTTTTTTGAGATGCTTTGATTTGAAATTCGTTAGGATAGGGCAGTGATCCCAAAGCATAAACTCTTTCGAGGAATTGGAAGAGTAAAATCATTAGTCGCTCCTTAAACTGGATTCCCAATTTTTGAGGAGTTGGAAAATATTTAATCGTATTTAAGTGTCTTAATAAACTCAATATAATATTCGGGGAACCCCTACTGTTTTTAAATGATTTTTCTGAAGGCCAGAAAATATTTTAAATAATTAATGAAGGCCTTAAATAATTTTTAAAATAGGGTTTTATGATTTTTAAATCATTTTAGAATATTAAATAAATATTTGAATAATATTTATTAATTAATAAACAATTAAGGATATTTAATAAATATTGATATAATATTTATTAAATATAAACAATTACTTAAACTCTTTTTAAATGAATATTCGAAAATAATATTCATTAAATAAATAAACCTCAAATGAATATTCGAAAACAATATTCATTAAATAAATAATTAATCCTCGAATGAATATACATAAATAATATTCATTAAATAATTAAATAATCTTCAAATGAATATTCAAAAATTAATATTCATTAAATAATCCCCAGATGAATATTCACAATAATATTCTTAAAGTCAATAATCCTCAAATGAATATAAATGGTATTCTTTAAGTCAATAATCCTCAAATGAATATTCAAAATAATATTCATTAAATAAATAAATAAATCCTCGAATAACAGTTACCCGATATCTTTATCGAAAAATAATCCTTGACATATACCGAAATATAATTACTTCTGATCTTAGAGAAAAAAATCACCCGCCCTTATCCTAGGGCATTATATATAAAACTGGCTTATAACTGATATCCCATATCTAGCTTATAAGCCCCACATCAAGTCATATCCTCGAATATCACTATATATATAGCAGTTCGAAAACAAGCATGCAATTTATATATCGCATTTACATATCATATATGAAACAGTTTATTATCACAACAACAGTAAGTATGGGTTTTGAAAACTTGCATCTATTATATGCATACATCAGAATATAGTACTTTAAAATACAGCATGGAATGAGAAAACTTGCCTGGAAATCCCGAAGTAGCAATAAGTCTCAGGTTGGTCCAGTAATCTAGAATCAACACAAGGTTCAAGATTAATAACTTAACGCTTTCACCATCCCAAATATATACTAACTCAAGTACAAGTCCATTTTCAAGTTAACTCCTTAAGATCCTCTACTCGAGCATGCTCGCTCACACATTTTTATAAAATTGAGATTTAATCCTTTTTGCACGAAATCTTTTCGAGGGTCTTCCTCAACATACCTATCATGTTATCACAAAGTTTCACATTCCACCAAGTCGTTTAAGGGGTTTAATCATTACCTCAAAGTTGGCTAAGTGGTATAGTTCGGTTTCTCGAAACATCCTTTACTAAATTACTCGTTTCTCCTAAACCGTAAATCGGATTCACATGATCTTTATACCAAAACGAACCTTGAAACAAGACCTACACTATACTAGGCAGTGGTGACCTTGGACAGAAGTTCTTATGTTCGGACATCACAACCAAAACAATGGTTCCAAAGTTTAATCATAAACTTACAAGATCAATCCAAACCAATTCACCAAGTCAAATCCTCAACATCATTACTAATCCATAATCATCACCAATCAGTCAAAACCAACATCTACTTGCTTATCATCAAAACAACTTCAAACTTTCATCAAAATCACTTAATCATCCTTATAATCAAACTAACTAAACTATACTTAAAACTATCCATATAAATCAATTTATAACTAAGGGTTTCAAGATTTTATACCTTCCTTGATAGTTCATATACACTAACAATGGTTTATAATCCTTCATTGAGCTTTGAACAAACCTTAACAAGCTTAATCCTTAAGAAACAAAATCAAGAATCATGAAAAGTTACTATTCATCCTCATCTTGTAAAATCCATAACAAATCGAAAATTAAAAGTTCGGTGCTAATATTTTTACCAGACCTTGTTCTATTCATAAGCGTTCTTTTGAGTCATAGAGCATCAAATTCTAAGCTTCCTAGCTAGGGTTTTGAGCCCCATCTTTCCGCTGGACAGAAACTGGACAGTTTGGGTTCTCCAACTTGGGGAAGGTATTGTGCTAGGCTACACTCCTTTGTTGACCATGAAATTTGTAACGAATGTTACCCATGGAGTGGAGAAGCTATGGTTAAAATTTGGTGATTTTAGGACAAGTAGATTTGGAGTTATGAATTTTTCTTTGCTCCTTGTGCAAGCTGAGCAGAATTCTGGGAAGAAAAGGGGAGAGTATTTTTCTTGCCTTGGCTGATTTGTTGATGGAAAATAAGATATTTTGTATGAAAGTGATGAGTCATAGCCCTTGTTGCCTCATCATTGGACACTTGTCATGCATGCAAGGGTTGAAATAAAGTAGCTTTACTGGTTTGCTTTACTGGTTCGTTCTCTTTCACACGGATGATACAAATGTTGCATATCCCTCGAATTAATCTTGTTACATGTTACTCCCATGTCTATATTTAATCCTATAAATGTCGCGTTGTTCCGTCACCGCTTAATCTCGTATTTAAATCGATTCGTGTCTCGTGGTTCGGTTACGGCTTAATCTTGATGAACGTTCGCAGGGATTTCTTAAGGGTTCTATCGAAGTAGTTTACCGTCAATGTTCTCGATATCTCTAATTCTTTTATTAAATCCATATCCATGGAATTGATAATTTAATCCTCCAATACTTTCAAATAATGATTAATCCGTCCGTTATTGGTGAAATTTCGGAGAAAACAGAAATGCTATTTTTCCGATTCTGACAGCTTTTGCATTCCTTCATTTACATCGCAGATCACTAATACGACTTTGAAAGTTTATTATATCGCCCCGTATATAGGGTGGTCTGAAAATCTTTTTTTTCGGCTCAGAAATTTACTATTCATCAGGATTTTACTATTCATCAATAAAAAAAATTAACTAAGTCCAAATTTTGGGATTATTACAACATGCTTCACATAGTCCCTCCTGATTGAATTCCATCAGGGGCAACCCTCTCACTAACTCTCTCTTTACCAAAGAGTTCATAGTTTTGAAGTTCAGATGTGAAAGCTTCTTGTGCCATAGCCAACTTTGTTCTGAAGATGCTTTTCCATAGAAACATGTAACTTCTCCTTCACTGGAAGAACTTAAGGCAGCTATAAACAAATTTCATTTCTCACTCCCAGTAGAGTAAGCTTCTCATCCTTCCTGTTGGTGATCAAGCACTTGTCCTTTCTGAAATCTACATTGTTGCCTTTATCACAGAACTGACTGATACTTAGAAGATTGTGCTTCAATCCTTCAACAAGAGAGATGTTTTCAATGATGACATTTCCAACTTTCAATTTACCATATCCCTAGTGAATCCTTTGCTGTCATCTCCAAAGGTTACAATCGGGCCAGTCTTCTTAACCACCTCTGTAAGCAGGGACTCTTCACCTGTCATGTGTCTAGAACAGCCACTATCCAGAATCCACACGACCTTTGAGCTTTTAACCTTACCATGGAATCACAGATTGATTAAGCGGACTTTGGTACCCAAAATTGTTTGGGTCCTGAAGGTTTAGATACTTTAACAGGAGTAACATTCAATTTATTCTTACTCTGTTTGATTTTCATATTATCTGTGGATTCAACATTAACAGTGCTTTTGCTACCAGATGCATTCATCAACTTAAAATAAGCGTGCATAATGTTGTATGTACATAGCAAGCACTCTTTCTTACCACAGGGTTTATGAACATCAGGCATTTCAGACATGTTATGCATTGCAGAAGTATCAACAGTTTCTACTTTAACCTTTTTACATGCATGTGTAAGGTGTCCAGCAGAATTACAGATTTTACACAACTTCCTAGATGCAATGGGAGAAAATGGAACAATTTCCTGATTAACAATCTTCTTTTTCCCATTCCTGTTCTTTTTAGAATTACTAACTAAGTCACCTACTTCAGTTTTAGGTATAACAGTTTTTACTGAATTCCTAGGCAACTTAGTCTTTACCTCTTTTTCCTTCAATAAATCCTCCTCAAGCAATTCTTGTCTTATGTAAAGGTCATCCTCATGAAAAGGTTCTGAGAAGGGCTTGACAAAGACTGGACTGACTACATTCTTAAGAATATGTGGAATATCCTTCTTGACAACAGAAGATGTCACAGGAAATTCCAGAGTCCTTTTCCCAGCCTTTTTGGAATAGTCAAGTCCTATAGCAGTTTTATTACCCTGGGTCTGAGTATCAATGATCTCATTAGCAATCAGGGCGGAATTCTTACAAGCATTCAGCTTCAAATCTAAATCTGAAATCTGCTTCCTGAGGATAGTCTCTATCTCATCATTACACTTGACCTTGTTCTCTAAGTACGCATTCTTTTGCTTAAGATCTTCTAATGTGACAGCTACAAGCTCTAGTTCTTCATTCTTAGATTCTAGTTTTTTAATCTTAAGAACTAGTTTAGCATTCTCCATTTCAGATGCTAGCATGCTTGTGTGTACATTAAACAATTTTACACTTAGATCTTGCACAGTTTTCTTGTACTCAGAGTTAGACATATCAATTGTAGTTAAGATAGGTACCTGAGATGATTGTGGTGATTCCTCTGAAGAGTCAGCCATTAGGGCAACATTTACATATTCATCTTCTTCATCCGAATCAGTATCATCCCAGTGTTTTCCCTCTGCTATATAAGCCTTCCCTTTCTGCTTTCCAGACAATGCCTCCAGTTGCTGTTTCAGCTTGGCATTCTCCTTCTTCAAATCCTCATATGAGTCTTTCTTTACATAGACATATTTCATGTCTCTTGCTTGACGAGGCTTCCGGCATTCAGTGGCGAAATGCCCTAACTCATTGCAATTGTAGCATCTTGATTTGCTTCTATCAATCATGCCAGTCTTGTAGCCTCCCTTAAAGCTTGTACTAGGTGCATACTTGCTCTTCTGGAATCTGTTGGTTGAGCCCTTGAACTTGTACTTAGGGTTTCTCTTGAAACGAATATGGCTAAACTTTGCAGCTAAGTACTCCATGGTTTTGTCTTCCATTTGCTCAAGCTCTTCTAGGGTGTAGTAATCACTTTCATCAACACCCAGATTCACAGAATCCATCTCAGCTTCTATGATCACCTCATTTCCAGCTCTAGGGGTTTGAACCTGAATATCAGAAGTTGTTGGTTCATCCACTACAAGTGTTGCTGCTCTCACAAGTGCATTGTGCTTGTTATCCACTGTCCCTGATCCGTAGATTATCACTCGTTGTTCCTGCTCCATCTCATAAGTCTTCAACTTGCCATAGATCATCTCTAATGACATCTTTGTGAAGTCAATTCTTTCCCTTATGGATGAGGACTTGTGTTCTACATGATGGGGCAGCGTCATCATGAACTTCCTGTTGGTTTCTCTCAGTGGATAGGTCTTCCCTTTCATTTCCAATTCATTTAGAAGCTTAGTATATTTCTCAAAGACCTGAGTTATACTTTCTCCTGGAAGAGACCTAAACGCTTCGTACTGAGAAGTCAGGATGTCCAATCTGTTTTCTTGCACGTCTTCAGTTCCTTCCATTATCAAGTTAATGGTATCCCACATATGTTTCCCGCTTGTACGGTTCATCAACTGATAGCTCATTTCTTTGTCTGCGGAGTCTGCTAATATCAGCATCAAACTTGTGTCCAATCAAATCAGTTCTTTGTCAGAATCTGTATATTCAGTGATATCCTTAGGTTGGGTGCCTTGAGGAATCCTGCTACCATCAGGAGCTGTAGATTCACTAACTGGTTTCATTAGTACAAACGGTTCGTTCTCTAATATGCCAATATACAACGGATTAGATGCCTTGATAAATAACAGCATCTTCATCTTCCACAAACCGAAATTATCTCTTGTAAACGGGGGAACTTTAATACCAGCGGTTGTCTTTGGAGCACTCATGGTTTCTGAAAATTTCAAATTGTTTAAAATTCAAGAAATTCCAATTAAATGAAAAAAATTGAAAGTTAAAAAATTTGCTTCGAATTTTCACGCTACGTTTGATTTTGGTCTCATTCACCGGATCTGATTTGTACGTCAATCAAGTATCTCTGATACCAATTGTTAGGTCCAAAGTATCGTAGAAGGGGGGGGGGGTTGAATACGATACCTACAAATTATTCAATTTCGTTCGCGGATAATTCATTCAGTTCTATAACGAAATCAAACACACCAAACCAAACCAAGAGTCGGGGAATATATCGTTTTATAAATATAATCCTCGAGGGGTGCTACAATTTCTAATCCGTAGATTAGCTTCAATGAGTTCTAGGTTATTCACAATCAATATAATGATAGAAATCTGAGCAATATTAATTTCTTCAGTAATCTTTCTGGCTTAAACTCTCTCTTAGTAATTGCTACTGTGAAAGAACCTCGACTGAAGAAGACACACTTCCTCTGTAGTAATTGTAGACTTGTTTTTAGAAAAACCATCGAACCAAAAGAATTGGTTTATTCTTGGCCGTTGGATCTTCATCAACCTGACAAACAAAGTAAACTTTTCACCTGCTCCTCCATTTTGAAAACTATCGAATGAATAAAGAAATTTACCATTCGATAGTTTTTAAATAAAAACTATCGAAAACTAAATTACTTTAGTCTAGATTTCAGATGGTCTTCTTAAATCACATTCGATGGTTTTCTAAATAGAAAAACCATCGAAATCTTTTCTTGTACTTAACCATTTAGAAAAGCTTCTGTACTCCAGGGTGTTTCAGTTTGGGACTGTATCAATTTCTTCTGAGACGATAAAACAACTTGATCTTTTTAAGTGCCGTCAACTAGTGCAACTGGTCTGGTTCACAAATGAATAACACTTGATCAATTCTTCTATGTCTTCAATTCAATGCTGCTGATAAGTCCTTTGTCGTTCTGGTTGCTTCATTTAAATCACTGGAATCCTGTGGTACTTAACCCTAAATCATTCACATACTTCTGTCATCTTGAAAGTCTTGTTTCTTTTGTTGTCACTGAGGCTTGAACATTTTCATGAACTTCTTTCTGTGACCTGTTTACGGACTTCAAGAATACATACCGTATTTTGATTTTTTGAGTTTACCTTTTCTTCTTTGATTCTGGATTCCTGTGCTTCTGTTAATATTATTGTCTGTCTTGTCCTTTGTTGAGTTGTAGTTATCTCTTTTACATCTTATGTTACATTATGATTTACAATAAGGCCCTGCTATCACAATTTGTAGAGAAAGCTGGCCCAATCATAACCTTTGGAGACAACAGCAAGGGTTACACAGTGGGATATGGCTGTTTAGAAATTGGAAATGTTGTCATTAATGATATTTCACTTGTTGATGGATTGAAGCACAACCAGCTCAGTGTCAGCCAATTCAGTGACAGAGGATTCAAGGTTGACTTTGACATGATGGTGTGCAACATCTTTCACAAGAAAGATGGAAACCTCTCTCTGAAAGGGGTAAGAAAAGGAAACTTGTTTGTTGCTGACCTAAGCTCAACAAAGATGGACAAGATTTATTGTTTCTACAGTAAAGCTACTGTTGGTGACAGTATGCTTTGGCACAGGAAACTCTCACACCTCAACTTCAAGACAATGAATATGCTAATGAAGAAGGAACTAGTGAGAGGACTACCTCAACAGGAATTCTGTCAAGAAGGACTGTGTGAGGATTGTCAAATGGGAAAATTGAGGAAAGTTGTGCACAGGTCAAAGAAAGTCAACACCAACACTGAACCACTCAAACTAATCCACATGGATCTCTTTGGACAAGTCAATGTTCCATCATTAGCCAAGAAGAGATATGCATTAGCTATGGTGGATGATTATTCTAGGTATAATTGGGTGAAGTATCTAGAATCAAAAGATGAAGCTGCTCAAGTCATCATTGATCACTTAAGAGTTCTTGAAAGAGCTCCAAATGCCAAAGTTCAAATATTGAGAAGTGACAATGGGACTGAGTTCAGAAATGCCACTCTTGGTAATTTCTGTAAAGATGAAGGAATTGTACAACAATTTTTTGCTGCAAGGACTCCTCAGCAGAATGGAGTTGTAGAAAGGAAGAACAGGACTCTCATTGAAGCTGCCAGAACTATGCTACATGATGCAAAGTTACCTACATACTTCTGGGCAGAAGCTATCAACACAGCCTGCTACACACAGAACAGAACCTTGATCAACAAGACTGATGGGAACACTCCTTACTATCTGCTCAATGGAAAGAAACCTACGGTCAAGTATTTTCATGTGTTTGGAAGCAAATGTTTCATGATGAAAGATAACCATGAAAAGAAAGGGAAGTTTGACACCAAAGCTTATGAAGGTATTTTCATGGGATATGCTTTAGAAAGGACTGCCTACAGAGTCTATCTCTTGGAACACAGAGTCATAGATGAAAGTGTGAATGTCACATTTGATGAAACCAAGTTTCCTGGACTGCATGAAGAAGGTCAAATGCAGATTCTTAGATTTGAGAATCAAGGATACTTGGAAGAAGAAGAAATTGTTGATGAAGAACCTACCTTTACTCAAACTGTAGAAACTGAAAAAGATGCTGTCATTGAAAGTGATACAAATCAAACTCCAACTCAGTCATGAAGGAATATAAGGATGAGCGGAAGCAT
This sequence comes from Heracleum sosnowskyi, assembly GCA_030848705.1. Classification (NCBI taxonomy): domain Eukaryota; kingdom Viridiplantae; phylum Streptophyta; class Magnoliopsida; order Apiales; family Apiaceae; genus Heracleum; species Heracleum sosnowskyi. The sequence goes on from CM061244.1 coordinate 49,714,357, forward strand.
GAAATAACATTTTATTTCGTAAAATCCATATATCGCACATATAGAAAACTGTAAAATGATGTGGAATCAAAATCTTACCTTGAAAAATCGAAGCTTTGAATCGAGATGATCGTTAGCAGTAGCTTCTCAGAGTGTGAAGCCCTCTACCGGTATCCACCAAGAATAATTCTTCGATGAAGCTTTTTATAAAACTTGAAGCTTTATAAAAATGGAGGTTTTCCTTTTTCTTTTGAGAGAGAGAGAGAGATGAAGAAGAAGGAGAGGCAACTAGGTTTTTCACAAAAATAAAAGTGTATCTAACTCATCTCATCTCATCCTTTATATAGGGCTCAAGTAGGGTTAATATATTTAATATATCAATATATATTAATATATAAATCCCTCACTTTCTCTTATAAAATGTTTAAATAATAATTAAAACTATTTTAATCATTATTATTATTCTCTCTCAAAATACCTTCATCAATAAATTAATCTTTTTATGGTGTGACCCTGTAGGTTCAATATTAAGCCGGTAGTAGAAATAAATAATAATAAACCTTTTATTTATTATTTATATGAATTCTAAAATTCATTAAATATAATTAACTGATTAATTATATTTATTCTACATCGTGAGTGATGCTTCTCAACATATCGCGACTATCCGGATAATATGAATTCACTGCTTAGAATACCAAGAACCTGTCAGTGACTAGTTACAGTACAATCAATTCCTTCTACCCTACAATATCCCGATTAAATACAAGGCACGGAACTCGTGTCAAGCCTATCAGATTTAATCATATGATTTCTTATTCATAATGCAAAGTTCATATTAATGCAAATTAGAAACTCCTTTCTAATTTCATTCACTCTGGCCAGAGATTCCAGAACTCGCATACTAAGAATAACATAGGATATTCACTTCCTATACTGGAAGGGGTAGATCCTCTATTGACGTTAACTATCTCCATACACAAATCCCTATGCCCAGAATAGACCTAATGGATGTCCTTGAGACTAAGGACTAAACCAAAGCACAGTTCATTATATACAAGATAACTTTAACGATCTCAAGTCTAAGGACACTTGTACAACTATCACTCAGTGAACAACTATCGACACGTGAGTAATCTCCATTAGTTGTCCAACTACTCGAGTCATGTTCAGTGAACTTATTCCCTAATAAGCACCTACATACTAGCTATAGTGTCACCACACAAATGCCTATGAGAACAGACATCCTCCTGAAGGGAGCAAGCATAGTATGTACCAATCTTTGCGGATTCACTAACTTCCGATTAGTTATCCTATGATCAGGAACTGTTTAAGTCTAGAGTTATCATCTTCTAGATCTCACTATTACAATCTCATTATAATTCTAGAAGCTTTACTCTAAACTATGGAACATCTTATTTAAAAACACTTTAAATAGATAAAGCCCGTAATAAAAACAAAACAAGTCTTTTATTAACATTAATGAAATCAAATAAGAATACAAGAAAGTTCTTCCTAACTCATCATACATGATTGGATTTAGGACAAACACTTTCAATCTCCCACTTGAACTAAAGCCAATCACACTGGTATCTAATACCCATCTTCTCTTTATGACGATTAAAGTGAATCTGAGACAATGTCTTTGTGAGTGGGTCTGCTACGTTGTTATGTGTGTCAACTCTCTCAATTTTGACATCTCCTCTTTCAATGATCTCCCTAATCAAATGAAAGCGCCGCAAAACATGTTTGGTATTTTTATGAGACCTAGGTTCCTTGGCTTGTGCTATTGCTGCGTTGTTATCACAATACAACACAATAGGCTCCTCAATGCTAGGAACAACTCCCAACTCAGAAACAAATTTCCTCATCCAAACGGCCTCTTTTGCAGCCTCACTTGCAGCTATATACTCTGCTTCCGCTGTGGAGTCAGCCGTTGTAGACTGTTTGGAACTCTTCCAACTAATCGCTCCACCATTTAGAGTAAACACGTACCCTGACATGGATGTGCTATCATCACTTTCTGATTGAAAACTAGAGTCAGTATAACCCTCTATTTTCAACTCAGATCCACCAAAAACAAGAAAAATATCCTTAGTCCTTCGTAAATACTTAAGGATGTTCTTCACTGCTTTCCAGTGGTCTTCACCTGGATTGGACCGATATCTGCTCGTCACACTAATTGAATGAGCAACATCAGGCCTAGTACATAACATCGCGTACATGATAGATCCTATTGCCGAAGCATAAGGAATCTTACTCATACGCTCCCTTTCTTCAGGTGTCTTAGGAGACATCTTCTTGGAAAGGGATACTCCATGGCTCATTGGTATGAGACCTCTCTTGGAGTTTTCCATGCTGAACCTTTTAAGCACTTTCTCGATGTATGTACCCTGGGTAAGACCTATCATTCTTCTAGATCTATCTCTATAGATCTTCATACCGAGAATGTAGGATGCTTCTCCCATGTCCTTCATAGTGAAGTTCTTTGATAGCCACACTTTGACTGATTGTAGCATCGGTATATCATTTCCTATCAGAAGTATGTCATCCACATACAACACAAGAAATGTTACCACACTCCCTCTAACCTTCTTGTAGACACATGGTTCATCTATGTTTTTGATAAAATCAAACTCTTTGATTGTCTCATCAAAACGGATGTTCCATCTACGAGAAGCTTGCCTTAATCCATATATGGTCCGTAGCAGCTTACACACTAGGTGTTCATTCCCTTTAGAAACAAAACCCTCTGGCTGTGTCATATACACTTCCTCTTCAAGTTTCCCATTGAGGAAGGCTGTTTTCACGTCCATTTGCCAGATCTCATAGTCGTAGTAAGCAGCAATGGCAAGCAAAATCCGAATCGATTTTAACAGGGCTACAGGCGAAAAAGTTTCATCAAAGTCAATCCCTTGCCTTTGTCTGAATCCTTTTGCCACGAGCCTGGCCTTATAGGTCTCCACCTCGCCATCTGCTCCAATCTTTCTCTTGTATACCCATTTGCACCCAATAGGCTTCACATCCTTGGGTGCTTCAACCAAAGTCCATACTTGGTTGGTATACATAGAATCCATTTCGGATTTCATGGCACTCTGCCATTTCTCTGAGTCAATACTACTCATAGCCTCATTATAGGTCATAGGGTCGTCATCATCAATGATTGACAACTCATTGTCATTCTCAATGACAAGGCCATAATACCTCTCAGGTTGGCGAGACACTCTCTCTGACCTACGAATGGGCTGTTCCACAGAAGGTTGTTCAGTCTGAACAGGTGTTTCCTCTTGAACCGTGGTAGTTTGTGCTTCTTGAACTTCATTAAGTTCTATTTTGCTCCCACTGTTCCCTTCAAGGATAAACTATTTTTCCAAGAAGGTAGCATGTCTGGAGACAAATACCCTATGATCGGTGTAAAAGTAATACCCTAAAGTCTCTTTAGGATATCCCACAAACTTACATTTAACGGATCGAGATTCCAGCTTATCAGGGTCAACTTTCTTGACATAAGCTGGACATCCCCAAATCTTAACGTGTTTAAGACTCGGTTTCCTTTCTTTCCATATCTCATATGGAGTTTGAGGAACAGATTTGGAAGGCACCTTATTCAGTAAATATGATGAGGTTTCCAATGCATAACCCCAAAGGAATACTGGAAGATCTGCATAGCTCATCATGGATCGAACCATGTCTAACAAAGTTCGATTTCTCCTTTCAGATACCCCATTCAACTGTGGAGTATATGGAGGAGTCCACTGAGATACTATACCATTTTCTTTGAGATAATCTAGAAACTCACCATTCAAGTATTCACCACCTCGATCTGATCGAAGGGTTTTAATACTATGTTTGGTTTGTTTCTCCACTTCATTCTTGTATTCTTTGAACTTTTCAAAGGCTTCAGACTTGTGTTTTATCAAATACACATATCCGAATCTAGATCGATCATCTGTGAAAGTAATGAAGTATGAAAATCCACCCATGGCTTGCGTAGACATCGGTCCACATACATCTGTGTGTACCAATCCTAGCAAATCTGCAGCCCTCTCTCCATGTCCACTAAATGGAGATTTGGTCATTTTACCCAATAGACAAGACTCGCATGTAGGATATGATTCAAAATCAAAGGGTTCAAGTAACCCTTCCTTATGCAATGTACGAAGTCTATTTTCACTAATATGACCAAGTCTGCAGTGCCACAAATAGGTGAGATTTTCATCATCCCTTTTCCTTTTATTAGTACGTTCAATTTGTAGTAAATTATGCTCTACGTCACATACATACAGACCATTATTTAAAATACCACTACCATAAAGAACATTATCTCTAAGAATTGAACATTCATTATTCTGAATAACAAACGAAAATCCAGCCAAGTCTAACATGGGAATAGAAATAATATTCCTCACAATCGAGGGAACAAAATAACAATTATTTAAAACAATAGTCTTGCCCGTAGGCATATGTAAATCAAATGATCCTACAGCTTCAGTAGCAACTCTTGCTCCATTTCCCATCCGTAGAATCACCTCCTCTTCCTCAAGAGTCCTACTTCTCCTTAGTCCCTGCAACGAATTGCAAATGTGAGAACCACAGGCGGTATCTAATACCCAAGTAGAAATTTGATTTAATGACATATTCACTTCAATCATGAACATACCTGAATCAGAAGCGGCAGTCTCACTACCCTTCTTCTTCTTCAATTCTGCAAGGTAAACCTTGCAGTTCCTCTTCCAGTGCCCCACCTTGTTACAGTGGAAGCAAACAGCTTTGCTTTTGGGGTCTTCAGCTTTTGGTGGAACAGGCCTTTTCTCACCTACTTTCTTCTTCTTGGGAGGGTTCTTCTTCCTTTTCTTAGGATTGGAACCTTCACCAATTAGAAGAACAGAACTCTTCTTAGAGGGAAAATTCGATTCCGCAGTCTTCAACATGTTGTGGAGTTCAGCCAGGCTGGCGTCCAACTTATTCATATGAAAGTTCACAACAAACTGCGAAAACGAACCCGGAAGTGATTGCAAGACCAAGTCTTGACTCAGCTCCCCATCCATGTTGAAACCAAGTTGTCCAAGACGTTCAATCAAATTGATCATCTTAAGTACATGGTCATTCACAGACGATCCCTCAGACATCCTACAGCGGAACAGCTCCTTCGATATATCATATCGAGCTGTCCTCCCTGCCACATCATACAACTCTTGTAGATGCGTTAGGATAGTGTGAGCATCCATATGCTCATGCTGCTTCTGTAGCTCAATGTTCATGGAAGCTAGCATGATACATTGAGCAACATTTGCATCATCTATCCACTTACGATACACAACATGTTCATCATTATGTGCATCGTCAGCAGGTTCAGCAGGCTTAGGTGAGTTAAGCACATATTCCAGCTTCTCAACCCTGAGAACAATTTTCAGGTTTCGAAGCCAGTCAGCAAAATTAGGACCAGTCAATTTGTGAGCATCCAGTATGCTCCGGAGTGATAGTGCGGAAGACATAATGTATATAGTAAATCTGTAAATGATAAACACATAACAACACTTAGCAAATATTCAATTTCATTTTAAAACACTATATGAATCGGGTCTTTATTCATAAGTGGCTCCCACTAGTTTATCTAATTTATACAACCCCCTAAGTGGAAAAAAATTAAGCATTCATAATGCTAGTGGGTTTAGGGATCCTACATTCCATCACACAACCTCGGCTGTGGCACGAAACGCCATGTGATGTTCAGTAGGCAGACAACTCTTGTCAATTACATCTCATGTTATTCCCTAATAAAACTTTAGCCTCTTGAATAATTGAGTCACGGCTGTAGCACGACAAACTCAATATTCTAAGTCAAGTCTAACCCAACATTTCGTACAATTGAATCAGTCTCCAATAGCCCACGGCTGTGGCACGTAACGACCATTAGATTCTAATTCATTGTACACATCTCTATGTAATAGACAAGTATTTCTTATCTCGAAATCAAAGCCCTCGGCTGTAGCACGAAACGACAATGATTCAAAAATAAGAACTACTCTCTACTATGTTGGAAGGCTATGACCGACACAAGCCCGTTGTGTCATTGGCCAATTACTACTTGATATTATTTAATTTTAGAGGGATTATATTATGTTACAACCATAATCATATTACTAGGAGATTCTCTTTTTCTTGAACAAAATACAATTATGATATTTAAATGAAAAATTCCCAGTGTGTTGGAGGGGTCACATCGGTCCCGCTTAAAACCCAACGGCCTAGACAGAAATTTTCATTTTCAACATCAAAAGAGTATTTCACTCTATGTTTCATAAACATAAGAATCTCATGGTTGTACTCATAATATTATTGTTAAGGCAAGAAACGATTCCTATTCTAGATTTTCTAGAGCACGCCTTATATTGATTTAAGTTCACCTAAATCTATCATCGCATGGTAAATCTAGGCATATATCTCATATATAAAAATAAATAAACAAGTAAGCATGCAAGTAATATCATGTCATACAATGATATAATGATGTATGGATTTATTATAGTATTTAAAAGCAATTAAAACAATTAATACATGCTTTAAAACACATCCGGGAATATAAACAGTTCCAAACTTTTATATAAAAAATATTTGACCACTCCATTAGATCCGTCTCGGAAAAACGAATCCAACGGTATATTGCACGCCCAAAACGGAGTTACCAAACTCCCAAAAAATCAAATTTAATGTGGACAGAGGGGCTGTAACGCATGACGCTCATGCGTTACAACAATTAAAAGCTATTAATTGTGTAACGCATGACGCCCATGCGTTACAAGGTCTGTAACGCATTCCCGGAATGTGTTACACCCTTCCCAGCGAGTGCGCGCCACGCGCGCGCGGCCAGCAGCAGTTTTTTTTTTTTTTTTAATTTATATTATTGTAACTCCTCTAGCTTTTATTACACTAAAAAAAACACAATTAATAAAAAAAAACATTTTTTTATTTAATGCTAAGTAAGTTACAACATTTCTATGCTATAAAGCATTTAAAACACACAAAAAAAAACTGCCTAGCCATTAATGCATTTATTGTTATTATTATTTCATTTTAATATTAATAAATTAATTAACAATTAATTAATAAATTAATAAAAAATCAAAATAATATGATTTCTGAAATCAAACAAAAGCAAAAATAAGCAAGTATCTATGGGGTCCTTGTGCAAATTTTAATTCATATATTTCAACATGCATAATTATTTTATGAATTTTAATTAAAACAATTTTAAAAAATTCATATCAAATAATCTACACATCACAAAATTATGAAAAAAATACCTAGATGATCCACAACACTTGTAGAACCCAGATCAATGGTCAAAATCTCATGCAAATCATATTTCGAATTAATTCATAATTAAATCTAAATATACTTGCAAAAATCATAATAAATCCATACATGCATCAAAAAATCTAAAATTTTCACATGATTCTCTATATGCAACAACCTTGCTCTGATACCATTGAAGGAATATAAGGATGAGCGGAAGCATGAAATAACATTTTATTTCGTAAAATCCATATATCGCACATATAGTAAACTGTAAAATGATGTGGAATCAAAATCTTACCTTGAAAAATCGAAGCTTTGAATCGAGATGATCGTTAGCAGTAGCTTCTCAGAGTGTGAAGCCCTCTACCGGTATCCACCAAGAATAATTCTTCGATGAAGCTTTTTATAAAACTTGAAGCTTTATAAAAATGGAGGTTTTCCTTTTTCTTTTGAGAGAGAGAGAGAGATGAAGAAGAAGGAGAGGCAACTAGGTTTTTCACAAAAATAAAAGTGTATCTAACTCATCTCATCTCATCCTTTATATAGGGCTCAAGTAGGGTTAATATATTTAATATATCAATATATATTAATATATAAATCCCTCACTTTCTCTTATAAAATGTTTAAATAATAATTAAAACTATTTTAATCATTATTATTATTCTCTCTCAAAATACCTTCATCAATAAATTAATCTTTTTATGGTGTGACCCTGTAGGTTCAATATTAAGCCGGTAGTAGAAATAAATAATAATAAACCTTTTATTTATTATTTATATGAATTCTAAAATTCATTAAATATAATTAACTGATTAATTATATTTATTCTACATCGTGAGTGATGCTTCTCAACATATCGCGACTATCCGGATAATATGAATTCACTGCTTAGAATACCAAGAACCTGTCAGTGACTAGTTACAGTACAATCAATTCCTTCTACCCTACAATATCCCGATTAAATACAAGGCACGGAACTCGTGTCAAGCCTATCAGATTTAATCATATGATTTCTTATTCATAATGCAAAGTTCATATTAATGCAAATTAGAAACTCCTTTCTAATTTCATTCACTCTGGCCAGAGATTCCAGAACTCGCATACTAAGAATAACATAGGATATTCACTTCCTATACTGGAAGGGGTAGATCCTCTATTGACGTTAACTATCTCCATACACAAATCCCTATGCCCAGAATAGACCTAATGGATGTCCTTGAGACTAAGGACTAAACCAAAGCACAGTTCATTATATACAAGATAACTTTAACGATCTCAAGTCTAAGGACACTTGTACAACTATCACTCAGTGAACAACTATCGACACGTGAGTAATCTCCATTAGTTGTCCAACTACTCGAGTCATGTTCAGTGAACTTATTCCCTAATAAGCACCTACATACTAGCTATAGTGTCACCACACAAATGCCTATGAGAACAGACATCCTCCTGAAGGGAGCAAGCATAGTATGTACCAATCTTTGCGGATTCACTAACTTCCGATTAGTTATCCTATGATCAGGAACTGTTTAAGTCTAGAGTTATCATCTTCTAGATCTCACTATTACAATCTCATTATAATTCTAGAAGCTTTACTCTAAACTATGGAACATCTTATTTAAAAACACTTTAAATAGATAAAGCCCGTAATAAAAACAAAACAAGTCTTTTATTAACATTAATGAAATCAAATAAGAATACAAGAAAGTTCTTCCTAACTCATCATACATGATTGGATTTAGGACAAACACTTTCAAGTCACAGACTATTTCAGGAAATACTCAAAATGATGGTGACTCTGGAGATATTGAAGAAAATGGTTGAGGCAATTGCCCTGGTGAAGACTCAGTTCCTCTAACTGAGGCTACTGTTTCAGAACAAACAAGAAGCTTGCCCAGAACTACAAGGTGGAACAAGGATCACACAAATGACCTAATTATTGGAGATCCTTCTTCTGGGGTGAGGACCAGAAACAATGTCTCTTCTGACAGCATGTTTTCCTGTTTCCTTTCTCAAATGGAGCCTTAAGCAATTGATGAAGCATTGTTGGATTCTGATTGGGTGATTGCTATGCAAGAGTAACTCAACCATTTTGAAAGAAACAATGTATGGAAGTTGGTTCCAAGACCAAAGGGAAAGTCAGTTATTGAGACAAAGTGGGTTTTCAGAAACAAACTGGATGAAAATGGAAATGTGACTAGAAACAAGGAAAGGCTAGTGGCTAAAGGTTACTGTCAACAGGAAGGGATAGACTATGATGAGACATTTGCACCTGTTGCCAGACTTGAAGCTATCAGGATTTTTCTAGCCTTTGCTGCACACTGTAACTTCAAGGTGTTCCAAATGGATGTCAAAAGTGCTTTTCTGAATGAAGAGTTGGAAGAAGAAGTGTATGTTGAACAGCCACCTGGTTTTGAAGATGCTGAAATGTATGATTTTGTGTACAAACTGTTCAAGGCACTTTATGGATTGAAACAAGCTCCAAGAGCATGGTATGATACTCTCTCTGCCTTTCTATTGGAAAATCAGTTTACAAGAGGTGTAGTAGATAAGACTCTATTCTACAAGCATCATGGCAAAGACATCATTCTGGTTCAAATTTATGTTGATGATATCATCTTTGGTTCATCAAATGAGAAGCTGTGTGAGAAGTTTTCATCTCTAATGAGAAACAAGTATGAGATGAGTATGATGGGAGAACTGTCATTCTTCCTTGGTTTACAAGTTCTTCAAAAGGATGATGGAATCTTCATTTGTCAAGCAAAGTATGTCAAGGAACTTCTCAAGAAGTTTAACCTAGAAGATTCATCACCTGCCAAGACCCCCATCTTTACTTCAACAAGTTTGGATCTAGACTCCAAAGGGAAGAAAGTGGACTCTAGTGCATACAGGGGCATGGTTGGATCACTTCTCTATCTAACTGCTAGTAGACCTGACATAATGTTTGCTACATGTCTCTGTGCAAGGTTTTAGGCTGATCCAAAAGAGTCACACCTAGTAGCCATCAAGAGAATTTTTAGATATCTAAAGGGCACTCCTAATCTAGGCCTTTGGTATCCTAAAAATACTGGATTTGAGCTAGTGGTGTATTCTGATTCAGACTATGCTGGGTGCAGAATTGACAGAAAGAGTACTATAGGAAGCTGTCAATTTCTTGGTGGAAGATTGGTATCCTGGTTCAGTAAAAAGCAACACTCAGTTTCTAATTCAACAGTAGAAGTTGAATACATTGCAGCTGGAAGTTGCTATGCACAAATCTTGTGGATGAAGAATCAACTGTTGGATTATGGCTTAGTGTTAAATAATATTCCTATCTAATGTGACAACACTAGTGCCATAGACATCTCAGACAATCCTGTTCAACACTCTAGGACAAAGCACATTGATATCACACATCATTTCATAAGAGAGCATGTTGAAAGAGCAACTGTGAAGTTGATCTATGTGCCCACAGAAAAGTAACTTACAGACATTTTTACAAAACCACTGGATGAAGCAACCTTTAACGGGTTGGTAAGTGAATTAGGAATGCTGAATCTGGTATGTTAACTTACTAGTTTTTCATTCCTTTATTCAAATGAAGCTTGTGACAGTAACCTCTCCGGAAGCTGCTGTCATGAGAAAGTTACTGCCTACTTAAGTCTCTATCTGTTTTCGACAGCATGTTTACTTTGACTTTGTTAAATTGAATTTTGTGCTAGTCTTACATTTGATAGTTTGATCTTGTATGACATTAACTTGCATGGTTTTTACTGCTGAAATTGGTCAAGGATTTTCCTTAATTGGTCAATTTTGCTTTGATTGTCGAATTAGTGGTAGACATCACTCAATTGCAATCTGTGGTAGTTGTATGGGTACTCCAAACTATTGACCGTTTGCATCCCTCTTAACCTAGTATGCCTATAAAATGAATCTTAGGCCATATTAGTGAATCATTTAGAAAAATGGTAAAATGGAAAATAAAGTAGGAATCGAATACAGGCCTAAGCCTTGTGGAAGTGAGCCCTACAGTGAAGAAGTAGAATCCTTGTTTGATGAGTTATGGGATGCCCTTGATGAGGAAGAAGAAAAAGAACTTGCAGCCAAGGCCGCTGAGGAGGCTAAGGTACAAGAAGAGGAAAAGGAGTTTCAAACACTCCTCAAAGAAGAAGGAACCTCAGAAAAGGAAGTTAGGGAAGAAGTTCTAGAATTGGTTAAGAAAGACTGTAATGAATAATTAATCTCACCAATTGTAGCATTTTACCCTTCTTCATTTAATAAAATTATTAAAATTCCTCCTTCTACAGTTTCTATTTGCTTCATGTGTGTGTTGATTGCTTAACTGGTTGTATATTGTTTTGGATGAATGATGGATCAGTAATAAATATTGCATATGTTTAACTGGTGTCTCTTCAGTTAAGTTTTTAATCATAACAGTTTCAATACAAAGTCTCGACAGTTGTTGTTTTCCTGCAAAGGTTGCTATCATCAAGAAAAGTAGTTGTCCCGGTTATATGACAATTAGCTTCTCGACAGCAGTAAACAACTTTCTATCATGACTTGTAAAAGATACTGTCTTGTGAGAACTTAACGATGACAGTAAGTTTTGCGCGAAATGTTTCTGTCACGCAAAACATGTTGTCATCACACCAAAGTTACTGACACGGATGCTTTGAGCACACAGGTTACTGTCAAAGTAGTGGACCGTTAAAATTGGACACACATCCTCCACGAGGAGAGAGAAATCAGCCAGTAACCCACGTGAATGCTAATTGGGTTAAGACACGATTTCACTTTTCCACTTTGTCAGTTAAACGCTTCAACTTCCCTCTAAATTCATCAAACATACAACTGTTCTCAAAAAGCAAACACAACACTCTCCTTTCTCTTCTCTCCAAGCAATTCATCTTCAACTCTTTTCCTTCTCTCAAACAAGCAAAAATGGCCCCCAAACAATCAATTTCACAAACAAACTTTGCTGGCATCTACTCTCCAGGTGATGTTGGTGAGGGTTTCAAAGGGCTTGTTTATTTCCTAAATAAGTCCTACCTTGGGTATGCAATTACCTCTACTCTTGTTCTTGACCTAGACAGGATTGAAAATTTCTGGGAGACAGCCGTGCCTCAAGAAGAGGGTGACATCTTCTCCATTCAGTTCAAAATTAAAGAGCACAGCTACTCTCTATTTGTTCAGGGCATCAATGCAGCTTTGGAAATTGTGCTGGAACCAGGAAAGACTTAAACCGAGCTTGCTAGTGATGAGACCCTGAAGAAGCTCTTCTTGAAGATTGGGTACTCTGGACCAATTCTTGAAGAGGGAACAACAAAATGGTACCCCTCTGGTGAAATGGACAGGAAGTATCTCCGCAAAGAGTGGAGCATGGTGTTTGATGCAATGGTGAAAGTGTTCTCTACCAAGACCACTGGCTGGAATGGAATTCCCACCTACATCAAGAAGCTCACTCACTCTCTTGTTCATGGGTACAAAGTGGATGTTGGAAAGCTGCTCATGGCACACCTCAAGGTTGCCATAGGTAAGAAGGTACACATCTATCCTCGCTTTCTAATGTTGTGCATTAATTCATTATGTGATTTTAATGAGAATGCCCCTCGTCTAGAGGTGTGCCCTATACTAAAAAGAAACACTCACACAACTCTCACTTCATTCAACTTGAATGCACATATTCCCCTATGTTTCACCAAGCACATGGTTGATCAAGTGACTGACCTTGATTTTCCATTACCTTCTGGCTTTGACACCTTCACTATTGAGAATAAAGCTGGATTAGACCCAAATTCAGCTAACCCTCATTCTACCCCCATACATTCAGCTTAGGTTCTCTAGACTTCCCAAAGTACAGAGACAAGCCTTACAAGAAACCAGAAAAAGACCCCTAGAGACTGATGTTAGTGGTAGTGCTGAGAGTCAAGAGGGAGTTCCTACACCTAGTGCAGCAAATAAGGAAGGTAGTCAAATAGAACCCACAGTGGTTCCTCCTGAGCCTAAGAAGAAGAGAGCTAAGAGGACCAAAACCACTGTCAGCCACCCTGCAGTCTCTCAAAAGACTGTAGAGGAAAATAGGGAAATAAACTCCTCCCTAGGTGTTCCTTCTCAACAAGGGACATCTATTGAAATTGGCATGTCTCCCAAGGCACCTTGTAAAGAGTCTGCACAAACTCATGTTCCAACTCATGAGGAGCCTCCACTTGCAGAAACACACATAGAGTCAGGACACAGTGAAGACTTCACTTCCCCTATTGATGCTTCTCAAGTTCCATCTGAGAAGTAGCCATCATTCTCTTCTCCACTTTCACCTTCTTCCTTCCCTACACATTCATTTGTTTCTTCTCCACAACCTAGTGAGGGGGACAGTCCCAACCCTTCAGGTTTTGATCATCCATCTCCAATCATGGATGAGCCCCCATTTAGTGGTCCACAATAACCCATTTCTCAAAGTGAGATGGACACCACTCCTTCAAACACTGAGAAAAAGCAAGGTACAACTCTGCTAGAAAGTGAAACAGCCAGTACTTTGTTCAATCTCCAAGAAGCATCTTACCTTAGGGAAGATGTTGTCACGGCCCAAGTTGTTGTCAAAGACATTGTGAATGTTGCTTTCACAGGTGACCCTGCTGTCAAGGACTCAGTTGAAGTTGCTGTCAAACCCAAACCTGCTGTCCAAGTTGCAGTGGCACCTACTGTCAATCTTTCAACTGACAGTAACATTCCTGGCAAAGCTCTTGTCATCTCTCCCCAGCCTGATATTGATGTTGTAATTGTTGAGGATGTCTCTGATGATGATGTGCCACTATCTCAGTTCTTAAAGGTACATTCTAAACCATCTATTTCATTGCATGACAGTACTGCTCATACCCATGCATCTAGGATGAGTGAGGATGTGCAAAAGAAAAGAGAGGTGAGCATAAAAATGAGAGGCAGTCAAATGAGCTGACAAAAGGTGAGGGACTTGAGCATGTCCAGAGTAAAATTGAGGGAGCCCCCACACATCCAGGCACTAGGCCTTGAGATTTCTTTTGTGAGGAGTGATGAGATCACTCAGAAAAACACTGAGAGTGTGAGAACCCCCATAGCCTCCAAGCCCCAATCTTTTCCTTCACCCCCAAGAAGGTTAAGATCAGGTGGCTCCTCTACATCTTTCAGGTTGGAAGCTCTGGAGAACAGGTGTATGTCCATGGAGTCCAAAATTGACAGCTTGTCTACCATGGTGGCCTCTGGATTCTCTACCATTCAAGAAGCCATTCAAGTTCTATCTGCCAGTCTTGATGCTGCCAACTTACCTAAGGGGGAGAAAAGGGCAAGATTAGAATCACAAAGAGCAGAATCAGGAGGGAAAGATCAGGAACAAAAGGTGTCCCCAAGCAGGATGTTGCTCAGGGGGAGACTGTCACTAAGAAGACTTCAAGGAGTGAGGGGGAGTCTGCAGCCAAAAGAAGATCAGTGTCTGCAAAGAAGAAAAAGGGGAACTAGAGGAGATTCAGGAAGTAAGGGGGGGCAAGTGCAAGAGGCTGAAAACCTCTTTGAATATGAGATTGATGGAGAGACTGTTCTAATGTCCAAAGAAGCCCTGGAAGCAATGCAAGGGAATGTTCCTTCCAAGAACCCAATTCTACCTCCTGTAACAATAAGAGAGCCAACCCCAATTCCAAAGGAGAGTGCTCTTGAAAGGCAATGGAGAGAAAAGGAGGAGCATAATAGGGTAGGAAAAGGGAAAGGCAAGATTCCAGAATACATCCTGTCAGGAAACACTTGGAGTGAAGGAACAGAGTTCGGCCAAGAAGATGCAAATGCCCTAATGGTTGACTACAGGGAAAGTACCTTGAAGAATCATGATGAGGACTTCTACAGAATAGTTGAGGGAGCTATGAAGGAGCCAAGCAGAAGGTTGAGTAACTGTTCAACCTTGCTTAAAGAGAAAATCACTAGTGTATGTGTAAAGATCAATGAAGAAAGGAGGTGGGCTATTGATGTATATTTAAACACTGGAATATCCATGTTCATTACTATGCAGCTGTTGCAGAGTCTTCCAGCAAGAGTACTAACAGTAATGAAGAACAAAATCATAGCAAACCACACAGCCTTCAATGAGATTTTACATCTGCAAATGATGAATCTAATTGCAGAAAAACTCACAGAAGTCTACACCAATCCATTATGTGTCTACTATGAAGGTACCACTAAAAGTGGTAGCAGAAGATGTGCATACATGAGTCTAGGATGCACTTCAACAATGTAGTCAAGGTCAATCTTGAAGGTGCTAAACATGATTCTCAACTCTAAAGCCAACAAGGAAAGAGTTCTTGTTGTCAAAGCAATCTATGACTTGCTGGTGAAAAGGGACAAGGAACTGATTTCTACTATGAAGAAGATGATCTCCAAAGCAAACTCCAAAAACGCTGAACAAGGAGAAAGCTGCTCCTATGATGTTCCTTTTGATGACGATGATGAGTTGGATGGTAGTGGAGGAACTGGAGAAGCAGGAAATGCTAGTGGAAGCACCTCTGGGAATGTTGGATCTAACTCCCATGAGGAAAATAAAGAAGAAGCTCCTGTGCAAGAAAAGAAAGATGCTGGAGTTACAGAAGAAGAGGAGTCTGTATTGATTGAAGCTTTGGAGGCAAATATTTTAAGATGTGCTGTAGACAGTATTAATGCTGAGAAAGATACTGTCTCCAAAGAAGCTGTCACAGAAGACACTGTCAAGAAAGATACTGTCATAGAGGACAGTGTCAACAAAGATGCTGTCGAGGATGGATTCAAGCCTACTGTCAAGCCAAAGAGGACAAAATCCCTAGCCAAGGCTTGGTTCTCTAGACAGGAACCTGAACCTGAGGAGACTACAAAAGCAAGGAAAGGAAAACACAAGTACTCAGGAAAGGATAAAGCTACTGGACTTGGCAGGAAACTGAGGAAGCCTATCCAATCAAAACTTTACAGTTCTCTGGATCTTTTGGAAAAGGAAGCTGCAAAAATCAGGAATGTCGAGGTGAAGTTGGATAGCAACAAAGAAGCAACTGAATATGTTCTTTGGTTTGATGCATCAAGACTTGTGATGGTTAAAAAGGATTTTACCATGGAGGTAACATCACATGATGTATCAGAAACTCTTTCATACAGTAGGAGAATAGAAACAAGGAGAATTGATTACTTCTACTTGGTAAGGATGGTCAATCTAATGCAAGGTTATGACAATGTCCCTGAGAATGTCATGAACCATGTTGTAACAGCCCCAAATCCGGGGTCAGGGATTTAGGGTCATCACGATCCATGTACTCCTTGCCTTACCTGTATTACTCACACCATTCATATTTCACCTGCTCATGACCCCACAATATATGTCTCACACACACACACACACAGGTTAGAGTCTCAGAAACGACACAATACAACAACTGCGGAATAACTAACTTTTATTACAATACCCAAATGTCTTTTGAATCTGTTACTGATACAATTTCTAAGTATTGTTACATTACCAACTTAGCCTTCTGATGCTCACAATCCTCTAATACCATTCATGTCTATACATAAGTTGAATACCAAAAGCCGTAGACTGATTCAATTGGTTCGTACTACTCTCGGGATCGCTGTTAGAAACTGTTTAATGGAAACGCCTTGCGAGGTATGTGCCGTCCCATTGGCATCCTGCTTCGCTGCTATATAATATATAAAATAATAGCAAGAGTGAGCGATAGCTCAGCAAGGTAATGAAAGTATGGCATAATTCTGCCCTTAATTCAACCCAGAAATAAAGCGGGTATACGACAATAATTTGTCAAAATATTTCGATACTGAAATCATTTCCTTATAGGAATGTATTCCAAAAATAGTACCATTACTGTACTTCAAATATCATTTCAGAATACTCTGCAACTTTCGATATTCATACTATGAACAAAGTTCTAGTATAGTATAAAAGATGAAATAATAAGATAACTCAGTATATCCTTTCCGTAAAATATCTGCTATATAAAATATAAGCAGACTATCAACATATACTTGAAAGATGAAGTTATAAGGAAAATTCAATATCATCTTTCATATCAAACATTTACCTCATATCATAATCTGGAAATAAATACAATGTAAAATATTTCCAATCCATTTTCGAAACTCAACTGATTCCATATACCTTTTTCAAAACAATCATATACCTTTCGTAATTTCATATGCTTTCTCATAACTCATATACTGGAATAAACTTGAATACTCTTGAGTAAACTTTCTTTTTCTGAAAACTTGCATAGAACTGAATGACTGGAATAAACTTTCTTTTCTGAAAACTTGCATAAAACTGAGTAACTGGAATAATTTCTCTTTCTCTGAAAACTTGCACAAAATGTGCTCTTTCATGAATAGTGAACTGTAGATGGAGATGCTAGGCGCCGAGGATACCCCTACGATGATCAGTCGCAAGCTGTATCCCCCTGCTGTTTTTCTACGTAGAAGGGAAGATAATCAGTCTCACACCAACTTACCTCCCCGCCAATCGGTTGTAGGCATAAAGAACAGACCCGTTCATAGACGGTCGATTCTGTTACTCTCCACTTATCCTACGGTCGGGCACTGATAATCATCTAAGGGAAGAACAGACCCGTTCACCAGTCCGTCGGCCATATTGTAATTCCCTTAGGGGACCGGCGCTACTCAGTCCCTTACATATCTCCAAGTTCGAGTAAATCCATAACACTGAAACATAAAGTTCCTTTCCCTTTTTCCCCAAGTATACAACTCCACAAAGTAGTCGTATCTGGTTGGAAAGGAAATTCACTCATATTTCCCAGGCTGATGCCTGTTAATGGATATCACTGATTTCACTGATCTTACTTCTCGAGTTTTGAGGAAGTAATCAAAATCATTTTGATGGTAGTATATCAGACTGATAATTTCATTGATTTAAAAAGATTTAGGACCGGGCAGTCTACTGGAAACAAGCATAAAATCTTGAGAAAGGTTCCATGCATCTTTGTAGTTTGAGCGAACATTTAAGTCTTTCTGAATATAGACTTAAAAGGGAAATAGATTTGGGAACCTTCTCTAATTATGTTTATAATTGACTAAATAAAACTTTATTAGCTATCTAGGGTTTAAAATAGTTTTCACAAAATATTTCTTTAAGAAGTAGGGCTTTAAATAATTAATGCAAACTATATTTAATATAGAATATTTATTTAGAAATAATTTCTAAGTACTCTCTTAACAAAAGGGTAGATAATAACTATTCATCGTATATTTAAATATACCCTTAATAGATTAAACTCCAAATAGTCTTTAGTTTGTAAATCATTTATCGGGATTAATTATAATAACACAATAAAATAACCCTAGATAGCAACTGATACCATTCCCGGTCCATAGCGTATGTACAGAGTATATACCCCCTCCTGAGGGTTTTTCTTAACATATCGGCTTATAGATATTGCCGTATCCATAGCTTATAAGTTCAACTCATATCAATAACTTTTAATTAACATCATAGATAACATTTTGAAAACATAAACATATAGCATATATCTCAAAACCTTTTATTCGTCACCACAACAGTTTAAAAAAAAGTATAGGTTTGAAAACTTGCCTCTATCCCATGCATATATTATATCTCAACATTTTTAATACCGTTACATCTATATACGATGTAAGGTTTGAAAATATGCATCTATCATATCATATGCGTCATCAGTATAATGTAATCTGAAATACAGCATGGGATTAGAAAACTTGCATCTAGTATATGCATACTTCAAAATATGGTTTTAGAAACTTGCACGATACTTGGAACAAAGAATATATATACATAGATATATTTTTGAATCAACAAGTACTAAACATTCGAAAATATGACCACTCTAACAATAGAGTAAGGGTTAGTAAACTTGCCTGATGCTCGAGAAGTGGCAGGGGTTCGCGACGATGCCGGACAATCTAGACAAAGTCAAAGAAACGCACGATTAATCCCCTGGATAATCCACTTGTACTCAATGCTTAAACACGTAAGCGAAACACAACCAAGGAATTACTAGCTCGTTATAGGCTCATACTAAGTCCATGTTTAATCAACAATTACTTAAATCGTAGGTTTAGTCCGAAATCGATCCTCGAATACAAGTTATACTTAACCATTTACAACATTGGTTTCTAAGCCATGTTCTTAGTGGTTTTCACTTGCGCGACCTCGACTAAAACATTTTTATAAAATCGAAATATAATCTTTTTAATCCGAATCTTTTTCGTGAGCCTTCCTAACTGTCTCTAGCATTATTGCTCAAAGTTTCACATTTTAATATGGCTTCTAAGGGGTCCAAATGTATCCTCAAAGTGACTGACCAGAGAGGGGTTGTTCCTCCGAACGACGTTTACTAAAACTCACTTTTCTCTTAAACCGTAATTCGTATAGACATGATCTTTATACCAAAACAACCCTTAAAACAAGGCCTACATGTTCATGGTCAGTGTTGCCCAAAAATAGTCCAAGACCAGTTCGTAATTCTTGCTCCAAACAGCCTTAAATCAAATGGGCATTACGACGGCTATAATCGCAACGTTTCCCGGTTTTTTGTTATGTCAAAACCTCTTAAAACCAAATGAATTCAACAACCCAACAACTTTTACAACATAACCAGTTCATATACTTCAAGAACACATCACCAACATCAACCAACAACAAGTATTCATCAAAAATTAACCATACATACTCCAAATTCCATAAACACGCTTATTCTTAAACATTACTAGAAACTTCACTTAAATCTCAACATAAATCAAATGGGTGGATGAGTGGTATACCTTCCTTGAATCCTTAAACACACCACAAGAGCTTGTAAGCCTTAAGAGAGTCTTTATCCATGGTTATCATCCTTAAACTTGCAAAAGAAAATCAAGAACAAGTTATGAATTCTCGGAGTTACTATACACCGGTTTAAAGAACTGGACAAATGAAGGTCTTACCTTGCTCAAATGGAAGACACTTGTGAAATAGGAAATGTAGGTTATCTCAGGACCTTTCCAACAAGCTATAGATCGCCATTTTCCACCGAGAAATGAAGGCGTTATGATCTTTACAATCCGGCAGTCTGTTTTTGGCCGAAAATGAAGAAATGAATTTGTTTTTCTTTTTTTTTGGGTTTTGGCTTTTGACTTGATTAATGATAATGCTGATTTTTGTGTTAAAAGAGTGGTGAGTCATAGCTCTAAGGCTCTCTCCTTGTGACACTTGTCCAACATGCATTGGCTTAGATAAAGTAGCTTTACTGGTTCGCTTTCCTTTCACATGGATGATCCAAATGTTGCATTCCTCGAATTAATCTTGTTACATGTTACTTCCATGTCTATATTTAATCCTGTAAATGTTGTCTTGTCCCTCTTGAAATGATTCGAAATATTTTCCAAAAAGAGCGAATAAAACTCTATGCGATGCTCGCAGTGAATAGTAACTATTCACTATTTATTCTAACAATCGAATCCTTAAATCGACTTTAATAAAATAATAAAATTCCAAAATATTAAATCCTCAATTCCTCAATTTTAATATCTCATTTCTTGAATATAATAATATATAATTCGCTGCCCGGTCAAATACTACACCAAAATAATTTTTGGAATTTCTGAATTCCGATCGTCTTTGCATTCCCTTATTTACTCCGTAGATCACTAATATGACTTCGGAATATCCACACTACGTCTCGTACATAGGTGGCATGAAAAATTTTCTTAACCCTCAAAATCACTATTCATCCACCAAATTCACTATTCACTGATGCACTTAATCATAATAAGAAAAGTTTTAAATTTTTCCAAAAATTCGGGTTATTATAGTCTTCCCTCCTTAAAAGGATTTCGTCCCGAAATCAACTTAGGAGTAACTGGGGTGCTTCTCTCCCATTGCACTTTCTAACTCTCAGGTGGATTCTTCCACTTCTTGATTTTCCACAAACCTCTCACTAGCTTGGCAACCTCGTCACTTAGCACTTGCTCTTTTCTATCCGTGATTTCCATAGGTTGTTCTTTGTAAGTCAGACCAGGTTGTATATCTACCTGCTCGTACTCTACATATGCCGGGCATCTATAGTATACTGACGTAGCATTGACACATGAACCCCGTTATGACCATTCTACAAGTTTGGGGGGTAAGGCTGGCTCGTAGGCCACCTTCCTGACGCGTTTTAAAATCTCAGATGGCCCAATGAATCTCGGGCTCAACTTCCCTTTCTTTCCAAATCTCATTAATTCTTTCCATGGATATCTTTTAGCATCACGAATCTCTAACCTCATATTCTCTATCTTGTTTGTACAGAAAATACACCAACATAAACTTTCTTGTCATTCATCAACATGCCATTTAGCTTATCAATAGCAGTACTATCTCTATACTCGCGGGCTTAGTCCGCATGCTTTCTCTGTCTGTCTTGGTTGTCACTAGCCGCTTGTTGGTGAAATCTTTTGTCTTTCTAGTTTGTTGGACTAACTTGGGTTTTGTGTAAAATCTCATCATTTAATTCCCGATCATTCGGAATCCATTTCTGTCTCTTTTTAATTAAGGGTATCGGCCACCACATTGGCCTTCCCCGGATGGTAGTGTATCTTACAGTCATAATCCTAGGTCAATTCTAGCCATTTCTCCATCTCATGCTATCTACTATCACGGGTAACTCAAAGCCAATTCATTACATTCCATAAAATTTGTGGGTGCATTAGTCAACCCAAAATAACCTCGCTGAAAACTAGAAGTGTCTATTCCAAGTACGAATCGCAGTCTTGGATATATCCTCGGATTTAACTTCCAACTGGTGATACCCAGTTCTTAAATAAATTGGAAATACACAGCGTTCTTCCGCTGATCAAACAATCATTTACAAGGGTACCTATACTCCATGTCGAACTCATACAACTCTCGAGGTTCGATATATAATCTTGTGCTAACATCTTTCTCTCTTACAACAACACCGGGCTCTCCACGGTGGTACACTGGGTCTTATCATACCCTTATACAGCAACTCTTGTAACCGAGTCACTAACTCTTTCATTCCCATTATACTCTGAATACTCGGTATTCATTCTCATGTCATCCAAATCGATATCTGGTAGCTCATTAAAACCTTGTACAATCTCCCAAAACCATTGTAGCTCCCTTTATACTTGGTATCTCTTTTCTTGGCGTCAACCATAAGAGCTAATTAAGCCTCATTTCTCTGGCGTAATAGTTTCTTAGTCTGAACTATATTCAAGAATCTATGAATCTGTCTCCATTCTTTATTTATTACTCTCTCTCCCTTACAATCAGTCTGGGCTCCATTGGGTGTCAACCAACCCATTCTTAGTATAATATCAACTTCTCCCAACTTGAAAGGAATCAGGTCTATCAAAAGTGGCGACCTCATATTTCTAGTTCACAACCTGGATGTACCAGTCTTATGGGAAAATCCCCCGATTGACTATTTCTACTTGTAATTATTCCCTTAGTGGCTCGGCCTTAAGGTTTAATTGTCATACAATTTCTTGATATACAACGATACATTAGCTCTGTCTGCATAGTATAGAAGGGCACCTGCTATTTAAAGGTCCTAACCGTGGGCTGCTTGTTGGAGGTAGCCCTGGTTGGAACCTACTGGCTTTCTTTTCTTCTGTGTTCACAAACTCCGGAACAAACCTCGATAATTCGGAAAACTTGGCCTCATACTCGGTCACAGTCATGGTTTCTTGTTTTAACTCTTTTAACTTTTATTTTCATCCGGGTCTCCATATATTTTCGAAAATTATTCCTCTAGAACAACACACGCTGCATCTCTCCCAAGTCACAATACCAGCTCCCTCTGACTCCCTCGTCAGTAATTATCTTGCTAACCCAGAGGTAGTGTCCATTCATAAACAACTCCTCCAAAATCTCAATCTCACCATAAGGCATCTATCTAACACCGTTGTCACTGGAGTTCACGGCACATCGCTATTCCTTTCACATATATCGATTGACACGCTTTCCATTATCATAATATCCTTGGGAGAATAAACCAATTTCATCGATATGTCACTAACATTCTATTCGTCTTAGGGATTCGCTCCCGTCGTAAGCGATTTCGTTGCGAATCTAATTCCTATCAGCGAATTTTGACTTATTTGACCTGGTTGGCCTCCCCTTAGAATTCAATGAGGATAGCAAAAATCATGGGGCCTTGAAACGACAGCTCCCATATCAAGGAAAACGTCACACACTGATTATGAGTTTTAAGGTAACCTTATTGGAGGCAAAAGAATTTACCGAGAGATCAACATGATCATAAGAACTCAACGTTGTGTGCCTCGATTGAGACATTACTAAAGGTAATTAGCCTTCTTGTATTTCACAACTTACAAGTGATGGCGTCCCATTAGACTTCTATCACACAGACAGATAGTCCTTGTAGCCCCTATAAGTATAGGGTTGTTCATCTCAGTGGAAGTTGAAAAATATGAAAGCAACTCGATATCAATTTAATGATTATCGTCTTTCGACAATATTTCTTAAAGGAACATCTTGGATTAAAATTTAACAGATTCCAAATGTGCGGAAAGAAAAGAATAACCAAAAAGATACTGGTACTTAACAAACAAGTGGTGATGTATCACCATAGGGTCATTCATTATTTGAAGAAAGTGAAAGCTTAAATAACATCATTTGACAGGGCTCCGAAAGCCTGAAAGTAGGCATTGTGACAGCCTCTGTGTGACGCCCTCCAAACCCGGGGTACAGATTTGAGGAGTCATCCGACCAACGGAATACTATTTAACACATGCATAATATATTTAAAGACACAAATACCCCTTGACCAAGACCGCATCCAGATTATGGCAATGAACACAAGCTACTACAATCTTTTATTAATACAATACCAGTTTTATCAGAGTTATTACATCACAACCAAAGTTCAAATCTAGACATCTAATCTAGAAAAGCAAAACAACAACTACCCTGCCAATGACAATTACACGAGGGGCTCTCCTGGCTGCTGGTGAACTATCGGTCACGCTATGTCGACTCATACTCTCGCTTCACTGGAATAGGGTTAGAAAAACAACAAGCAAGAGTGAGCCAAAATTGCTCAGCAAACATCAATGAATCATTTCTATCACAGTTGTAAGGATATGAATTTATGATATCAGAATCAACAATATTTAGCTAACACATGCTTTGTATCAATAACAATGGAAGAAAAGAATTAGAATTTGGCTTATACATTTTATTCAAATCAAAGGTTGTGCTGCTGGCCAGCCACGCATCAACCCCGGACTAGCTCATGTCATAGTCCTCTACTGGATCCTAGGCCAATTTGGGCCTTAACTTATTCTGACCATGAATATGGCCCGACCAATTACTGGTCCATTTTTAAAAACACATGCCAAATCTATAATAGGGTATAAACAATAACATGCTCAATAAGATAAACTGAATGTTTAGTAATTGCAAAAGAGCTTCAACTGTTCAGTATCAAATGAAGATCGAGAAATAATCATGGAGTAATTTCAATGGTACGGTGTACTCATTCAATAAGGGAATCAATAATGGTAGTCGATAATCAATGACCGTAATCAATAGTCAAGATGGAAGTCAAATAATCAATGGTTGTCAATGATAATCAAAGGATGATAAACAATAACAATAGGTGGTAAACAATAATCAAGTGAATTGGAAATAAGGGTTTCCGATGCAGAACAAATCAAAGAATCAAGAATCTCTAAGGAAATGGAATCAGTTGTCCAAATGCGGTTAAAGGATTGATAATTTGAATTGTTCTGGGGATAACGGTATTCAAGTAATCAAGACAATAATACATTTTTATCACAAGTAAAGGCACAGATACTTGCCTGGTCTAAGCTGCTGTTGGATCGACTCTGCTCACTCTACTTTTCCCTTTCCCTTGCTCCGGGAACTCGATTCTATAATTAAACAACTCATCACAATAAGTCTAACTATTTTCGTTCTACTCTCGACACTTATTCAATCAATAATCACATTTAAACAAGTAACCGGTTACGTATCGGACGTCCGGTATAATTTACGATATTTAAAACTCAGATATTTGCCCTAGTACGGGCATATACAGACTATAAAACACAACACACAATTAATATGAACCATATAGCACTTATAAAAATTTTTAAAACATCATACGAAACTTATTTGAATTTTAGATAAGTCACGATTAATTTTTAAATCAAAAATCGGATTTTTAAATCCAATATAAACATTTAAATACAAATAAATCAATTAATAAAATTAATTGACACTCTTTAAATACTCAAACTATTTTTAAATAAATAAATAGGCTTGAAAATAATTAAACTGAATTTTTAATTAATTAAATCCAATTAATAATTAATTTTTAAGAATTAATTGATTAAAAGAATTAACCAATTAATTATTAATTAAAAATAATTAAAATAATTAAGTTTAATCAATTTTCGGATTTAAAATAATAAATATAATTTATCAGAATTTTTCTGATATTAAAATATATTTTTAAAATAAAAATATGAATTTTTAAAGTTTTTAAACTATTTTCGAATTAATTTTAAAAATAAAATCCAAAAACAATTTTCAGAAAATGAATTAGGGTTTTGAAGATTGAAACCGGGTCGAAAAATCGGGTAAACGGGTCGGGATGAACTGGAACGGGTCGCCAAGAACTCGCCGGAAATTTTCCAGAATCCGGCGACCAGCCCAGAATCCGGCGACCAAAATACACGTTAAAAATTGGGGATTTTTATATCAAAACGTTCCAAATAAACACAGCAACTCATTCCGATCAAAAACGTACCAAAAGCATCGCCGGAATCAAAAACCCGACTATTTTCCGGCGAGCTTAAACAAATTTTCCGATCTGTAAAAATCCTACATGAAACTCTACGTTCTTTATGTTAAAATGAAGCTAAGAACACATACAATGAAAGCCCTCTACCAAAAATAATGTCAGATCATTCATATGAACGGACTATTCAAAAGGAGAATTCGGGTCAAAAACCCGAAAATCAAACCCATCAAAATCGAACATAAACATGAAATTAAAGCATGGATTCTTGCTAATTAGAACCCTAGGAACATGTTAGAAGCAACCAATTGAACGGAGAATCAACAGAATGAAAATCCCCAAATTAATCAAGAACCCTAATTAAATTCGAATATTGAAAAATTCATAATAAATCGAAAAATTACCAGATGATGATGAGGTTGGAAGATTCTGAAACTAGAGATCAAGAGCTTTGATTTGAGTACAAGAACTTCAGATTTGGATTTCAATAACACCTCGAACGAATAGTTTGATTATTCAAGAACACGAAGAACACATTTCTGAAATTTTTACTTTTCGATAATTCGCAATGCAGATTATGAAGGTTATAAGGTACGATTCGTCTTTATATATTTTTGGAAAAATAATACCCTAAGGAACACTTTTGGATCGTTATAGATCCACTGGATCGTTTAAAAACCCTAATTAGGTTAAAATACGTTTTACGAGAAGATAATCATCTACAAGGATTGATAATTATCCAAATCAATACATATCATTATATAACTAATGCTCAAGAATACTGGGGCTATAACAAATGAAATACTGGTACAAAACGATATATCCGTCCCCTTAAGCAATTAGGGTTCGGAACAATTTTTCCCTTTTTGAACAAAACGAATTATTCTTGCAGAATCAAATAAGTAGGAATGAAATGATACGAATATCTCTCCCGATAATGATTCGAATACGAAAGACGAAGAGATAATAATTAATGTACGAAATTCCAATGGGGCCCTTAAATTATCAAAACGGGGCTCAGATTTGAAGAAAATTCCAAATGACGAAATATTTGAAAGGGGCTTTCGACTCACCATTTAGCACATAATCACACCACAATTATCATTTAATAATATTCCAATATTCCATAATAAATATTTTAGATTAAATATATCATTTAATCAAATAATAAAATTCACGGATATTACACTCTGGCACAAGTGAAACTGAATATGGTTTAGCACAAGTGTTATAAAACAACTTCGAAGAGGGAATATACCCTTTATCAGAATTCTTTCCTGGAGAGAGGTCAAGATAGATCATAGATTGGGGAAGTATCCCACATAATTTGCAAATGGGGAGGGTATTACCAAGGTCTCTACGGATGCCTTTTTCATCGGCTCCTCTAATGGATAATCGTTCAATTCCGAAGCTTTTCTTTTCCACGCATCCTAAGGTGTTCGATACTTACGTCATTGCCGACTTATAATAGTCGCTAAGAATTACACCATCAACATTTGCAATCGCAGGGAGTTCTATTCGACTCGGCGCAAACATCTCAAGTAAGCGTTCTATTCTAGAAGAAGACTTCGATACCGTGGTCGCCCGTAGCAATGACAATTCCACATGTCGACTGGGCGGTACTTCGGAAGATCGTTAGAAACTACAAGATTAAATCTGGTCTCTATTTCAATCATCCTTATATCCAATATTCCTTCTCCCATATCAATCCTGTGTGCTACATAAGCTTAACACTTTTGGCACAATAGCCTTTTCATTTAAGTCAATCCCGGAACTTCTCAGTCCGTCTTGGTTCTTAAATATATTTCGCCTTTACCGTCCAATCTCAACTTCATCATTTTATCTCTACAATCAATTATAGCAATCAGGGTATGTCCACCAACCCATATAACGGCTATCTTATCCAATCCACAGGGTTCGCTCTAATTTCCACTCTCTTTGGTGACATCCTCTGATAATCAGAAAGACAAGGTTTGCCAAAGTTTGCTGAATTTCTTTCTAAAATCAGGGAAACTTGATCAATCTATTTACCTACTAGTAATGCTCGGATCTGATTTCCGACCTTTCTGTTCTATCCTCATAATTCCTTCCTAGTTTCCTGAGGGTGGTAAATCTCGTTCTCGATTTCGCCTTAGCGTGCTTGTCTTGCAATAACATTTGCATGGTACATATACCCAAAATTTTCCTTGAGATAATAAAATCCCTCAATGATGTAATAGACACTATTTCCAATGGAATCGCTGGTCGTGGGGATTGAAACCTCATAGCCAAAGCAATTCCTTTCACTATTCTAGGCAACTAAGTACCCTTGATCGTTCGTGAAAATCTGAAAATCTTGGTTCTTACGTATGCCTCCTCCTTATGGGCAACTATAACCGACTACGAGTAACAGGTTTCGTTCAAGTCGAATCAATCCACTGATACTGGCTATACTGCCTCTACCTCTTCTGCTTTGGAGACTCTACTCCATTTTCTTTGTCATATCTCTTGATGAATCATGAACGATCCTTAAACTCTCGTCTCGTCACTTATTTATCCCTTGAAGGTTCATCCGGTCTTATTATTATACCTCAAGTAACACACTACATCTTTATCAATCAACACGTCCTTTACAAGATTCTTTCCTTGACCCACTATGGGGTCTTCCTCTAGATCCTCCTATCGATCTTCCTTTATCGGGTCTCCGTCCATTTCACGGAACGCATCATCAATTGCCTACTCGAAGGCCTCGGGGTCTGGTATCTCAGAATCCCATCCATCTATAACTCATACGAATCGAAGTGATTAACCATGAAGTCCTAAGTACGGTTTCCAAAAGAAGTCCCCTCTCATGCTTCATCTTAAACAGTCAGGGTCATGTCCTCTAACCCGACTACGAACTCAGTTTGAGCTCTAGATGTTCTTATCATTCTTAAGGGTATTGTAAGACTCGATCTCCTATCGTTTCTGAGGACTGTAACCTAACGCTCTGATACCATCTCTGTAACAGCCCCAAATCCGGGGTCAAGGATTTAGGGTCATCACGATCCATGTACTCCTTGCCTTACCTGTATTACTCACACCATTCATATTTCACCTGCTCATGACCCCACAATATATGTCTCACACACACACACACAGGTTAGAGTCTCAGAAACGACACAATACAACAATTGCGGAATAACTAACTTTTATTACAATACCCAAATGTCTTTTGAATCTGTTACTGATACAATTTCTAAGTATTGTTACATTACCAACTTAGCCTTCTGATGCTCACAATCCTCTAATACCATTCATGTCTATACATAAGTTGAATACCAGAAGCCGTAGCCTGATTCAATTGGTTCGTACTACTCTCGGGATCGCTGCTAGAAACTGTTTAATGGAAACGCCTTGCGAGGTATGTGCCGTCCCATTGGCATCCTGCTTCGCTGCTATATAATATATAAAATAATAGCAAGAGTGAGCGATAGCTCAGCAAGGTAATGAAAGTATGGCCTAATTATGCCCTTAATTCAACCCAGAAATAAAGCGGGTATACGACAATAATTTGTCAAAATATTTCGATACTGAAATCATTTCCTTATAGGAATGTATTCCAAAAATAGTACCATTACTATACTTCAAATATCATTTCAGAATACTCTGCAACTTTCGATATTCATACTATGAACAAAGTTCTAGTATAGTATAAAAGCTGAAATAATAAGATAACTCAGTATATCCTTTCCGTAAAATATCTGCTATATAAAATATAAGCAGACTATCAACATATACTTGAAAGATGAAGTTATAAGGAAAATTCAATATCATCTTTCATATCAAACATTTACCTCATATCATAATCTGGAAATAAATACAATGTAAAATATTTCCAATCCATTTTCGAAACTCAACTGATTCCATATACCTTTTTCAAAACAATCATATACCTTTCGTAATTTCATATGATTTCTCATAACTCATATACTGGAATAAACTTGAATACTCTTGAGTAAACTTTCTTTTTCTGAAAACTTGCATAGAACTGAATGACTGGAATAAACTTTCTTTTCTGAAAACTTGCATAAAACTGAGTAACTGGAATAATTTCTCTTTCTCTGAAAACTTGCACAAAATGTGCTCTTTCATGAATAGTGAACTGTAGATGGAGATGCTAGGCGCCGAGGATACCCCTGCGATGATCAGTCGCAAGCTGTATCCCCCTGCTGTTTTTCTACGTAGAAGGGAAGATAATCAGTCTCACACCGACTTACTTCCCCCCCAATCGGTTGTAGGCAGAAAGAACAGACCCGTTCATAGACGGTCGATTCTGTTACTCTCCACTTATCCTACGGTCGGGCACTGATAATCATCTAAGGGAAGAACAGACCCGTTCACCAGTTCGTCGGCCATATTGTAATTCCCTTAGGGGACCGGCGCTACTCAGTCCCTTACATATCTCCAAGTTCGAGTAAATCCATAACACTGAAACATAAAGTTCCTTTCCCTTTTTCCCCAAGTATACAACTCCACAAAGTAGTCGTATCTGGTTGGAAAGGAAATTCACTCATATTTCCCAGGCTGATGCCTGTTAATGGATATCACTGATTTCACTGATCTTACTTCTCGAGTTTTGAGGAAGTAATCAAAATCATTTTGATGGTAGTATATCAGACTGATAATTTCATTGATTTAAAAAGATTTAGGACCGGGCAGTCTACTGGAAACAAGCATAAAATCTTGAGAAAGGTTCCATGCATCTTTGTAGTTTGAGCGAACATTTAAGTCTTTCTGAATATAGACTTAAAAGGGAAATAGATTTGGGAACCTTCTCTAATTATGTTTATAATTGACTAAATAAAACTTTATTAGCTATCTAGGGTTTAAAATAGTTTTCACAAAATATTTCTTTAAGAAGTAGGGCTTTAAATAATTAATGCAAACTATATTTAATATAGAATATTTATTTAGAAATAATTTCTAAGTACTCTCTTAACAAAAGGGTAGATAATAACTATTCATCGTATATTTAAATATACCCTTAATAGATTAAACTCCAAATAGTCTTTAGTTTGTAAATCATTTATCGGGATTAATTATAATAACACAATAAAATAACCCTAGATAGCAACTGATACCATTCCCGGTCCATAGCGTATGTACAGAGTATATACCCCCTCCTGAGGGTTTTTCTTAACATATCGGCTTATAGATATTGCCGTATCCATAGCTTATAAGTTCAACTCATATCAATAACTTTTAATTAACATCATAGATAACATTTTGAAAACATAAACATATAGCATATATCTCAAAACCTTTTATTCGTCACCACAACAGTTTAAAAAAAAGTATAGGTTTGAAAACTTGCCTCTATCCCATGCATATATTATATCTCAACATTTTTAATACCGTTACATCTATATACGATGTAAGGTTTGAAAATATGCATCTATCATATCATATGCGTCATCAGTATAATGTAATCTGAAATACAGCATGGGATTAGAAAACTTGCATCTAGTATATGCATACTTCAAAATATGGTTTTAGAAACTTGCACGATACTTGGAACAAAGAATATATATACATAGATATATTTTTGAATCAACAAGTACTAAACATTCGAAAATATGACCACTCTAACAATAGAGTAAGGGTTAGTAAACTTGCCTGATGCTCGAGAAGTGGCAGGGGTTCGCGACGATGCCGGACAATCTAGACAAAGTCAAAGAAACGCACGATTAATCCCCTGGATAATCCACTTGTACTCAATGCTTAAACACGTAAGCGAAACACAACCAAGGAATTACTAGCTCGTTATAGGCTCATACTAAGTCCATGTTTAATCGACAATTACTTAAATCGTAGGTTTAGTCCGAAATCGATCCTCGAATACAAGTTATACCTAACCATTTACAACATTGGTTTCTAAGCCATGTTCTTAGTGGTTTTCACTTGCGCGACCTCGACTAAAACATTTTTATAAAATCGAAATATAATCTTTTTAATCCGAATATTTTTCGTGAGCCTTCCTAACTGTCTCTAGCATTATTGCTCAAAGTTTCACATTTTAATATGGCTTCTAAGTGGTCCAAATGTAGCCTCAAAGTGACTGACCAGAGAGGGGTTGTTCCTCCGAACGACGTTTACTAAAACTCACTTTTCTCTTAAACCGTAATTCGTATAGACATGATCTTTATACCAAAATAACCCTTAAAACAAGGCCTACATGTTCATGGGCAGTGTTGCCCAAAAATATTCCAAGACCAGTTCGTAATTCTTGCTCCAAACAGCCTTAAATCAAATGGGCATTACGACGGCTATAATCGCAACGTTTCCCGGTTTTTTGTTATGTCAAAACCTCTTAAAACCAAATGAATTCAACAACCCAACAACTTTTACAACATAACCAGTTCATATACTTCAAGAACACATCACCAACATCAACCAACAACAAGTATTCATCAAAAATTAACCATACATACTCCAAATTCCATAAACACGCTTATTCTTAAACATTACTAGAAACTTCACTTAAATCTCAACATAAATCAAATGGGTGGATGAGTGGTATACCTTCCTTGAATCCTTAAACACACCACAAGAGCTTGTAAGCCTTAAGAGAGTCTTTATCCATGGTTATCATCCTTAAACTTGCAAAAGAAAATCAAGAACAAGTTATGAATTCTCGGAGTTACTATACACCGGTTTAAAGAACTGGACAAATGAAGGTCTTACCTTGCTCAAATGGAAGACACTTGTGAAATAGGAAATGTAGGTTATCTCAGGACCTTTCCAACAAGCTATAGATCGCCATTTTCCACCGAGAAATGAAGGCGTTATGATCTTTACAATCCGGCAGTCTGTTTTTGGCCGAAAATGAAGAAATGAATTTGTTTTTCTTTTTTTTTTTGGGTTTTGGCTTTTGACTTGATTAATGATAATGCTGATTTTTGTGTTAAAAGAGTGGTGAGTCATAGCTCTAAGGCTCTCTCCTTGTGACACTTGTCCAACATGCATTGGCTTAGATAAAGTAGCTTTACTGGTTCGCTTTCCTTTCACATGGATGATCCAAATGTTGCATTTCTCGAATTAATCTTGTTACATGTTACTTCCATGTCTATATTTAATCCTGTAAATGTTGTCTTGTCCCTCTTGAAATGATTCGAAATATTTTCCAAAAAGAGCGAATAAAACTCAACGCGATGCTCGCAGTGAATAGTAACTATTCACTATTTATTCTAACAATCGAATCCTTAAATCGACTTTAATAAAATAATAAAATTCCAAAATATTAAATCCTCAATTCCTCAATTTTAATATCTCATTTCTTGAATATAATAATATATAATTCGCTGCCCGGTCAAATACTACACCAAAATAATTTTTGGAATTTCTGAATTCCGATCGTCTTTGCATTCCCTTATTTACTCCGTAGATCACTAATATGACTTCGGAATATCCACACTACGTCTCATACATAGGTGGCATGAAAAATTTTCTTAACCCTCAAAATCACTATTCATCCACCAAATTCACTATTCACTGATGCACTTAATCATAATAAGAAAAGTTTTAAATTTTTCCAAAAATTCGGGTTATTATACATGTTCTGGCATACAAAGCTGTGAGAGATGAAGAATTCTATCAGAAATTTGGGGAATGGTCAATGTTTGATGATGCTGATATTGCTCACTTGCTCGAATACTCTGAAGAAGAAATAGCTGAGTATGAAAATGATCTTCCTGAAGAAGAGGTGCAATCCCAACCAAGTAATGAAGGATCTTCAAACCCTACAGGAAGATAAACCACTGAAGATATGGAAGATGCATTCTTGAACAAAAGCAGAGAAGCCAACAAGGTAGAGAGTGAAGGACCCAATTATCAATCCTGTATGCTTGAGAATCCTCTGAGAATCAAGTTCATATGGGAAGAGATTCCAGTGAGAAGCTTTCATAAACTTAAAACCAGTGCTCTAAAAGACTTACTCTACTTGGTGATTGGATCAATTCATCCATTAGAACAGCAATGCTCGTCTGAGATTGAGGGCATTCTTCAAAGGAGAAAGGGTGAAGACTCAAAGCTGGATAAGTCAAGGAGAAAAACTCTGAATGCATACCCTGGAAGTAGATTCAAAGACTTTAATGGCACACTGAAGTTCAAAACTCATGCATTTGGCAGAGACTTATGGATGGATCTTCAGGATGCTAGAGTATGCCTCTCCAAGACTGTTCAGAAGCACATTGATGAGATTGAAGATGAGGCTATCACTCCTGATGAAATAGCACTGGTGGAAGGACTCAGAGAAGTTCTTAAAGAAGCTCTCAACTGAGAGAATGAAGCAAGACAGAAAAGGAATTCTGAAGCTAAGTAAAAAATCCTTTGTCAATTCTGATCTTGTTAGTTAAGTTGTCAGCATGTATTAATTGTAAATTTGTTGTTATTGTCCATAAAAACAAATTGGGGGAGAATGTTAGGATTTATGGGTGATAGCTATGAGACAACTTAACTAGATATTTCATGTACTTAATTTTATTAAGTATGAACATACTGTCACAGCTAGAGTATGTCTATATAACCGTTTTTGTTTGCTGCAAATAAGATTCTAGTACATCTTGGTAGAAGTTCATTTATTTGTTCAAGCCTCAAGAAGTGCTCAAGATGAACAGCAAGAATAAATATTACTGTCACAGCGTTGACAGTAAGGTTACTTGAAGACAGCATGTTGCAAGTCACGACAGTACATTCACTCTGACAGCAACATTGACGGAAGCCCTTGGACAACAACTTTATCTTAGCCTGACAGCAAGCTTGGAAATCCTGACAGCACCTTCTGCGGGGATTTCTTACTGTCACCAAAAGTGCATTCCTGTGACAGCAAGCTCAGCCATCAAGATACTGTCATGAAGGGATAGCATTTGTATTGGGGAACAACCCAGTCAAACTTGTGACAGTTTGGATGTTCAAGAAACAGGCGTGTTGCAGTATCCCAATACTGTAACAGGTCTGCAAGACTACGACCGAAGCTTGAGAGATCACATGACAAAGCTCACCAATTCCAGAGTATGACAAATCCACATCTACTGAATTGTGTTAGCTTAAAATAGAATGTTTCTAGATTGCTTTGCTATGTACTAATAAGCTGTTTGTATAGCAATTTAGGAAAGAATCACGGGTAGGCAATTTGTAAGAAGCTGCCACATGAAAATGACAGCAGCTTCACAAGACCCGTGTTGATAGTGATAGGTTTAGCTTACTTAGTCTATCGCTCAATACATTCTCTGTAATCACTCGAAAAACCGAAGCTCAAGAAAACAAACATTTTCTTGAGGTTGTAGCAACCCATTACAAAATAAATAAAACATTTATTTTGTGAGAATTACTCGTGTGTCTACTTGTGTTTGCACTAGATAAACTGATAATCATAAATCTTAGTTTTTGTTGTTGGAACATAGATTGAGATTTATCAGTATTGCATTCAACCCCCCCCCCCCTGCAATAGTCAAGGACCAACAGTATAATATTAAAATAATGAAAATATTAAACAATTGCACTTTTTATATATTTATTCAGAATTTTCGTGAATGATCAAAACGATACGAAAAATCCAAGAAAAAACTTACGTTAGAAATATTATTATTTATTTTATTTATAATCATATTTCATAGAATGTTTTTAAAAAATTCAGAAAAATATTATAAGACGGTTGCGAAGCGCGGCTTAGTAAACTAATATCAGATAAAATAAATTAGTTGCCCATATTTTTAAATAATTATTTTTTATTACTTGCATGTCTTATTAATAGAGCTTATTTATCGAATATTTACAAAACTATTTTTCAATTTCAGTTTCAATTTCAATTTCAATTAAATAAGGAAAATACTATAGGCACAAAATTTGTTCCCAAAATTCTTCCCAAATACACATGACAACTCCTGATTCGTTGTAATAATAAATGGATGCCCTGCATTCACATCAACACCAATCGAAACATTCTAAACTGTCACATCACCCATGCCAATATGCCATATCATTTGATAATAATTTTTTGTACCAAATTTTGTGGGTCCGGCACTACTAGTTAAATAACAGCAGAATGGCAGTTAGTTTTTCATCAACCTGTCATTTATTACGACATCTTTGCATCCAATGAGAAAACGCCACGTCATCAATATCTCCTGCAGAATAAAAGTTATAAATGGTACACACACAACACAATTACATACACACATGTACACAGAAAAGAAGAGGAGAGTTGTACTTATTCTCCTCTCTGTCCTCATCAAAATTCTTTGATTTGTACTCTTCCTTTCTATCTCTAAAATACACACACTCCATGGATGTGGTCCTGTTTCTTTTGTTATTATACACACAATTATAAAAATCTCATCTTTCTATATACAGAAATCTTTATATGTATTTTTATGTCTGACCCTCATCAAGATTTGCCAAATTCTGGCGGTGATGACAAGGGCGGTGGTGGGTTTTGTAGAGAAACTGTTCGACAGAATGTGTGTGAGAAACAGGGGAGGGTTCCTCTGTTTCGGTTTCGAAAACTTCGAAGAAAGAACAAGTTGCCCTCTTCTCAATCAAAATGTTGTTGTTTTGTTAGGAGAAAGGAAAATGTGGGTGGAGGGTGCTTTATGTGTTTTAGAACATCCCCGGGCGATGATTCTCCGGTGACAAGTGATCCTAATAGTCCTAACTTCACTTTCGAGTTGGTCAGAAGTATGATTGAAAACAATGATTTTTATTGTAAGGAATGTAACACACATTTTGATTTGGAGGGTGATTCCAAGTCTTGTGAGGGTTGATTAATGGGGGGTATGTGTGTTTTTTATGTGTTGCGAAAAAGATTTAATTTTTATCTGTTGTTGGGGAATTGTGGTTGTTAGTATATGAAATGCCACCGGGATGATGATGGTGGTAAGGAGTTTGAAGTGGTTTGTGTTCATTGAACTATTTCCGAGTACATGGGTGTTGAATGTGATCAATTTTTACAGGCTTCTTTCCTTTTACAATCGAAATTGACCAAATTGTCATAGATTGTACACTTCTGCAAAACACAAGGATAGAAATTTAGTGGTTTCTAAGTTACGTGTTGTCGAACCTTGAATCATAATGAAATGTACATTGCATTTTATTCTTCATATGTCTATATCATTTGTTTGTGATTTTATATGTTGAGTACTATGTTACTTAAGAGTAGTCTTTGTCCGAACAAGCTCACAGTAATCCCTGTCCCTCCACTTCTTACATATTTATAAATTAGAAATTGATGTGAAATAGAAAATTGATGTGAAATTAAATTTTTAATTACATAATTGATAACATAATTTGTATGCCAACATCTGTGTATCTATTGTTCCTCATGTTAATGTGTGGCTGAACCTCTATCTTATTCCGGTCTACTGCAAGAGAATGTTTTACTCTGAAAACATACTTTCGGTGCTACTTTCTCATGTCTGTCTCTATATTACTTTTGTTTTCTTTAAGTTTAAGTAGGTATAATTCCCATTTGATTGTCTTCCGAATTTGAAGATAGCCTCGCACTGGAATATGCTTTAGTGAAATGTCCTTATCCCATCTTTCAAGTAAGTACAATTCCTTTTATGATGTGTAGTCTTTGGTGCTCTTTTCTTCAATTTTGTTTTTTCCTTATACGGTTTTTTAATAACTCATATTTTTAAAATTTAGACTTGATAGGATGATTACCTCCTATCTGAAAGCAAGGCCTCCATGCTTTTGTTTACATTGTTCTGCATTAACAGCTTGAAATTCACTGAATATCACTTGTTGGTCATGTCTAGCTTCAGAAATCTTTTATGGCTGTTGATAATTGTCTTTGTATGTCGGATTAAACAACTCACCAGAAATCAAGGTCAAAATTTTCACAGTGTGACAATGTGTTATAATATGCTCATGTGAAGCAGTGAAAAGCATGAGGCGTTCTAATGTACAATGTCAGAATCAAAGTATACACCAAAAAAAATAAGATGCGAATATGATCACTTGCGTGGTTGGCAGGTTGCAATGCAACTTGGTTTTAATACCTTTTGATTTGACTTCTCTGAATGTAGTATGTTATGTACAGATGATTCATGTCTACTTTTTCCAAAACCCAAACTCGAGAGTAGATTTAGAAGATTTAAAGATGAAACATGATAGAGTTAGATGATAAAAGAAAGAAGAAATGACATGCTGCAGGACAATCACTAAAATGGTCAAAAGAGGCGTGGATTGAATATCCTAGAATATGTTTATATTTACTATAGATGGTAATTTTCTTTGAGAGAGATTAACAACTGTTATCTTACTACAGTTTGATTTGAGTGATCGTGTGTTCTCTTTGTAAAAAAAATTCTCTTTTGAGATAATTGTCCAGGAATAGTTCCAAAATCCCTAATCCTAGACCTCGTTTTTCATCGACATCAAACTAGGGTCTACAGAATTACAACAAGTGAGCCACTCTAAGTTTTTTGTCACTAAATTTCGCCTTGGATTACATGGCACTTCTACATCTAGAGGTAAGCTTTAGAGCGGAACTTTCTAACTCCTGATAGGCTCACATTAAACTACTAATATGACAAAGTAACCCTGGTAGTGCTAAGTTCACTTCTGAGGTTATTAGAAGTATGATTGAGAGTTAAGAACTATATAGAGGAATGTATTAACTATTACCCGGTTTAATGCAGAGACTGCTTCAAACTCTTAACAGGTATGATTTGTTGGGTAGTAATTTAAAGAACACATTTTTTTTCCGTTAAATTTTGTGTTGGCTCTTTTTTAGTTTGTTTTATCTGTTGAGGATGTGGTTCTTTTTATGTGTCTTATCTGTTTCTCATTGTGGTGTTCAAGGTTTTCGAAAGATAGTGAAGGAGTACATTTGTAGATGGGTGCTGAATGTGATGCTTGCTTTCTTTAATTATTCAAGTTGTCTCATATATTGTATCCTGGTGCAGAATATATAGAAGTTTTGGTGCTAAAAAGGATAGAAATTCACTGAAGGTTGTTGAATGTTCGTCTAATTTATAATTTATAGTGCATCTTGTTATTCATATATCTTATTACATATAGTTATGTCTTGAATGCTGTATAAAAATGAATAGGCTAACGACTTGCGAGGAGCACAGAAATCATAGACATTAGTATTCTCTGTCCTTTAGGTATTTGTTGCCCTCTCCTTCTTTGCATATTACAAATTTGAGATTGGTGTGAAATTAAACTTTTTTTTATTACAATCTTCGTAACATATTTTGCTTAGCAACTTCTTCTTATATAGCATTCCTCGTGTCAATATATTGTTCAAACTCGATATAGTTCTGGTTTACGGAAATATTATTATGTTGTAGTCCTGCAAACTTAATTCCGGTGTCACTAAGCCATGTCTGTTTTATGTTGGTTCTGGATTCTCTCCATCTTCCTCATTTTCTGCTTGGTTGTCTTTTTGGCTCTGTTAGGTATGATTCCCATTTGATTGGCTTTTCAATTTGAGAATGCTACATACTGGAAAATGCTTTAGTAATGCATCCTTGTCCCATCTTTCAAGTACATATATTTCCTTTAATTTTGTATATTGTATACCCCCATGATGCATTGTCTTTGAGCTCTTCTCTCCTGTTCTACTTTTCCTTGTAAGTTATTCAGCTTAGTAAAACTTAAACTTAATACAATAAGTACCTTATATATCTGGAATCAAGGTGTGCATGTTTTCTTCATATTGTCTGTACTATATTGCTTGAAATTTACTGAATTCTACCTACTGGTAATGTTTCGCGTTAGAAATCATAATGGCTGTTGATAGATGTTTCCGTATGTGCCAAGAAACAATTTTATAGATGTTATGATGCAATGCAAGTATGATGACAGAGGTCAGAATTTGCACAGTGAGGCAATAAATAATGTCGTGGTCCTGTTAAGCATAGTCAAAGCAACATGCATTTCAATTTATAATGTCAGAATTATGTATACGCTAAACAGAAGCAAGCACTGAAAAATGTCTCAATGTCGTTGAAAAGAATCTATCTTTTTACCTTTTAATTTGACCTCTTTGATCAAAGCTATATTTTTCCAAAACCCATGCTCTGCAGTAAGTTTAGAAGATATTGGAATGAGACGGAATAGAGTCGGATGAGAAAAGAGACGTTGAACCAGGGTCTGTCAGGATTAAACATGTGAAATATTGTTTTTCTTTCATAGTTTTACATTATTTTTTGTCATTGGGAAATTATGCCATGGACCTTAAAATTACATAACACTTCTATAATCTAGTGGCAATCTTTGTTACAGAACAACTTGTTAACTGCAGATAGGCTTACATGAACTACTGTTATCCCTGAAAATTTTGCTTCTAGGAAGTGATTCTTGGAAAACAATGCTGCTTTTTGCTTAGAAGACCTCTTACCTTGTTATACCAATCCTTAGAATTTAACTGCATTTTGATCAAAGCCCCTAACCATCCAGAAGCAGGTTATTTGTTCTTTTGCTGTATCATGAGCTGTATTGCCTTCCAATGTAGCAACCATGTATTGGTATGTTTTTTGGTTTCTTTGGGCCATCTGTTCAGCCAGTGCATTTGGAACCCAGTTACAGAGTCGCATAATATCAGTTAAAATGTTTTACGTATGGCACTGAATTGTTTGATATGGATCTGTAGCAGAAAATTTTGTACTAGGTTTTGCTAGATTTCTTTATGCACATGCTCCTAGAAGTGAAAACTGAATTGGGAATGTCCAGAGTTTTGCTATCTGTATGACATTGCTACAAGTGTACATAGCACTGCAGTATATATTTTCCCAGGATCAGTAATCATTGGAGCTTTGTAATTATTCTTGGATGTATGACAACACGCAGGCAAAAGATGGTGATGGGATGCCAGACTACCAGTAGACTTGTTGATGAATTTATCTGGAGGCAGTGTTGCAAGATCTTAGAAGGGCTGGCAGTGAACTTGTAAAGTCAATGAACGGCTATTGTCAATACCTGAGAGACATATGTGCATCATATCTTTTCATGTTGCTGTAGCTAACAAGTCTTGGGCAAGAAAAGTTTCTGCAGAGCTGTGGAGTCTCAGCTTTTGACGATGAGTTGGAACTAAGTGATGTGGTATCCCATGCTGTGTTACTGTCACCGGATTTGTGTACCTGTTTCGGTACATGTTACAATAACAATATAAGATCTAGAATAACAATATAAGATCTAGAAAAGTTTCTTTCTCTAACACCTTAAGGTTTTAGAGCAACCGAATACTTGACAGTACGAAACTTGTAAATATCTTTTCATTTTCGGCTTAAGTCGTTTATATTTAGCACGTCTACATTTTCAGCATTTTTACCTTTTGAATATCTTTCCCTTTTTTCTTCAAGTACAGAGGGAAATGGAACAAATTTTATTAGGTCAAAATAAATTGCATATATTTCAATTGATTAAACACATTTCTCCACATGTTACTTGATTTTTTGTTAAGAATGGTTGCCACCTAGGACTGTAATCGAGCCGAGCCGAACACTGTCAAGTTAGAGTTTGAGTTCGACTAAAAAGTTCGGTCGGTCTTGAGCTCGGGCTCGAGTTGCCTTCAATTTCAAACTTGAAGCTCGGTTTGTGAAAAGTTTGATATGTTTGACCTCGGCTTGAAAGCTCGAATCGATTTCACCAAATACTAATAAAAACTCGAATATGATCGGTTCGGCTCGAGTTCGACCCGATTAAATATGTAAATATTTAATATTTATATAAAAATATATTTATAATATATAAAATTAATAAATTAATAAA
This sequence comes from Heracleum sosnowskyi, assembly GCA_030848705.1. Lineage (NCBI taxonomy): Eukaryota > Viridiplantae > Streptophyta > Magnoliopsida > Apiales > Apiaceae > Heracleum > Heracleum sosnowskyi. The sequence goes on from CM061244.1 coordinate 49,756,149, forward strand.
GGCTCGATTAGGCTCGCGAACCTTACGAGCAGAGTAATTTGAAGCTCAAGCTCGGCTCGAAAAAATATTCGAATATTATGAGCACGAGCTCGGCTCAATTATTATCAAACCAAATTTGAATATTTTTTCAACCAAACTGAAGTAGTTTACAAACAACTTTGACTCATTTACATCCCTGTAATATCACCCCTACATGAATTTTGGAGTAACACTTCCCGGTATAGTGGTGAATTTTAACCAACATACAATTTTATTTGAATAAACGTGCAATGTCATTAAAATACCATTTATTTAAAATTAATTTAAGTATCGGCAATATACACGTAACAGATAAATTTTTAATTTATTTGGCTTGCTCATAAGTCAATTACCTTGAAATTGTAATGATATATATGGCAATCAAATCAGAAACCTAGTCATATGTTAATTATAATTGATTCTATTACTCTGACTAATTATTAAAAAAATTACAATTTCAAATAATCTACTTTCTACTTCTATATATTAAAAGTCAACCAAGGGCAAAATATATTAATAAAATGGTTGTGAAATTACATTTTTACCCGTATTTGTCAAATAATTACAAAAATACCACCTTTCTATAAAAAAATAAATGAAATTGTGTTGCTTCTAGGATTCGAACACAAATCTTCCACTTACAAATAAAGTATCATAATCACTGTGTTACATCAATTTTTTAGTTCACTTTAAAAAATTTATGAGATAAGCCACATGTGTAAAGCATAATGTAACATAAGATGTAAAAGAGATAACTACAACTCAACAAAGGACAAGAAAGACAATAATATTAACAGAAGCACAGGAATCCAGAATCAAAGAAGAAAAGGTAAACTCAAAAAATCAAAATACGTTATGTATTCTTGAAGTCCGTAAACAGGTCACGGAAAGAAATTCATGAAAATGTTCAAGCCTCAGTGACAGCAAAAGAAACAAGACTTTCAAGACGACAGAAGTATGTGAATGATTTAGGGTTCAGTACCACGGGATTCCAGTGATGAAGCAACCAGGACGACAAAGGACTTATCAGCAGCATTGAATTGAAGACATAAAAGAAGAATTGATCAAGTGTTATTCATCTGTGAACCAGACCAGTTGCACTAGGTGACGGCACTAAAAAGATCAAGTTGTTTTATCGTCTCAGAAGAAATTGATACAGTCTAAAACTGAAACACCCTGGAGCTGAATAGATTTTCTAAAAGGTCAAGGACAAGGAAAAGAATTCGATGGTTTTTCTTTTAAGAAAACCATCGAAGGTGACATAAAGAAAATCAAAAGAAAATGTTCGATAGTTTTCTTAATTAGAAAACCATCGAATGGAAAAGTAAAAAGTGAATGAAAACTTTAATAAAGTAAAAGTTCCATTCGATAGTTTTTATTTTAAAAACCATCGAATGTAATTATTACTTTATTATTCGATAGTTTTCAATTCACAAAGTGGGTGAAAAGTTTTCTTTGTTTGTCAGGTTGATGAGAATTGGACGGCCAAGATTGTTTTAACAATTAAGGTTCGATAGTTTTCTAAAAACTAAGTCTATAATTACACAAAGAGAGGAAGTGTCTTCCTCAGTCGAGGTTAGTTCATAGTAGCAACTACTGAGAGAGAAGTTTGAGCCAGAGAAGATCATAGAAATTTATAGTGCTCAGAATTCTTTCATTGTATTGATTATGAATAACCTAGAACTCATTGAAGCTAATCTACGGATTAGAAATTGTAGCACCCCTCGAGGTTTATATTTATAAAACGATATATTCCCCGACTTTTGGTTTGGTTTGGTGTGTTTGATTTCGTTATAGAACTGAATGAATTATCCGCGAACGAAATTGGATTATTTGTGAGTATCGTATTCAACCCCCCCTTCTACGATACTTCGGGACCTAACAATTGGTATCAGAGCTTGTTAATCGATATACAGATTAGATCCGGTGTTTTAGGCCAATCACTCAAGTTCTCAGAATTTTCGGATTTTTAAATTTTCAAAATTTTCATTTCTTGAAATATTTTATTTTTCAAAAAGTTCGAAATTCTTGGAATTTAAAATATTTCATATCCTAAGCCAAAGGTTCTCAAAAGATTGTTAGAGAGGAGGTTAGGAATGGACAAACAAATATCTCAGTAACGTTTATTAATGGACAAACAAATAGAAGAATTACTAGTAGCTGAATCAGAAGAAGCTCAGGTAGAAAACCTCGAGAGACTAGACTAAAGATCAGTGTTTCACTTGTCAAGGAAGTTTAGTCACATCAGATTCAGAAGGAGTACAAAAGCCACATCCATGGATCAGGCTTATTTATTACGAAGCAAAGATTCTTCAGGATTCAGTTCAAAGAGGTAGTTACAGACTGAGATGGTAACAAAAACAAGAGTGATAGTTTCAACTATGATAAGAACTATGTAACGAGAAACTATCAGGGTGTGCTACACAATGAAGAAGCCTAACAAACAAAGAAGAATAGGGACTCAGTTAATAGCTGAAACAGAAGTGGAATGCTTTGTTGAAGAAGCATCAGCACAAAACTTATGTTGCTTAAGGAAAGAGTTGGGATGGATCAGATGACGAGAAGATCATGGATATCTTGCTTTCATAGCAATCTCTGAAGATGATTCACCTCACATATCTCAGGTATCTTTTCCTTGAACCAATGCAGTATTTAATTCTCAATATTCAAAGCATGTACATAGGAGATCTTATATATGTGTGTATGAATATTTGTAGAATAAGATTTGCATGTGAGATAGAAGCTTTCTTAAGAAACAACTCTTAGTTTTAGGGGTTAAGTTTCTGGCACATAAGACCTTAGTAAAGCTAAGTTTCAGTATCCCTAGTAGAACAAGATTTGCTCATTTATTCTGAATTGTTTGTTAAGGGATAATCAGTTTGAAGGATGGAGGAATTACCTTTAGAGTCAGTAGAATTTGTAGAACACCAAGCTGTATCTAAAACTGACTTAGGTAATAGAGAAAGTTAGATGCCATACAACAACAGAATGGATTAGATAGAATTAGTGATTTAATTGTTAATTCTTTTATTCCATGTGTGCTTAGAAAATTATTGAATATCTGTAAATCTACTTGCTACCTGTTACACTTGTGTATATTGGTTAAAGTAGAAAGTACTGAATTTTCTAAAATGCAGAACATGCCTAATTTGCACATCTCTTATCTGCAATGTCAAAATGCTCAATGTATGCCATTTATTCTTATTAACATGTTTGCTTATTTAAATATTATGAATGCATATCTTAGAACTTGCATTAATCATAGAAAAAGCATGTTTAAGAATCACATTAGAGCAACGACTGCAAGGTCAGTCAGAGATAAGAATAAGCATGTATAGGTTGAAGCTGTTGTTACCACTTTTAAAAGCAAAATCTCTAATCCATCTGGACCCAAGCAAATAAGTTAGGTACCAAGAACTGTCAATCCATTTGTGAGTGCAGGCAAATCAGGTTAATCGATTTATATGCTTCTTGGTCTTTACTACTGAAGACATATGATCGAAGAAAGAACTTGCCATCAAATGTGATTGAGAAAGCTGTTCCGTCAATAATCTTTGGAGATGATAGCAAAGGTTTTCATCACGGGACATGGCTACGTTGGAAATGGAATGTCATCATGTTTACAATAATTGGTATCATTGATAACAACTAATAATTGGAGTCAAGGATAATAATTAGAAGCAACTCTCTTGCTGAAGATTCAAAGCACAAATCTTTTTATTCAATGAAGGAGCAGTGTTTTATCTCAAGCAGGAAGGTTGAGAAGCTCTCACCCTTGCATGACAATACAAGGAACTCTTTTCTAAAAGATGGTATTGGTGAGAGGACTGCCTCATCTGGGATTCAAGCTAGATGAAATATATGAGGCATGTCATTAAGGGAAGTCAAAGAAACATCACAGAAAAGCTATAATGTGATAAGCATTACTGAGCCGCTTCAGATGATACATATGGAACTCTACAGACTAGTTAATGTCTTATCTACAACAAAGTAAAGATATACTTCAGTGATGGTTGATGACTACTCTTAATACAAACTGGTGTTGTTCGTTCAATCTGAACGACAGGACATCACAGATGAGATTAATCACATTTCCATGATCAGTAACAAATACAGGAAGACCCTGTAATGGCCAATAGAAGCAAACTCTGAATTTCTTTCAGGGGTTTGGAGGAAAATGTTTTACAAGTAAGCATCTTGGCAAGATTGGCAGCTAAGGCTCTTAAGGATATTTTCCTCGGCTAATCAGTGGAATCTAAAGCCTACGAGGTAAATTTGATTAATCAACAAGAGGTGATTGAAAGTCTGAATATGATGTTCAACAACTCCAAGCTCTCAGCTGTTATGTGTGAAATTAATGGTAATGATGATTCAAATCCAAGCAGTGGTAATGGTAGTTTAACTACACAGCTCAGTACTTCAACAGAACCACTCAGCGAGGATGAGGATTCTCAGGAAATCCCAGCAACAGCTTAGGGGGAGCAAAAGAAGGATCAATTAGTCAGATCAACACCACAATGAATATATAGAGGACACTTCAAGAACGTATCTGTCAAGACAAAGGGTTTAGATTCAATATCATTCCTGATGTCTAGTTCTTAGTGATCCTAGTGGTGGAGTAAAGACTGGAGCTATAGAGTATGAATGATTATTTTCTTGGTTTTCTTTCTGAAGAAGAAACAAAGAAAGGTAAAGAAGCTCTGATGGATCCAGATTGGGTGATTGCAAATCAAAATGAACTCAATCAATCTGAAAGGCAGAAAGTTTGGAAGCTGGTACCCAGGCCTAAGGGAAAATCTGTTATTGGAACAAGATGGGTATCGAGAATACTGGATGAAATTGGCATTGTTATGAGGGACAAGGCCAAACTGGATGCAAGGTTACTATTAGGAAGCAGTATCTAACAAGAAGCACCAGTGACGAGACTTGAGGATATCAGGATATATCTGTATGGTGAATGTGATCAAGTGCTCTCCTGATTGGTGAGATAGTAGAAGAAGTCAATGTACAACAGATCCTGGCATTTGCTGTTGCAGATCAATTGGACGTTGTATAACTTCTCTTCACAAGATCACTACAGATTGGTATGAACCGGTATCAATACTCAAGCAATCGTCAAAGACATGGTATGACACTCTAACTGAACTTTTACAGAATATGAATTTATTAGAGTTGTCATAAGGCACAAACATAATGTCATATATGTGCAGTGATATCATGATTATATTATATGTTGGTCTACTAACGAAAACTTGTGCAAGAAATTTGCCAAGTCATTGCAGAGAATGTACAAGATGAGTATGTTGGGAAAGTTGCAATTCTTTTTGGATTTACTTTGAGCAAGCCAGAAGATTAATTCTTTTAGGAGCACAAGTAATCCAAAAGAGTGATGGCAATAAAAGTAAGTCAAGAATCTTTTGAATGTGCACAATTGAGAAGATTCTAGACATGCCAAGACTCCCTACCAACAGCAGCCACTAAAGCTTGATCAGGACAAATCAGGTAAAAGACAGAAATGACAAGCTAGAGAGGTATGCGTCTCATTAAGTTATTAGCTGCAAATTGACAACACATATTTTATTCTCAAGTTGCCAATGTGCAAGGTTCCAAGTGGATTTCAAAATTCTAGTCTTATAGTTATCAACATGATTTTGAGATATCTTAAGGGAATACCAAATCTCAGTATATGGTACCCTAAAGATACTTGTTAACATGTTTAGCTATTTAGATATAAAATACGCAGGTTGTAAGAAAGACAGGAGAAGCATCAGGAGGAGCATCTCTAGAAGCTGTCAACTTCGTGGAGGAAGATTGATTTCTTGGTATTATTTCAGGAAATAACTTTATCTCCAACAACTCTGTGGAACAATCCACGACAATGCACCTTGACAACATGTATCATTTCTTTCGAGAGCATGTCTTTAATTCATAGAGTAACTTGCAGACACGCACCTTATTTGAAAATCTCATTTGCAAGAAACTCTTGAATAAGTTCACAAGTATAAAATTGTTCATATTTTAAGGACTTGTAAATTTATTTTACATCCAGTCCTCACATTAATAATTTAGTGCTAATATCTAACTCATAGATATTTAGTACTAATTTATTATTATTTATTTAATGAAATTTGAATTATGAAAATTGAAGCAGTTCAATATCTTATTTGCTCCATAATTTAAAATACATAAAATAAATATGCAGCATAATTTATTGGATTTTAATTGGTTAATATCATTCAATGATATTTAGTCGATTTTATTCTGAGAAAATTGTGAATTTTCTGTTGACAATTGATTTTGGTAAATTTGAAAAGATTTATTAGAATTAAAACTTGATAGGAAATAAAACAGTCTAAATTTTAAAACAAGAACAGGTTTTAAAATGAAGACAGAAGCAAAAAATATCGAATTTAGGAAATTCGATAGTTTTTCAAGTACATAGATAAATCTATCGAAACAAATTTTCGATAGTTTTTGAAAAGGAAAAAGAAAAACTATTGAAAACATTTCTCGATACGTTTTGAGGAAAATTTGAAAAAGCATCGAATTGAATTTCATTATTCTTTATCTAAATTCTCGATGGTTTTTGAATTAAAATGAAAATCTATATGAGAGAATTAATTTTTCCTTTATTTTAATTCTCGATAGTTTTTCCACAAAGGATCCCTCGATAGTTTTTCAAGCTTTAAAAGGTAACAAGTTCGATAGTTTTTCAGAAAAACTTTTTAAATTCTGATTTTCAAACTCTTCGTTATTTTTCAAAATTTATCGAAGTAAAGTTGACAGTTTTACCCCCAATTGAAAACCATCGAACATACTATTAAAAAACATCGAAAACTGTAAAGACAATATTGCCCTTGTCAATTCAATAAGTATTTAACAACCCCTTACGTTTTTTTTCTTATTATCAGATCTAAGGGCTTTTGTTTATACTTACTAGAATACATATAACCAAGAACATCACTGCCTCAAGAACTTGTTTCTAAGAAAACTATTTTCACTATTGTTCTTTAGAAGTTAATTGTTTTCAATTGATTTCTTCAGATAATTCTGATTATTTGTGTTACCAAAAGTAGGGTTCTTGATAATAGTGATTCGAAGTTGTGTTTTTTTTAAGAAAAAGGGGTAATTTTGTTTTAAGGGTATTTTGTGTCAAGTTTGATTAATTAGTAATAATTAATTAAATTTAATTGGTTTTAGTTTTGGTTTAAAAGTAACCAAGACTAATCATGTCTCGTTTCAAAACTTGCAAGCCATTACGAATTTACAGTTTCATGCATGGGCAGAGTTTCTGAACACACGTTCATTAGTGGCATATGCCTTGAGTACTCCCGTAGTCCTTTGCATCGATCAATTGACTGCGTTGTACACAACCGCCACGGATACAAGTGAGAATAACGTAAGATCCTTCAGTTTTGTTGTGCCAGGGGGCAGAACAATAATGGTGACGGAACATGACTTTAACAGAATACTACATTTTTTCTATAGAAAACCATGTTCCGGATCCCACAACTGAGGAGATACATGCTTTCTTCACTCTCATAAGAAGTCAACTTCTTAACTTCTTTGTGGGAGAGTTCCTTAAGCATTACCTGACATGGGACCACTGGATGAAAGAACATGCATAGATGATGTGCTTTGTTTCTATCCTAGGTTCCTACAGCTAATTCTCAATGATATCTTAACAGATGATGAGCGTGAGACATTCGCTGAAGAGGAGACCATGGAGTGCATGAAGATGAAGAGCAATGCAATAACCGCTCTGATAAGAAAGAATCATCTTCCAGGGGTACCCACTGTTCAAACTTGAATATCTAAGAACGGTGCCCCTACCACTTCTACCCCCAGGGGAACAGGTAAATGAAGGTAACATTCCTCAACCTGAACTGGCTCCTGAACCACAACAATGGATGTTGATCCAGAGCCCTCAATGGCCATCCAGACCATGAGATTGCAACCCACAATCTCTAACCACGGTCGAAGAGCCTTTGGAAGAGCCAAATGAAACCACAAACGAACCTCCTTACCCTCCTATACCCAATATTCAGACATCCATGAGTGTAGAGGGAGATAGTGCCAAAGCAGCACCACATAAGGAGATACGCCATTCAACAACAGCTCTGCCTTACTCTAAAAGGAGAAGAACAGAAAACGAGGCAACTGTTGAAACTTCATTTCAATCATCCAAAGCGCCCTTTACTGATTTTTCTGATGCTGATTGGGCTACGCTAACGAAAGAAATATCTGAACCAATAGCTCAATCAAGTAAGGAAGAATTGACGGAAGCAACTGGTGTTCCGACCATATTACGGTCAGGTTCACTGGTTGAAGGTTCTAAGAACCAAGGGTCTTCACAGACGTCGAGAGAAGGCTTTGACCTAAATGCACAATCTAAAAGGTCATTGTCTACCTCCCCAGATGGAACATATCTGGATCCTGCGGGTAAAGGGTCTGACGTAGGTGCAGATCGGCAACTCATTGACAGTGAATCAATTACTATTAAGGAGTCAACTGAGGTGAAGTCTTTACAGACTCACGGGGAAGATTCGGGATCTCTGCTGTTAAAAGAGCCTGTTTCTAACCCCCTAGAGATTCACACTCTAGATCCTTCAAAGGATATATCATCTAAGGATGATCAGCAACTTGGTTTATCCAAGGACGGGGACTTGCGAAGCCCCATTGCACCACCGGTGACCTCCTTAAGGACGGCTACGGTGTTTTCTTCTGTAGGTACAACTAGCACAAAGGGTTTGAGTGAAACAAAAACACTTACACCTGGCCTGAGTGGGAAAGGAAAAATGAGTTAAACACCGACAGAAACGTTGAGTGTACACCCAGAGCCAAACGTGAGGAGTGACACCCTAACCCTTCCAAATATTGAAGATTTGCTATTACCTGGAGGTACATGTTCAATCCACCCTCAAGAAGATTATGGAATATGTTGAGGAACCAACAACCCGGACCTTCACAGCAACAACCTGATCCTTCTACTACCTTTTACAATGAGGATAACTTCATCGAGGATTCCTCAACTAAGGGGGAGAAAGTTGGAGAAGGGGAAACAAATGAAGTGACTAATGAAGGTTGGCAAACAACTGGATGGGGAGTTTGGGAAACCAATGAAGCTATTCCAGTTAGACAGTATTGGATTGAGGACATAGTACTAGAAGAAAGTGAAGAGGGATTTGAAGTCATGCAAGAGCAACCGATTCAGGAGGAGCATGAGCCATATAGAACATCCTATCTTGGATGATGATATGGAAGAAGAAGCAAATTCTCTATCACTAAGAGAGAAAGACACCACTGAAGGTGATTCTCATCAAGATCCAAAGAACTACAAAGCTAAATGAACTGCTCCGTGAGCATGTTAAGGAAATCTTGATGAAGGTCAGTCCAGAGATTACTGAAAACCCTCCTATGGTTAGATTCATGACGAATGACTTGTTCAGAATCTGCTACATGACGGAGGACAAACTGAGAGATTACCCAAACGAATATCTAATATCAGTTGAGAAGTATCTTAGATCCACTGGATTCACATCAACGGAGAAGGACAAAAGCAGCCGACACTCTAAGAAAATATCTTATGGAGAATGTTCCCTACTATAGGAAGAGAGTGGAGAAAGGATTGGAAGTGCTTCCCAGACTACCAAACATGCCAAAGCTAAACAAGAAAGATGTTAACATTGCATGGCTGTGGGCTGGAGTGGGTCAAGAGGTTGGATATATTGGAAGACACATCCTAGGAGTAATCCTTAAACCTGGAGAACCACTGCACTATCTATCAGTGATTGATTATCAAGCTGCTAACTCCGATCCAATGAGTGAAGAAGGTGAGATTGGAATGGACTGAAGATTGAAGCAAAGAACAAAAGAACTATCAGCTCAATCAAGAGGAGCAACTTCAAAGTAAAAAGTTTTATTGTTCTTTGATTTATGAAATCTGGAAATGTATATATATCTGATCCAGAATGCAGTTAATATTATTACGATGTCTTACTTTAAGTAGTTTCATGTTTCCTTAGTTAGTTGAGTTATCCTCAAAGTATTTGCTTGTCGAACTCTATCCAATCAAATAGGGGGAGATTGTAAAGCATAATGTAACATAAGATGTAAAAGAGATAACTACAACTCAACAAAGGACAAGACAGACAATAATATTAACAGAAGCACAGGAATCCAGAATCAAAGAAGAAAAGGTAAACTCAAAAAATCAAAATACGTTATGTATTCTTGAAGTCCGTAAACAGGTCACGGAAAGAAGTTCATGAAAATGTTCAAGCCTCAGTGACAGCAAAAGAAACAAGACTTTCAAGACGACAGAAGTATGTGAATGATTTAGGGTTCAGTACCACGGGATTCCAGTGATGAAGCAACCAGGACGACAAAGGACTTATTAGCACCATTGAATTGAAGACATAAAAGAAGAATTGATCAAGTGTTATTCATCTGTGAACCAGACCAGTTGCACTAGGTGACGGCACTAAAAAGATCAAGTTGTTTTATCGTCTCAGAAGAAATTGATACAGTCTAAAACTGAAACACCCTGGAGCTGAATAGATTTTCTAAAAGGTCAAGGACAAGGAAAAGAATTCGATGGTTTTTCTTTTAAGAAAACCATCGAAGGTGACATAAAGAAAATCAAAAGAAAATGTTCGATAGTTTTCTTAATTAGAAAACCATCGAATGGAAAAGTAAAAAGTGAATGAAAACTTTAATAAAGTAAAAGTTCCATTCGATAGTTTTTATTTTAAAAACCATCGAATGTAATTATTACTTTATTATTCGATAGTTTTCAATTCACAAAGTGGGTGAAAAGTTTTCTTTGTTTGTCAGGTTGATGAGAATTGGACGGCCAAGATTGTTTTAACAATTAAGGTTCGATAGTTTTCTAAAAACTAAGTCTATAATTACACAGAGAGAGGAAGTGTCTTCCTCAGTCGAGGTTAGTTCATAGTAGCAACTACTGAGAGAGAAGTTTGAGCCGGAGAAGATCATAGAAATTTATAGTGCTCAGAATTCTTTCATTGTATTGATTATGAATAACCTAGAACTCATTGAAGCTAATCTACGGATTAGAAATTGTAGCACCCCTCGAGGTTTATATTTATAAAACGATATATTCCCCGACTTTTGGTTTGGTTTGGTGTGTTTGATTTCGTTATAGAACTGAATGAATTATCCGCGAACGAAATTGAATTATTTGTGAGTATCGTATTCAACCCCCCCTTCTACGATACTTCGGGACCTAACAACATATTCTCTTATAATCCTATTTTTTTAACTTTATTTTTTGAGTAAAAATATTGTTGATTTTTATTACTTATAAAAATAAAATTCTAAATTATACATAAATAAGATAATATTTTAAGAAAGATATATATATTTCATTTACTTATAGATATAATTGCATCATACAATTTACGTGTGGATATATATTTAAGAAAGATATAAAAAATTTAAAGTTGAGTTAAAAAAATAATTCTACTTTATAATATAAAATATGTTTTAATTTATTTAAGTTTTAAAATAGGTTGTTAGATCATGTGTGTAATGATGGTAGACTGAAAATAGATAGCTGAATTTAAAATTATATAAATATGAAAAAATATATATATTCATGGAAAAAAAGAGCAAAACAGTCTAAATGTATAATTTCATGTACATAACCAAATTTTTAGAAATCTATTTCTATATATTGAAAGTCGATTAAAGGCAAAAAGTGCTCATGAAATTACAATTTTACCCTTGTATTTTTAAAATTACAAACATATCATTTAGTAAAAACAATTACAAACATGACACCCCTTTACTATTTAAGATACAAAATGTCGAATTTGTGTCTGAACATCGAGAATCGAAACCATGGCCTCGTCGTAACAATTTCATGTCACATTCGAGTATTCTACATTGAGTTTTGAGTTTAATTTAAAATTATTATTAGATAAAACATATTCGCTCATCATATTGTCTTTTATTATTTTAACTTTTGAGTAAATAATATGTTATTTTATATTATTTATATAACATGTTTATCCAATTTTTTTATTTTAACTTTTTAATAATAAAAATGTTAGTATATATTATTTATATATAGCTCCATTTTTTAAGTTTTCATAGTTTTAATATATAATAATTATGTATTCAATTTTCTTTACAAATTTTATTATTCCACTTTCATTTTTTTGATTAAATATCAATTATACGGTTAATTATTATACAATTTATATTTTTATACAACACTATTTCACTTATTAGCTTTATATAAATTATTCAAGTATTGATATATAAATATAATATTAATATTTGATCTAATATAAGTAACATATTATATGTAACTTATATATTTTAGAATTATACAAAAGATTATAAAAAAATGAGAATCGTAGTTAGGGGTGTTCATGGGTCAGGTTGGCCGGGGTTACCCAATCCAATTAAATCTATTTGAAAATTCTCAATGTAACTCACAAAATTTTAATTCATGACTCAACCCTACTTAGTGTCGGGTTGGGTCAGTTTAAATGTGTTAAATAAGTTTTACAAAAATTAATATTACACATATCCTCATTTCAAAAATTTAAGTAAAGCTAAAGTACGTAAAACTTACAATTTTAGTGCTAATATTATATTTTGATTAACATTATAATTTTTAGTTATGTAAATTATGGCCATGTTTGGCAATTAGCTGTTAGCTGGTTGCAGTCAGCTGATTGGGTTAGCTGTTTTGACTAGCCGATTGGGTTAGCTATTTTGACTAGCGGATTCAGTTAGCTGTTTTATATGAAACTGTTTGGTAATTAGCTGTTTCAGTTAGCTTTTTATATATTAACTAGACACATCACAATCCCCTAATTAAAAAGACTCCTCTAAATATCTTTTTGAAAATTATCTTTTTGAGTCCAAAAAGTAGACCCGGAAATTCGTTCGTGTTGTGTATTTTCGTGTTTCGTATACATGAATGCTAAACACAAAACCGATCCGTTTAGGTTCGTGTACATTCCGTGTCGTGTACTTTTCATGTCTGATACTTTTCATGTCGGGTACTTTTCATGTCGTGTTTCGTGTAATTTTAAATAAAAAATAAAAAAATATTTAAAAATTAAAATTTTCAGTTATTTCGTGTACTTCGTGTCGTGTCGTGTATCTAAAGGGTAAATACAAAATCGACAATAAATCTCGGTCGTGTACTTTCGTGTTGTGTACTGAAAATGCAAACACAAACACTAAATTTTTGTGTTGTTTCGTGTTGTGTTTTCGTATCATGTCATAAATTGTCGGGTCTATCAAAAAGCTATTTCAATCCGTTAACTACAAAATACTAATATTATAGGTTTCATCTGGTCAAAACTCTAACTTTCCTCAAACCTCTAATTTTTTCACAAATCTCTAACTTTCAAACACCGCTATATCGTAAGTGTATAAGCACAAAATGTAAGCACACGTCTATAAATAAAAATATTATATACAATATTATATAATGTATAGTTATATATAATAATTTAGATATATATTTAAATTATCGAACAAAATTTGTAATTTAAATTGGGCTGGGTTGACCAAAATATATATAACTCATATGTAACCCATTTAAATCGGTTTAAAATTTTTTAAACCGAATTAAGTATTGGGTTTTCTTTGTCGGCTTGGTCATCGAAAAAGGAGTTGGATTGGTTTTGTTCGATTTGATTGAATTCGTAAGCCAATTTTCGACCTATTAAACCAATTTGTGCCCAGTTAATTCGAATTATATGACTTCTAGATCGATTTTTATAAAAATTAATTTTCTAATCCAATTTTAACATATCCGGGTTGATTAGTCGCCTTTTAGCAGTTAATCATCGACGTTTAGAACATATATTATACATATAAATACAACTAAGTCTGGAAAAAAAAATTAAATTGCTTAATAATTACTCTACACAGATGTTAAATTATTTAGGTAAATTATAATTCATACTAGTTTAAAACACATGTGATGCACAAATTGTTTTAGATAATATATGTGAAAGTTTTAAGACATAAATTCAATAGACTTAAATTTTTAAATGATATGACTCGATAATAATTTTAAATGCGTTGTCCGTAATAATTTTAGAAAAAAAGTGGGTTATGTAAAATAGTTTGGCCTGTTATCATTTATTTTAAATAAGAAAGCTCATAAAAATTAAAAGAAATAGGCCCAAGATATTAAAATACACAAAGTCCGATCCGAAAAATCGACAAAAATTTTAAATGTACTTAATAATATTTATATATATGTTATCCGTAATAATTTTAGAGGGATTTACCGTACGACTACCAAAATTTTAATATTTTGACTTTAATAATATAGTATAATAAGTTTTTGATAATAAAGCCCATAAAAAATTAAAATGAGTAGACCCAAGTCATTAAAGTACATAAAACTGTATATAATAAGTTTTTAATAGGAAAATCCATAAAAAAAATAAAAGGAGTAGACCCAAATTATTAAATTACATAAAGTTTGGTCCAAATATAATAAGTTTTTAATAGAAAATCCCATAAAAATTAAAATAAGTAGACCCAAATTATTAAATTACATAAAGTCTAACCCAAATATATAAATTTTTTGATAAAAATGCCTATAAAATTAAAAGGAGTAGACCCAAGTCATTATAGTACATAAAACTGTATAATGACTTTTTAATGGGAAAAGCCAATAAAAATTAAAATGAGTAGACACAAATTATTAAAATACATAAAGTCCGGCCCAAATATAATAAGTTTTTGATAGAAAATCTCATAAAAATTAAAATGAGTAGACCCAAGTTATTAAAGTAAAATATATAAATTTTTTAATAAAAATACCTATAAAAAATTAAAAAGAGTAGATCCAAGTTATTATAGTACATAAAACTGTATAATAACTTTTTAACGGAAATCCCTGTAAAAAATTAAAATGAGTAGGCACAAATTATTAAAATACATAAAGTCCAGCTTGAAATACCAATTACCATCCGTCCGACTACCAAACTTTTAATGTTTCGTTTTTAATAATATAGTATAGACAAGATCAAACACAAGATCAATTATAATTCAAAATTAAAACTGTATGGGATAAAGTTTATGATTGTGTTAGAAAATGATTCTAAATTGCTATATAAAAATTTTCAACTTGTGTAATTTCTAAACTACAATGTTAGATATTTTATAATAAATATTAAATGAAAGATAGACATTTGAGTTTAAAAATGTACAAATATGTACGGTAAAAAAATTTCAAGATTGACTTAGGGGGGTGTATTCATTTGAGATTTTAATGGATTAAAAATAATCCGTAGATTTTAAAAGATTGTTATTGATTTTAATGGATTAATAATAATCGGGGATTTGAAAAAAAAAATCGTGAAATCTCGTAGAGTCTCACTGATTTGATAAGAGTTTTCGTGAAATCCTGCAAAATCTCATGGATTTTAACAAGATTTCAGAAGACATAAAATACACTACAAAATCCACCAAAATCCACCAAATTTTAAGTTTCAACAAAGTCCACGGACTTTTGAATACCATGAGATTTTAATGGATTTCTAAAAATCTAAATTGAATACACCAAGATTTTAAAAGACTTTTCAGAATCCTAATTGAATACCCCCATATTTTGAAAGATATTTTACAATCCATAATGAATACCCTTAGATTTTAAAGGATTCTTTAAAATCTTAATTGAATACCCATGGATTTTTAAAATGCTTTAAAATCCTTTAAAATCTCAAATGAATACACCCCCTTTAGTTTATTTATGAAAAAAACAACATTCTTAATTCTTGTATTTTAAAAACCCTGTTTTCATTTCGCTCATACCTCACATATCTGCCACTTGACACACTAAAAACACACACTAAACTCTATGGCCTCCTCTTCTCTCCACTCCATTCTCTCCTTCCCATCTGCACTCCCCCAAACTCACAAACCCAACCCAGCTTCCACCAAACCCCCCTTCACTATCCGCTGCGGCCCACGCGACAAACGCGGCCCACTCGTCAAAGGCCGTATCCTCAGCATCGAAGCAATCCAAGCCGTCCAATCCCTGAAACGCTGTCCCCAAAACGACGCCGTTCTATCTCGTCTCCTGAAATCCGACTTAATCGCCGCCTTCAATGAGCTTCTGCGACAAGAGCAGATAGAACTAGCAGTGAAAGTGTTCTCCGCTATCCGATCAGAGTTGTGGTACACTACTGATTTGGCAATGTACGCTAGTTTAGTCTCCGCGTTGTCTCGGAAAGGAAAGAGAGAGGAAATTGATCTGTTAATACGTGGTTTGAGTGAAGAAGACGTGGGCAGTGATGACAAGAGACTTGTTTTGCTCATTAAAGCGCTCATTCATGCTGGACGACTGGATTCAACAGTTAGGATTTATCGGTTGATGAGGAGGAGTGGGTGGGGACCGACCTGTGCTGCGGATGATTATGTTGTTAGGGTTTTGATTAATGGGTTGAGAAGATTAGGGGAGGAGAATGTGGCTAATGAGCTACTTAGAGATTTCGGGACAACTAATTTTTGATATAGGTTTGTATTCATGTTAGGATAATTGTTCTTTACCACGTTTGCAAAATTAATGTATACAAATTGTCCGAGAGCCTATGTTTCATATTGGTATGTGCTAGTGACAACAATTGTTCTTTACAAAATCATGTATACAAATACTCTTTTAGATATCCGGACAATATTTGTGTGTGTGAAATATGTGTTTTGTGCTTTTTAATTTATGACTTGTAATAGATTTTGGAAGGTTGATATGAAACTGTACAATTCTAATCTGTATGTTTAGACATGCACACACATTTTTTTGGCGTGTGGATGATATGCTACGTGTTTGAGCATTTTGATTTAAAAATTGTAATAGAGTTTAAAAGTTTGATAAATAAACCTTGTATAATTCTTTATGATTTATAAATGTACACAATCTATATTTGGAAGTTAGAGAGTGAGTAATTTCTCAAATTTATACAATTCCAAGTCACTTACAAATACATAAATTGTTTCTGTTTATGTGTGGAAATTATATGGTTCATGATTTTTATCTCTCAATGGAAATGGTCTACCTCCTTGTAAATAGCTTTTGTTGTCTAATTCTGATTGCCCTATTTTGTCTCCACATTTCCTTCTCTTTTGTCTCTCTACTCCACATCTTCTACTTGAACTTGTTTTGTATCCCTTTGGTGTTTATATCACAATACTCATTTTCTTACATTTATGATCAACAGATTTATTGTTCCTCCAATGGCTTTTAATAAATTGTCAGTTCTGATGGTGGTGGCAGTCTTTTTTCGCAACTCAGTCTCTGCAGATCCTGATTTGCTTCAAGATGTTTGTGTGGCTGATCTGACCTCTAGTATGTATCTTACGAAACTCGTACTTTAGAATATTAGGATGTGTCACCTCTCTCTGGTTTATATTGTGTTGAACTCCATTCATGTTACCTCCCTTTGGTTCATAATTCTCTGAATTGTCACTACATTCTCTGAAATGTCGCTTATTATTATGTCAACTCCATTCTGTCACCTCTATGTGATCCAAGATTCTCTGATTAGTCACTACATTTTATGTATACAACATTCTGAAACTACGGTACATGTTAATCTTAAATCTATAAAGTCTGATTACTTTTTATAGTTTAAAGGGTAAGACTGAGGGGATGATATAAGTATGGGTTAAATATCAAATTGGTCACTGAAGTGAACGTCATATATCACTTTACTCATCGTTTGAATCACTTAAGTCATAATAAATATCAAACAGATACCTCTATATATGATTTGATCGAGAAATAAATAATTTTTTATTGAATTCTATACATTTTTCTTCAATGCTACCATAATCAAATGAAAAGTCATGATATTTAGTATTTTAGATAATATATTTAAATTTTTTAAAAATTATTTACTATTTATTTTAATTAAATTAAAGACAATAACTATAAAATTAAAAATAAATAGTAACTAGATTTTAAAAAAATCTAAATATATTATCTAAAATACTAGGATTCATGAATTTTCATTTGGTTATGGTGGCATTGAAGAAAAATGTATAGAAGTCAATAAAAAATTATTTTACTTCTCCATCACATATATAGAGGTATCTGTTTGATATTTATTATGACTTAAGTGATTCAAATGAGACTCCGTCAAGATCGGTGACTAAAATGATAAATGACCACCACTTCAGTGACCAATTTGATATTTAACCCATATAAGTATATTCTAATGTGATGATACAAACAAACTAATTAGATTTTCTTAACATGAATCTAAGACATTTTCTTATTGGTATCAAAGGATTGCTTGCCTAAATGCTTTATTTGCTCAAGTAGACTCTAGCTAGGATTACTAAACCCTTATCCGAAAAAAAGAGGATTATTTGACCTGCAAATTGTGGAAGTGTTAGAGTGACGATAAAAGGTTTATTTTTTGATTTGTCCATGTTTATAAAGCTACAACTATTTCAATTGTAACATACCGTTTCTTGCGTATAAAACAGCTATCAAGGTGAATGGATACCCGTGCAAAGAGCCATTCACACCGGATGATTTCTTTTTTGCGGGCTTGTCCGCTCCAGGAGTTATCAACACCTCAATGGGTTCAGTGGTTACTCCAGCCAGTGTTCAAAAGCTCCCTGGACTCAATGCTCTTGGTATTTCCATGGCGCGCATTGACTATACAGGTGGCGGTCTAAACCCGCCCCACCTCCACCCTCGGGCCTCTGAACTCGCATATGTGCTCGAAGGCGAATTGGAGATGGGATTCCTTACCACAAAAGATGTACTCATCTCCAAGGTCATGAAGAAAGGTGAATTGTTTGTGTTCCCCAAAGGACTAGTCCATTACCAGAAGAACAATCAGAAGGACCCTGCAGCTCTTCTTGTGGCATTTAATAGTCAGTTCCCGGGAACACAACCCATTGCGCCCACCTTGTTTGGCGCTACCCCACCTGTGCCTGATATGGTGTTGAGTATGGCATTCCAAGTTGACCAAACGGTGATCACAAATATAAGGGGAAAATTTGTTAAGAAATAGAACAGAACCCATGTAGCAGGGCATGCTTTTCTAATTTTCTTTCCGGAGATTTTCATTCATTGTTATTTAGAAATATTCTTGATACACTAGCAATAATATGTAATACATGAGATTTTTGCCTTGGTTCTTGGACTTCTGCCAGAAATATGCATAAACTTAATACTAAGATGGCTCTGCAAATATAGGACAAGACAAGACTACTATCTACAACTAAATAAATTATCATCAGTAAAACAAGCCAAACAAAGTTATTTTTCTGTTTCTTTTTTCAATCTGGCAGTCTAAGAGGACAGTCATCATTATCGTCAATCTGACAGTCTAAGTGATTGCAATATTTGTGCTTTATACCAATCTATGTATATACCTACCATTTTTATATATATAAAAAAACTGCTTTGTACCGAATTTTACATGACAAAAAAATGCTCACATGTAATATAGAGTAAATAGCCTCTAGTTAATTGTTTTTCAAGCACTGAAACAACTGGATTTGTAACCAGTGGACATCTGCAGAGAGAAACTATGTTTCATAGACAGTGAAGACTTTGAAGGAATCAATCACAGTGTTCAGTTTGTCCTTCATCTTCTCCCATCTTCTCTCATTGGCTCCTGTTGTCACAGTGTAGAGCTTTCCTGCATTAGAGAGTTGGCGTCAGTGATGTATAGTCTAAGTTTATGTGAAAAATTGCAGTAGAACATCCCTCGAGAATCGAGAACTGAATACTTGAACTACAAGAACATGTTTTAAGCACACCAAGACCCAATCTTACAGTCTATAAGAATAAAGAAAAGACTCCAGCCTTCTGTTCAACAGGATCTAAGTTGTCCTATAGTTATTCTAGAGATCAGGAACCCCCTAAATACATTTGTTTACGCTGCTAAGTGCTCAGAGAAAAAGGTCCATTAGACAATTATTAGAATTTAATATAATCCTCAGGATACACAAAATTGTCATGCTCCACTTTCTTGGTGTTCTTTGTTATTTTTTGGGGTCAAGTTAAGTGTATATCTGGTCTAAAATAGCGTTACATTATCTGAATAAGGTGTTGAAAATGCTACAGCAGGGGGGGGCGTATTCATGGATAGTCTTGTCAAGGAAATATTTTTGTGGTTGGTCTTCTTTAGGAAACCAGTTTATGGAAGCATTCTGCAAATTCTAGGCGCGGGGACAGACACACAACCACTACTCTCTAGCGAACAACACTTTAAATAAGTTACCGTTTCCAATACAGATTGCGCTAAGAGCGTGGCGAGTGAAGTTTGGAGCTTTGGCAACAAACTCGAACGTGTAGTAAGTCTTTCCATCAACCTCATGCTGTAACATGAAATAAATAATGCAGCATAATCAAGGGTATGTATAGATATATAAATGCACCTATCGGAATATAGAAGCATCTTACTTAGTCAAATTGCTGCTATCCTATGCGAAATTATTGTAATAATCCATCAAACCACAAGCATTAGAACTTTTATGTTTGAGAAAATGAAAACAAAGCATAAATCAGACCTATGGTCAAGATTATGCTTATCAGATGGATCCTTCATTGCAAGACAAACGAATTAACAATAGTTCTCTTTTATTTTCATATAATAACTTCATAAAGAAGTTTATATAGTATGTTCACCTCTGCGGCGTCAATTAGTTTTGTCTTTTGCGAAGGAGGAGCCAAGACCTTTTTAATCAGAGCTTCCGAAACCTATAAACAATAGATAATTTATGATAAATTTATGCCTGCAATAAAAGACTAAGCATCCTCACTACATTCTGATACACAAACGAACAGCCTGAACAAACACCTTTCAGAGGAAATATTAAACACTAATACAGTGCCAATGATAAAATATTATTGATACTCAAAGGAAGATAGTAATTAGAATGGATATAAAGAGTAGCAGGTACAGTATACATCTCGAGGCGAGCCAAGGTCATGAACGTCCTCTTTGCTAGTTGGAAATACATTAACACTGACATTTTCCAGTGGTTCAATAACATCTTTAAATACTTTGTCTTGTCCTTCAATGACTATTTCCTGCTTGCATAAAGGAAAAGACGACAAAGTTCAAACAATGACAATATAAATGTAGCACAACAAAGGCCTGATCCAAAAACCAAATATATACAGGTACGCCACAAAGCTAAGTTGCTGAAGAAACCATAAACTTACTAAGTTGCAGCGGTATCTAAAACAACACTGTAGCAACACCTACCTGCCACCCAAATGGATAGACAAAAGAATACCCATCCTTCTTATCTGTAACTCCTAAAAAGCCCTTCTTTGTTTCTGCAGCAACTGAGCCATATCAAGGGTTTGTCTTAGAAAATTGGCCAATATCATAGGGCATTTATTGAGTGATTTTTTACAAATAAATTAAGTTTGCATTAGGAGAGTCATATTAAAACTGGAACTTTTTAACGAAAGAGAGATTCATACATGAAATTGTTTGGTCCGACAGCAACATCCATGGGGCTGCTATTGTCCCAACAGCAAGCAATTGACGCCTTCCAGGTTTATCTAAAGGAAATAATTCAATGGTAATAGATTCCATAAAGAAACACTAACAGTGTAATTATACTTATGTACTCGCTCCCATTCTGTGCAGACAAGATTTCAATATTACATAACATGCACAGTTGGGAAGCAAACAAATATCTCATGAGAATTTAGAAGACGTCGAACTAGATTACTATTTATGTGAGAATATCAGCACTGGAAACATTCTAACTAAAAAATGTATTGACAAATGACTTCTTTTATTTCCATAGAATTTGTTCTTTAATTATTATGTTTCTCGTCAACTAGACTTAAGTCATAGTATTTTTTTATCGCAATTCCATTGTCAAAGCTGGAGCCTTTGCAGAAACAACATACTTACTCAACAGAGTAGACTTAAGTTGAATGCACACCTTACCCTCCTCTCCGGATACACTAATATGTCTGTTTGGTGATTGGACTAAATAGGAATCCTCACAAAGAGTGAAATAATGAACTAAAGCTAAGAGGTATCTTAAAATATGAATCCACAATCATAATGCTGAAATGCTTATAACTTTCCATTATACCCATTAATCATACACCAATTTAAATATCAATAATCAATCATATCACAAGCATTGTAACCACAACATGAATCATATCACAACCAGTAAAACCCATAATTAATATTTTTAAAAAAAAACACACACACACACACCTAGTGAATGCCGAAGCCATCTTTCTCTTTCTTGATCATTTGTAGAAGTGCATTCATCAGCAGAAGTATTCACGATCCCTCTAAGCTTCCTCTGTTGGCATTCTTGAAATTGTTTGGGTGATTTTTGAAACCCAGAAAAAGTAAAAGAATGGTTAGCAAGAATAGAGGGTCTATAATAAAAAAATGGGAACTTTGTAGTTGTAAGAGACTGGATTGTTACTTCCATTTTAGTACTTTTGTGTGTATATATGTCTTAAAATTGTTGTGTGTTGTTGTAAGGGACTATAAGTTCAGTAGGGAGCATGATAACATGGTAGGAAAGTATGTGGTTTGTATTTCAAGTCTTTTTCTTAGATAGGATAAAGTAGTATGTTTGTTATTGGTTTTGGTCTTGTTTTTGCAACTTTAAATTTTCTTCCCCCTGTCTACAATGGTTAATCACTAGTATGTTTTTCCACTTCTCCTTTGATTATGTAAATTTATTAGCTTTCATTTATTTCTTCTTTTTTCTGACAATTTATTGGTTTTTTTTTTATGATTGCTGATTGGTATCTCCGAAATTTATGTAGTGTCTCGTATTTCCCTGTTGTATAAATTTTTATGCGCAAGTCGACATTTTTCTGTGTAAACTACACAAAATTTACATGTTTATCGCAAATTATCTTGGTGCTTGTAGATTTTCTTTTAAAGGAGTAGTAATATAAATAAAAACAAAACTTTCTTAAATAGGAATGGTACATAATTTTATTAATAAATAAAGGCATATTTCGCAAACAAACAAAAATCTATTACTATATATTAAACCATAACACAAGGGCAAAAAATGTCATCTTAATGTCTGTGAAATTACAATTTTCTCCATATTTTTTGAAAAATTACAAAAATGTCACCCATTTAATGTTTATGCAAAAATTAAATTAAATATGTTAGTCTTGAGAATTGAATTTGTGACCTTCTACAATCCAACTTGCACCACAATCATTGTGCTAATCTTTGTTTTGAGTTTACTTTCAAAATTTTAATAGATAAATCACATATTCTCCCATCTTTTTTTATTTTTATTATAAAGTAAATAAATATTGATTTATATTATTTCTAGAATATTGCACAATATATAATTACAAAAAATATTTTTATCGATTGAGCATGATCTACAATTCTCTTTTGTCAATTTAAATGATTGATATATGTCATTTTAATACCTATGAATTTACGATTTTGCTCCTATATGTTAAAAAATTACAAAAAACACATTCTTTTTTATATTTATGCAAAAAGTAGATGAAATTATATTAGTGTTGAAAATCGAACCACTAACCTTCTCTAATCAAACTCATACCATAACCATTATACTATACGTTATTTTGAGTTTTTTTTAAAAATATTTTTAGATAAATCACATTTTCTCCAAAAAAAACGTTGGTTTATATTATTTATAGAATTTTGCATATTATATATTCCAAAAAAATATTTCAATGGATTGAGTATACTCTATATTTCTCTTTTGTCATTTTAAATGATTGTGTGGTCCTTGAATATTGAGGAGGGGAGGGGAGGGGAGGGGAGGGGGGGGTTGAATGTAATACTGATAAATCTCAATCTACGCTTCAACAACTAAAACTAAGATTAACGTTTATCAGTTTAAGAATTGCAAACACAAGTAGACACAAGTAGTTTTTCTCATAAAATAAATGTTTTATTTATTTTGCAAAGTGTTGCTACAACCTCAAGAAAATATCAGTTTTCTTGAGCTTCAATTTCTCGAGTGATGCATAGAATGAAGTGAGATAGTCTAAGTAAACTAATCCTATCTCTATCATCACGGGTTTGTGAAACTGCTGTCATTTTCATGTGGCAGCTTCTTACAAATTGTCTACCCGTGTGTCTTACCTAAATTGCTATACAAACAAGTTTATCATTACTGGAAAAAGCAATCTATATACGTTCTATATTTAGCTAACACAATTCAGTAGATGTTGATTTGTCATACTCTTGAATTGGTGAGCTTTGTCATGTGATCTCTCAAGCTTCTGTCGTAGTCTTGCAGACCTGATGCAATGTTGGGATACTGCAGCACGCCCGTTTCTTGAACATCCAAACTGTCACATGTTTGATTGGGTAGATCCCCAATACAAAGATTATCCCTTTGAGACAGTATCCTGATCTTCAAGCTTGCTGTCACGAGAATGTGCTTTTGGTGACAGTAAGAAATCCCCGCAATAGATGATGTCAGGGGTTCCAAGCTTGCTGTCGGATTAAGGTAAAATTGCTGTCTCAGGGCTTCCGCCAATGTTGCTGTCAGAGTGGATATGCTGTCGTGACTTGCAACATGATGTCTTCTTGTAACCTTACTGTCAGTGCCATGACAGTAATATTTATTCTTGCTGTCTTCTTAAAGCACTTCTTGAGGCTTGAACAAACAAATGAACTTCTACCAAGATGTACTAATATCTTATTTAACAGTAAACAAAATGGTTACAAGAACATACTCTGGCTGTGACAGTATGTTCATACTTAATAAAATTAAGCATTAAAAATATCTAGTCAAGTTGTCTCATAACTATCACCCATAAATCCTAACAATCTCCCCCAATTTGTTTTTATGTACAATAATAACAAATTCACAATTAATACATGCTGACAACTTAACTAACAAGATCAGAATAGATAAAGATTTTCACTTAGCTTCAGATTTCCTTTTCTGTCTTGCTTCATCCTCTCTGTCGAGAGCTTCTTTCAAAATCTCCTTGAGTCCTTCCACCATTGATATTTCATCAGGAGAGGTGGAATCATCTTCAATCTCATTAATGTACCTTTGGACTGCTTTGGAGAGACATACTCTAGTATCCTGGAGATCTGTCCACAATTCTTGACCAAAGGCATAAGTTCTGAACCTCAATTTACCTTCAACAAGTTTAAATCTTCTTCCAGGATATGCATTCAGGGTTTTTCTTCTTGATTTGTCCAGCTTTGAGTTCTCACCCTTTCTTCTTTGAAGAATGCTCTCAATCTCAAAAGAACACAACTGTTCTAATGGATGAGTTGATCCAATTCCATGTAGAGTAAGTCTTTCAAAGCACTTGTTCTGAGCTTATGAAAGCTTCTCACAGGGATCTCTTCCCTTATGAACTTGATCCTCAGAGGATTTTCTAGCATACAGGGTTGGTAATTGGGTCCTTCACTCTCCACCATGTTTGCTTCTTTGCACTTGTTCAGGAATGGAGCTTCCATATCTTCAGTAGCCTCTCTTCTTGTTGGATTTGAGGGTCCTTCTTGACTTGGTTGGGCTTGCACCTCTTCTTCAGGAAGATCCTCTTCATAGTCAGCTATTTCTTCATCAGAGTACTCCAACAAATGAGTAATGTCAGCATCATCATGATCTTCAAACATACCAAACTTCTGATAGAATTCCATATCTCTTTCATCCTTGTACTTCAGAACATGTTCCATGACACTGTTGGGTACATTGTCATAGCTTTGTAGTAGCTCCACCATTCTGTCCAAGAAGAAGTAATCAATTCTTCTCCTGACTTTTGTTCTTACAATCACAGGAATGTCATTCACAGAAATTGACTCAACTTCCATGATGAAGTCCTTATAAACCTTTATTGACCTTGATGAATCCCACCAGAGAGTGTACATGTTTGCCTCCTGGTTAGCATTTAACTCCATTTCAACATTCCTGATTTCCTTGGATTTAGCATGTTGCACTTCAAGAGAGTTTGGATATTTGATTTGAAGTGGCTTCCTCAAATTCCTGAATAGCCCTGTAGCTTTCTCCTTTCCTGAGTACTTAGTCTTTCCTTTCTTTGCCTTGGCAGATTCCTCGGGTTTAGGTTCCTGTCTAGAAAACCAAGCTCTGGCTAAGGATTTTGTCCTCTTAGATTTGATAGTTGGCTTGATTTCATCCTTGACAACATCTTCTTTGACAGTGTCCTTCAAGACAGTATCTTCTGTGACAGTGTCCTCCATGACAGTATCTTCTTTGACAGTGTCTTCCATGACAGCTTCTTTCAGGACAGTGTCTTCCATGACAGCTTCTTTGGTGATAGTATCTTTTTCAGCATTTATACTGTCTACAGCACATTTCAAGATATTTGCCTCCAAAGCTTCAATTATTTCAGACTCCTCTTCTTCTGTAACTCCAACATATTTCTTTTCTTGCACAGGAGCTTCTTCTTTGTTTTCCTCTTGGGATTTAGTTCCAACATTCCCAGAAGTGCTTCCACTAGCATTTCCTGCTACTCCAGTTCTTCCACTTCCATCCAACTCATCATCATCATCAACATAACAGCTTTCACCTTGATCAGCTCTTATGGAGTTTGCTTTGGAGATCATCTTCTTTATTGTAGAGCTCAGTTCCTTGTCTCTCTTCACCAGCAATTTGTGAATTGCTTTGACAACTAGAGCTCTTTCCTTGTTGGCTTTGGAGTTGAGAATCATGTCTAGCACCTTCAGTATTGCCTTTGACTCCATTGAGGAAGGGCCTCCTAGACTCATGTATGCACATCTCCTGCTACCATTTCTTGTGGTAGTTGTATAGTAGACACATAATGGATTGGTGTAGACTTCTGGAAGTTTCTCTGAGATTAAGTTCAACATTTGCAATTGCAGAATCTCATTGAAGGGTGTATGGTTTGCCTTGATTTTGTTCTTCATCACAGTTAACATATAACGACTCAGAAAAACGCTTGTACAGTATTAATATTAATAATATTTGAGATCTATGATATGTGAATATTGTGTGAAAGGTGGAAATTTGAAAATGTGATGATTAGATGTTTACTTTGTGAATGGTATGGATTAAAATATATGTGTATGCTTTTAATTGCATTTTATATGAATTTCTTATTAAAAATTAGTTCTTTTTGACCTTCCGGAAATTTTATAAAATCATAGGAGATTCTTTTTATTGTGAAATCTTTTTCACAACCTTTCTTTTATATTCTATTATTTTCTAAAATTAGTGGAGGAATTTATTTTTGGCTTTAAGGATTTAAAAACGATTTTATGAGTTAAATGTCATTTATGTGATTTAAACTTTGAAAATTCATATAAAATTTATTTTTGATCCCAAAATAATTTTAATAATATGGGGGAGGAGATAATTTTATACTCTTTATTTTAAAAATGTGAAAAATCATTTTATCCCATACTTATTTTTATTTTCAGATTTTACAATGCAATATTTTCTAGTTTATAAATCAAAAGAAACAAAATCAAAACAAAACAATTTTATTGTTTTTAATCAAACCCCCAGCTATATATCCCCCGGAACAGGACCCCCTTTCTTTTCATTTTTCTCTTGGTCGTGCTCTCTTTCTCTCCAAAGAAATCTCTCTCGTTTCTTACCAACACCGCTATAATTCTTCAATTTCCATAGCTCTTTTCTTTTGTTCATTGCTGGCAACGTATGTGCGTGTGATATTTGTGCGGGTGTGTGTATATGTATGTATCGAAGTGTGTGTGTGTAAGGTCGAGGGTGACATGCAATGGTGAAGAGGTAGCGTTTGAGTGAATTGGTGGAGGAATAAGGACATATATTGTGATTGGGGGTGGTGTGCGGTTGTGTGGACCCATTTCGGCCATCACCGTGAACCACCGCCACCGGCGGTGATCGGAAGTGAGCCGGTGGCCTGGGTTTGAAGTTAAATAGCTCTATCTTGATTTTAAATCATGTCTTTAACTCTGCATGTTAGTTTTTTTTATGTTATGTGAACAATTTCAGTTTGCATGTGAATTATTTGACCGGAATTGATGTGTAAGTGGAAGATTGTGAATGATTTTGAGTTCTTATGAATTGCATGTTAATATTTCAGTGGTTATTGAATATTTAATTGATTTTCAGTTTGGTCTTAGCAGAGAAATCGGTTTTTATAATAATGATAAGTATTAGGGGTTTTAGTGTTTGGACTTTAATTAAAAAGAGGATGAGAATCATGTTGGTTTGTCAAGAAACTGCCCTGTTCTGCTCTGGTCATTCGTGACTGCTTGTTCCCTGTTTTGGGCAGTGGGTATACAATGTAAATGTTCTACTCGGAGTCTAGTTTGTCCACGCGAAAACCTTGTGTCATTTATGCATCTTTTACTAAAAGTTGCGCAGCAGGAATTTTCTGTGATTTAGTACACACTTTAACCTGTTCGTTTTTAGTCTAAGTAAACTGTTCCGGAGATGAAATTTTTGTGCTAAGTTGGATTAGTAATCAGAAAGTAGCCTGTCAAATGTGGTATTTATTTGATTAATTTTGGATTTATGAAAAATGTTTTAGTAAAGTATGCGCAGCAGAATTTTCAGCTTTTGAGATTGAATGCATTATTTGTAAAGGTGTTAAGGATATGGTTAGCATTGGTCAAGTTGATTTAAAGGGATAACCAAGTGTGGTATGATTTGAATGTTAGATTATATATATGTATTAAAGGAGTATGTTATGTGAACTTGAATGACAATGTGCGCTTATGTGAGTTTTGTGCTTATTATATGGTTAAGAGTTATAAGCGATATAAATATTATGTGTTTACGCGTTTATGGAATGTTGGGTAATTTAGAATAAGGATTAGAATTTTGAGAGGATCATTCTGAGATAGTATATACTCTTTTGTAGAGTCACGAGACGTGGAACATAGAGATAAAGGCAAGGCGAAGGCAGAAATTCAGTGAGTACAGTTTGTTTAAAAAGCTACTTAAGAATCCAAAGAAGTAGAGCCTAGAAAAAAGGCAAGACTAAGGTGGAGAACCAGTGAATGTGATTACTCTTTTTAGCTACTTAAGGCAAGTAATACTGACTTGCTTTCGTATTTCAATTCCCTTCTTTCATTTTTGCCATATGAATTGCTATCTTGTTTTATATACCTTTAATTCTGAAAATACATCATGTTCATTGATAAACCTTATTTCTGTTCATATACCATGTTGTTCCGTATACCATACTTTTTTTAATTCTTTTTCCTTAAACCTTTATACCCTGTCTATATCCATGTATTGAAACCTAATGACCTATGATTCTATAATCTGAATTTGATCATCTACTTATGCATTCCTTTTATACATGAAAGTGGATATATCTGAACCCTTATTCTAATACATTTCTAGAACATACCCGATGTCACATATTTCTTATATTCCACTAATAGAAACCCAGAATGATTCGATTTAACTTACCTGATTCCCAAAAGACTCTTTCTTATACAAACAGTATAGACACAACACCATGTCTTGTGAACCATATCTTGCTTGGACTTTTCTTCAAACTTTACCCTTATCCTTTGATTATACTTACATTTTGATGACTTTTGACCTGAGATTCTTTTACATAGATTTGAACTCGTACCTGTGAATCACACACTTACTTGAAATTGAAGATACATGAACTTTCACTTTGACTCTATACAAATACTTATCTTTTGATTTAAAAAGGATTTCTTTCATAAGGAAGGTTTTTAAAAGAAAGGAAATTTCAAAGTTTAAATTCATTTAAATTCCGATTTATGGTTTCCACGGATTCCTAAGATTGGAGGCGTAAGAGGCCGAGTGACGCCGGTCCAACACTTTTAATTATAATACAATGACTAGGGATGGACTAGTCTAAAGGCCAATGTGTGCCTAATGGGACCCAATACAAGGACCAGAGGGACTATGTGTCCGGTATGAGGACTTTACGTGGCTGATCACCCGTATTGTCCGGTGCGTTGTGAAAAATCTCCAAAATTACTTATTGCTTTTCATGAAAATAGATATCTTGATAATGAAATCAGTTTACTCTTTTGAAATTTTATATTCATTTCATTGTTCTGATAATCCCTTGATATGGATTCTGCTATACCTATGACATACATATTGATATTGGAAACCGTTTCACAGTGGTTAACTGTTTGACTATATTATTACTTGTTGAGCATTTGGCTCATTCTATTTCCTATTCTAACCCACAATTAAACGAGAAGATGGTACACTCGTATCGGACAGCTAGGAAGTCTTCTTATAGGGTTATACTT
This sequence comes from Heracleum sosnowskyi, assembly GCA_030848705.1. NCBI lineage: Eukaryota > Viridiplantae > Streptophyta > Magnoliopsida > Apiales > Apiaceae > Heracleum > Heracleum sosnowskyi. Next base: position 49,786,385 of record CM061244.1, read on the forward strand.
GAGATGCCAGCCCAGGTAGGTGCTGACCACTTTTAGAAGGGGTTTTGTAATAGGGAACGTAGTGCTTTTGAGACACGGTTGTAATAACTTTTGAGATTTTTATTATGTAATAAAATGAAGTAGATAGTTGATGCTTGTTTCATACCATTACCTGTCAAAGATCCATGGTAGAGTTGGGGTCGTGTCTGCATGTTTATATTATTATTCACGGGTTTATATGTATAGAGGTTGTAGTGACTCCCCAATCATGACCCCAGATTGGGAGGGCGTCACAGGTTGGTATCAGAGCGGTCAGTTTTTGGTCACTGAAACAAGCCAGGATTAGGTGTAACAATAATAAGGGAATATAAGGTGAGAAGTAGGACTTGAGCTTATTAGGTAAGATAGGATTTGTAGATGCAAGTTACTTTTTGGATGAGTATTAGTAGAATTAAGATAACCCTTTACCGTTTAAGTATTTTCTTGGTTTATTATTGTGTTGTTACAGATAAAGGCTGTTTCGAGAGATTACCCTTCATCTGAGATTCCTTTTTCCTAAGCCATATCCGTCAGTATCAGTGTATACACCCGGCCAAGTGGAGATTTACATTACCCTTTGGGTAAATTTCTTTTCTGATAGTATAGCTGCAAGTCAAGGCAGAATTATTTCTTACATGACAAATGAAGGGGTTGGAGATGGGTGGAATATTCAAATAAATTATAGATTATATGTGGATGATTGAGTTAGTATTTGAGATATTTTTAAAACAGGGCATAGTCCATTTTACGAATAGGTCATGCCGAATTTTCTGTAGAAATATTAACTTAAGTTATGCACTTCCATGTTATATAGTATTCCGACATATCGAGCGAGTATACGCTGGAACCATCCGAAGATCGAGTTATGGACGAGGAAACTAATTCGAAGCTGGAAGAGTCAATCGGAGCGTCGGAGCTACTAGTTCAGAAGACATCACTTGTAAATCTTTAAGTACTTTCCCGAATTTCATCAGCGACTTCGGCTACATCACGAATGCTATAGGAAACACCGTCCAAAGTTCCGTATCAAGTATAGTTAGCATTGAACGAGAGTAGAAGTTCCAAGATAATGTCTAGAAAGACTTAGATAGATTCTTTGCGATATGATAACGATTTCACCCCCATGATAGGGACATTCATCTAAAGGAGTGGCCAACGTGTATATTCCTTCTTTATACAAGATTGCATAAGTTAATTTACTAGCGGGACATATCTATAAGCTCAGACTGGAAATTAACTCCCCTAAGGACTATATTCCTTCTTTATACAAGATTGCATAAGTTAATTTACTAGCGGGACATATCTATAAGCTCAGACTGGAAATTAACTCCCCTAAGGACCATCTACATGAGACAAGGCGTGATTACCTCCATTCGTTCGATGTAAGGATAAGTCTGTTCACAACTAGTCACTGATTTTATTCAATTTAATTTAATTTGATTTAAAAAAAAAGATTCAATTTTTTTAATTCTATTATTTTATTCTTTACGAAATACCTCTATTGTTCAGGGGCTACTTGATCCAAAATGATATACATATATTATATAAACCTTTGGAACTCTTAAAACTTTCCTATGTTCCTCTTAAATTTTTGATCCTCCTTGTTGTAACTGAGATGAACAACCCTATATATATAGGGGATTCAGGGACTTTCTATCTGTGTGATAGAAGTCCGGTGGGACGCCACTGGTTGTGTGTTTTTCATGGAAGTACTAAAGGTTGGCCACCTTCTGTACCTTGTTGTTTAAATTGACAAATGCAACTTGATAAAGTTCGATGATCATTTTGATCTCTTAGTTTGATTCTTTTTACCAGAAATTCTTACTAAACATACTTGTCATATATCCATATCTATTGACCCCTTCCTATCTATTGATTCATTTTGTCGGAAACTCTTAGATGTATCAGCGATTTGAAGTTGCAAAGGTGAATGGCGATATTCTGAGTGTCAAGTTGTACTTATATTGACGGGAAACTGTTTTGATCAAATATGGGAAATTGTTTTAAAAGGAGGGATTGTAGGTTGAGTCAGATTGCTCATTAGACTTAGAACACGATGTCAAGGTTTATTATTACCGAGAGTTTGGTATGGATAAGGAGAAGGTAACAAGGATATACGAATACTAATCATGTTGAAGTAAGAAATAAAATGATTGATCACAAACAGAAGAAGCTAGAAAAAGGGAAGCCAGAGACACCGGAAGGAAACCAACAAATAGAGAACTTTTAGAACCATTTCAATTTAAGGCCTGAGTTTCAGTCAAATAGGAATGTTGGATTTGGAAGACCAGAAACTGGAAGTGATGGGCAAGGGAACCGTCCACAAGATTTGGATCAACAAAGACCTCTGAGACCTCCGATACCAGAATGTAGAACTTGTGGAAAGAAGCAACTGGGATTTTCTAATAAGATCAATATGGTACGTTACAAGTGTACTCAGAGAGGACACTACGCCAATAAGAGCCATAAACTGAAGGCAAGAGTTACCTGTAACAAATGTGGAGAGGTGTGACGTTTCTTAAGAGATTGCAATCGTTAAGTCCAGTAAGCAATATGTTAAGGATGAATGGACCACCATTTACTAAGAAACCAAGGACAAGAACCCTTAATATGACCATGAGCGATGTAGTGAAAATAAGGATGTAGTTACAGATACGTTTCACATAGATTACGGAAATGCCAAAGTGTTAATTGATTCTGGAGCAACTAGATCTTTTATATCTGAAAGATTCCTTGATAAATTGCAATGTGAGATACAAAAATTGAAAAAGACGTTAGTAATAGAAGTGGCTAACCAGGATAGAGTTCCCTTAGACCAATTGTGTCCTAACTGTAAAATAGAGATCGGTGGATATATTTTTCATGCGGATTTGATACCGTTCAAAATGGGAGAATTCGATGTTATCCTAGGAATGGATTGGTTAGTAGATTGCGATGCGCAGATTGAATACAGGAAAAAGCAAGTAAGATTACGTGTGGATGAAGATCAAGAAGTGGTGTTTCAAGGTCAAAGACAAACTAGGAAGTTCTTAAAGTTTATGCAAACGACACGACTACTTCGACAAGGTTGTGAAGCTTATTTGGCTCATGTTGTGGATGTGGAGAAGCAAGTATTAAAGATGGAGGAGATACCAGTTGTAAATGAGTTCCCTGAAGTTTTTCTTGACGAACTACCCTGATTACCTCCAGATCGAGAAGTAGAATTTACAATTGATTTGGCACCTGGAACGGAACCAGTATCAAAGGCACCTTACAGAATGGCACCGACAAAGATGAAGGAATTAGCTATGCAGCTAAAAGATCTTTTGGATAAAGGAGTTATAAGGCCTAGTATATCGCAGTGGGGAGCACCCGTATTATTTGTCAAGAAGAAAGACGGGAGTATGAGATTGTGTATAGATTATCGAGAACTCAACCAGTTGACTATAAAGAATAAGTACCCATCACCACAAATCGATGATTTATTTGATCAACTCAAAGGAGCAGCCTATTTCTCAAATATTGATTTAAGATCTGGATACCATCAATTGAAAATCAAGCCTGAAGACGTTGCGAAGACTGCTTTTCGCACGAGACATGGACATTACGAATTTTTAGTGATGCCATTTGGATTAACTAACGCCCCAGCTGTGTTTATGGATTTGATGAATCGTGTTTTTCGAACGTATTTGGATAAGTTTGTGATTGTATTTATTGATGACATCTTGATATATTCAAAGTCTTCGGAAGATCATGCTGAGCATCTAAGGATTGCATTGGAAATCTTGAGGAAGGAAAAGTTATATGCAAAGTTTTCGAAGTGTGAATTCTGGTTGGAAGAAGTACAATTTCTTGGACACGTCATTAGTTGAGAAGGAGTGAGAGTGGACCCTGCCAAGGTCGAAGCTGTAGTTAATTGGGAAAGACCGAGGACCCCTACTGAAGTGAGAAGTTTTCTCGGATTAGCTGGATATTACCGAAGATTTGTTCAAGATTTTTCAAAGATAGATACACCGTTAACTGCACTGACTCGGAAGAATGAGAAGTTTGTTTGGACTGAGAAATGTGAAGAAAGTTTCCAAGAGCTGAAAGGAAGATTAGTGACAACACCAGTGTTAGTCTTACCAGATGATCAAGGAAATTTTGTTATCTACAGTGATGCTTCACACAAAGGATTGGGATGTGTTTTAATGAAACATGGAAAAGTGATCGCGTATGCTTCACGACAACTCAAACCGCACGAACAAAAGTACCCAACTCATGATTTGGAATTAGCATCTATCGTATTCGCGCCGAAGATTTGGAGACATTATCTCTACGGAGAGAAGTGTGAAATCTACACGGATCATAAGAGCTTAAAGTATATATTCACTCAGAAGGAATTGAACATGAGGGAACGGAGGTGGTTGGAGCTAATTAAGGACTATGATTGTAGTATTAACTATCACCCGGGAAAAGCGAATGTTGTGGCAGATGTGTTAAGTCGAAAAGAGAGATTGAATTTGTTCACAATACCTAAAGAATTGCTTCAAGAATTTGAGAAGTTGAAACTAGAAGTTTATGATTCGGAAGTTACTAACGAAGTTCTCAACGCTATGACGTTTCAACCAGAATTGTTGGAAAAGATACGGAGATGTCAGGAGGAGATTATGAATCAAGAGATGAACACATTGACCGGTGAAGAGATCTGCACCCAAAGGGATGACAAAGGAATTTTGAGATTTTCTACAAGGACATGGATTCCAAATGTGACGGAATTGAAGAATGAAATCTTGCGGGAAGCCCATAGTTCACAGTACTCAATTCACCCTGGTAGCACGAAAATGTATCGAGATTTGAAGGAACATTTCTGGTGGCCTGATATGAAAAGAGAAATTATTGAATGGATAAGTAGGTGTTATAATTGTCAACGAGTCAAAGCCGAACATCAAAAGCCGAGCGGACTATTGCAGCCATTGGATATTCCTGAGTGAAAGTGGGAACATCTTGCCATGGATTTTATTGTTGGACTACCAAGGACAAAAGCTAATCATGATGCCATATGGGTAATTATAGACCGTCTGACCAAGTCTGCACATTTTCTCCCAATCAATGAAAGATTTTCACTGGATAGGTTAGTACAGCTATATCTGAAGGAAGTTGTGACACGCCACGGAGTCCCAGTAACCATTGTGTCGGATCGTGATCCAAGGTTTAACTCCCGATTTGGGAGACAATTTCAAGAATGTCTGGGTACCAAGCTTAAGATGAGTACAGCATATCATCCACAAACTGATGGCCAGAGTGAACGAACAATTCAAACCATTGAAGACATGCTTAGAGCTTGTGCACTGAATTTTAAAGGAAGTTGGGATGAGCATTTACCGTTGGTAGAGTTTTCGTACAATAACAGCTATCACGTGAGTATTGGAATGCCACCGTATGAAGCTTTTTATGGAAGGAAATGTAGATCGCTTGTGTATTGGGAAGAAGTTGGAGAACGAAAAGTTTTGGGACCCGAGCTAGTACAACAAACGAAGGAAAAGATTGAAATCATTCAGAAAAGACTAGTTACGGCACAAGATAGACAACGGAAGTACGCTGACCAAGACATGAAGGATCTGAGTTTTGAAGAAGGAGATCAAGTGTTGCTAAAATTGTCACCATGGAAAGGAGTTACAAGATTTGGCAAGAAAGGGAAACTTAGCCCGAGATATGTAGGACCGTTTGAGATACTGAGACGAATTGGAAAAGTTGCATATGAGTTAGCGTTACCACCCCACATGGAGCACATTCATAACGTTTTTCATATTTCGATGCTTAAGAGATTTAATCCTGATACAAATCACGTGATCGAATATGAACCTATTCAGATTCAACCTGATTTGTCATATGTAGAACAACCTATAGAAATTCAGGATCGTATGGATAGGAAACTAAGGAATAAGACTGTTAAGCTAGTTAATGTTTTGTGGAGGAATCCCAAAGTTGAAGAATGGACTTGGGAACTTGAGAGCGAGATGCTTGAAAAGTATCCACATCTATTTTCATAAGGTTAGATTCTGGGGACAGAATCTTTTTAAAGGGGGAAGGTTACAACGACTCAGAAAAACGCTTGTACAATATTAATATTAATAATATTTGAGATCTATGATATGTGAATATTGTGTGAAATGTGGATATTTGAAAATGTGATGATTAGATGTTTACTTGGTGAATGATATGGATTAAAATATATGTGTATGCTTTTAATTGCATTTTATATGAATTTCTTATTAAAAATTAGTTCTTTTTGACCTTCCGGGAATTTTATAAAATCTTCGAAGATTCTTTTTATTGTGCAATCTTTTTCACAACCTTTATTTTATATTCTATTATTTTCTAAAATTAGTGGAGGAATTTATTTTTGGCTTTAAGGATTTAAAAACAATTTTATGAGTTAAATGTCATTTATGTGATTTAAACTTTGAAAATTCATATAAAATTTATTTTTGATCCCAAAATAATTTTAATAATATGGGGGAGGAGATAATTTTATACTCTTTATTTTAAAAATGTGAAAAATCATTTTATCCCATACTTATTTTTGTTTTCAGATTTTACAATGCAATATTTTCTAGTTTATAAATCAAAAGAAACAAAATCAAATCAAAACAATTTTATTGTTTTTAATCAAACCCCCAGCTATATATCCCCCGGAACAGGACCCCCCTTTCATTGCATTTTTCTCTTGGCCGTGCTCTCTTTCTCTCCAAAGAAATCTCTCTCGTTTCTTACCACCACCACTATAATTCTTCAATTTCCATAGCTCTTTTCTTTTGTTCATGGCTGTCAACGTATGTGTGTGTGATTTTTGTGCGGGTGTGTGTATATGTATGTATCGAAGTGTGTGTGTGTAAGGTCGAGGGTGACATGCAATGGTGAAGAGGTAGCGTTTGAGTGAATTGGTGGAGGAATAAGGACGGATATTGTGATTGGGGGTGGTGTGCGGTTGTGTGGACCCATTCCGGCCATCACCGTGAACCACCGCCACCAGCGGTGATCGGAAGTGAGCCGGTGGCCTGGGTTTGAAGTTAAATAGCTCTATCTTGATTTTAATCCATGTCTTTAACTCTGCATGTTAGTTTTTTTTATGTTATGTGAACAATTTCAGTTTGCATGTGAATTATTTGACCGGAATTGATGTGTAAGTGGAAGATTGTGAATGATTTTGAGTTCTTATGAATTTCATGTTAATATTTCAGTGGTTATTGAATATTTAATTGATTTTCAGTTTGGTCTTAGCAGAGAAATCGGTTTTTATAATAATGATAAGTATTAGGGGTCTTTGTGTTTGGACTTTAATTAAAAAGAGGATGAGAATCATGTTGATTTGTCAAGAAACTGCCCTGTTCTGCTCTGGTAATTCATGACTGCTTGTTCCCTGTTTTGGACAGTGGGTATACAATGTAAATGTTCTACTCGGAGTCTAGTTTGTCCACGCGAAAACCTTGTGTCATTTAATTTAACGAGTAAAGAGTTATGCATGTATATACTCTTTTGTAGAGTCACAAGACGTGGAACATAGAGATAAAGGCAAGGCGAAGGCAGAAATTCAGTGAGTACAGTTTGTTTAAAAAGCTACTTAAGAATCCAAAGAAGTAGAGCCTAGAAAAAAAGGCAAGACTAAGGTGGAGAACCCCGTGAATGTGATTACTCTTTTTAGCTACTTAAGGCAAGTAATACTGACTTGCTTTCGTATTTCAATTCCCTTCTTTCATTTTTGCCATATGAATTGCTATCTTGTTTTATATACCTTTAATTCTGAAAATACATCATGTTCATTGATAAACCTTATTTCTGTTCATATACCATGTTGTTCCGTATACCATACTTTTTTTAATTCTTTTTCCTTAAACCTTTATACCCTGTCTATATCCATGTATTGAAACCTAATGACCTATGATTCTATAATCTGAATTTGATCATCTACTTATGCATTCCTTTTATACATGAAAGTGGATATATCTGAACCCTTATTCTAATACATTTCTAGAACATACCCGATGTCACATATTTCTTATATTCCACTAATAGAAACCCAGAATGATTCGATTTAACTTACCTGATTCCCAAAAGACTCTTTCTTATACAAACAGTATAGACACAACACCATGTCTTGTGAACCATATCTTGCTTGGACTTTTCTTCAAACTTTACCCTTATCCTTTGATTATACTTACATTTTGATGACTTTTGACCTGAGATTCTTTTACATAGATTTGAACTCGTACCTGTGAATCACACACTTACTTGAAATTGAAGATACATGAACTTTCACTTTGACTCTATACAAATACTTATCTTTTGATTTAAAAAGGATTTCTTTAATAAGAAAGGTTTTTAAAAGAAAGGAAATTTCAAAGTTTAAATTCATTTAAATTCCGATTTATGGTTTCCACGAATTCCTAAGATTGGAGGCGTAAGAGGCCGAGTGACGTCGGTCCAACACTTTTAATTATAATACAATGACTAGGGATGGACTAGTCTAAAGGCCAATGTGTGCCTAATGGGACCCAATAAAAGGACCAGAGGGACTGTGTGTCCGGTATGGGGACTTTTCGTGGTTGATCACCCGTATTGTCCGGTGCGTTGTGAAAAATCTCCAAAATTACTTATTGCTTTTCTTGAAAACATATATCTTGATAATGAAATCAGTTTACTCTTTTGAAATTGTATATTCATTTCATTGTTCTGATAATCCCTTGATATGGATTCTGCTATACCTATGACATACATATTGATATTGGAAACCGTTTCACAGTGGTTAACTGTTTGACTATATTATTACTTGCTGAGCATTTGGCTCATTCTATTTCCTATTCTAACCCACAATTAAACGAGAAGATGGTACGCTCGTATCGGACAACTAGGAAGTCTTCGTATAGGGTTATACTTGAGATGCCAGCCCAGGTAGGTGCTGACCACTTTTAGAAGGGGTTTTGTAATAGGGAACGTAGTGCTTTTGAGACACGGTTGTAATAAATTTTGAGATTTTTATTATGTAATAAAATGAAGTAGATAGTTGATGCTTGTTTCATACCATGACATGTCAAAGATCCAGGGTAGAGTTGGGGTCGTGTCTGCATGTTTATATTATTATTCACGGGTTTATATGTATAGAGGTTGTAGTGACTCCCCAATCATGACCCCAGATTGGGAGGGCGTCACAGGTTGGTATCAGAGCGGTCAGTTTTTGGTCACTGAAACAAGCCAGGATTAGGTGTAACAATAAGAAGGGAATACAAGGTGAGAAGTAGGACTTAAGCTTATTAGGTAAGATAGGAGTTGTAGATGCAAGTTACTTTTTGGATGAGTATTAGTAGAATTAAGATAACCCTTTACCGTTTAAGTATTTTCTTTGTTTATTATTGTGTTGTTACAGATAAAGGCTGTTTTGAGAGATTACCCTTCATCTGAGATTCCTTTTTCCTAAGCCATATCCGTCAGTATCAGTGTATACACCCGGCCAAGTGGAGATTTACATTACCCTTTGGGTAAATTTCTTTTCTGATAGTATAGCTGCAAGTCAAGGCAGAATTATTTCTTACATGACAAATGAAGGGGTTGGAGATGGGTGGAATATTCAAATAAATTATAAATTAAATGTGGATGATTGAGTTAGTATTTGAGATATTTTTAAAACAGGGCATAGTCCATTTTACGAATAGGTCATGCCGAATTTTCTGTAGAAATATTAACTTAAGTTACGCACTTCCATGTTATATAGTATTCCGACATATCGAGCGAGTATACGCTGGAACCATCTAAAGATCGAGTTATGGACGAGGAAACTAATTCGAAGCTGGAAGAGTCAATCGGAGCGTCAGAGCTACCAGTTCAGAAGACATCACCTGTAAATCTTTATGTACTTTCCCGAATTTCATATGCGACTTCGGCTACATCGCGAATTCTATAGGAAACACCGTGCAAAGTTCCGTATCAAGTATAGTTAGCATTGAACGAGAGTAGAAGTTCCAAGATAACGTCTAGAAAGACTTAGATAGATTCTTTGCGATATGATAACGATTTCACCCCCGTGATAGGGACATTCATCTAAAGGAGTGGCCAACGTGTATATTCCTTCTTTATACAAGATTGCATAAGTTGATTTACTAGCGGGACATATCTATAAGCTCAGATTGGAAATTAACTCCCCTAAGGACCATCTACATGAGACAAGGCGTGATTACCTCCATTTGTTCGATGTAAGGATAAGTCTGTTCACAACTAGTCACTGATTTTATTCAATTGATCTTCATTGATCTTCACACAGACACTTATGATCTTCTGTCTCAGTAAAGTTGAGCAGTTATTCAGTCTCCTGCTTGGTTCCAACATTGCCTCCTCAACTATTCTACTGAAGTCATTATCATGATTGTGCAGTGTGCTCTCCCTGTAGTCGACCATCAAATCATTAGCCTCTTCCTGACTAAACTCAGTTTCTTCACTCCAAATGTTTCTTGACAAGATGTATTCAGGCAACTTGTCTTTTCCTTTTCCCAGCCTATTTTGCTCATCTTGCTCTCTCCACTTCTTCTCAAGTGCATTCTTCTTAGGATTTGAAGTTGGCTCTCTTATTATCACAGGAGTTAATACTGGTCTTTTGGATGGAGTTTTCCCTTGCATTGCCTCCAGTGCTTCTTTAGACATCAGTACTTTTTCTCCAGCCATCTCATACTCAAAAATATTTCCAGCTTCTTGTTCCCCATTACTCCCTGAATTCCCTTTTGCTCCCCTTTTCTTCTTTGCAGATAATGACTCCCCCTTAGTTGTAGGCTCCCCCTTACTCGTTGATTACTCCTTAGAAACAGGCTCCCCCTGAGTTGTAACAGCTTGCCTTGGGACAGATTCTGATCCTGCCCTTTACTCCCCCTTAGGTAAGTTGGTTGCATCAATACTGGAAGATAGAACCTGAAAAGCTTCCTGAATACTAAAGAACCAGAGGCCACCATGGTAGACAGGCTGTCAAGCTTAGTTTCCATGGAGATACACATGTGCTCTAGGGCTTCCAATCTGAGAGCCGTTGTAAGACCCCAGATTTTGGGTAGAATTAAAACTTTTATTATATGTTGATGTATATATGAATAGTGGTAATGATTTTGAGAATCAAGTTATGAAATGAATATGGATTTCAGCTTTCAAGTATTTTGCGAATAGTGAAAATGGACTGATCATTTAGATAAGAATAATCTCTCTGGAAAGCAAGAATATAACACCCCAAGGAAGAAAAGTATTTTTATGTCATCCAAATCGATATCTGGCATGCATCCGACAACCCCGTGAACAAGATAGCGTATGCCCGAGAAAGCACTAGAACATTTTCTAAGTACAAGAAATAAAGAGGAAATAAACCAGGAATATTGGAACTGATATTGATCCAAATGATTATGGTGAATAGTAGATTCCTTAAGATGAGAATGGGATCACACCGCACTATATACGAGTCTACAAATGGAATTATAATATAAGATTCTATTTAAGATACGCAGGACATTCAGAGAAAACATTCAGGACATTCAGAGAAAACATTTCAAGGGAATTATTGAGAAACCACTGAAAACACTTACGAAGCAGAGCAATATCGGATCAACAAAATACGAATAAATAAATGCGACGTACAAGTATAGTATGATTTTGTTACAGGAGTAAAAGAGAAGCTAGTTGGTGAAAGAAGGAAACTCAAGAGTGACAAAGTGAAAGTCAACTAAAAGATGAGGGACTAGGATGCAACATGGCTAAAGTAAAAGCAATCAAGGATAATCCAACAAGTGGATGGCTAAGATGAACCCAACACAAAAGTGGAAATCTAATCCAAGGGCTAGCATTTAATCTTGCAAAAAGTAGAGATAAATACATATTAATACATGTATTAAAGTTAGAATAGAAAAGCAAAAACCACCACCACCACCATGGAAGCTCTCGGCCAAGCATAAAGAAGGAGGGCAAAGTGGAGATTTCTTCCACCAACAATTTCAACCTAGAGCTTAAAACAAACCTAGTGAGTAGTACAAGGTGAGCCATGAATCTTGTAGCCATTCTTTAAGTATTTCATATTCAAATAAAAGGATGAAGATGATGAATGAATAGTAACCAAGTTTTTGTTTGGTTTTGATTTTGAAACTATGGCTTCTAAAGGTTATATCAAGCAAGGATCTAAGTTTATATAGGTGTATTGGAAGTGAACAAGCTTGGAGGAGGTATAAACTTTGAACCCTTGAATGTATTAAGTAATTTTTGAAGCTTAAATGGTGTAAATGCATGTTTATGATCTTACTAGCTATGATTGGGCTTTGTTATAAGTAATATTGAGTTTTAAGAACGTAAAGGCATTGCTTGGCCTCAGTTCTTGGTTGAATAAGATGTATATGTTGAGTGGAGTGATTGATGAGCAAATTGAATGGTTTGAATTTTGGGATTATCCGATTTATAGCCGTCGTAATGTCGAAATTTCTAAAACCTTTAAAAACAGAGCTTAACAGTCGGGATAGGTCTCTGACCTTGAGGATTATATGACTTGTACTTATAGATTTTCGAACGTAGATCGTTTTGGCGCGAAAATCGAAACTATTCGACTTACGGTTTAGGAGATATGGCCAAATTAGCAAAAGTCGTTCTAAAACGAGAAGAAAAGTTCGCAACTGAAATTGAGCTCTCTTAACTCGGTTATAGCAGGGGTTAATTTTGATAATAAAATATTAGAGACAGTAAGGAAAGAGTGGGAGAAGACCTTGTGTGAAAAATATCGTTTTTCGATTTTATAAAAATGTTCGACGTAAGGTTAAGCGCGAGAAACCCCTTAAAACAAGTACTTGGACATAACTTTAGAAACACTTTGAGAAACGAATCAAAAACCTTGAAATGGATCATAAGAGGTTGACTCTAGAGCATTTATAACCTCAAGTCAGATCAAGGGCAAGTTGGGGTGATGTCCCTTGATAGCAAAACAAGTGCCTAATTATAAGATGTTAGTAGAGATTGCAATGGGTATGATCATGTGGTTGCATTGGTGTGGTGTTTAAACTTAAGCGTAATGTTTGCTTGATTCCTAAGCATAAGTTATTGATAAAAGATATCTTTATTGTTGATAGATCACCGGACCACTGCAAGACACCACCCTCAGACGCAGAGATCAGGCAAGTTTTCAAACCTATACCTTTATAAACTGTTGTGGTGATAAATAAAAGATTTTGAGATATATATGCTATGTGTTCATGATTTCGAAACGATATTTATGATGCTAAGTAAGAGTTTTTAGTATAAGTTGAACTTATAAGCTATGGTTATGGCAATATTTATATGCCGATCTGTTAAGAAAAACCCTCAGTAGGGGGTATATACTTCGTATTTATACTACGGACCGGGAATGGTATCAGTTGCTATCTAGGGTTATATTATTATAATATTATAATTTATTATCCATTCTTTCGTTAAGGAAGTATTTGGAAATGTCTTCTAAATAAATATTCTTTATTAAATATAGTTTTCATTAAGTATTTAAAGCCCTACTTCTTAAGGAAGTATTTTGTGAAAACTATTCCTTAACCCTAGATAGCTAATAAAGTTTTATTCAGTCAATTATAAATATAATTAGAGAAGGTTCCCAAATCTATTTCCCTTTTAAGTCTATATCCAGGAAGACTTAAATATTCGCTCAAACTACAAAGATGCATGGGACCTTTCTCAAGATTTTATGTTCGTTTCAAGTGGACTGCCTGGTCCTAAATCTTTCTGAAACTATTATTTTAACAGCTTTGTATGCTACCATCAAAATGATTTTGATTACTTCCTCAAGACTCGAGGAGTAAGATCAGTGGAATCAGTTGTATCCATTAACAAGCGTCAGCTTGGGAAATATGGGTGAATTTTCCTTTCCAACCAGATATGACTACTTTGTGGAGTTGTATACTTGGGGAAAAAGGGAAAGGAACTTTATGTTTCAGGGTTATGGATTTACTCGAACTTGGAGAATATGTAAGGGACTGAGTAACGCCGGTCCCCTAAGGGAATTACAATAAGGCCGACGGACTATGAACTGGCCTGTTCTTCCCTTAGTTTATCAGTAAGTGCCCGACCGTAGGATAAGAGGAGAGTAACAGGCTGACGGACTATGAACGGGTCTGTTCTTCCTACCTACAACCGATTGGCGGGGAGGTAAGTCGGTGTGAGACTGATTATCTTCCCTTCTACGTAGAAAAAGACCAGGGGGATACAGCTTGCGACTGATCATCGTAGGGGTATCCTCGGCGCCCAGAATCTCCATGTACAGTTCATCATCCATGAAAGAGCATGTGCTATGCAAGTTTTCAGAAAAAGAAAGTTTACTCAAGTTATTCAGTTTTATGCAAGTTTTCAGAGAAAGAAAGTTTACGCAAGCTTATTCAAGTTTATACAAGTATATGAGTTTATCAGAAAGCATACAAAATTACAAAAAGGTATATGATTGTTTTGAAAAAGGTATATGGAATCAGATGAGTTTCGAAAATGGATTGGAAATATTTTACATTGTCTTTATTTCCAGATTATGTCATGAAGTAAATGTTTATTGTGAAAGATGATACTTGGATATATATATTGTTTATCAGTTCAGTATTATTTTGGTGGGCTTCGTTGCTCACCCTTGCTTGTTTTATATATATCACCACAACAGATAAACCAGATGGCTCGTACCGAAACCACCATGCGCAAGAGGGCGCGGGTACCCAGAGGACTCTCCCCTGACACTATTGCCGCCATAGCTGAGGTAGAACTTACTAGTGATATAGACTGGTAGTTGGATTCAGCTTTTAATTATATGTATGACATAACTTAAAGAAGTGGCAGCAAACATAAACTTGTAAATTATATTTTGGGCTTGTAAACACTTATGATATGTATGTGGATCCTGTTAGCATTACTTATTTCAAGTTCATCTCTGGGACTATAACTTGTATGTGTGTATGTGAGCTTAGATGGTGGGGTCATAGCATGTTGTTTATTTATAATGATTCAAGTCAAGCATGATGTATGGAATGATGACCGTAACGACCAGATTTCTGACCCCGGATCTGGGGCTGTTACAGCCGTAGAAGGCCACCAGTTATTAGCCTTCTTGGAGGGGAAGGAAAAGAATGGGGCTTGGAGGCTCTGGGGGTTCTCACACTATCAGGGTTTTTCTGAGTGATCTCATCACTCCTCACTGAAGAACTCTCATGGCCTAGTGCCTGAACATTTAGGGCTCCCTCAAGTTCACTCTGGACATGCTCAAGTCCCTCTCCTTTTTCCAGATCATTTGGATGCCTCTCATTTTTATGCTCACCTCTCTTTTCTTTTATCTCTCTTTTCTTTTGCACACTCTCACTCAACCTAGATGCATGGGTATGAGCAGTACTTACATGCAATGAAAGAGATGGTCTAGAATGTACCTTTAACAACTGAGAAAGGGGCACATCATCATCAGAGACATCCTCAACAGTTACAGCATCAAAATCAGGCTGTGTAGAGGTGACAATAGCTTTTCCAGAAATGTTAATGTCAGCTGAAAGAGTGACAGTAGGTTCCACTGCAGCTTGGACAGCAGGTTTGGTTGGGGCAGCAACTTCTACTGAATCCTTGACAGCAGGGTCACCTGTGACAACAACATTTGCAGAGTCCTTGACAGCAACTGAGGCTGTGACAACATCTTCCCTAAGGTAAGATGCTCCTTGGAGATCGAACAAGGCACTGGTTGTTTCACTTTCTAGCAGAGTTGCACCTTGCTCTTTCTCAGTGTTTGAAGGAGTGGTGTCCATCTCACTTTGAGAAATGGGTTCTTGTGGACCACTAGATGGGGGCTCATCCATGTTTGGAGATGGATGATCAAAACCTGAAGGGTTGGGACTGTCCCCCCCTCTAGGTTGTGGAGAAGAAACAAATGAATGAGTAGGGAATGAAGAAGGTGAAAGTGGAGAACAGAATAATGGTTGCTCCACATATGGAACTTGTGAAGCATCAATTTGGGAAGTGAAATCCTCACTGTGTCCTGACTCCAAGTGTGTTTCTGTAAGTGGAGGCTTCTCATGAGTTGGAACATGAGGTTGTGTAGACTCTGTACAAGGTGCCTTGGGATACAGGCCAATTTCAATAGATGTCCCTTGTTGAGAAGGAACATCTAGGGAGGTGTTTACTACCATATGTTCCTCTACAGTCTTTTGGGAGACTACAGGGTGACTGACAGTGGTTTTGGCCCTCTTAGATCTCTTCTTCTTAGGCTCAGGAGGAACCACTGTGGGTTCTGTTTGACTACCTTCCTTATTTGCTGCACTAGGTGCAGGAATTCCTTCTTGACTCTCAACACTACCACCAACACCAGTTTCTAGGGGTCTTTTTCTGGATTCTTGCAAGGCTTGTCTCTGTACTTTGGGAAGTCTAGAGAACCTAGGCTGAGTGTATGGTGTAGAATGGGGGTTAGCTGAATTTGGGTCTAATCCAGCCTCATCCTCAAGAGTGAAGGTGTCATACCCAGAAGGCAATGGAAAATCAATGTTAGGCACTTGATCAACCATGTGTTTGGTGAAGCGGAGTGGAATATGTGCATTTAAATTCTATGAAGTGAGAGTTGTGTGTGTATTTCTTTTCAAAACACTGCACACCTCTGAACGAGGGGCATTTTCATCAAAATCACATAAGGAATTAATGCACAACATGAGAAAGCGAGGATAAATGTTTACCTTCTTACCTATGGCAGCCTTGAGATGTGACATGGGTAGCTTTCCAACATCCACTTTGTACCCATGAACAAGAGAGTGAGTGAACTTCTTGATGTAGGTGGGAATCCCATTCCAGCCGGTGGTCTTGGTAGAGAACACCTTCACCATTGCATCAAACACCATGCTCCACTCCTTTCTTAGATACTTCCTGTCCATTTCACCAGAAGGGTACCACTTAGTTGTGCCCTCTTCAAGAATGGGTCCTGAATACCCAATTTTCAAGAAGAGCTTCTTTAGGGTCTCATCACTAGCAAGCTCGGTGTAGTTCTTTCCTGGTTCTAGCACAATTCCCA
Organism: Heracleum sosnowskyi; assembly: GCA_030848705.1. Lineage (NCBI taxonomy): Eukaryota > Viridiplantae > Streptophyta > Magnoliopsida > Apiales > Apiaceae > Heracleum > Heracleum sosnowskyi. The sequence goes on from CM061244.1 coordinate 49,803,420, forward strand.
AAGCTGTATTGATGCCCTGAACAGTGAGAGTGTAACTGTGCTCCTTGATTTTGAACTAAATGGTTGAGTTGTCACCATCTCCTTGAGCAACAGCTGTCTCCCAGAAATTTTCAATCTTGTCTAGGTCAAGAACAGGAGTTGAGGTAATTGCATACCCAAGATAGGACTTATTCAGGAAAGAAACAAGCCCTTTGAAATCTTCACCAACATCATTAGGAGAGATGATGCCAACAAAGTTAGTTTGAGAAATTGATTGTTTGGGGGCCATTTTTGCTGGTTGAGAGAAGAAAGAAAGTAAGAAGATGAAATTGCTTGGATAGAAGAGAAAAGAGTGTTGTGTTTACTTTTTGGTGCAGTTGAATAACTGATGAATACAGAGGGAAGTTCAAGCGTTTAACTGAAAGAGTGGAAAAGTATAATCGTGTCTTAACCCAGTAATCAATCACATGGGTTACTGGTTTAATTCTCTCTCCTCATGGAGGATGATTGTACAATCTTAACGGTCCACTACTTTGACAGTAACCTGTGCGCTAAAACAACCGTGTCAGTAACTTTGGTGTGATGACAGTAGGTTTTACTTGACAGAAACATTGGCGCAAAAACTTACTATCATCGTTAAGTGTTGTAATGACAGTATCTTTTACAATTCTTGACAGAAAGTTGTTTACTCCTGTCGAGAGACTAACTGTCAGGGCATACACTAACAGTCACTTTTCTTGATGACAACAACTCTTGCGGGAAAACAATAACTGTCGAGACTTTGTACTTGATCTGTTTTATTAAACATCTTAACCGAAGAGACACCAACCAAACATATGCAATATTGATTACTGATTCATTATTCATGCACATTAGTTCAATCATTTAATCAACACAGACACACAGCAGGTAATAAGGAACTATAGAAAGGAAATGGATAAATTTTATTAAAAGGAGGGTTAAATTTCTACAATTGAAAGATACAATTATTCATCACAATTTTTCTTAATCAATTCTAGAAAATTTGCCCTAGCCTCTTCTTCTGTGGTTCCTTCTTCCTTGAGGAGTGCTTGATACTCCTTTTCCTGTTCTTGCCACTTAGCCTCTTCAGCGGCTTTGGCAGCAAGTTCTTTCTCCTTTTCTTCATCGAGAAGGTCCTCCATCTCATCAAACAAAGCTTCAACTACTTCTTTATATGAGACTTAGTGCTAATCTTAGGCATGTATTCGATTCCTACTTTGTTTTCCATTTTACCTTTTTCTGAATGATTCACTAATATGACCTAAGGTTCATTTTATAGGCATACTAGGTAAAAGGGAGGTAAATGGTCAACAGTTCAGAGTACCCATACAACTACCACAGATTGCAATTAAGAGTGATTTCTACCAATAATCCAACAATCAAAGCTAAAATGACCAATCAGTGAAATTCCTTAACCAATTTCAACATTAAAAACCATGCAAGTTAATGACATACAACGTCTAACTATGAAGTTTAAGACTAGAACAAAATTCAATTTATCACAGTCAAAGCAAGCATGCTGTCAAAAACAGATAGTGACTTGAGTAGACAGTAACTTCTCATGACAACAACTTTGAAAGGTTACTGTCACAAGCTTCATTTGAATATGAAAATAGAAAAACTAGTAAGTTAACATACCAGATTTAGCATTCCCAATTCACTTACCAACCCGTTAAAGGTTGCTTCATCTAGTAGTTTTGTGAAGATGTCTGCAAGTTGCTTTTTTGTTGGGACATAGATCAACTTCACAGTTCCTCTTTCAACATGCTCTCTTATGAAATGATGTATAATGTCAATGTGCTTTGTCCTAGAGTGTTGAACAGGATTGTCTGAGATGGCTATGGCAATAGTGTTGTCACAGTAGATAGGGATATTGTTCAGCACTAGACCATAATCCAAAAGTTGATTCTTCATCCACAGAATTTGTGCACAGCAACTTCCAGCTGCAATGTATTCAGCTTCTGCAGTAGATGTGGAAACTGAATGATGCTTCTTACTAAACCATGACACCAATCTTCCACCAAGAAATTGACAGCTTCCTATTGTACTTTTTCTGTCAATTCTACACCCAACATAGTCTGAATCAGAGTACCCCACTAGCTCAAACCCAGTATTTTTAGAATACCAAAGGCCTAGATTAGGAGTGCCCTTTAGATATCTAAAAATTCTTTTGATAGCTACCAAGTGTGACTCCTTTGGATCAGCTTGAAACCTTGCACAGAGACATGTAGCAAACATTATGTCAGGTCTGCTAGCAGTTAGGTAAAGAAGAGATCCAACCATGTCTCTGTAAGCACTAGAGTCCACTTTCTTCCCTTTGGAGTCTAGATCCAAACTAGTTGATGTAGAGATGGGAGTCTTGGCAGGTGATGAATCTTCTAGGTTGAACTTCTTGAGAAGTTCCTTGACATAATTTGCTTGACAAATAAAGATTCCATCATCTTTCTGAAGAACTTGTAATCCAAGGAAGAATGACAGTTCTTCCATCATGTTCATCTCATACTTGTTTCTCATTAGAGATGAAAACTTTTCACACAGCTTCTCATTTGATGATCCAAAGATGATATCATCAACATAAATTTGAACCAAAATGATGTCTTTGCCATGATGCTTGTAGAATAGAGTTTTATCTACTACACCTCTTGTAAATTGGTTTTCCAATAGAAAGGCAGAGAGGGTATCATACCAGGCTCTTGGAGCTTGTTTCAATCCATAAAGTGCTTTGAACAGATTGTACACAAAAGCATACACCTCAGCATCTTCAAAACCTGGTGGTTGTTCAACATACACTTCTTCCTCCAACTCTCCATTTAGAAAAGCACTTTTGACATCCATTTGGAACACCTTGAAATTACAGTGTGCAGAAAAGGCTAGAAAAATCCTTATAGATTCAAGTCTGGCAACAGGTGCAAATGTCTCATCATAATCTATTCCTTCCTGTTGACAGTAACCTTTATCTACTAGCCTTGCCTTGTTTCTTGTCACATTCCCATTTTCATCCAATTTGTTTATGAATACCCACTTTGTATCAATTACTGATTTCCCCTTTGGTCTTGGAACCAGTTTCCATACATTGTTCCTTTCAAACTGGTTGAGTTCCTCTTGCATAGCAATCACCCAATCAGAATCCAACAATGTTTCATCAATTGCTTTTGGCTCCACTTGAGAAAGAAAGCAGGAAAACATGTTGTCAACAGAAACATTGTTCCTGGTTCTTACCCCAGAAGAAGGATCTCCAATAATTAGGTCATTTGTGTGATCCTTATTCCACCTTGTGGTTCTAGGCAAGCTTCTTGTTTGATCTGAAACAGTAGTCTCAGTTTGAGGAACTGAGTCTTCACCAGGACAGTTGTCTCCACCATTCTCTTCAATATCTCCAGAGTCACCATCATTTTGAGGATTCCCTGAAATAGTTTGTGACTGAGCTGGAGTTTGATTGACATCACTTTCAATGACAGCATCTTTTTCAAGATCAACAGTTTGAGTAAAGGTGGGTTCTTCATCAACAATTTCTTCTTCCTCCAAGTATCCTTGATTCTCAAATCTAAGAGTCTGCATTTGACCATCCTCATGCAGCCCTGGAAACTTGGTTTCATCAAATGTGACATTTACACTTTCATCAATAATCATGTGTTCCAAGAGGTAGACTCTGTAGGCAGTCCTTTCTATGGCATAACCCATGAAAATACCTTCATAAGATTTTGTGTCAAATTTTCCTTTCTTTTCATGGTTGTCCTTCATCATGAAGCATTTGCTACCAAACGCATGAAAATATTTGACAGTAGGTTTCTTCTCAGTTAGCAAGTAGTAAGGAGTGTTCCCATGAGTCTTGTTAATCAAGGTTCTGTTCTGTGTGTAACAGGCTGTGTTAATAGCTTCTGCCCAGAAGTATGTAGGTAACTTTGCATCATGTAGCATAGTCCTGGCAGCTTCAATGAGAGTTCTGTTTTCCTCTCTACAACTCCATTCTACTGTGGTGTCCTTGCAGCAGAAAATTGTTGCACAATTCCTTCATCCTTGCAGAAATTACCAAGAGTGGCATTTCTGAACTCAGTACCATTGTCACTTCTCAGAATTTGAACCTTGGCATTTGGAGTTCTGTCAAGAACTCTTAAGTGATCAATGATGACTTGAGCAGCTTCATCTTTTGATTCTAGATACTTCACCCAAGTATACCTAGAATAATCATCCACCATAACTAATGCATATCTCTTCTTGGCTAAGGATGTAACATTTACTGGGCCAAAGAGATCCATAAGAATTAGCTTGAGTGGTTCCGTGTTGGTGTTGACTTGCTTTGACCTATGCACAGCTCTCCTCAATTTTCCCATTTGACAGTCCTCACACAGTCCTTCTTGATAGAATTCCTGTTGAGGTAGTCCTCTTACCAGTTCCTTCTTCATCAGCATATTCATTGTATTGAGGTTTAAGTGAGAGAGTGTCCTATGCCAAAGCATGTTGTCACCAACAGTAGCTTTACTATAAAAACAGTAAATCTTGTCCTTCTTTGTTGAATTTAGATCAGCAACAAATAGGCTTCCTTTCCTTACCCCTTTCAAAGAGAGGCTTCCTTCTTTCTTGTGATAGATATTGCACACCATCATGTCAAAATCAACCTTGAATCCTCTGTCACTGAATTGGCTTACACTGAGCAAGTTGTACTTCAATCCATCAACAAGTGCAATATCATTAATGACAATATTTCCAATTTCCAAACAGCCATATCCCACTGTGTAACCTTTGCTGTTGTCTCCAAAGGTTATGATTGGGCCAGCTTTCTCCACAAATTGAGATATCAGGGCTTTATTGTAACGCCCCAAATCCAGGGTCAAAGGATTTGGTCGTCACGCTGCAATCTCAATTCAAACAACCTGCTCAATATTAAATCAACACAATAATAATATCTGCGACCCCAACTCTACCAAGAATCTTTAAAGGTTATAGTGCTAGAAACAAGAATCCAAAATTCCATTACATAAAATTTTCTTCTTTACAACCATTCTATTTACATACAATCTATAACACTAGTATAACTTCGATAAGAAGTATACCAAGCAACTAATCTTATACAATATAATATTCAATAGAAATCAACTTTATACAAAACCTATCACTAGCTCCAAATACTCTGGATCAAAACGTCTTTACGCTAATATCTTTTCCCGACTCTGACCAGTTACGCAGACAATTCTCGCCAATGCACCTTCTTACTGAAAGGCTAAAATATATATAAAGAAAACAAGTATGAGCAAAAGAATTGCTCAGCAGTGCATTATCAAGTATAATATGAAAAGTTTCCAAAATAAGCTTTGGATTTTCAAATAAACAAGCTTTTGTTTTAAACATTTGTAATCTCTAAAATTCTCAAATCAAGTTTGGTAATTTACCACAATTTCTCATTCAGCTTCTCGCAACCGAATAGTTTAAAACACAAAAATATTTATATTGGTCGTCACGGTTACCCAAACAACAATAACTACAATAGTATGTAGAAAATATGAAATAAATATAACTCATACGTCTTCAAGATCGTAGCTTGTACAAAAATACTAGTTTTGAAGATAACAGATCTATTCACAACATCTTCTGAAACCAACAACTCTGGAAGGGTAGAATAATCCAGGAGTAAGAATGAGCCAACGCGCTCGGCCATCGAATAAAGGACGTGCTTCACGACTTCAATATGATACCGTCTGGATATGAGGTATGAATAAAACTTATCAAGATAGATATCTCACACGGCATAGTCTGAATCAGAGTACCCCACTAGCTCAAACCCAGTATTTTTAGAATACCAAAGGCCTAGATTAGGAGTGCCCTTTAGATATCTAAAAATTCTTTTGATAGCTACCAAGTGTGACTCATTTGGATCAGCTTGAAACCTTGCACAGAGATATGTAGCAAACATTATGTCAGGTCTGCTAGCAGTTAGGTAAAGAAGAGATCCAACCATGTCTCTGTAAGCACTAGAGTCCACTTTCTTCCCTTTGGAGTCTAGATCCAAACTAGTTGATGTAGAGATGGGAGTCTTGGCAGGTGATGAATCTTCTAGGTTGAGCTTCTTGAGAAGTTCCTTGACATACTTTGCTTGACAAATGAAGATTCCATCATCTTTCTGAAGAACTTGTAATCCAAGGAAGAATGACAGTTCTCCCATCATGTTCATCTCATACTTGTTTCTCATTAGAGATGAAAACTTTTCACACAGCTTCTCATTTGATGATCCAAAGATGATATCATCAACATAAATTTGAACCAAAATGATGTCTTTGCCATGATGCTTGTAGAATAGAGTTTTATCTACTACACCTCTTGTAAATTGGTTTTCCAATAGAAAGGCAGAGAGGGTATCATACCAGGCTCTTGGAGCTTGTTTCAATCCATAAAGTGCTTTGAACAGCTTGTACACAAAAGCATACACCTCAGCATCTTCAAAACCTGGTGGTTGTTCAACATACACTTCTTCCTCCAACTCTCCATTTAGAAAAGCACTTTTGACATCCATTTGGAACACCTTGAAATTACAGTGTGCAGAAAAGGCTAGAAAAATCCTTATAGCTTCAAGTCTGGCAACAGGTGCAAATGTCTCATCATAATCTATTCCTTCCTGTTGACAGTGACCTTTAGATACTAGCCTTGCCTTGTTTCTTGTCACATTCCCATTTTCATCCAATTTGTTTATGAATACCCACTTTGTATCAATAACTGATTTTCCCTTTGGTCTTGGAACCAGTTTCCATACATTGTTCCTTTCAAACTGGTTGAGTTCCTCTTGCATAGCAATCACCCAATCAGAATCCAACAATGTTTCATCAATTGCTTTTGGCTCCACTTGAGAAAGAAAGCAGGAAAACATGTTGTCAACAAAAACATTGTACCTGGTTCTTACCCCAGAAGAAGGATCTCCAATAATTAGGTCATTTGTGTGATCCTTATTCCACCTTGTGGTTCTAGGCAAGCTTCTGGTTTGATCTGAAACAGTAGTCTTAGTTTGAGGAACTGAGTCTTCACCAGGACAGTTGTCTCCACCATTCACTTCAATATCTCCAGAGTCACCATCATTTTGATGATTCCCTGAAATAGTTTGTGACTGAGCTGGAGTTTGATTGACATCACTTTCAATGACAGCATCTTGTTCAAGATCAACAGTTTGAGTAAAGGTGGGTTCTTCATCAACAATTTCTTTTTCCTCCAAGTATCCTTGATTCTCAAATCTAAGAGTCTACATTTGACCATCCTCATGCAGCCCTGGAAACTTGGTTTCATCAAATGTGACATTTACACTTTCATCAATAATCCTGTGTTCCAAGAGGTAGACTCTGTAGGCAGTCCTTTCTATGGCATAACCCATGAAAATACCTTCATAAGCTTTTGTGTCAAATTTTCCTTTCTTTTCATGGTTGTCCTTCATCATGAAGCATTTGCTACCAAACACATGAAAATACTTGACAGTAGGTTTCTTCTCAGTTAGCAAGTAGTAAGGAGTGTTCCCATGAGTCTTGTTAATCAAGGTTCTGTTCTGTGTGTAACAGGCTGTGTTAATAGCTTCTGCCCAGAAGTATGTAGGTAACTTTGCATCATGTAGCATAGTCCAGGCAACTTCAATGAGAGTTCTGTTCTTCCTCTCCACAACCCCATTCTACTGTGGTGTCCTTGCAGCAGAAAATTGTTGCACAATTCCTTCATCCTTGCAGAAATTACCAAGAGTGGCATTTCTGAACTCAGTACCATTGTCAATTCTAAGAATTTGAACCTTGGCATTTGGAGTTCTGTCAAGAACTCTTAAGAACTTCTCAGTACCATTGTCACTTCTCAGAATTTGAACTCTTAAGAATTCTACACCCAGCATAGTCTGAATCAGAGTACCCCACTAGCTCAAACCCAGTATTTTTAGAATACCAAAGGCCTAGATTAGGAGTGCCCTTTAGATATCTAAAAATTCTTTTGATATCTACCAAGTGTGACTCCTTTGGATCTGCTTGAAACCTTGCACAGAGACATGTAGCAAACATTATGTCAGGTCTGCTAGCAGTTAGGTAAAGAAGAGATCCAACCATGTCTCTGTAAGCACTAGAGTCCACTTTATTCCCTTTGGAGTCTAGATCCAAACTAGTTGATGTAGAGATGGGAGTCTTGGCAGGTGATGAATCTTCTAGGTTGAACTTCTTGAGAAGTTCCTTGACATACTTTGCTTGACAAATGAAGATTCCATCATCTTTCTGAAGAACTTGTAATCCAAGGAAGAATGACAGTTCTCCCATCATGTTCATCTCATACTTGTTTCTCATTAGAGATGAAAACTTTTCACACAGCTTCTCATTTGATGATCCAAAGATGATATCATCAACATAAATTTGAACCAAAATGATGTCTTTGCCATGATGCTTGTAGAATAGAGTTTTATCTACTACACCTCTTGTAAATTGGTTTTCCAATAGAAAGGCAGAGAGGGTATCATACCAGGCTCTTGGAGCTTGTTTCAATCCATAAAGTGCTTTGAACAGCTTGTACGCAAAAGCATACACCTCAGCATCTTCAAAACCTGGTGGTTGTTCAACATACACTTCTTCCTCCAACTCTCCATTTAGAAAAGCACTTTTGACATCCATTTGGAACACCTTGAAATTACAGTGTGCAGAAAAGGCTAGAAAAATCCTTATAGCTTCAAGTCTGGCAACTGGTGCAAATGTCTCATCATAATCTATTCCTTCCTGTTGACAGTAACCTTTATCTACTAGCCTTGCCTTGTTTCTTGTCACATTCCCATTTTCATCCAATTTGTTTATGAATACCCACTTTGTATCAATAACTAATTTTCCCTTTGGTCTTGGAACCAGTTTCCGTACATTGTTCCTTTCAAACTGGTTGAGTTCCTCTTGCATAGCAATCACCCAATCAGAATCCAACAATGTTTCATCAATTGGTTTTGGCTCCACTTGAGAAAGAAAGCAGGAAAACATGTTGTCAACAGAAACATTGTTCCTGGTTCTTACCCCAGAAGAAGGATCTCCAATAATTAGGTCATTTGTGTGATCCTTATTCCACCTTGTGGTTCTAGGCAAGCTTCTGGTTTGATCTGAAACAGTAGTCTTAGTTTGAGGAACTGAGTCTTCACCAGGACAGTTGTCTCCACCATTCACTTCAATATCTCCAGAGTCACCATCATTTTGAGGATTCCCTGAAATAGTTTGTGACTGAGCTGGAGTTTGATTGACATCACTTTCAATGACAACATCTTTTTCAAGATCAACATTTTGAGTAAAGGTGGGTTCTTCATCAACAATTTCTTCTTCCTCCAAGTATCCTTGATTCTCAAATCTAAGAGTCTGCATTTGACCATCCTCATGCAGCCCTGGAAACTTGGTTTCATCATATGTGAAATTTACACTTTCATCAATAATCCTGTGTTCCAAGAGGTAGACTCTGTAGGCAGTCCTTTCTATGGCATAACCCATGAAAATACCTTCATAAGCTTTTGTGTCAAATTTTCCTTTCTTTTCATGGTTGTCCTTCATCATGAAGCAAATCAAAGGTTGAGTTGCTGGCCAGCCACGCATCAACCCCGAACTTGCTTATAGCAAAGTCCTCTACTGGATCCTTGGCCAATCTGGGCCATAAGTTATACCGACCATAAATATGGTCCGACCATTACTGGTCCATAAAAAAAACATTCCAATCCTATATTATATACGTCAGGTGTCGGAACAATTGACAACCTTACTTCGACAATCAGGTGTCGGAAGAATCGACAACCTTAATACAACAAACGCTGGAAAACTCACGTTCCAGGAAACAATTCAACTATGAAGAATCCATCAAGGAATAACAATATAATCTAGTATTGATGAGATCGACACAACATTGGGAGGTGCATATGAAAAGTGACAATATAATAAACATCGACGAGATCGATGTAACAACTGGGATAATAATGAAGAATAAACAATGACAAGCTCAACAAGATTAAGTCTGAGATGAAACAGGCATTATGATATCAACAAAATTTACAACAACTCAATATAGAGTAGGGTTCAAAGAACAAGCTCTAGATGGCCTCAACAGTTCAAATTATCACATTATGGAAGAATTAGTTAAGATTCACCAATCTGGTAAGTGACAAGAAAGTCAAGTTCGAGTTCAAGGAAATTCAAGGTGAAGTTTATAAATAGGGAAAACAATAGGTTACCGACTTCTGGCAGAAATAGTTTAAGTCCTTCGAAAATATACTTATAAAAGATAAGCCTTATATTTGAAGGAAATGAACAAAATCATACACATCATATATGAATTTGAATCAGGGACTGGATCAGATAATTGCATTAATAAGAATTGATAATCATACTTGCATAGGTGCAAGATGGGAAACTAGAATATTGGTAGGATAAGTACCACAACTTCAGAATTTAAAATAACATTATACCCTCATAGGATTCGCATGTTCCCACTCACCTAGGTTTGACAATATTCCAACCTAATATTTTTAAATCAAGATTTTTGAAAGAAAGCCTTACTATACGGCCCATAACTATCTTTTAAATCGTTTCAATACAATAACTATATTTTTCCAATCAACATGGAAATATGAATCTAGACTCAAAAGGTATAAAATAATACTCGTCAATTTACGAGATTAAATAACATACTTGCAATTCAATGCAAGAGAATCAACATTTGAAATTTAAGTGAAGGGTATGCAACTTGCATAATAATAACTCAATAATATCACTCAATAATATGTGAATGGAATAGACACTTGCCTCTGGTCCTTAGCTATTTCGTAAGGCTGAAATAATACGATTCCCTCCTTATTCTGTCTTGTAGCACGATTCTCTATTTCCGTCCTTCTTCGATTTACCACTCTTATGAACACCACTAATTTCATTCTACCGTTTCGAATCCACGCATCGATATCTCTGTTTGGAAGAAAATACTTGCACATGTCCTCTACGAGTGTTGACGTCCCCTTGGTGTTACGTCACCTCACAAATAACCCAATCAGTCGTAAACAATATCTCATCCTTCTCCGACATCTCTTATTTAACATACTTCGATAATCTGACTCGTCTCGTCCAGTAGCCTCTGTTGCATAAATAACCATATTTCAATTGATTGAATAATCATGGTTAATCAAATAAATAACCCACCTATCACACTCGTCGAAAATCTCTATACCATAAAAGTCAATATCCAAGTCAACCTCTAAGTCAACGGTCTCGTAAATCTCATTTTCTAGCATTACTGACAAATTTCAATCCCAACTACCCCTCGTGATAATATTAGACACGACCAAAGTATTTAAACAAGTCTTAAAACAATTATTCGTATTTACGACTCACTAACCAGATAATTCACATAATTCACATAACACATTTTGTCATTTAATTGTGATAAATAAATCACATAAGTCTCGTAACATCTAAGAAATAATTTTAGAAAAATATTCGACTCTCGTTTCAAAGAAATTAAACCTCAAAATATTTTTAGGTCAAAAATCGGATCATTTATCCCAATATAACGATTTAAAAACAATTTAATCAATTAATATAAAATTAATTGACAATTTCCAAACACTCAAACTATTTTTAAATAAATAAACCAAGCTATAAAATAATTAAACTTAATTTTAATTAATTAAATCTAATTAATAATTAATTATTAAGAATTAACTGATTAAAAGAATTAATCAATTAATTAAATTAATTAATTATTAATCAAAAATATTTAAAATAATTAAATTTAATCAATTTTCGAATTTAAATAAATATTTATAAATTTATAAAATTTTCTGAATAATAAAATGTATTTTTAAATCAAAAATATGATTTTTAGATTTTTTAAACTATTTTTGAATTATTTTTAAAAAAATAATTCCAGAAACAGTTTTCAGAAATAGGTTTAGGGTTTTTCTGGATCAAAACCGGGTCGGGGATTCGGGTAAACGGGTCACGAAGAACACCATCGGGTCGCCAAGAACAACCCACCGGAAATTGGGTTTTCCAGTTTCCGGCCGGCGTCCGGCCAAAACTCCGATCAACACAAAACCAACACCAAACTCTGCGTTCTATATGCCAAAATGAAGCCTGAAACATGTACAATCAAACCCCCATATCCTTATACGCGAACAATCTACAGAATTTATGTACGAATGAGTCAAAGTTTTTGATGAAAAGTTCAACAATCGAACTAGCTTAAAACGGGTTAAAACTACTCAACTAAGCGTGAAAATCGATTGTATGTGACCATATAAAGCTATTGGAACCATCAAAATCAACGAACTATTCTTAAATTGAAAAGCCCCAAATTTGAGCTCAAGAACCCTAATTTTCGAATTGGCTAATCCGGGAATCAAACAATGAAATTGAACACATAATTGGACTCCTTACATCCATACGAAGCTATACATATCATTAATTCACATGAACAAGCTTAGAATCAAAAAGCCTCAAATTTGACATGAACCCTAATTTTCCAGAATTAAAGAAAAATTCGTATAAAATTGAAAAATTACCAGATGATGAAACGGTTGGAGGATTCTGAAACTAGAGCTCAAGATCTTTGATTTGAGTATTTGAACTTCAGATTTTGATTTCAATAACACCTTCAAAAATCGATTTTGATTTTCAAGAACACGAAGAACACGGTTCGGGGATTTTTATATTTTCGAGAATATGAAATGCAGTTTATACGTGGAATCATGTATGATTCGTCTTTTTATATTTATTGAAAAATAATACCCCAAACAACATTTTTGGATCGATATAGATCCACTGGATCGTTTAAAAACCCTAATTAGGTTAAAAACATGTTTTACGAGATGATAATCATCTACAAAGACTGATGATTATCCAAATCAATACATGTCATTATATAACTAATGCTCAAGAATACTGGGGCTATAACAGATGAAATATTGACATGAACGATATATCAATTACCCTAAACAATTAGGGTTCGGAATAATTTTTCCCTTTTTGAATAAAACGAATAATATTGACAAGATCAAATAACTAGGGATATAACGATACGAATAAATCTTCCGATAATGATTCAGATACGAATGACGAAGGGATAATAATGAAGTACCAAATTTCAACGGGGCCCTTGAATTTTCAAAACGGGGCTCATAATTGAAGATATTTCCAAATGACAAGATATTCGAAAGGGACTCCCGAAACATCAATTTAGCACATAATCATTCTATAACCGCAACTATTAATATTCAAAGACTCCACAATAATTATTCTCCGTAAAATATAATTCATATTATTAATAAAATTCACGGATCTTACATCCTTACCCCCTTAATAGGATTCTGTCCTCAGAATCAGCTTGTGCAAACATATGCGGATACTTTTCCAACATCTCTCTCTCAACTTCCTAGGTTGACTCTTCAACCTTAGGATTCTTCCACCAAACTCTTACTAATTCAACTGTTTACTACTTAAGACTTTCTTATACTCACTCGATATCTTAATCGGTTGCTCAACATAGAACAAATCTAACTAAATCTCTATAGGTTCATATTCTATAAAATACACTATGAATACACTGCATAGGGAGTGGTAAACGAATTCGTACGCAACTTCCCCAACACGCGGTAGATCGACGTAGGGTAGCATTTCAAAATTGTCACAGAAACTGATGTCGCAAGGGAATTTAATCAATGCTAAATGATCCTTCCAATTACCTTCAATATTTAGTGCATAATCCTAGTCTGTCTGAATTCTTTAATTACGTCGTAGATCTCTGTCAAATACAATTGAACCCGTCATTCCATGTCGTACTATTATCTCATTCAAATAGAGATGAACCAACTCATCCGATAAATATCTCTCGTTAATTAGTCAATAATAACCCAAATAACATCATGATAAGCTCTAGGCCTTAGCAACTCTACTACAAAGTCTATCTTAACATGTTTCCACTTCCATTCAGGAATCTCTGTAGTTGTAATCGTCTACTATATCTCTGTTATTCTGTCTTCATTTTCTAACATCTCAAGTAGTTAGATACTCACTAACACTAATATTCTTTTATATATCCTTGCATTTCTTTCTCATCCCTTATACTTTTCTCGTTCCCTCCTGTAATTAAATTCCATTTCTTTTTCCATAACTCTTCCCTTAATGTAGCCCTTTCTCTTTAATCAATTCTGGTTGAATCCTTATTTCCGTCATTTCTTCTAGTTAATCTCTTGTTATTATAATCTTAAAGCTCTGTAAGACCCCAGATTTTGGGTAGAATTAAAACTTTTATTGTATGATGATGTATATATATATATGTGGATGGTGGTAATGGTTTTTGGAGAATTAAGTATGAAATGAATATGGATTTCAGTTTTCAAACATTTTGAGAATAATAAGAATGGACGGAACATATAAATAAGAACAATCAATCTGGAAGATAAGAATACAATACTCCAGGGAAGGAAAGTATTTTTATGTCATCCAAATCAATATCTGGAATACATCCGATAACTCCGTAAACAAGATAGCGTATGCCCGAGAAAGCACTAGAACGTTTTCTAAGTGCAAAGAGCAAAGAGAAAATAGATCAGGAATATTGGGACGGATTTTGATCCAAAGGATTATAGAAAAACCACTGACGAATAGTAACTCTTCATTTAAAAGTTTTCCAGACCACCCTATATGCGGGACGATATAATAAACTTTCAAAGTCGCATTAGTGATCTACGATGGAAATAAAGGAATGCAAAAGCTGTCAGAATCGGAAAAATAGCATTTTTCGTTTTCTCCGAAGTTTCACCAAAAACGGACTAAATAATTATTATTTGAGGATATTTAAGGATTTAAATTATAAATTCCATGGATATGGATTTGATAAATGAATTAGAAGTATCGAGAACGATTTCGGTAAAATACCTCGATAAAACCCTCGAGAAACCTTGCGAGCATTCTACGAAATTAAACGAACCAGTAAAGCTACTTTAACGGAGCCAGTGCATGCTCGCCATGTGTCACAAGAAGAGGACATCAGGGGTGATGACTCACCACTTAATTGGATAAATATCTAAGTAATTATACAAAGGAAGAAAGAAAAGAAAAATCAAAACATTTTCCCACCATTGAAGAGCAACATTCGGCCAAACTGTAGCAGCCATATCTCCTTCGTGTCTTACTCAAATCTTGCGTTCTTTAGCTTGTTGGAAAGGTCTTGAGATAAGCTACAACTTCTAGTTCACAAGCGTTTTCCATTTAAGCATGGTAAGGCCTTCGTGTTTGCAGTTCTTTCACTGGATGAATAGTAACTCCGAAAGCTAACTCTTGATTCTTGATTTCTTTTGTGGATTCAAGCTATCTTAGGACCATACAAGGATCATACAAGGATTATTAGGCTTATATAAACTCCAAAGAAGGTATAAATCTTGAAACCCTTGAAGTAGTGTGAAGTTTATGGATGATTAATGATGTTGATGCATGTTTATAGCCTTAGTTGACATTAGTAGCTATGTTTGAGCTTTGTTACAAGTAATATTGAGTATTAAGAACGTAAAGGCATTGCTTGGCCTCAGTTCTTGGTTGAATCAGATGTATATGTTGATTGGAGTGATTTATGAGCAATTTAGATGGTTTGAAATTTGGGATTATTCGAATTACAGCCGTCGTAATGACGAAATTTCTAAAGCCCTTAAAAACAGAGCATAACAGTTAAGATAGGTCTCGGGCATGAATGTTTATATGACTTGTACTTATAGATTTTTGAACGTAGATCGTCTTGGTGCGAAAATCGAAGCAATCCGATTTACGGTTTAGGAGATATGGTCAAATTAGTGAAAGTGGTTCGAAAACGAGAAGAAAAGTTCGTAACTGAATTTGAGATTACTTAACTTGATCTTTGCAGGGGTAAACATGATAATTAAATACTAGAGACAGAAAGGAAAGTGTGGGAGAAGACCTTGGGTGAAAAAGATCGTTTTTCGATTTTATAAAAATGTTTGAAGTTAGGTTAAATGCGAGAAACCCCTTAAAACTAGTCCTTGGGTATAACTTTGGAAAACTTTGAGTAATAAATCGAAAATCATGAGATGGATCATACGAGGTTAACCCTAGAATAGTTATAACTTCAAGACAGGTCAAGAGCAAGTCGGGATGATGTCCCTTGATAACAAACGAGTACCTAATTATAAGGTGTCAGTAGAAATTGCAAGGGTTATGAATATATAGTCGCATTAGTGCGGTGCTTAAGTTTAAGAATAATGTTTTGCTTGGTGCCTAAGTATAAGTTATTGATGGAAGGCATTTTATTGTTGATAGATCGCCGGACTACTGCAGGACACCACCCTCGGGCTCAGAGATCAGGCAAGTTTTCAAACCTATACCTTTTTAAAACTGTTGTGGTGATAACTAAAGAATTTGAGATATATGCTATATGTGTATGATTTCGAAATGATTTCTATGATGCTAAATCAAAGTATTGATATAAGTTGAACTTATAAGCTATGGATATAGTAATATTTTGGAGCTGATGTGCGAAGTAAAACCCTCGGTAGGGGGAATATACTCTGCATTTATACTTTGGACCGGGAATGGTATCAGTTGTTATCTAGAGATATATTATATATTCTCTATATTTATTTTACATACTAAGAATGGTATCAGTTGCTATCTAGGGTTATTTTATCGTGTTATTACAATTAATCTCGATAAATGATTTACAAATTAAAGATCATTTGAAGTTTAATCTATTAAGGGTATATTTTAAATATATGATGAATAGTTGTTATCTACCCTTTTTGATAAGAAAGTACTTGAGAATTATTTCTAAATAAATATTCTTTATTAAATATAGTTTGATTTAATTATTTAAAGCCCTACTTCTTAAGGAAGTATTTCGTGAAAACTATTTTTAAACCCTAGATAGCTAATAAAGTTTTATTCAGACAATTATAAATATAATTAGAGAAGGTTCCTAAAACTATTTGCCGTTTAAGTCTATATTCAGAAAGACTTAAATGTTCGCTCAAACTTCAAAGATACATGGAACCTTTCTCAAGATTTTATGGTTGTTTCAAGTGGACTGCCCGGTCCTAAATCTTTTAAATCAATGAATTTATCAGTCTGGTTTACTACCATCAAAATGATTTTGATTACTTCCTCAAGATTCGAGGGGTAAGATCAGTGGAATTAGTTGCATCCATTAACAAGCGTCAGCTTGGGAAATATGGGTGAATTTTCCTTTCCAACCAGATATGACTACTTTATGGAGTTGTATTCTTGGGGAAAAAGGGAAAGGAACTTCATGTTTCAGTGTTATGGATTTACTCGAACTTGGAGAATGTGTGAGGGACTGAGTAGCGCCGGTCCCCTAAGGGAATTACAATATGGCCGACGGACTGGTGAACGGGTCTGTTCTTCCCTTAGTTTATCAGAAATTGCCCGACCGTAGGAAGAGGAGAGCAACAGGCCGACGGACTGGTGAAACGGGTCTGTTCTTCCTCATAGGAGAGTACCAGGCCGACGGACTGGTGAAACGGGTCTGTACTTCCTGCCTACAACCGATTGGCGGGGAGGTAGGTCAGTCAGATACTGCCTATTCTTCCCTTCTACGTAGAAAAAGATCAGGGGGATACAGCTTGCGACTGATCATCGTAGGGGTATCCTTGGCGCCCAGAATCTCCAGTTATAGTTCAGCATCCATGAAAGAGCATGTTTCATGCAAGATTTCAGAAAAAGAAAGTTTGTTCCAGTTATTCAGTTTCATGAAAGTTTTCAAAGAAAGATAGTTTATTCCAGTTATTCAGTTTTCATGAAAGTTTTCAGAAAGGTTACTCAAGAGTAATCCAGTATGTTCCAGTATATGAGTTTATAAGAAAGAGCATGAATTTACGAAAAGTATATGATTTTATCTACAGGATATACGTGATCAGATGAGTTTAGAAAATGAATTGGAAATAAATTTACATTGTTTTATTTCCAGATTATATATGAAGTAAATGTTTCCTATGAAAGTTGATACTTGATTATATATATATATTGTTTATCAGTTCAGCATTATTTTGGTGGGCCTTGTTGCTCACCCTTGCTTGTTTTTATATATATCACCACAACAGATAAACCAGATGTTTCGCACCACCAGCCGCAAGAGGGTTTTGGAACCCAGAGGACTCTCCCCTGATACTACAGCCGCCATAGCTGAGGTAGAGCCTACTAGTGATATAGACTGGTAGTTCAGATTCAGCTTTTAATTATATGTATGACATAACGTAAGAAGTGGCAGCAAACTTAAACTTGTAAATTATATTTGGGCTTGTAATCACTTATGATATGTTTAAGGACCCTGTTAGCAGTACTTATTTCAAGTTCATCTCTGGGACTATAACTTGTGTGTGTGTGTGAGATAGATGGTGGGGTCATAGCATGTTGTTTATTTGTATTGATTCAAGTCAAGCATGATGTATGGAATGATGACCGTAACGACCA
Organism: Heracleum sosnowskyi; assembly: GCA_030848705.1. Taxonomy (NCBI): domain Eukaryota; kingdom Viridiplantae; phylum Streptophyta; class Magnoliopsida; order Apiales; family Apiaceae; genus Heracleum; species Heracleum sosnowskyi. The sequence continues at coordinate 49,821,860 of CM061244.1, forward strand.
GATTCCTGACCCCGGATCTGGGGCTGTTACAGAGATGGTATCAGAGCTAAGAGTTAGACACCCCAGAGATGATGAGACGTATAATTATAAACTCATTAAGATAATAAGAACCCCTGCCAGGTTCACCTAAAACCCTTACGGGAACTTTTAAGTACCATGATAGTAATATAGTTCGTTCTTGTGTAGGCGGGCGATATCCCAGACCCAGAGGCGTTTGAGCGGCAGCATGATGAGGAGCTACTTCGGACCTCAGACCCATACTATGAGAGATCAGGAGGTGAGCATCAGGAGGAGGATCCGGAGGAGGATCCCGAGTGGGCCCCGGCCACTGGGTTTGACGAGGAGATTCCTGTTGTTGAGGTAGATTCAGAGGAGGAGATGGGAGGTGAGGCTCAGGCTGAGGAGCAGGGCAGGGATGATTCGGAGAGTCCCCCTAGTTCCCCACCTCTCCCGCTGAGTCCTCCTACGGATCATGAGGAGCAGACCCCAGAGACCACTCAGGCAGAGGATGTCCCGCCAGTGATCCCAATCACTCCACCCCATGCCCCCTAGATGGTGTGCCGGTTTTTGTGCATGGGTGGATTGTGAGCAGGTTGACGACAGACTTGACAGCAGCAGAGGCCAGGTTGGCAGAGTCTCGGCTACAGCTCGCCGCGGAGAGGACTGAGAGGCGTAGGCTCCAGCGTATCAGGAGGACCATTCGTCCCCAGGTCTTTAGGAGGGAGGTGACCCGCATCGAGCGCCGGGCACGAGCGAGGATTAGGGCCTTACAGACAGACGGAGGTGGCAGAGTGTCCCGGTTTGATACTGAGGAGATTGTTCGTCTTGCTATGGTCAGGGTGAGGGCCCTGAGCCGCGCTCGTGGCTGATTCCAGATACAGTGATATGGTAGTCTAGCTTTCTAGTCTTGCCCGGCCATGGTAGAGTGCCGACTTTTGGAGGGTTTGTTTTGTTGTATATAGTTCCCGTAGGCAGACTAGACGGATGGACTTTGTATTTCACTTTCATGCTAGTTGTTGTTTTCAGGCAGTTGTATTCTGAAACTATGATGTTGGTTCAGACGTTGTATTTTGACAGCACTATGTATATATGGGTTTCGTTTCAGTTACATCAGTTGTAGTGACATGGTCACCAGCGTGTTTGATCTTTATCTGTGCTTACTTTTCGATTAAATTGCCATCATATATATAGAACTGGGGATTTTAAATCCCAAATATACTATCATTGTGTAAGGAGAAATCCTACAAAATAGGTGTATAAGTTTAATGTGATTTTCTGAAATTTCAGTAAGATGCCTCCGCGGAGAATTGCGACCAGGGCTAATCCCCGTGAGTCTGCCGACCAAGAGAGTCACAATCAACATAGTGACAACCCTGAGTATGATGAAGAAAATGACGAAGACTATAATGAGCAGGAAGACTCCCGGTATGGGGAAAGAGATGAAACCTTCTATACCATGGATTTTGAGGATGAAAGGGAGGAACCTGAGGTTGGGCAAGAGAGGGAAGATCGGAATAGAGACCCTATGGGTCAGTTCCTGGACTTACTTAGACAGAATTTGGTTCGACAACCCCAACCACCTCAAGGGGACAGCAGTAATGTGGCCAACTCTTTTAGGGCCTTTAAATCATTGAAGCCTCCTGAGTTTACAGGATCAGCCGACCCAGTAGAAGCAAGGGCATGGATTAAGGAGATGGAGAAGTCATTTGAAATTTTGAGTATTGAGGAGGCACAAAAGACTGTTTTTGCATCATACATGTTAAAGGGAGAGGCCAACTACTGGTGGGAGGCCAAGAGAAATATGGAAGCAGGTGCTGTGATAGCTTGGGAAAGGTTTAAGCAGTTATTTCTGGAAAAGTATTTTCCGAGGTTCATGAAAACTCAGATGGAGCTCAAGTTCTTGGAGCTAAAGCAAAATAATTTATCAGTGGCGGAGTATGAAGCGAAGTTTACTGAACTGTCAAGGTTCGTGCCCGAGTTCGTGGACACGGATGAGAAGAAAGCTAGTAGGTTTCAGCAAGGGTTGAGGCCAGGGATCCAGAATCGAGTGGATATTTTGGAAATCTCGGATTATGCCACCCTAGTACAGAAAGCCTCAATCGCAGAAGCAGGCATCGACCAAGTCCAGAAAGAGAGAGGAGGAAGAAAAAGGAAGCACGTGAGTATGGGAGGGGGTTCCATTGGAGGCAACCCTTCAAACAAGTTTAATCGCAGGGCGTTTTCCCTACCTGGTAGAAATGAAGGACCCAAACCAACCGTGAGCACCAACATAAACCAAGGTAATAAGCAGTCGAGAGCACCACAGTCCCAATCCTCTCGACCTTCATTTCCGATATGTGCCACTTGTAAAAGGAGACACCCAGGTGTATGTAAACTGGGTACGACAACTTGTTATAAATGCGGACGACCAGGCCATTATGCCAATTCTTGTACCAAGGATTTCCTTAGTGACAACAAAAGCCCTACTTGTTTTAACTGTGGTCAGCAGGGACACATATCAAGAAACTGTCCAAGGAGTAAGCCGGCAGTATCAGGGGCCAGCAAAGCTGCCTCCAACAAACCACCTACAGCCAGAACTTTTAACATGACAGTGCAGGATGCGGTGAGGGATACCGATGTGATAGCAGGTACTTTTTCCCTAAACTCAGTGGATGCAAATGTTTTATTTGATTCTGGAGCGACTAGATCTTTCATATCAAAGGACCTTGCTAATAAGTTAAGACTTAAGGCTCAACCCCTGAAAGATTCCTTGCAAGTAGAAATAGCCAATCATGAGATAGTCCTAGTTAATCAGATTCACCCCGAATGTGAGTTAAAAATAGGAGATCAATCTTTTTCTGTTGATTTGATTCCTTTCAAGTTAGGGGAGTTTGATGTTATTTTAGGAATGGATTGGTTGTCCCGTAATAATGCCCAGATAGACTGCAAAGGGAAGAAAATTAGACTGAGTACCCACGGAAAGAAAGATATAGTGATTAAAGGGATAAGACAGACACAAAAATTCTTAACCATGGCCCAAACCAAGAGATTGTTGCGAAAGGGAAACGAAGCTTACTTAGCTTACGCGGTGGACACCCAGAAGGAGGTGCCCAATTTGCGAGATATTCCAGTAGTAAATGAATTCGAGGATGTGTTTCCCCAAGACCTTCCAGGGTTACCACCTGACAGAGAAATTGAGTTTGCAATTGAGCTAGCCCCAGGAACGGCGCCAATGTCCAAGGCCCCGTACAGATTAGCACCAGTAGAGATGAAGGAGCTGGCTACCCAGTTACAAGAGCTGTTAGAGAAAGGTTTTATAAGACCTAGTGTGTCGCCTTGGGGCGCACCAGTGTTGTTTGTTAAAAAGAAAGATGGGAGCATGAGATTATGCATTGACTATCGCGAATTAAACAAGTTAACCATAAAGAACAAGTATCCTTTACCAAGAATCGATGATTTGTTTGATCAGCTAAGAGGTGCTGTGTACTTTTCTAAGATTGACTTGAGAACTGGATATCACCAGTTGAAGATTAAACCTGAGGATATTCCTAAGACTGCATTCCGTACCCGTTATGGACATTACGAGTTCTTGGTGATGTCATTTGGATTAACCAACACCCCCGCAGCCTTTATGGACTTGATGAATAGAGTGTTCAAGAAATATTTGGACAAATTCGTCATAGTTTTCATTGATGACATTCTTATCTATTCTAAGACAGAAGCAGAACACGCCGAGCATCTGAGGATAGCCCTAGGAAATCTCAGGAAAGAGCGGTTGTACGCCAAGTTTTCGAAGTGTGAATTCTGGAAGGAGGAGGTGCAATTTTTAGGGCATGTGATTAATAAAGAAGGAGTGTTGGTTGACCCCTCCAAGATAGAAGCAGTTTTGAATTGGGAGCATCCAACCACTCCAACAGAGGTAAGGAGCTTTATTGGACTGGCCGGTTATTACCGGAGATTTGTGCAAGATTTTGCAAAAATAGCCGCCCCGTTAACACGACTTACCCGCAAGACGGAGAAGTTTGAATGGACAGATAAATGTGAGAAAAGCTTTCAAGAGCTGAAGAGAAGGTTGGTGACGGCCCCCGTGTTGGCGTTGCCTGATGGAAAAGGAGACTTCGTGATTTACAGTGATGCATCGCACAAAGGATTAGGGTGTGTGCTTATGCAGCATGATAAAGTAATCGCGTATGCGTCAAGGCAGCTAAAGGACTACGAGATTCGATACCCAACTCACGATCTAGAATTGGCGGCGATAGTTTTCGCCTTAAAGATTTGGAGGCATTACTTGTATGGGGAAAAATGCGAAATCTACACTGATCATAAGAGCCTCAAGTACATCTTTACCCAAAAAGAGCTTAACATGCGCCAGAGAAGATGGCTAGAACTGATTAAGGATTATGACTGTGAAATTCGTTATCACCCGGGTAAAGCCAATGTGGTGGCTGACGCCCTTAGCAGAAAGGAGAGGCTTAAGATGATGACTTTGGAGGAAACCCTGATAAGGGATATGGAGAAGTTGGAAATTGAGGTCAGAATGCCGGGAGATGGTCAAGAAAAGTTGATGGAAATTCAGGTCCAATCTCCATTGTTAGAAAAGATCAAGTTGTGCCAAGAACGAATGTTCCAAGAAGAAAGAGAATCCCTGACGGGGGAAGAAATGAGGACTGAGAAAGACAACCAGGGCATAAGGAGATATACTTACAGAATTTGGATTCCTAATGTCCCAGAGCTAAAAGATGAGATTCTGCATGAATCTCACAATAGTAGATATTCAATTCACCCAGGAGGAAATAAGATGTACCAAGATTTGAAAGAGTACTATTGGTGGCCTAACATGAAAAGAGATGTGGCGGAATGGGTAGGCAAATGCCTGACCTGTCAAAGAGTAAAAGCCGAACACCAAAGGCCCAGTGGACTTCTACAACCTCTGGAAATTCCCGAATGGAAATGGGATCATATAGCAATGGACTTTGTCGTAGGTCTACCAAGGACCAAGGCCAATCATGACGCCATATGGGTGATAATAGACCGACTAACGAAGTCAGCCCACTTTTTACCAATTAACGAAAGATTCACTGTAGATAAATTAGTGGATATTTATATGAAAGAGATTGTGGCCCGGCATGGAGTCCCGGTGACCATCGTATCGGATCGAGATCCCAGATTTAATTCGAGATTTCGGAAGAGTTTTCAGGAATGTGCCGGAACCAAACTGAATATGAGTACTGCCTATCACCCTCAGACAGATGGGCAAAGTGAAAGGACCATCCAAACACTAGAGGATATGCTGAGGTTCTGTGCCCTAGATCTTAAGGGAAGTTGGGATGATCACTTGCCATTGGTTGAGTTCTCTTATAATAATAGTTTTCATGCGAGCATTGGAATGCCGCCTTATGAGGCCCTTTACGGAAGAAGGTGCAGATCTCCCTTATATTGGGATGAAGTTGGTGAGCGTAAGTTGCTAGGGCCTGAAATGGTTCAAAGGACAAAGGACATAGTGGATTTAATTCGAGGACGGCTAGTAGCAGCCCAAGATAGACAGAAAAAGTATGCAGATTTGGCTCGGAAGGGCAAAGAGTATGAAGTAGGAGACCTAGTGTTCTTGAAAGTGTCTCCTTGGAAAGGACTGATGAGATTTGGAAAGAAAGGAAAGTTGAGCCCTAGATACATTGGGCCATTTGAGGTTTTGAGACGTATTGGAAAGCTAGCGTATGAACTGGCACTACCCCCATATTTGCAACAAGTCCACAATGTGTTTCACGTTTCGATGCTAAGGCCCTACAAGTCGGATGCTAAGCATATAGTGGAATACGAGCATGTAGACATACAACCAGACTTGACCTATGTGGAGCAGCCAATGGAAATTATAGATCGAAAGGAACAAGTGCTCCGAAACAAGGTCATCAATCTAGTCAGAGTAGTATGGAGAAATCATAATGTGGAAGAATCAACTTGGGAGCTAGAGAGCGAGATGCTAGAAAGATATCCCCATTTGTTTTCAGAATGATTCCGGGACGGAATCCTTTTAAGGAGGGGAGACTGTAAGACCCCAGATTTTGGGTAGAATTAAAACTTTTATTGTATGATGATGTATATATATATGTGTGGATGGTGGTAATGGTTTTTGGAGAATTAAGTATGAAATGAATATGGATTTCAGTTTTCAAACATTTTGAGAATAATAAGAATGGACGGAACATATAAATAAGAACAATCAATCTGGAAGATAAGAATACAATACTCCAGGGAAGGAAAGTATTTTTATGTCATCCAAATCAATATCTGGAATACATCCGATAACTCCGTAAACAAGATAGCGTATGCCCGAGAAAGCACTAGAACGTTTTCTAAGTGCAAAGAGCAAAGAGAAAATAGATCAGGAATATTGGGACGGATTTTGATCCAAAGGATTATAGAAAAACCACTAACGAATAGTAACTCTTCATTTAAAAGTTTTCCAGACCACCCTATATGCGGGACGATATAATAAACTTTCAAAGTCGCATTAGTGATCTACGATGGAAATAAAGGAATGCAAAAGCTGTCAGAATCGGAAAAATAGCATTTTTCGTTTTCTCCGAAGTTTCACCAAAAACGGACTAAATAATTATTATTTGAGGATATTTAAGGATTTAAATTATAAATTCCATGGATATGGATTTGATAAATGAATTAGAAGTATCGAGAACGATTTCGGTAAAATACCTCGATAAAACCCTCGAGAAACCTTGCGAGCATTCTACGAAATTAAACGAACCAGTAAAGCTACTTTAACGGAGCCAGTGCATGCTCGCCATGTGTCACAAGAAGAGGACATCAGGGGTGATGACTCACCACTTAATTGGATAAATATCTAAGTAATTATACAAAGGAAGAAAGAAAAGAAAAATCAAAACATTTTCCCACCATTGAAGAGCAACATTCGGCCAAACTGTAGCAGCCATATCTCCTTCGTATCTTACTCAAATCTTGCGTTCTTTAGCTTGTTGGAAAGGTCTTGAGATAAGCTACAACTTCTATTTCACAAGCCTTTTCCATTTAAGCATGGTAAGGCCTTCGTGTTTGCAGTTCTTTCACTGGATGAATAGTAACTCCGAAAGCTAACTCTTGATTCTTGATTTCTTTTGTGGATTCAAGCTATCTTAGGACCATACAAGGATCATACAAGGATTATTAGGCTTATATAAACTCCAAAGAAGGTATAAATCTTGAAACCCTTGAAGTAGTGTGAAGTTTATGGATGATTAATGATGTTGATGCATGTTTATAGCCTTAGTTGACATTAGTAGCTATGTTTGAGCTTTGTTACAAGTAATATTGAGTATTAAGAACGTAAAGGCATTGCTTGGCCTCAGTTCTTGGTTGAATCAGATGTATATGTTGATTGGAGTGATTTATGAGCAATTTAGATGGTTTGAAATTTGGGATTATTCGAATTACAGCCGTCGTAATGACGAAATTTCTAAAGCCCTTAAAAACAGAGCATAACAGTTAAGATAGGTCTCGGGCATGAATGTTTATATGACTTGTACTTATAGATTTTTGAACGTAGATCGTCTTGGTGTGAAAATCGAAGCAATCCGATTTACGGTTTAGGAGATATGGTCAAATTAGTGAAAGTGGTTCGAAAACGAGAAGAAAAGTTCGTAACTGAATTTGAGATTACTTAACTTGATCTTTGCAGGGGTAAACATGATAATTAAATACTAGAGACAGAAAGGAAAGTGTGGGAGAAGACCTTGGGTGAAAAAGATCGTTTTTCGATTTTATAAAAATGTTTGAAGTTAGGTTAAATGCGAGAAACCCCTTAAAACTAGTCCTTGGGTATAACTTTGGAAAACTTTGAGTAATAAATCGAAAATCATGAGATGGATCATACGAGGTTAACCCTAGAATAGTTATAACTTCAAGACAGGTCAAGAGCAAGTCGGGATGATGTCCCTTGATAACAAACGAGTACCTAATTATAAGGTGTCAGTAGAAATTGCAAGGGTTATGAATATATAGTCGCATTAGTGCGGTGCTTAAGTTTAAGAATAATGTTTTGCTTGGTGCCTAAGTATAAGTTATTGATGGAAGGCATTTTATTGTTGATAGATCGCCGGACTACTGCAGGACACCACCCTCGGGCTCAGAGATCAGGCAAGTTTTCAAACCTATACCTTTTTAAAACTGTTGTGGTGATAACTAAAGAATTTGAGATATATGCTATATGTGTATGATTTCGAAATGATTTCTATGATGCTAAATCAAAGTATTGATATAAGTTGAACTTATAAGCTATGGATATAGTAATATTTTGGAGCTGATGTGCTAAGTAAAACCCTCGGTAGGGGGAATATACTCTGCATTTATACTTTGGACCGGGAATGGTATCAGTTGTTATCTAGAGATATATTATATATTCTCTATATTTATTTTACATACTAAGAATGGTATCAGTTGCTATCTAGGGTTATTTTATTGTGTTATTACAATTAATCTCGATAAATGATTTACAAATTAAAGATCATTTGAAGTTTAATCTATTAAGGGTATATTTTAAATATATGATGAATAGTTGTTATCTACCCTTTTTGATAAGAAAGTACTTGAGAATTATTTCTAAATAAATATTCTTTATTAAATATAGTTTGATTTAATTATTTAAAGCCCTACTTCTTAAGGAAGTATTTCGTGAAAACTATTTTTAAACCCTAGATAGCTAATAAAGTTTTATTCAGACAATTATAAATATAATTAGAGAAGGTTCCTAAAACTATTTCCCGTTTAAGTCTATATTCAGAAAGACTTAAATGTTCGCTCAAACTTCAAAGATACATGGAACCTTTCTCAAGATTTTATGGTTGTTTCAAGTGGACTGCCCGGTCCTAAATCTTTTAAATCAATGAATTTATCAGTCTGGTTTACTACCATCAAAATGATTTTGATTACTTCCTCAAGATTCGAGGGGTAAGATCAGTGGAATTAGTTGCATCCATTAACAAGCGTCAGCTTCGGAAATATGGGTGAATTTTCCTTTCCAACCAGATATGACTACTTTGTGGAGTTGTATTCTTGGGGAAAAAGGGAAAGGAACTTCATGTTTCAGTGTTATGGATTTACTCGAACTTGGAGAATGTGTGAGGGACTGAGTAGCGCCGGTCCCCTAAGGGAATTACAATATGGCCGACGGACTGGTGAACGGGTCTGTTCTTCCCTTAGTTTATCAGAAATTGCCCGACCGTAGGAAGAGGAGAGCAACAGGCCGACGGACTGGTGAAACGGGTCTGTTCTTCCTCATAGGAGAGTACCAGGCCGACGGACTGGTGAAACGGGTCTGTACTTCCTGCCTACAACCGATTGGCGGGGAGGTAGGTCAGTCAGATACTGCCTATTCTTCCCTTCTACGTAGAAAAAGATCAGGGGGATACAGCTTGCGACTGATCATCGTAGGGGTATCCTTGGCGCCCAGAATCTCCAGTTATAGTTCAGCATCCATGAAAGAGCATGTTTCATGCAAGATTTCAGAAAAAGAAAGTTTGTTCCAGTTATTCAGTTTCATGAAAGTTTTCAAAGAAAGATAGTTTATTCCAGTTATTCAGTTTTCATGAAAGTTTTCAGAAAGGTTACTCAAGAGTAATCCAGTATGTTCCAGTATATGAGTTTATAAGAAAGAGCATGAATTTACGAAAAGTATATGATTTTATCTACAGGATATACGTGATCAGATGAGTTTAGAAAATGAATTGGAAATAAATTTACATTGTTTTATTTCCAGATTATATATGAAGTAAATGTTTCTTATGAAAGTTGATACTTGATTATATATATATATTGTTTATCAGTTCAGCATTATTTTGGTGGGCCTTGTTGCTCACCCTTGCTTGTTTTTATATATATCACCACAACAGATAAACCAGATGTTTCGCACCACCAGCCGCAAGAGGGTTTTGGAACCCAGAGGACTCTCCCCTGATACTACAGCCGCCATAGCTGAGGTAGAGCCTACTAGTGATATAGACTGGTAGTTCAGATTCAGCTTTTAATTATATGTATGACATAACGTAAGAAGTGGCAGCAAACTTAAACTTGTAAATTATATTTGGGCTTGTAATCACTTATGATATGTTTAAGGACCCTGTTAGCAGTACTTATTTCAAGTTCATCTCTGGGACTATAACTTGTGTGTGTGTGTGAGATAGATGGTGGGGTCATAGCATGTTGTTTATTTGTATTGATTCAAGTCAAGCATGATGTATGGAATGATGACCGTAACGACCAGATTCCTGACCCCGGATCTGGGGCTGTTACAAGCTCCATCCTTTCTAATCCTTGTACCGAAGATATTTGCATCTCTAATCTCTCTTTCACTACTTATAATGTCAGCCTCTAATATAATTTCTTGGTTGATTCTATCTACTTCCAATATATCTAACAACTGCTTTCAACGATCACATACCTTCCGTGCCAATTAACTATTCAGTTTAAAACAACCACTCATTACCTTGTCCATTGTCTTTAAATCCTTATTAACACCTCTTCATCTTCTTTTCCTATTTATAATTGTGAGAAATACTCCTTATCAACTTGGTGACTTAATCCCATATCTTTAAAAAATTTATACTTAGTTCCAATAACTTAATTGATTCCATCTGATTCCTAAATAATCCAGAAGATACATTTGTAGTAACACTCAGTACACCTTTCCCAGGGTACCATCTTATTCCCCAATTAACTTGATTAAATCGACATCATCTTGATCCTTATTCTATACATCCACATTGACTGGTAAGACCTACCTTAACTATAGTGAGCAAAAGACTTGCAACCATATCATGAAATCCTAAAGCATTCAAAGATCATATCCTTCTCCATTATTGGCCTAACATCGAATTTAGAAGTTCTTCTCATTGAGACAAAAATCTATTATGTCCGTTTTCCACCACCTGGGATAACATCAGCACATTTACACATTTTCCCCAAACTTCCAATCAACTCTTGAATTATCTAACTAACATAAATGGTTACTAAGGCTTCATAGCGCGTCGTAGTTTCTTCAAAGATTTCTTCATCTTCAAATACTGTCGTTTCTATCAAGTAAATTTTGACTCGCCTTTCCACATCGTAATGTTAATCGATAGAGAGAGAACAAATGGCTCCGTTATATGTCACTAGTATTCTAATCGCATCGTAATCCGCTTTCGTTCGTGGTAAATCAATCGCAAATATTTCATTAGGATTGATCAAGAGTATCAAATACAAGATCAACAGGTGGAATATATTCACCAACACAGGTTTCACTTAAAGGAATGTCAAATATTTCATTAGGATGGGAAGGTATTACCAAGGTCTTCACATATGCTTCCTCTGTTGACTCCTCCGATAGCTCGTTATTCGATTCTAAGCCCTTCTTTTCCACGTCGCAAAGTTATCAATATCGTACGTTGTCGTCGACTCGTAATAGTCCTTAAAGATTCCGCCGTAGACATCTACAAACGTTAGAAGTTCTATCCAGCTCAGCACAACCATCTCAAGCGAGTACTCATATCTTAACTTAATCATTGGTACTATATCCGATAGTCCAACACGAACTCTAAATGAGCTCTGACGTTCCTTATATAACTATACACACTCCTACACACTCTCGTTTCTAGTTTTACTATAACCCTACTCTGATACCAACTGTAACGCCCCAAATCCGGGGTCAAAGGATTTGGTCGTCACGCTGCAATCTCAATTCAAACAACCTGCTCAATATTAAATCAACACAATAATAATATCTGCGACCCCAACTCTACCAAGAATCTTTAAAGGTTATAGTGCTAGAAACAAGAATCCAAAATTCTATTACATAAAATTTTCTTCTTTACAACCATTCTATTTACATACAATCTATAATACTAGTATAACTTCGATAAGAAGTATACCAAGCAACTAATCTTATACAATATAATATTCAATAGAAATCAACTTTATACAAAACCTATCACTAGCTCCAAATACTCTGGATCAAAACGTCTTTACGCTAATATCCTTTCCCGACTCTGACCAGTTACGCGGACAATTCTCGCCAATGCACCTTCTTACTGAAAGGCTAAAATGTATATAAAGAAAACAAGTATGAGCGAAGGAATTGCTTAGCAGTGCATTATCAATTATAATATGAAAAGTTTCCAAAATAAGCTTTGGATTTTCAAATAAACAAGCTTTTGTTTTAAACATTTGTAATCTCTAAAATTCTCAAATCAAGTTTGGTAATTTACCACAATTTCTCATTCAGCTTCTCGCAACTGAATAGTTTAAAACACAAAAATATTTATATTGGTCGTCACGGTTACCCGAACAACAATAACTACAATAGTATGTAGAAAATATGAAATAAATATAACTCATACGTCTTCAAGATCGTAGCTTGTACAAAAATACTAGTTTTGAAGATAACAGATCTATTCACAACATCTTCTTAAACCAACAACTCTGGAAGGGTAGAATAATCCAGGAGTAAGAATGAGCCAACACGCTCGGCCATGGAATAAAGGACGTGCTTCACGACTTTAATATGATACCGTCTGGATATGCGGTATGAATAAAACTTATCAAGATAGATATCTCACGATTGCCAATGGAATCAAGGCAGAGGATTTTGACTATTCGGAATCCAATATATTAAGAGTAAATGATTTCAGCAAGATTGAAACCATTACTTATCAATCAACGAACTAACAACTTCGAGCGAACGAATGAACCTGAGTATCATGTCATAACTCACAACTACAAAACATATGGATGTAATTCATCTCAGAAATAAGAATTTATATTAGAATTGGATTTTTCACATTTATCAAATCAAAGGTTGAGCTGCTGGCCAACCACGCATCAACCCCGGACTTGCTTATAGCAAAGTCCTCTACTGGATCCTTGGCCAATCTGGGCCATAAGTTATTCTGACCATAAATATGGTCCGACCATTACTGGTCCATAAAAAAAACATTCCAATCCTATATTATATACGTCAGGTGTCGGAACAATTGACAACCTTACTTCGACAATCAGGTGTCGGAAGAATCGACAACGTTAATACAACAAACGCTGGAAAACTCACGTTCCAGGAAACAATTCAACTATGAAGAATCCATCAAGGAATAACAATATAATCTAGTATTGACGAGATCGACACAACATTGGGAGGTGCATATGAAAAGTGACAATATAATAAACATCGACGAGATCGATGTAACAACTGGGATAATAATGAAGAATAAACAATGACATGCTCAACAAGATTAAGTCTGATATGAAACAGGCATTATGATATCAACAAAATTTACAACAACTCAATATAGCGTAGGGTTCAAAGAACAGGCTCTAGATGGCCTCAACAGTTCAAATTATCACATTATGGAAGAATTAGTTAAGATTCACCAATCTGGTAAGTGACAAGAAAGTCAAGTTCGAGTTCAAGGAAATTCAAGGTGAAGTTTATAAATAGGGAAAACAATAGGTTACCGACTTCTGGCAGAAATAGTTTAAGTCCTTCAAAAATATACTTATAATAGATAAGCCTTATATTTGAAGGAAATGAACAAAATCATACACAGCATATATGAATTTGAATCAGGGACTGGATCAGATAATTGCATTAATAAGAATTGATAATCATACTTGCATAGGTGCAAGATGGGAAAATAGAATATTGGTAGGATAAGTACCACAACTATACGGCCCATAACTATCTTTTAAATAGTTTCAATACAATAACTATATTTTTCCAATCAACATGGAAATATGAATCTAAACTCAAAAGGTATAAAATAATACTCGTCAATTTACGAGATTAAATAACATACTTGCAATTCAATGCAAGAGAATCAACATTTGAAATTTAAGTGAAGGGTATGCAACTTGCATAATAATAACTCAATAATATCACTCAATAATATGTGAAAGGAATAGACACTTGCCTATGGTCCTTAGCTATTTCGTAAGGCTGAAATAATACGATTCCCTCCTTATTCTGTCTTGTAGCACGATTCTCTATTTCCGTCCTTCTTCGATTTACCGCTCTTATGAACACCACTAATTTGATTCTACAGTTTCGAATCCACGCATCGATATCTCTGTTTGGAAGAAAATACTTGCACATGTCCTCTACGAGTGTTGACGTACCCTTGGTGTTACGTCACCTCACAAATAACCCAATCAGTCGTAAACAATATCTCATCCTTCTCCGACATCTCTTATTTAATATACTTCGATAATCTGACTCGTCTCGTCCAGTAGCCTCTGTTGCATAGATAACCATATTTCAATTGATAGAATAATCACAGTTAATCAAATAAATAACACACCTATCACACTCGTCGAAAATCTCTATACCATAAAAGTCAATATCCAAGTCAACCTCTAAGTCAACGGTCTCGTAAATCTCATTTTCTAGCATTACTAACAAATTTCTATCCCAACTACCCCTCGTGATAATATTAGACACGACCAAAGTATTTAAACAAGTCTTAAAACAATTATTTGTATTTACGACTCACTAACCATATAATTCACATAATTCACGTAACACATTTTGTCATTTAATTGTGATAAATAAATCACATAAGTCTCGTAACATCTAAGCAATAATTTTAGAAAAATATTCGACTCTCGTTTCAAAGAAATTAAACCTCGAAATATTTTTAGGTCAAAAATCGGATCATTTATCCCAATATAACGATTTAAAAACAATTTAATCAATTAATATAAAACTAATTGACAATTTCCAAACACTCAAACTATTTTTAAATAAATAAACCAAGCTAGAAAATAATTAAACTTAATATTAATTAATTAAATCTAATTAATAATTAATTATTAAGAATTAACTGATTATAAGAATTAATCAATTAATTAAATTAATTAATTATTAATAAAAATAATTAAAATAATTAAATTCAATCAATTTTCGAATTTGAATAAATATTTATAAAATTATAAAATTTTCTGAATAATGAAATGTATTTTTAAATCAAAAATATGATTTTTAGAATTTTTAAACTATTTTTGAATTATTTTTAAAAAAATAATTCCAGAAACAGTTTTCAGAAATAGGTTTAGGGTTTTTCTGGATCAAAACCGGGTCAGGGATTCGGGTAAACGGGTCACGAAGAACATCATCGGGTCGCCAAGAACAACCCACCGGAAACTGGGTTTTCCAGTTTCCGGTCGGCGTCCGGCCAAAACTCCGATCAACACAAAACCAACACCAAACTCTGGGTTATATATGCCAAAATGAAGCCTGAAACATGTACAATCAAACCCCCATATCCTTATACGCGAACAATCTACAGAATTTATGTACGAATGAGTCAAAGTTTTTGACGAAAAGTTCAACAATCGAACTAGCTTAAAACGGGTTAAAACAACTCAACTAAGCATGCAAATCGATTGTATGTGACCATATAAAGCTATTGGAACTATCAAAATCAACGAATGATTCTTAAATTGAAAAGCCCCAAATTTGAGCTCAAGAACCCTAATTTTCGAATTGGCTAATCCGGGAATCAAAAAATGAAATTGAACACATAATTGGACTCCTTACATCCATACGAAGCTATACATATCATCAATTCACATGAACAAGCTCAGAATCAAAAAGCCCCAAAATTGACATGAACCCTAATTTTCCAGAATTAAAGAAAAATTCGTATAAAATTGAAAAATTACCAGATGATGAAACAGTTGGAGGATTCTGAAACTAGAGCTCAAGATCTTTGATTTTAGTATTTGAACTTCAGATTTTGATTTCAATAACACCTTCAAAAATCGATTTTGATTTTCAAGAACACGAAGAACATGGTTCGGGAATTTTTATATTTTCGAGAATATGAAATGTAGTTTATACGTGGAATAATGTACGATTCGTCTTTTTATATTTATTGAAAAATAATACCCCAAACAATATTTTTGGATCGATATAGATCCACTGGATCGTTTAAAACCCTAATTAGGTTAAAACACGTTTTACGAGATGATAATCATCTACAAAGACTGATGATTATCCAAATCAATAGATATCATTATATAACTAATGCTCAAGAATACTGGGGCTATAACAGATGAAATATTGACATGAGCGATATATCAGTTACCCTAAACAATTAGGGTTCGGAATAATTTTGCCCTTTTTGAATAAAACGAATAATATTGAAAAGATCAAATAACTAGGAATATAACGATACGAATAAATCTTCCGATAATGATTCAGATACGAATGACGAAGGGATAATAATGAAGTACCAAATTTCAACGGGGCCCTTGAATTTTTAAAACGGGGCTCATAATTGAAGATATTTCCAAATGACAAGATATTTGAAAGGGACTCCCGAAACATCAATTTAGCACATAATCATTCTATAACCGCAACTATTAATATTCAAAGACTCCACAATAATTATTCTCCATAAAATATAATTCATATTATTATTAAAATTCACGGATCTTACATTTATCACCAGTCATGTGCCTTGAGCAGCCACTGTCAATGATCCACATGACCTGCTCCTTATTATTGCCCTACAAAACAAATTGTATTTAAGAGGCATATGGTACCCAAACTTTTTTGGGTCCTGCTAATTCAGTATCACAAGAGTATTCATCATTTTCAACTTTAACAACCACATTAGGAGTCTTCTGTTGGACTTCTTTCTTCACCCACTCAGCTTTAGAATTAGACTTAGTCTTCTTCTAAGTGGATGTAGCCTTCTTACTATTTCCAGTAGGCTCAGAAGTCTCAACAGTTTGCATATAGATACATTGTTCAGTAGATGAAATAGGCAGGTTGAAACAAGTACTCATGGTAGTTATTTTACAAGGCATGCAGTCAGTGTTATTGCAGACTACCATAGATCTATGCATAATGGGGGTTCTATGTAAGTTACCATCTATCTTGGTCACATTGTTCTTGACCTCTTTTGGTTTCTTACAAACATGAGTTAAGTGATGTGAGGAGCCACAATTATTGCATAGTTTTCTAGGAGCACCACCAACATTTGCATTGCCATTTCCTAACTTACCATTCCTGTTTTTAGACTTGTAAGTAACTGTGTCAACAGGATGTTCTGAAGTTGTTGTCGAGCTCTTCTTGACAGTACCTTTTACACCTTCTGTCTTGACAGTAGGTTTAGAGGTTACTATCTTCGAAGCTCTCTTGACAGTATCTTTGGAAGTTTCTGTCTTGCCATTACTGACAACATCTTTAGAACATTTTGTCTGATTGTCTAGGAAAGTTACTGTCTTGGGGATTTTGACAGTATCTTTTCCATCAACTGTTGTACTGTCAACACCCTCATCCTCATCATCAAGTTGTTGCTTGATGAGCATGGCTTCCTCATCAAACTCAAGTTCAGAAAGTTTAAAAATTGGTTTGTTGATCTTTTTGAGAACATGGGGTTTGACAGAACCATCAGTTGAACAATCCTGATTCACAATCTCCTTACCAGGTCTTCTACCATACTCAAAACCCATCCCTACTTTTTGATCCTCTGTGTGCTTCTCATGATAATCCTGAAGTTTTTTAGATGAGTTTCTATAGGCCTTGATCTTGAATTCATTTTCACTAATTTTATTCCTTAGAAACTTTTCTTTTTAAGTTTTGCATTTTCCTGTGCTAGAGACTCTAATCGACTAGTCTTTAACAAAAGCATGTCATTCTCAGAAGTGAGTGTTTCATTTAGTTTAGTTAATCTAGCAATCTCTTCATTAGCTGCAGTTAAACTAGTATGAACATTAAACATTTCAGCACTCAACTCCTCAACAGTTTATTTGTATTCTTCTTTAGACATTTCAAGTAAGACAAGTAAGGGTACCTGACTTGGAGAGCTAGAGGAGACCTCATCAGACTTAGCCATGAGGGCTAGATTCACATATTCCTCTTCCTCTTCATCATCAGAATCATCCTTTGATTCTGCTTTGGCCTTCTGCATTCAGTAGCAAAATGACCAAGCTCATTGCAGTTGTAACACCTAAACTTGGATCTGTCAACCATCCCTGTTTTGTAACCACCTTCAACCTTGGAGAAATTCCCTCTGCTGAACCTTGATGTTTGACCTTGAGACTTATATGGCTTGTTTCTCTTGAATCTTATGTTTTTGAACTTCTTAGCCATTTAAGCCATAGTTGGATTGTCCATCTTTTCCATTTCTTCTAATGAATAGAAGTCTTCATCTTCAACATCAGTTAGTTGCAGCACCACCTTCTCATCATCATCCACAACCTCTTCAATCTTTAGTGAAGGTACTTGAGCAGGTTGGGTGATTTGGATTCCTTCACTAGGTTGAGTGATTCTTGGCACATGAGCTACAAGAGCACTAGACATATTTGCCATCTTTCCTCTTGATCCAGCTTGAATAGCTCTTTTCTGGAAAAATTCAAGCTCATATGATTTAAGCACACCATATAATGTTTCAAGGGAAACATTGTTTAGATTTCTTCCTTCTCTTATGGATGTGATTCTGTGCTCTAGATGCTCAGGAAGTGTGAGTAAGAACTTAATATTTAACTCTTTCCTATCATAGTACTTGCCATGTATCTGTAGCTCAGTCAACAGTTTACTGAATCTCTCAAACATTGTTGTTAGATCTTCTCCTGACTTTGCCATGAAGGCTTCATACTGTGAGATAAGGATCTGTCTTTGATTGTCTTTTACCTCTTCACTTTCTTCACATAACAACTCAATCTTAATCAACATTTCATTGGCTGATGAGCATCCAATGACGTTCCCACACATGGCTTTGTCCAAAGTGAGAGCATCAAGAAGGATGAGTTGCAAGTAATCATCCAAGGCCACCTTCTCTTTTTCTGGCTCCAGAAACTCTGAAGGTGATTTAGCAATCCAGTGTGCTGGAATAAGAACACCATCCACAGTTGAGGCTTCAATCTCCTTATGTGGAACAAAAGGACTATTTTGGAGGATACCCAAGTATAATGGATTAGCAGATTTGATAAACAGCAAGATTTTTCTTTTCCACACATTGTAATTCTCTTTATCAAAAGCTGGGATCTTAATGCTACTTGACTTCTGCAAACTTGTCATGATCTCAGATTTGTAGAACAATCTGTCTAAATCTCAATCTACGCTTCAACAACTAAAACTAAGATTAACGTTTATCAGTTTAAGAATTGCAAATACAAGTAGACACAAGTAGTTTTTCTCACAAAATAAATGTTTTATTTATTTTGCAAAGTGTTGCTACAACCTCAAAAAAATATCAGTTTTTTTGAGCTTCAATTTCTCGAGTGATGCATAAAATGAAGTGAGATAGTCTAAGTAAACTAATCATATCTCTATCATCACGGGTTTGTGAAGTTGTTGTCATTTTCATGTGGCAGCTTCTTACAAATTGTCTACCCGTGAGTCTTACCTAAATTGTTATACAAACAAGTTTATCATTACTGGAAAAAGCAATCTAGATACATTCTATATTTAGCTAACACAATTCAGTAGATGTTGATTTGTCATACTCTTGAATTGGTGAGCTTTGTCATGTGATCTCTCAAGCTTCTGTCATAGTCTTGCAGACCTGATGCAGTGTTAGGATACTGCAGCACGCCTGTTTCTTGAACATCCAAACTGTCACATGTTTGACTGGGTAGATCCCCAATACAAAGATTATCCCTTTGAGACAGTATCCTGATCTTCAAGCTTACTGTCACGAGAATGTGCTTTTGGTGACAGTAAGAAATCCCCGCAATAGATGTTGTCAGGAGTTCCAAGCTTGCTGTCGGATTAAGGTAAAGTTGCTGTCTCAGGGCTTTCGTCAATGTTGCTGTCAGAGTGGATATGTTGTCGTGACTTGCAACATGTTGTCTTCTTGTAACTTTACTGTTAGTGCCATGACAGTAATATTTATTCTTGATGTCTTCTTAAAGCACTTCTTGAGACTTGAACAAACAAATGAACTTCTACCAAGATGTACTAAGATCTTATTTAACAGTAAACAAAATGGTTACAAGAACATACTCTGGATGTGACAGTATGTTCATACTTAATAAAATTAAGCATTAAAAATATCTAGTCAAGTTGTCTCATAACTATCACCCATAAATCCTAACAGATTGATATAAAAAATAAAATTTTAAATAATATAAAATTATACATAAATGTAATCGATTGCTAAAAAATATGAATTTATTTACCTTTTCATCTGTGTAGATATTAAACTATTGAAATAAAAAAATAAGATTTTTTAAGAAATATATAATTTTGTTTATAAAATTATACATAATAAATAATTGTCTCGCATAATTTTTATGTATATAAAATTTTAAATACGCGAGTCATATTAGAGATTTTTGGTCGACCAACTATTTAGACTTTTAGCAATTTAAAAGTGTGATTGATCTAAAAACATATATATTAAAAGAAACTAAAATAATTGAATTTATGTTTAAAAAAATGACAACTCCAAAAATAGGATTTATGTTGTATATATAAAAAATAACATAATTAATATTCAATATAAAATGAAAAAAGATATGTTTTTTTGAATTATAAATATTACAAAATTACAATAATTATTCGCAATGACCAATTAGACTATAACTCAAATTATGGTAATATGAATTTTAAATAGTATACTAAATTGATCAAATAATCAACATAATATATGATGGTTGAGTTATAACATATACTTAGATCAGCTTATGATGAAACCAAAAAGTTTCATCTTACATATTATGTTGATTCACAGTCATTATGGTCGTCTAATCATAATTTACATTGATAAAAATATTTGTAAAAATTCAAGTTAAGTTAAAAAATAATTCATATTATAAAGATAAAAACTGTTTCAATTTAACAAAATTTTAAAATAGAATTTTGATACTGTGTAATAAATTTTAGACTAAAACTAAACATTTGAGTTTAAAAATGTAAAAAAATGTATGTAATATATAAAAAAAATTAGCTATACACCGCAAGGACAACTTTCATATAATATTAATAATTTAATAATATGTTTTCGCCTTACGTATATATCGATTCTTTATAAATGTAATCTAACTAAGTTAAAATCACATTGCCTATGTTAGGGGTGTACACGGGTTGTTAAAATCGACCAACCCGATCCAAACCGACCTCATTTCGCCCGATCCAAACCGAATATTTTTAAACCGAAACATATTTGGTTTAAAAAGATATAAACCCGATTTAAATGGGTTGGGTATGGGTTTCAATTTTTTTAAGCCGAACCAACCCAACCCGATTAAAAATAATAGATTTAATTAAAATATATGAAACACATTTAGTTAAAATAGTTAACAGTTTTGGAGTGTACACTTTTAATTATTGAAACACATTCTTTGAACTCTTGTGTTCTAGACCATAGACCATGTGTGGTCCTGGAAGAAAACTTCATTGTTTGCATTGCCTAGGGTTATCCATACATGATATTATCTATGTTTGTTAATATTGTATCAGTACTTTAAGGTCAGTTTACATTAAGAAGCATTAGTTTTACATTAAGTTGTTCGTTATCAAGGACATAGCAGCATAAATGTGTACATCACTATTCTACAAAACTTCTACAAAACTGTGTGTTGAGATCATTTGAGACAAATCTTCTTACTGTCTTTGTCCATTCGTGGTTGTAATGCAAATTTAGCACACTGATTATGCTAATAACATAAATTTGATGTTTAAACTGAAAGACTATGTTTAGTACTTTATCAGTCTTTTGGTGTGTTTTAACTTAAATATTTGAGATTTATTTGAGATGGATATGTAATATTTTGCTAACTTTCAATTTTGATTTATTAATTTAGTACTTACTGCTCGATAAAAATATATTTTATATATTTATTAACCCGACCACTCCGACCCGAACCGATCCAAACCGAAGTATATTAAATGGGTTGGATTACGAATTTATTTTTTGTGAGTTGGGTTGAAAATTTGCAAACCCGATTTAATTGGGTTGGGTTGTTAAAATCCCGTAACCCGCCCAACCTGAACCGTGTACACCCCTGGCCTATGTTATATATTGACAATTTTCAAAAATATTGACTTTCATATAATATTAATAATTTCATAATATGTTTTCGCCTTACGTATATATCGATTCTTTATAAATGTACTCTAACTAAGTTAAAATCACATTGCCTATGTTATATATTGACAATTTTAAAAAATATTTATTTATTTTATACTCAAATGTTCAATTTGATAAAGTTCCGTCATAAAAAACCATATTATTATATACTCAAAAGTTTAATTTGATAAAGTTCTTATCACATCATCGAAAATCATATTAATATTTTAGCAATTAAATATAATCATGCGATTATTATCATATGGATATTTATCCAAATTTTATGAAATTTAATCAAATTATAGAATATCTGATTAATGTAATTGGTATGTCATATTACAAAAATACTATTAAAATATGAGATAAAATCAAAATATTATCCTTTTTTGAATTTTAAATTACAAAATTATCTCAATATATAAACAATTTCGTGCGAGAAATTATTGCAATACCCGTACGAGGCACGAACTTTTAAGCCAGTTATATACAAATAACAAGACACATAAAGCAGAAATAATAAAACACAAGTATATTCCGCAGAGCTCCCGTGTTTGACAAGTAGATTAAAAGTATATCAAGTGGAGAAGCATAATTTAAAGACGAGTGTGAACTATGAAGGTTCAATTGTCATTTCGACAAATGCATCCCATCACCATGTTGATCCTTTTTTTTGTTCAGAATTAAACGAAACAATTCTGTTTCTCTAGTAAGTAAATATATAGTTTTAACTACCACTAGCAAGATATGCTTTCGGAAGGCCTTTAATTGTGCCAAAGCCGAGCCTTTCTCTGTTTTAGACAAGTCAAAGAAAAGCCTTAAACGACATTGTTGTATGCATATAAAATCTATCGTCTACCTCCCCATAAGTGAAGTATCTAAACTCTACTGTGTGCTGGCAGTTGCGAAAGGATGCAGTTCACCTTCATTTGAATGATAGAGGCAAAGGTGAGGGAACTCAAGTGGTACTAGTATTGCTGCCAAACTGCTTCTGAAGGTCCTGGAATGATACTGTGGCAGAACCCCTTCGCTTAGGCTGTTGTTGAGAAGAGTGTTCCCTCCACCCGGTCATGTATATAATCTATGACCACAGTAAATAATAAAATTCATTAGAGGTTGCACAAGAATCAAATCAACAAAGCTTATGTCACCCCGATTCTTTGTTCCACCACTGGTGTGCGTCGGATACTTGACACTGCTGTGTGCTGGCAGTTGACACTTGACCAATAGAAGAACTGGTAATTAGTACAATATTCACCTGATAGGTAGCTGGGATAGTGCCATCTTCTGCTGCAAACATTGAGTCATAAACAGCTGCAGTGGCCAGAGCTGTTTCTCTTTTCAAGATCTGAACAGGAAAGGGATATTGTGAAAGCAAGAATATAAAGGTATCATACATAATGCAAGTAATTCAATTTCTAGATTGAAAATGTAGCATATGAATTACCAATGTAATACCTTGTGTCTTTGAACCAAAGCATTAGTTTCTCCCATTGCACGCAGGTGCTCTATCAAGTCCAGAGCTATACACAGCAAGCAAATAAAACGGCAGCGGCAATGGGGAACGCATATTTAGACTTGCAATAAGAAAACTAATAAAAACCACACGGGTTGCATACTCAGTTAACATTTTACCTTCAAACATTGATATGACATCAAATCTAATTAAAATTAAAATACTACTAATGACAAACTACAACAGTATCTTAGACTCTGAAGTCAAGTTCAGGCACCCCAACTATGGAGACCCGCTCTTGTATAGACTATATATCATACAGCAAGTAAGTTGTAACAGTTCCCCGTTTATGCATATGTGATATCATGACAACCTTTAAACATCTTAAAATCCGAAGTCGAGTACAGGCACCAAACCTGTGGAAGACCTACTACATACCCTTGTTGTCCAAGTGAATCGTGATTTAATACTTGATCTACCAATTATTGTATTGTTATGTCCAGAACTAGTGGAGAAAAGAACCCGGATTCTCTCAAGGAGATAAAGCATATAGAAGGAAAATACTAAGTTCCAAATAGAAGTGATTTCTACATTTGTCAACAAAAAAAAAAAGTGATTTCTACAGATATACTACAATTTAAGATGACCAAGATGAGCCTTTTTCCTAAAATTGTTATATGATTACATATTTATTGTTACATCGTCTCTAGTATATACACTTGCAAGATACAGGGTAACTGAGTAACTGCTTACCACTTTTATATCTAACCGTATATTCATCCATATCAACACCTGGAAGCGTGAATCCTGCCCTTGTCAAAAGATTTCCAGCATCACGGACCTATGACAAATCCAAAAATTACTTAAAACCCTGCCAGAAAAGTAATAGGAACTGTATTTTGTGCACATGTAAGCAAAGCATGTTCTCACTATTCAGACACACAATAGGACGCTCATAGTACTCATTAGTTTTGTGACTTTTGTCGTAACGGAAATATATGTTTGTCAGCTAGTCGGTTTATCGGTAGAAATAAAGTCTATCACTTGCTTTGTTAAAAGCTAGTCAAGCTACAAGGTAAGGCTCCTGCATCATACATCATACCTAGACCTATCATGGTTATCAAGATAAATAAAAACACGCCATCCACATTAAAGAAAAATATTGTTTAAGAGCCAGCAATTATATATGAATTATTGCAAAAACAATTATACTTATAACAGATTCAGTGTCCAATTGCTTTTTAAATGAACAGTGATTGAGATCAATGTAAGTACAAGTTTATACTTGTGCAAGTGGTGATACTCGTGGACTGATACCCCCTTCCCGCTCCATCTGTGCTATGGTGCATGCAATTCTTAGCTCTCTACAAGGAAACAAGAAAATGTTAAGACGCAAGCATTGTATTCTTGAGAAGACATCTGAAGATAATCGGTACTAACTTTAATGTTTCTCCACCCATAATGGCTGCCAGAAATAACCCATCAGGCTTCAGCGCTAATCTACTCTGTCACAAGTAAAAATTTACACATGAGCGTCTTCTTCTATGAAATTTAAAGATTTCTTTAGACGCGACACATACCTGAATCATGGCTCCAGGAAGATCATTTGTCCAATGAAGTCCCAAGCAACTTATTACAAGATCTACAGAACTACAAATATACAGTAATACTTTAACAGAGATAATTAAGAATTTCAATGTAATGGTCATGATTCAGAATAGAACATATAGAAATTTACTGTGCAAACCTTTCTTTTATAGGCAAAAACTCTTCATCACCAACAATATATGATGTTTCAATGTTATCGTCGTAATTATTGTGCTCATTGCCTTGGCATGATTTCAACATGTCGTATGATGTATCCATCATGATAAGCTTTTCAATGCCACCTAAAATAAAGATTAGGCATCTTAATACATATCAATTGACTATTTTATTTCAAACAACCTATAAGTCAAAGTTCTATGCCCAAATGATCCATAGCAATACTTCGATAATTTAAGTAACAACAATACTAAAATGCTTAAAATATTTATAGACAATCGGCTGCCAATAATTTATAGGAAATTAATAGTAACATAACAATTAAAGTCACATCTGTGCCTAGAAGCTTTAAATCTTTCTTTATTACGGTGATATAAGACATGTTTGATATTTCTATTCTTTTATATGTTATATGTCACGTAGCTATCATGCTTCCTGGGACTTGCTTGACAAAATATAAGAAATTCTTTCTTTATCTTCTCTAAGTATTTTAGTATGGATTGTTTGTGCAATGTACTTAACTCTTCTATCTTAGTCATGGAATTAAATTACAATCATGACATCTCGGTTATGCTGCCTTTATATCCTCCACATTGATCACCATCCCCGACTGGTTTGCACTTCACATCGTTGTTGAGATCAGAGTCATGAATATTATAAACATTAAATTCAGTGCATTTGTACTATTATTACGGTTAATTCCTTGCTCGCTAATGTAAAGGCATAAAAGGTAAAAAAAAAAAATAATAAGGTGCTTACCACGGCCACGTAGCAAACGCCTAATCGCTCCTGAGGAACCACCCAAACATAATGTTGTAGGAAATGTCTTTTTGCAATCCTAAAAGAGCAAGTACAGAATTAAAAAAAAATAGATCTAATAACTGATGAAAACTTTGGAATGACATCAAAAGCTTTTTAAAGCAGCCTACTTAAAATTTACTATGGAAAACCAAATTAATAATTAGATAAAATTATGTGTCACTAGATCAGGGAATTGTACGTAGGCTCCAGATAAGTATGACTGCTGCAGATTTTTTTTGTTATCAAAAGTTGATTCTTATGTTACTCTGAGAAGATCCTTTTTTCCACAGTCTCCCAATTATGTCTGGTAATAGAATACGGCGGCTTGCTCTGACCAAGACTCCACTTTTTGCTCCGTCAGTGGAGCGTATGAATTACTTTTTGAAATCCACAAACGTAGACCTGACAGTGGCAATTGATTTTTGGAGCAGAAGCAGTCGAACTTAGCTTCTTGAAGAGAAGTGTGGGTTTGTTCTTATGACTGTGCCTACTCAATCTATCTATTATACATATAATAGAGCAACTAGGGGGTTGCTTGAGACAATTTATTCAGTCTGAAATTACTAAAATACCCCTACTTATTATATAATAATAATTTTGTAATGAATGCATATATTAATTACATCTAATTCATTAATCATCATTAACACGTCTATATTTATTAATCCATCATTATTAAATATAAGAATTTATAATTATATTTATCTATGTACAAATACTTAAATGATTAGATAATTAATATCTATAATTATATATAACTCATTATTATGCAAGTATTGAGTACAAAATAATTAGTATAGTTAATGAAGATTAGTTATTAATGATTAGAGACATTAAAATGTATTAATAACGAAGATATTAATATGAAGTAAATAGAGTAAAGGGTTGAAAAGTCATTTTACACTTTGAAGGATATAATTGTCTTTTAACGGTGAACAAATTGGCTCAATATACAGTCAAAGAGACATTAAAAGAGGGATAAGAAGAATAAGAGAGGGGTCTCTAGAGAGTAGAGAGTGACGCCGAAAATATAAGGCACCCATCGTAGGAGGGGGCATGAGAGAGAGAGCGATCAAAATACAGATCCAAAACAAAAGTTGAGAAGAAAAAGTGGAGGAGACGGGGAAAAAGGAAAGAAAAGCCAAAGAGACAGTAAAAGAGGGATACGAAGGATAAGAGAGGGGTCTCCAAAGAGTGACGCCGAAAATAGAAGGCAACCACCATCGTAGGAGGAGGCATGAAAGAAAGAGGCAAATAACATAAACAAATTAACCCCAAAAAAAGTACAAACTTGACAATATCGATAAAGAACAATTTTTCACTGCCAGCTCAAACAACAACCCATGACAAATATTTACTTTAATGAGCAGATCAACCCCAAGTGCATTTACATGCACAAAGCCTACAAATTTGGTTCAAGCATTCCATCAAACACATAATACACACTCTGAATAAACACAAACTAAACAGTCAAAGAATGCATTTGAGTAAACAATTATGACGCACCCTAAATAAAAAAAGCATAACATGCATTTCAGTAAATGTGTTGGAATATATTATGTCTTCCCGAGGATTATCACATAAGAGAGGCGTTTCTAGAGAGTGACACTGAAAATAGAAGGCAACCACCATTGGAGGGGGTGTGAAAGGGGAGAGAGAGAGAGAGAGAGAGAGAGAGAGATCAAAATACAGATCCTAAACAAAAGTTGAGAAGAAAAAGTGGAGGAGACGGAGAGAAAGGAAATAAAAGTCAAAGAGACAATAAAAGAGGGAAAAGAAGGATAAGAGAAGGGTCTTCAAATAGTGATATCGAAAATAGAAGACAGACACCACTGTAGGAGGGAGAGAGAGAGAGAGAGAGAGAGAGAGAGAGAGAGAGAGAGAGAGAGAGAGAGAGAGAGAGAGACCACTGTAGGAGGGGGCATGCGAGAGGGGGGGCGATTTCGGGTCGGGGTGGGGTGGAGAATGCAATAATTTTTCAATGAACTAAGAATTTCAATGAGTCAATTTATTCAATGCAAAATAATAATTATACTCTCAAATTTCGAAATAACATTTTAATCTATATTATAATTATCTCATATCAATATATCTGTAACTCATAAAATACGTTGAAATTAATGAAAGTTACACAATATTCTAGAACATGTCTGTGCCTCGCACGGGCTATAAAGCTAGTTTGGTGTAAAAGAAAATTGCTGGTTTGCTCCTATGAATCCTGCGCATGGTCTTTTCCACTAGTGTTGGAATTTTGGTTGGTTTTAAGTCTTAACCACAGCTCTGAGTTGTTTTCCTTGAAAAATTATTGGGTTTACTGCTATGTGCACAATGTTCTTTGTTCTGCTGTAGGGTCTTCCTCTGCTTCCCTGCTGTACAATGATGTTCCCAATGCAGCCAACTACTATGCGATTCCAGGATGTTTGTATTCAGGTTGTTATTGCCTAACTGATTACCAAAATGTTCAGTCCTAAACAAGTATGGGTTTGCTGAAATAACGAAAGCTGTGGGGCACAAGGAGGCTGCAAATGCATGTGGGGCACCCCAGACAAACAAATGGAGGCTATAAACGGAGGTTAACAAGGCATAAAAGCAGGCTGTGTTTGGTGTTGCAGCAATTGGGTAAGTCAATCTAGGCTGTTTACACTCCTGGTCTTTGGAACAGTGTGCTGAGTGTTTTCCAGGTCTGCCCAACATTCTTGTGGCAGATACATGATGACTTCCCAGGATAACCGCGATATCCAACCACCAAACACTTATGTCAGCTGTTCATGAATCTCCCTGGGATGGAATCAAGAAGCAGCATGCCCACGAAATACACTTGAACACACATGAGCATCCACTGCATTTCAAACAACTGCAAAAACAGGACATTTCACCAGACACTTAAAAGGCTTTCTTCCTAATGGAGACTCTTCAAAAGAAGCCTGCGGCTAGTCCATCCAAGCATTACCTAAGTCAGATCATGTCTTCCATGTTTACGTTCAAACAATGCCTTTCTTTGAGCTATATAGGTTGTTCTGCCCTATATCCAAACTATGTTTCATTTGAACTATTGAGGGTTGTTCTGCCTTTTTCAATTTTTGTATTCCTATGTTAAACCCGGTTTTATTAGGTACTACTCATGTAGCTTGTAATGGGGTAGGTTGTAACTCTATTGTCTCCCTTGTTACCTGTGTTCACACCTGATAATATAAGCTAGCTAAAAAACCGAGAGGCCGTACATCTGTTTTAGTTGCACTACAGTTTATTTTATACACCACAAAATAAAGGGAATGTGTTAAGTATAATAATAAAATTCACTACCTCTAATCGATCCAGAATATTCTCAGCCACAGTATCAACCAACGTATCCTTTGGGCTCATCAACCATGCAGCCCTATCACGCTGGCAATAAAGAGCTAGCATTACAACAAAGAATGTGAATAAAACAAATTCACTATTCACAAATAACAATTAGATAACCAAAAGTAACAACAAAACTACCTGCAAAAGATTAGACTCGACATAAAAAAGGATGGAAAATGTACAAACTAGGTTATCCCAATTATCATCTACAGGTTCGCACTAATTGCGATTAGAGTTGTGACATACTAAGCGAGGTTTTGTATCCATTTACATGATTTATTCAATAACACGGTTCAGTAGAAGAAAGTCAGGCTTTAGTTCTGTACCCTGTAGGATAAAAAAAGAAACTAGCACTAAACAAGAAAGATTGTATTTTTGAAAAGCAAAGACAGATGGGTGTATTGACCAAACACATAAATGTACATGACAGTGTCAACAATTCAACTTACAAAACTAATGTCTAGAAAAGTGACACAACAGATTGATTATACATGAGTGATTAACATAAGTAACTAAGCATTCATCATAACAGGACATGAATAACCCATCATTGAAAAATAGTGAATCAGTATTATTATTACACAATCCTCCTTATGATTGTAGCTTAGTAGATACATACTCGTTAACAAGAGATCGAGTCTGGGGTATTTATATTTCCTGGAATTGACCTCACCCAAGAAATTATAATATGAAATGGGGGCATATAAGAAACCTGTTTTCGTTTGAGATGACGATCAAAGATTTTAAGTTTTGATTGTGAAGGGCCAGAGAATCCATCATTGCTGCTGCTGCTGCTACAAAATGACCTTCTGGGTAATAAAGATCCTGCCTTTCTCAACATTTTTCAGTTGTTGAAGATTATATATATTGTACAAATCTATATGATATGTATATTCTTCTAACGATTGTTTAAGGGTTTTTGTATAAACCCCCCTTTGCAGTCGATGAGATGAACAACTTTCCACTGTTGTCTTGTCACTATTTTAACATCAAAATTGTATCCACCATTACTCATTTACTGCTAACTACTTTAATTACCTTTTAGTAAAAATACTAATCATCTGCTCACTCCCTAAATAAAAATGTTCTTTAAGCAAAATTTGTCAAAATAAATAAATTATGGTTCACTTAGCCAAAAAAAAACATAAATTATGATTCATGGCTAATCCAATTTATTTTAGAGAAACTATCAAAAAATTTAATTTTTTTAAAAAAATTGTTGTTTTATTATTTTTTGAAATTATTTATAAAAAAAATACAGTTTACAATTAAAACAACCAAATATAACTTACTTTTACGTTTTTATGAAAAAAAAATTAAAGTTGTTTTGTTTCTTGAACATCCAAGCTGTCACATTGTTTGACTGGGTATATCCCCAATTCAAAGTTTATCCCTTTGAGACAATATCCTGATCTCCAAGCTTGCTGGCACAAGAATGTGTTTTTGGTGACAGTAAGAAATCCCCGCAATAGATGTTGTCAGGAGTTCCAAACTTGCCGTCAGGATTTTCCAACTTGCTATCAGGATTTCCAAACCTGTTGTCGGAATTTCCAACCTTTCCGTCAGGAATTCCAAACTTGTTGTCTCAAGGCTTCCGCCAATGTTGTTGTCAGAGTGAATATGCTGTCATGACTTGCAACATGTTGTTTTCTTGTAACCTTACTGTCAGTGCCATGACAGTAATATTTATTTTTGTTGTCTTCTTAAATACTTCTTGAGGTTTGAACAAACAAATGAACTTCTTCCAAGATGTATCAAGATCTTATTTAACAGTAAACAAAATGGTTACAAGAACATACTCTGGTTGTGACACTATGTTCATACTTAATAAAATTAAGCATTTAAAATATCTAGTTAAGCTGTCTCTTAGCCATCACCCATAAATCCTAACAATCTCCCCCAATTTGTTTTTATGGACAATGACTACAAATTTACAATCAATGCATGCTGACAACTTAACTAACAAGATCAGAATAGATAAAAAAATTCACTTAGCTTCAAATTTCCTTTTATGTCTTGCTTCATCCTCTCTGTTGAGAGCTTCTTTTAGAATCTCCTTGAGTCCTTCCACCAGTGATATTTCATCAGGAGAGGTGGCATCATCTTCAATCTCATCAATGTACCTTTGGACTGCTTTGGAGAGACATAATTTAGCATCCTGAAGATCTGTCCACAATTCTTGACCAAAGGCATAAGTTTTGAACTTCAATTTGCCTTCAACAAGTTTAAATCTTCTTCCGGGATATGCATTCAGGGTTTTTCTCCTTGACTTGTCCAGCTTTGAGTCTTCACACTTTCTTCTTTGAAGAATGTCCTCAATCTCAAAAGAACACACTTGTTCTAATGGATGAGTTGATCCAATTACCATGTAGAGTAAGTCTTTCAAGGCACTTGTTCTGAGCTTATGAAAGCTTCTCACAGGGATCTCTTCCCTTATGAACTTGATCCTTAGGGGATTTTCTATCACACAGGGTTGGTAATTGGGTCCTTCACTCTCCACCCTGTTTGCTTCTTTGCACTTGTTCAGGAGTGGATCTTCCATATCTTCAGTAGCCTCTTTTCCTGTTGGATTTGAGGGTCCTTCTTGACTTGGTTGGGCTTGCACCTCTTCTTCAGGAAGATCATCTTCATAATCAGCTATTTCTTCATCAGAGTACTCCAACAAATGAGCAATGTCAGCATCATCATGATCTTCAAACATACCAAACTTCTGATAGAATTCTATATCTCTTTCATCCTTGTACTTCATAACAGGTTCCATGACACTGTTGGATACATTGTCATAACTTTGCAGTAGCTCCACCATTCTGTCCGAGAAGAAGTAATCAATTCTTCTCCTGACTTTTGTTCTTACAAGAATAGGAATGTCATTCACAGAGAGTGAATCAGCTTCCATGATGAAGTCCTTATAAACCTTCATTGACCTTGATGAATCCCACCATAGAATGTACATGCTTGCCTCCTGATTGGCATCTAACACCACTTCAACATTCCTGATTTCTTTAGATTTGGAATGTAGCACTTCAAGAGAGTTTGGGTATTTGATTTGAAGTGGTTTCCTCAAATTCCTGCATAGCCCTGTAGCTTTCTCCTTTCCTGAGTACTTAGTCTTTCCTTTCTTTGCTTTAGCAGATCCCTCAGGTTCAGGTTCCTGTCTAGAAAACCAAGCTCTGGCTAAGGACTTTGTCCTCTTAGGTTTGACAGTAGGCTTCATTTCATCCTTGACAGTGTCTTTCATGACAGTATCTTCTGTGACAGTGTCCTTCATGACAGTATTTTCTTTGACAGTGTCCTTCATGACAGTATCTTCTTTGACAGTGTCTTCCATGACAGCTTCTTTCAGGACAGTGTCTTCCATGACAGCTTCTTTGGTGACAGTATCTTTTTCAGCATTTATACTGTCAATAGCACATCTCAAGATATTTGCCTCCAAAACTTCAATTATTTCAGACTCCTCTTCTTCTGTAGAGCTCCGGCGTCTTTCTTTTCTTGCACGGGAGCTTCTTCTTTGTTTTCCTCCTGGGATTTAGTTTCAACATTCCCAGAAGTGCTTCCACTAGCATTTCCTGCTACTCCAGTTCCTCCACTTCCATCCAACTCATCATCATCATTAAAAGAGACATCATAAGTACAGCTTTCACCTTGATCAGCTCTTTTAGAGTTTGCTTTGGAGATCATCTTCTTTACTGTAGAGCTCAGTTCCTTATCTCTTTTCACCAGCAATTTGTGAATTGCTTTGACAGCTAAAGCTCTCTCCTTGTTGACTTTAGAGTTGAGAATCATGTCTAGCACCTTCAGTATTGCTTTTGACTCCATTGTGGAAGTGCCTCCTAGACTCATGTATGAGCATCTCCTGCTACCATTCCTTGTGGTAGTTTCATAGTAGACACAGAATGGATTGGTGTAGACTTCTGGAAGTTTCTCTAAGATTAAGTTTAGCATTTGCAATTGCAGAATCTCATTGAAAGATGTATGGTTTGCCTTGACTTTGGTCTTCATCACAGTCAACACCTTTGCCGGAAGGTTCTGCAATAGCTACATAGTGATGAATATAGATATGCCATTGTCCAGGTACACATCAATGGCCCACCTCTTTTCTTCATTGATCTTCACACAGACACTTATGATTTTCTTCTTCAGTAAGGTTGATCAGTTACTCAGTTTTCTTCTTGGTTCCAACATTACCTCCTCAACTATTCTACTGAAGTCATCATCATGATTGTGCAGTGTGCTCTCCCTGTAGTCAACCATCAAAGCATTAGCCTCTTCCTGACTAAACTCAGTTCCTTCACTCCACATGTTTCCTGAAAAGAAGTATTCAGGCAACTTGTCTTTTCCTTTTCCCAGCCTATTTTGCTCCTCCTGCTCTCTCCACTTCTTTTCAAGTGCACTCGCCTTTGGATTTGAAGTTGGCTCTCTTATTGTCACATGAGGGAGTACCGGTCTTTTGGATTGTGCTTTCCCCTTGCATTGCCTCCAGTGCTTCCTTAGACATCAGTACTTTTTCTCCAGCCATCTCATACTCAAAAAGATTTCCAGCTTCTTGCTCCACCTTACTCCTTGAATCACCTTTTGCTCCCCCTTTCTTCTTTACAGATAAAGACTCCCCCTTAGCTGTAGACTCCCCCTTAGTTGCAGGCTTCCCTTGAGTTTCAGTATCATGTACCTCTTGTGTTCCAACATCTTGCTTTGGAACAGATTCTGATCTTACACTTTTCTCCCCCTTAGTTAAGTTGGCAGCACCAATACTGGTAGATAGTACTTGAATAGCTTCCTGAATACTAGAAAAACCAGAGGCCACCATGGTAGACAGGCTGTCAAGCTTAGTTTCCATGGATAGGCACATGTGCTCCAGGGCTTCCAATTTGAGAACAGTAGAGGGGCCACCAGTTCTTAGCCTTCTTGGAGGGGAAGGAAAAGAATGTGGCTTTGAGGCTGTGGGGGTTCTCACACTCTCAGGGTTTTTCTGAGTGATCTCATCACTCCTCACAAAAGAACTCTCATGGCCTAGTGCCTGAACATTTTGGGCTCCCTCAAATACACTTTGGACATTCTCAAGTCCCTCTCCTTTTTGACAACTCATTTGGCTACCTCTCATTTTTATGCTCACCTCTCTTTTCTTTTATCTCTCTTTTCTTTTGCACGCCCTCACTCAACCTAGATGCATGGGTATGTGTAGTAATTACATGCAATGAAATAGATGGTTTAGAATGTACCTTTAAGAAATGAGAAAGTGGCACATCATCATCAGAGACATCCTCAATAGTTACAACATCAAAATCAGGCTGTGCAGAAGTGACAGTAGCTTTGTCAGAGATGTTACTGTCAGCTAAAAGATTGACAGTAGGTTCTAGTGCAGCTTGGACTGCAGGATTGGTTGTGACAGCAACTTTGACTGTGTCCTTGACAGCAGGGTTACATGTGACAACAACATTTTCAGAGTCCTTGACAGCAACTGAGGCTGTGACAGCATCCTCCCTAAGGTAAGATGCTCCTTGGAGATTGAACAAGGCATTGGCTGTTTCACTTTCTAGCAGAGTTGCACCTTGTTCTTTCTCAGTGTTTGAAGGAGTGGTGTCCATATCACTTTGAGAAATGGGTTCTTGTGGACCACTAGATGAAGGCTCATCCATGATTGGAGATGGATGATCAAAACCTGAAGGGTTGGGACTGTCCCCCTCTCTAGGTTGTGGAGAATAAACAAATGAATGAGTAGGGAAGGAAGAAGGTGAATGTGGAGAAGAGAATAATGGCTTCTCCACAGATGGAACTTGTGAAGCATCAATTT
Organism: Heracleum sosnowskyi; assembly: GCA_030848705.1. Classification (NCBI taxonomy): domain Eukaryota; kingdom Viridiplantae; phylum Streptophyta; class Magnoliopsida; order Apiales; family Apiaceae; genus Heracleum; species Heracleum sosnowskyi. Next base: position 49,857,048 of record CM061244.1, read on the forward strand.
GGGAAGTGAAATCATCACCGTGTCCTGACTCCATATGTGTTTCTGCAAGTGGAGGCTACTCATGAGTTGGAACATGAGGTTATGCAGACTCTTTACAGGTTGCCCTGGGAGATAGCCTAATTTCAATAGATGCCCCTTGTTGAGAAGGAACATCTATGGAGGTGTTAATTGCCCTATTTTTCCTCTACAGTCTTTTGGGAGACTGCAGGGTGGTTGACAGTGGTTTTGGCCCTCTTAGCTCTCTTCTTCTTAGGCTCAAGAGGAACCACTGTGGGTTCTGTTTGACTACCTTCCTTATTTGCTGCACTAGGTGCAGGAACTCCCTCTTGACTCTCAGCACTACCACCAATATCAGTTTTTAGGGATCTTTTTCTGGATTCTTGCAAGGCTTGTCTCTGTACTTTGGGAAGTCTAGAGAACCTAGGCTGAGTGTATGGTGTAGAATGGGGGTTAGCTGAATTTGGGTCTAATCCAGCCTCATCCTCAAGAGTGAAGGTTTCATACCCAGAGGGCAATGGAAAATCAAGGTTAGGCACTTGATCAACCATGTGTTTGGTGAAACAAAGTGGAATCTGTGCATTTAAATTCTGTGAAGTGAGAGTTGTGTGTGTATTTCTTTTCAAAACACTGCACACCTCTGAACGAGGGGCATTTTCAGCAAAATCACAGAGGGAATTAATACACATCATTAAAAACGAGGGTAGAGGTTTACCTTCTTACCTATGGAAGCCTTGAGGCGTGCCATGAGTAGCTTTCCAACATCCACCTTGTACCCATGAACAAGAGAGTGAGTTAGCTTCTTGATGTAAGTGGGAATTCCATTCGAACCAGTGGTCTTGGTAGAGAACACCTTCACCATTGCATCAAAAACCATGCTCCATTCTTTTCTCAAGAACTTCCTGTCCATTTCACCTGAAGGGTTCCACTTGGTTGTTCCCTCTTCAATAATGGGTCCTGAATACCCAATTTTCAAGAAAAGCTTCTTCAAGGTCTCATCAATAGCAAGCTCGGTGTAGTTCTTTCCTGGTTCTAGCACAATTCCCAAAGCTGCATTGATGCCCTGAATAGTGAGAGTGTAGCTGTTCTCATTGATTTTGAACTTGATGGTTGTGTTGACACCATCTCCTTGAGCAACAGCTGACTCCCAGAAAGTATCAATCATGTCAAGATCAAGAACAGGAGTGGAGGTAATTGCATACCCGAGATAGGACATATTCAAGAAAGAAACAAGCCCTTTAAAATCTTCATCAGCATCATTAGGAGAGTAGATGCCAGCAAAGTTAGTCTGAGAAATTGATTGTTTGGGTGCCATTGTTGGTATGAGAGAGAAAACAAATGAGTTGAATTAGTAGAGAGAGAATTAGAGCAGAAAGTTGTTTTTCTTTTTGGTTGTTCTGTGTCAGGTTTGATATTGTCTGATTAACTGTTGTGTAAAAGGGTAGTTCAAGCGTTATGCTGAAAAGGGTTTATTTGGAGTCGTGCTTTTTGCCCAGTAACTCCACCACGTGGGTTACTCCCTTAACTTTCTGTCAATGTGGAGGTTGAATTAACAATTGTAACAGTCCACTACTTTTGACAGTAACATGTGTGCTGAAACAAGTTGTCAGTGACATTTGGGTGATGACAGTAGGTTTGTCTTGACAGTAACATTATCGCGAGAAACTTACTGTCATCGTTAAGTACTTCAATTACAGTATCTTTTAAAACTCTTGACAGAATGTTATTCACTGCTGTCAAGAAACTAATTGTCATTAAATTCCGTGACAGTTTCTTTTCTTTATGACAGTAACATTTGAGGAAAACAGTAACTATCATGAATTTTAATGGATGTTGTCATTAATGCACTTAACTCAATAAAAACCATTCACAGATATTCAATTTAGAGCTAAGCATCATGCATAGTAAGTAAATCAGATAATCAACACAGAAATAATTCACATAAAGAAAGAAACATGGAAGTTAATGGAACAGGTTTTATTAATAGAGTCATTTGTTGAAACAGGAGAATACAACTTATGATTTTACTATTTTATTGACTATTCCTAAAACTTCTAAGCGGGTTTCTTCTTCAGTGCTTCCTTCCTCCTTGAGGAGCTTTTGAAATTCAACTTCTTGCTCCTACCATTTATCCTCTTCAATGGCCTTGGCAGTAGCCTCTCTCTCTTCTTCCTCATCTAGAATGTCTTCTAATTCATCGAACAGTTTCTCAACTTCTTCCTTGAGTGGAGAATCACATTGAACCTTTGGCATGTATTCAATTCCTACTTTGTTTTCCATTTTAACCTTTTTCTGATAGTGACAACTAATAAAACCTAGTGTTCAATTTATAGGCATATTAGGAGAATGGTAAGGTAAACAGTCAACAGTTTGGAATACCCATACAACTACAACATATAGCAATTAAGATTCATGTTCTCCACTAATCCAACAATTAACACACAACAGCCAATCAACACAAAGTCTTTGACCAAAGATCTCAAACTTTGAGGTTATTCAAGTTAATGACACAAAGTTTTATTCCTGACAGTACGACTAGCACAGAATTCAATTTAGCAAAGTCATAACAAACATGCTGTCAAAAAGAGTAAAAACTTATATGACAGTAACTTCTCATGACAACAACTTTTAAGGTTACTATCACAAGCTTCATTTGAGCATAAGAATGGAAAAACTAGTAAGTTAACATACCAGATTTAGCATTCCCAATTCACTTACCAACATGTTAAAGGTGGCTTCATCCAGTGGTTTTGTGAAGATGTCTGCAAATTGCTTTTCTGTTGGGACATAGATCAACTTCACAGTTCCTCTTTCAACATGCTCTCTTATGAAATGATGTCTAATATCAATGTGCTTTGTCCTAGAGTGTTGAACAGGATTGTCTGAGATGGCTATGACACTAGTGTTGTCACAGAAGGTAGGGGTATTGTTCAACACTAGACCATAGTCCAACATTTGATTCTTCATCCACAGAATTTGTGCACAGCAACTTCCAGCTGCAATGTATTCAGCTTCTGCAGTAGATGTAGAAACTGAATGCTGCTTCTTGCAAAACCATGACACCAATCTTCCACCAAGGAATTGACAGCTCCCTGTAGTAATTTTCATGTCAATTCTACATCCAGCATAGTCTGAATCAGAGTACCCAACTATCTCAAATCCAGTATTTTTAGGATACCAAAGGCCTAGATTAGAAGTGCCCTTTAGATATCTAAAAATTCTTTTGATACCTACCAAGTGTGACTCCTTTGGATCAACTTGAAATCTTGCACAGAGACATGTAGCAAACATTATGTCAGGTCTGCTAGCAGTTAGGTAGAGAAGAGATCCAACCATGCCTCTGTAAGCACTAGAGTCCACTTTCTTCCCTTTGGAGTCTAGATCCAAACTAGTTGATGTAGAGATGGGAGTCTTGGCAGGTGATGAATCTTCTAGGTTGAACTTCTTGAGAAGTTCCTTGATATATTTTGCTTTACAAATGAAGATTCCATCATCTTTCTGAAGAACTTGTAATCCAAGGAAGAATGACAGTTCTCCCATCATGCTCATCTCATATTTGTTTCTCATTAGAGATGAAAACTTCTCACACAGCTTCTCATTTGATGAACCAAAGTTGACATCATCAACATAAATTTGAACCAAAATGATGTCTTTGCCATGATGTTTGTAGAACAGAGTTTTATCTACTACACCTCTTGTAAACTAGTTTTCCAATAGAAAGGCAGAGAGAGTATCATACTAGGCTTTTGGAGCTTGTTTCAGTCCATAAAGTGATTTGAACAGCTTGTACACAAAGTTTTACAATTCAGCATCTTCAAAACATGGTGGCTGTTTAACATACACTTCTTCCTCCAACTCTCCATTTAGAAAGGCACTTTTGACATCTATTTGGAACACCTTGAAATTACAGTGTGCAGCAAAGGCTAGAAAAATCCTTATAGCTTCAAGTCTGGCAACAGGTGCAAATGTCTCATCATAATCTATTCCTTCCTGTTGACAATAACCTTTAGCTACTAGCATTGCCTTGTTTCTTGTCACATTTCCATTTTCATCCAATTTGTTTCTGAATACCCACTTTGTCTCAATAACTGATTTTCCCTTTGGTCTTGGAACCATTTTCCATACATTGTTCCTTTCAAATTGGTTGAGTTCCTCTTGCATAACAATCACCCAATCAGAATCCAAAAATGTTTCATCAATTATTTTTGGCTCCACTTGAGACAGGAAGCAGGGAAACATGCTGTCAGCAGAAACATTGTTCCTGGTTCTTACCCCAGAAGAAGGATCTCCAATAATTAGGTCATTGGTGTGATCCTTGTTCCACCTTGTGGTTCTGGGCAAGCTTCTTGTTTGATCTGAAACAGTAGCTTCAGTTTGGGGAACTGAATCTTCACCAGGACAGTTGTCTCCACCATGCTTTTCAATGTCTCCAGAGTCACCATAGATCTATGCATAATGGGGGTTCTATGTAAGTTACCGCCTATCTTGGTCACATTGTTCTTGACCTCTTTTGGTTTCTTACAAACATGAGTTAAGTGATGTGAGGAGCCCCAATTATTGCATAGTTTTCTGGGAGGACTACCAACATTAGCATTGTCATTTCCTAACTTACCATTCCTGTTCTTAGACTTGTAAGTGACTGTGTCAACAGGATGTTCTGAAGTTGCTGTCGAGCTTTTCTTGACAGTACCTTTTACACCTGCTGCCTTGACAGTAGGTTTAGAGGTTAGTGTCTTCGAAGCTCTCTTGACAGTATCTTTGGAAGTTTCTGTCTTGCCATTGCTGACAACATCTTTAGAACATTCTGTCTGATTTCTTGGGAAAGTTACTGTTTTGGGGATTTTGACAGTATCTTTTCCGTCAACTGTTGTACTATCAACACACTCATCCTCATCATCAAACTCCAGTTCAGAAAGTTTAAAAATTGGTTTGTTGATCTTTTTGAGAACATGGGGATTGACAGAACCATCAGTTGAGCAATCATGATCCACAATCTCTTTACTAGGTCTCCTACCATACTCAAAACCTATCCCTACTGTTAGGTCCAAAGTATCGTAGAAGGGGGGGGGGGGGGGGGGTTGAATACGATACTCACAAATCAAATGCACCAAATCAAAACACGAGTCGGGGAATATATCGTTTTATAAATATAAACCTCGAGGGGTGCTACAATTTCTAATCTGTAGATTAGCTTCAATGAGTTCAAGGTTACACAAATTCAATACAATGATAAAATTCTGAGCACTATTAATTTCTCTGATAATTTTCTCCGGCTCAAACTTCTCTATCAGTAATGTCTCTGTGTTCTGCCTTAACTGAGGAAGACACTCTCCTTAACTCTGTATTAATTGTAGACTTGTTTTGAAAACTATCGAACCAAAACTAAACTAATAATCTTGGCTGTCCAATTTCCATCAACCTGACAAACAAAGAAACTTTCTACCTGCTCCTCCAAATAGAAAACTATCGAATGAATAAAGTTAATATTTCATTCGATGGTTTTTTTTAATAAAACTATCGAATGATAAATTAACTTACTTTAGTTTTCTTTTGTTTTCTTTGAATCACATTTGATGGTTTTCTAAATAGAAAAACCATCGAATTCTTTTCTTGTCCTTGATCTTTTAGAAAAACTTCTGAGCTTCAGGGTGTTTAAGTTTTAGACTGTATCAATTTCTTCTGAGACGATAAGACAACCTGATCTTTTTAAGTGCCGTCAACTGGTGCAACTGGTCTGGTTCACAGATGAATAACACTTGATCAATTCTTCTATGTCTTCAATTTAATGTTGCTGATAAGTCCTTTGCCGATCTGGTTGCTTCAAATACATCACTGGAATCCTGTGGTACTAACCCTAAATCATTCACATACTTATGTAGTCTTGAAAATCTTGTTTCTTTAATTGTCACTGAGGCTTGAACATTTTCATGAACTTCTTTCCGTGACCTGTTTACGGACTTCAAGAATACATACCATATTTTGATTTTTTGAGTTTACCTTTTCTTCTTTGATTCTGGATTCCTGTGTTTTTGTTAATATTATTGTTTGTCTTGTCCTTTGTTGAGTTGCAGTTATCTCTTTTACATCTTATGTTACATTATGCTTTACAATCTCCCCCTATTTGATTGTATAGAGTTCGACAAGCAAATACTTCGAGGATAACTCAACTAACTAAGGAAACATGAAACTAATTAAAGTAAGACAGCTTAATAATATTAAATGCATTCTGGATGAGATATTTACATTTCCAGATTTCATAATTCAAAAAAACATTAAAACTTTATACATGAAGTTGCTCCTCTAGACTGAGCTGATAGTTCTTTTGTTCTTTGCTTCTGTTCTTCAGTCCATCTCAATCTCACCTTCTTCAATCATTGGATTGGAGTTAGCAGCTTGATAATCAATCACGTAAGGATAGTGCAGTGGTTCTCCAGGTTTAAGGATTGCTCCTTTGATGTGTCTTCCAATGTATTCAACCTCTTGTCCCACTCCATCCCACAACCATGCAATGTTAACATCTTTCTTGTTTAGCTTTGGAATGTTTGGTAGTCTGGGACGCACTTCCAATCCTCTCTCCACTCTCTTCCTATAGTAAGGAACATTCTCCATTAGAAATCTTCTCAGAGTGTCGGCTGCTTTGTCCTTCTCCGTTGATGTGAATCCAGTGGATCTAAGATACTTCTCCACTGATATCAGATAGTTACTTGGATAATCCTTCAGTTTGTCATCAGTCAAATAGCAGATTCTGAACAAGTCATTCGTCATGAATCTAACCATTGGAGGATCTTCAGTAATCTCTGTACTGACTTTCATCAAGATTTCTTTAACATGCTCACGGAGCAGTTCATTTAGCCTTATAGTCCTTTGTATCTTGACGAGCATCACCTGCAGTTCCGTGTATGTTCTCTGTTCGAAAAACTTAGTAGAAATCACAAATGTACCTTTCTCAAGAAAGTTGATCAATATGTTCCAGGCACCATTTACTTTAACTCCAGCTTTCAGAAAGATCACAGAATTTCTCAGTGCAGTGAAGTAAGTCTGATCTTCAAGATTTGCACTTCTGATGTCCTGAATGATAACTTCCACCTCCGTATTGTCGTTGTCTTCTAATCCGTCTTCAACTCCACAGAAAGTTTTATAAGCCATCTCCCAGTCAATACCTTGCTTCTTTGCCAAATCCATCATCTTCTTCTTCCTCACTGCAGCATACACCTTGAATCTTTTTAGCTTCTCACTCCTTAGAACTGCTTGGTGTCTTTCCTTCTCAGCTTGCCTGGCATCTCTTTCAGCTTTCAATATCTCCAAGGTAGCTTCATGTTCCAGTGACAGAGAATTTGCTTCTTCTTCCATATCATCATCCAAGATAGGATGTTCTATAGGCTCGGGATAATATGCCCATGCTCTTCTTGTTGTGGTTGCTCATGCATGACTTCAAATTCCTCTTCACTCTCCTCTTCTTGCATGTCCTCAATCCAGTACTGTCTAACCGGAATAGTTTCATTGGTTTCCCATAAGCCCCATCCATTTGCCTCCCATTCTCCAACTTTCTCCCCCTTAGTTGAGGAATCCTCGATGAAGTTATCCTCAGCATAAAAGTTCGTAGTAGGATTAGGCTGTTCATTTGATGGTCCGGGTTGTTGGTTCCTCAACATATTCCATATAGACTGCACTCCGTCACTTTGATTCTCCATGAAATCAGAAATGTCTCTATTCATTTCCTGTATAGAAGCTAGCTTCAGGTCAATGTCATCCAGTCTCAGTTTGGTAGTCTTTTCAATTTTATCCAATCTCTGGTTAAGCTTAGACTCCACTCTTGACAGGGTGTTCATTGCATCTTTTACCCTAGCTTGACCATCCCGGATAACCAGAACGTCTTCTTTCAAAGCTTTTTGTCCTTGTTTTAGAGCATTTACTTCATTCATGAATCCATCCTTAAGCTCTTTGACATCTGTTCTCAAGTCGACTAGTTCTTCCATTGCTTCCTTCTTCAAGGAGTCCACTGCTTCTTTAGTACCTGTTATAGTGCCAGATGCACTGCCTAAGACCCTATAAGTTCTTCTAGAATCAGCTGCCGCCAAGTCAACCTTCTCTTGAATAGACATTAAAGAAGCATTGGCTTGACCAGAGGAGATCCCTTGGTCAAAGGAAGGTCTCAATGGAACCTTGAATAGTGGATTTCCTTGCTTATCATGAATCGTCATCTCCTTGAGAGTGTATTGAACATGTAACTCTCTTTCAGTAGGTAACAGCAAATCATCAATATTTGGTAGGGTTAGGGTGTCACTCTTCACATTTGGCTCTTGGTGTGCACTCAACGTTTCTGTTGGTGTTTCACTCATCTTTCCTTTCTCAATCAGGCCAGGTGTATGTGTTTGGGTTTCACTCAATCCCTTATTGCTCTTTGTACCTGCATCAGAAAACACCGTAGCCATCCTTAAGGAGGTCACCGGTGGTGCAATGGGGCTTCGCAAGTCCCCGTCCTTGGATAAACCAAGTTGCTGATCATCCGTAGATGATGTATCCTTTGTAGGATCTAGAGTTTGAATCTCTAGGAGGCTAGAATCAGGCTCTATTAACAGCAGAGATCCCGAAACTCCCTCTAAAGTCTGTGAAGACTTTTCCTCAGTTAACTCCTCAATTGAAATTGATTCATTGTCACCGAGTTGCCGATCTGCACCTACGTCAGACCCTTTACCCACAGGATCCAGATATGTTCCATCTGGGGAGTTAGGCAATGACCCTTTAGATTTTGCATTTGGGTCAGAGCCTTCTCTCGACGTCTTTGAAGATACTTGGTTCTTAGAACCTTCAACCAGTGAACCTAACCGTAATATGTTCGGAACACCAGTTGCTTCCGTCAATTCCTCCTTGCTTGATTGAGCTATAGGTTCAGATATAGCTTTTGTTAATGTAGCCCAATCAGCATCAGAAAAATCAATAAAAGGGCGCTTTGGATGATTGAAATGAAGTTTCAATAGTTGCCTCGTTTTCTATTCTTCTCCTTTTAGAGGAAGGCAGAGTTGCTGATGAAGGGTGTATCTCCTTATGTGGTGCTGCTTTGGCACTATCTCCCTCTACACTCATGGATGTCTGTATGATGGGTATAGTAGGGGAAGGAGGTTCGTTTATGGTTTCATTTGGCTCTTCCAAAGGCTCTACGACCGTGGTTAGAGATTGTGGGTTTGCAACCTCTTGGTCAGGAATGGCCGCTGAGGGCTCTGGATCTACATCCATTGGTTGTGGTTCAAGAGCCAATACAGGTTCAGGAATATTACCTTCGTTTACCTGTTCCCCTAGGGGTAGAAGTGGTAGGGGCATTGTTCTTAGATATTCAGTTAGAACAGTGGGTACCCCTGGAAGATGATTCTTTCTTATCAGAGCGGTTATTGCATTGCTCTTCATCCTCATGCACTCCATGGTCTCCTCGCCGTCAAATGTCTCTCGTTCATCATCTGTTAACACATCATTTAGAATTAGCTGTAGGAACCTAGGATAGAAACAAAGCACATCATCTATGCCTGTTCTTTCATCCAATGGTCCCATGCATAGAATAACTTGATCAATCACCAATTTTCCTATGTTTATATGCATATTGTTAGCAATGGCAAACCCTATCTTCTGAAGAAATAAGATAATACCATGCAGATTTGTCAGTTTAGCAGTAAAAACATGGATCAAAGTATGAAAGAAGAAATTTCACGGCTTAGTCAGATAGTGCTTAAGGAACTCCCCCACAAAGAAGTTTGGTTGTTGACTTCTTATAAGAGTGAAGAAAGCATGTATTTCCTCAGTTGTGGGATCCGGAACAAGGTTTTCTGTTGGAAAATGTAAAACCCTATTAACGTCTTGTTCCGTCACCCTTATTGTTCTGCCCCCTGGCACAACAAAACTGAAGGCACTTGCATTGTTCTCAGATGTGTTAGTGGCGGATGTGTACAACGCAGTCAATTGATCGATGCAAAGGACCACGGGAGTACTCAGTGCATATGCCACTAATGAACGTGTGTTCAGAAATTCTGCCCATGCACGAAAATGTAAGTTCGTAATGGATTGCACATTCTGAAACGAGACATGGTTAGTCTTGGTTACGATAAATTCTCTGGCCATTTTATTTCAAATTTCCAGAAAATTAAATTTAAACCAAAACTAATTTTTCAATTAATTATTTCTAATTAATTAAACTTAACCAAAATAACCCTTTTTAACTTGTGAAAACTTTAACCAAAAACTTGTAAATTGAAAACTTTTAATTTGTCCTTAACCTGAAGAAATCAATTGGCTAACCAATACAATCTCAACAAAGCTCAGTATTATCAAAATACTTAAAGTTTTAATGCCACTATCGATAGCTTTTCTTAAAACTGAACTTTCACCTCAACCAAAACTCAAACAAACAAAAGTTTCACGGTTAAAGTGAAATTACTGTGGTGAATATAGCTTTTATAAGTGAATAATCAGTGAATCTGAAGAAACTATCGAATGCTTCTTGTTCTTCGCTGTGTTTAACTGTAAGTATATATGTGTATCTTAGATCTATAAAAAAAGAGTGAAAAACGTCCAAGGCCACATTTATACTGATTAATCTATAGGGGTATTTTTGTCAATTAACTGTTCGATAGATTTTTAATGAACCTTCGATAGGTTTTCCAGAGGGGTAATAAAGTCATAAGTCCTTCGATAGTTTTTGAAAAACTATTGAAGCTGAAAATATTTGAAGTCCAACAGACTTTATCAGAAAACTATCGAAGGTGTATTTCTTTTAAAACTCAAAAACTATCGAGGTATTTTTAGAAAACCTATCGAGAATTTAAATATTTCAAGAGTTAAATTCCCTTCGATATTTTTCAACTGAATTTTAAAAACTATCGAGAATTGTCTTCGATAGTTTTCATTTCCTTTTCAAAAACTATCGAAAATTGCTTTCGATAGATTTCTTCTAGTTGTAAGATCCGGGAAAATTACGTGTTAATATTTGATGTGAAATAAAATTTTATTTTCATATCAAAATTTATTAAATGTTTTATCTGTTTAAATGCGTTAAGTTATTCGTTAAATGGTCAAAGATGTGATGTTGAGATGTTATGTGGATATTTGTGGTGATTAGAAATTATTTTTAAAAGGATGTCATTCTATTTCATTTTATTTTAATTATCGAAAAGAAAAATTATTCCGTACCCTAATTGTTTAGGGCGATTGATATATCGTTCATATCAATAATACATCTGTAATAGCCCCAATATTCTTGAGCATTCGTTATATAAATGATATGTATTGATATGGATAATTATCAGTCCTTATGGATGATTATCACCTCGTAAAACGTGTACTCTACTTTATTAAAGATTTAAAGCGATCCAATGGATCAATATCTATCCAAAAATGTTGTTTGGGGAATTATTTTCCGTTTAATATACAAAGGCGTATCGTACATTATTTTGCGTATAATCAAGCTTATTTATCGTTAAATATTTAAAAATCTCTAAACCGTGTTCTTCGTGTTCTTGAGAATCAAACCAAAATTTGAAAGCATTATTGGAATCCAAATTTCAAGTTCAAGTACTCAAATCAAAGCTTTTGATCTCTAGTTTCAGATTCTTCAAACAGTTTCATCATCTGGTAATTTTTCAATTTTATACGACTTTTTCTTTAATTCTGGAAAATTAGGGTTTATGTGAAATTTGGGGCTTTTCGATTCTGAGCTTGCCCTTGTGATTTGATGATATGTGTAGCTTCGTATGGTTGTAAGGAGTCCAATTATGTGTTCAATTTCATTGTTTGATTCCCGGATTAGCCAATTCGAAAATTAGGGTTCTTGAGCTCAAATTTGGGGCTTTTCAATTTAGGAATTGTTCGTTGATTTTAATGGTTCCAATAGCTTTATATGGTCACATACAATCGATTTGCATGCTTAGGTGAGTTGTTTTAACCCGTTTTGAGCAAGTTCGATTGTTGAAGTTTTTGTCAAAACTTTGACTCATTCGTACATAAATTCTGTGGATTGTTCGCGTATATGGATATGGGGTTTGATTGTACGTGTTTCAGGCTTCATTTTGGCATATCGAACACAGAGTTTGGTGTTGGTTTTGTGTTGATCGGAGTTTTGGCCGGACGCCGGCCGAAATCTGGAAAACCCAGTGTAATAACCCCAATTTTTGTACTTATTAAAACCCTTAATGAATAGTAATTTTGCCGTTTAAGAAAAACTTTTCAGACCACACTAGATACGTTTAGGAAAACTGAAGTTTCGAAGTTGTATTATTGTTTTACTATGTAAATGAGTGTATGCAGATCAAATCGAATTTCAGAAATTCACAACTTGGAAATATTTCGTAAAATTCCGAAGCCGTATATATGACACAAATGAGAGTATATAAATCCCATTTATATTCCAAGATTCACGCTCGAGCCATTTTAATTAAGTATTTGATTGTTAGGACGAATAGTGAATAGTTACTATTCATGGTGAGAATCACGTAGAGTTTTATTCGCTCTTTTTAGAAAATATTTTCGAATCGTTTCAAGAAGAACAAAAACAAAGATGGATAGTAACATTTATGAATAGAACTCCAAGGTGAATAGTAAAATTTTATAGTCTCCGATCGATCCCATATTTCAGCAGAAGTTCCGGAATGATAAACGGTTACTAATCGCGTAGTCGGAAATCGCCAACGAAAATGAGAATCGAAAATCCGCTTGAAGGAGCAACTTTGAACGTTTCCTAAGCTTAAGGAAAAGAAATAAAATAGAAATGGAAATTAGAGGTTTGACAAGTCAAAGCTTGGTTAGATATTAGTAGTATTATGACATAATCTTGATTTTAAATAAAGGATAAAACCAAGTAAATACAAGTCAACTAAGCTCATCCAAAACACTCCATTCTCATCCATTTTTGAAGCAAAAACCGTGCCCCTTATTGAGAGGAAAAAAAGGAGAAAAAAATCTTGCTAACTTGCTTGAATCTTGATGAAAGTGCTTGGTGTTTAATTTGATCATCTCACAAAGACAAACCCATTGATTCCTAGCTTTCATTTCCATCATCAACCACTAGAAACACTTGATTTCCACCATTATTCTTGAAGGAAAAATCTGGGTTTAGTGTCTAAAAGCTTAGATGAGAGTTTGTAAGAGCAAGGCGAAGTTTGGATGGTTGTATACCGAGGTGTTAAAGGTATAAGTCGCTTAACCGAAACTTTGTTGATTATTTTCATTTGTAATTTATTTTCATGAATTCTTTTTGACCTTGGATTGGAGGATTTGACTGAGTGAAGGGAGTATAAGGTGGATTGTGAGTTTGATTGCTTGGTTTGGTTGAGTTTTAAGTTTTGGAAACGTTATGTTTTAAGCCGTCGTAATACCCGATTTTGCATAGCCCTGTTTTGAGTTAAAACTCCGAGAGTATCCCCCACTTTTAAAAATGACCACTGACCATGTTTGTGTAGATATTTGTTTCTAGTTTACGTGAGCGCAAGAATCATGTCATTACGAACTACGGTTTAGGAGAAACACGCGTTTTAGTGGAAGTCGTCCGTAAAACCAAACTACACCATTTAGTCAAATTTGAGGCTATGATCGAACCACTTAGAGGTCATAATAAAATGTGAAAATTTGGTATATCATGTAAAGGACAGTTAGGAAGGTCCTCGAAAAAGTTTCGTGTTAAAACAATAGTTTTTCAATTTTATAAAAATGTCGGAAACGAAGCTACGCGATGATACAACGATTTCTGCACCCAACTGCTATAAACTGCCCATTCGGGATTTTCACTCCCCAGACCAGAAAATTATTTTTAAACCATTTTGTTCTAGACATTCTCTAGATCGTGCACGCGAAAACGGTGTGTCAATAGAGTTAACGGTTAATGAGTTATGAGCGTTTTCGTGAAACGAGCGAGAATAGTAAAACTCCGTAGTTGACTCGACTTTTAAAATGCATTTCACCTATTTTGACTCATGTTTTCAAATCAAGATATTTTTGATGAATATTAAAAATACTCAAAAAGATCCTTGAGGTGGTTTCGTAATTAATTATTAATTTTATGATTTACTAAAAGTGTTAGAGTGTAAGTTGCGAAATAGTAATTCTATGGAAAGTCAACTCTAGAGGTACTACTTTGACCATCCGTTTTGGCTAATTTAAAGGAGTGATTTCGAGTCGACTAAAACACGAAAATTGTTAAGGATCATTAAGATAACATATTGGTGTGAAGAACGAGATTAGAAATGATGAGTAAACGGTATAGAAGATCGTAAGTTAAGTGGACCCGAGAGAGTGAAAATCGGGTAAAATGAAGTTTACTTAGAATAAGTGAATTGTCAATCAAATGACTAATTAAGGTTGTGTATTGTCTTGGTAGAGGTTCCGGGACTAGAAGAGAGACATCCCGTTAGAGCTTGGACATCAGGCAAGTTTACTAACTCTTACTCTATTGTTCAGAGTAGGTATATTTTCAGATGTTAATACTTACTTATTCATATATGTATATATTTATACACACACTCATTTGATAAAATTATTGTGACAAGTTTTCTAATCCTATATTTTACTTATGAAAATATATATGGAGCATGTTTATGCAAGTTTCTATTCTTAAAACACATATACCAATGATATATCATGTTGTGTTTACGATTTTGATATCAAGTGTAATTGTTCGATTTATATTATGAATTTTATATGTTAAAGTTTTGACAAAGCATACTTCGTTGATAGTGGTACGTTATATTTAATATTCGGACGACGGCTCTAGGAATAGAACGCGTTGGTCCAAAAAGTAGAGTTGACCGGGGATCGGTATTTTGTTTTGACGTATTATAACTCTGTAAACCCGAAAGGTTCTTCGGGAGATAGTATATGCACTTACGATTATTTAATGAACTTCATTTATTAAATATTCCAAAAACATTTATCTTGGATAAAATATATTGTTAAATATTTGTTAAATATATTAAATATTTCCAAAAATACTTCAAATATTATTTAAAAGTTATCCAAGATGCTTCGAAATGTTTCAACACGTGTACTCTCACTCGAAATCTTTTTGTGAAAACCCGCGGTCATGTTTTGCTCAAGTAGCGTTGTTTTCAAGTAAGTATGGGTTGACCGAGGTCGAACCTCAACTACTCGATGTTTTATTTCAAAATGATTCTTGAAAGAAAATAAAACCAGGGGACTCTGGCGGTGGCAAGATCGTCGACGGGCGATCCCGAGTTTACTGTAAGAGGCCGTTAGCCAGGCGGTCCATCAATTATTGGCCGAATGCGCCAGGATGATTACAGATGGAGTTCTCATCCAGGACGATTACGGATGGGGTTTTCGTCCAGGGTAATTACGGATGGAGTTTTTGCCCTTCTACTAGTAGAAAAGACCCGCGGTTGATATGGATGTGGCGACTGATCATCGTCAATCCATGTCATGTTTTGTTTTTATATAAGTCACATTCCTTCCAATTTGGAAATTGATATTAACATTGTAACGAAAGCCAAGGTGCTGAGTTACCGATAGTGTTGATAAGAACTAAAGATTGTTCTTTTACAAATGATTCTGTTTAATTAGTGATGAAAGACAAACGGTATTTCAAAACTTGTGAACTAGTGTTGTTCATCTCGCAGTATATAGAACTGCGTACTTGTTGATTTCTACAACTCGTGCAAAGTCACTGATTGTGTATTTCTAAATTACGAACTAAACTCGTTCATATGGTAGTATTCTAAACTTCATATTAAGTATGAATACTTTAATTGGAAAACTATGTACTACTTTTATATTGTTAGAAGAACTTTATCTTAGTAACTAGTTAACTTGCTGAGCATTCTTTCGCTCATTCTTGATTTGTTAAAAATTATATTTTCAGTGAGACCATAGTCAGTCGTCCCGTATTGCGAGGAAAGGAATGTGGAAGATACTCCCTTGAGATAGTGCAGTTCAAGAAGGATATTGTATGAGTAAGTTGGATAGGTTCAGCTATCCTTATTTAGTGTGTTTACAAAATTGGTTGTAATAACTACATGTAGAGGTTGTAGTTAGTAGTGTGAGATCCTGGATAGTAAATTTGGTTTGTAATAACTAATGTTACTGTATATCGTTTCTAAGGCTATAACTTGTGTGAGTAAGAGATTGGGGTCTATGATGTTGTTTTGATTGGATCATTGAGTTAATACAGGTATTATATGATTGGATGGTGTCGTAGCGACCTGGATTCCTGACCCCAGATCTGAGGGCGTTACAGTAACGCTTTCAGAGAATATACAAGGCTTATCTATTATAAGTATATATTTCGAAGGACTTAAACTATTTCTTTCAGAAGTCAGTAAACCCTTATTTCCCTATTCATAAACTTCACCTTGGATTTTCCCTAAACTTGAACTTGACCTTCTTGTCACTTATCAAACTGGTGAATCTTAACTATTCTTCCATAATGAGACAAATTGTACTGTTGAGGCCATCTAGAGCTTGTTCCTTAAACCCTACTTTATATTGAGCAGTTGCAAATTTCTTCTGCTATATATCGTAATGCTTGTTTCATTTCATACGTAACTTGTTGATCATGTTATTGTTTATTCTCCATTATCACCCCAATTGTTGCATTGATCTCGTCGATGTTTATTGTAGTGTTACTTTTCATGTACACCTCCCACTATTGTGTCGATCTCGTCGATACTAGATTGTATTGTTATTCTTTATTGATTCTTCATAGTTGAGTTGTTTCCTGGAACGTGAGTTTTCCAGCGATTGTTGTATTAAGGTTGTCGATTCTTCCGACACCTGATTGTCGTAACAAGGTTGTCGATTGTACCGACACCTGGCGTATATGATATAGAATTGGAATGTTTTTAAATGGACCAATAATGGTCGGACCAGATTCTTGGTCGGAATAAATTATGGCCAAGGATCCTAGTTGTAGGACTTTGCTGTGTGCAATGTCCGGGGTTAGTGCGTGACTGATCAGCAGCCTAACCTTGTGTTTAAAAAAAATTAGAAGTCCAATTCTAATTCAAATATTGAACTCGAATTGTCTAGTAGCCACTTCCTTATGGCATTTGATTATTGTCGGAATTATCAGAACATATTCTATTCTTATCAGAAATTATATCTGTTACCACTATCGTTGGTTCGTTGATTAATAAGAAGGGGTTTCAAGCCTGCTGGAACCACTTACTCGTAGTATAAATGGATTTCAAATAGTCAAAATCCACTTCCTCGATTCCATTGGCAGTTGTGAGATACCTACCTTGATGAGTTTTATTCATATCGCATATCCAGTCGGTACCATATTGAAGTCGTGAAGTACGTTCTTTATTCCACGGCCGAGCGCGTTGGCTCATTCTTATTCTTTTATTATTCTACTCTTCCAGAGTTGTTGGTTTCAAAAAATGTTATGAATGGAACTGTTATCTTCAAAAACAGTAATTGTGTATAAACTATGGTTTCCAAAACGTATGAGTGTATAATTATTTCATATTTACTACATACTATTGTAGTTATTTTGGTTCGGGTAACCATGGCGACCAATATAAATTCCTTCGTGTTTTAAACTATTCAGTTGCTAGAAGCTGAATGAGAAATTATGGCGAATTACCAAACTTGATTTAAAAGTTTTAGAGATTACAAATGTTCAAACCAAAGGCTTACTTATTTGAAAAATCCAAAGTTTACTTTGGAAACTTTTCATATTATACTTGATAATGCACCTGCTGAGCAATTCTTTCGCTCATACTTGCTTTCTTTATATTTTTTTAGCCTTTCAGTAAGAAGGCATATTGGCGGGAGTTATCCGCGTTGCTGGGCAGAGAAGGAAGGAGATGTTAGTGTAAAGACGTTATGATGCAGAGTATTTAGAACTAGTGTAAGGTTATTGTATAAAGTGAAATTTTTATTAAATACTATGTTGTATAAGATTAGATTTGCCTGGTATACTTCTTGTCGAAGTTATACTAGTGTTATAGGATTTATGTAAAAGGAATGGTTGTAAAGAAGAAAATTTTGTGTAATGGAATTTTGGATTCTTGTTTCTAGCACTATAACCTTTAAAGATTCTTGGTAGAGTTGGGGTCGTAGATGTATATTGTATTATTTTAATATTGAACAGGTTGTTTTAATTGAGGATGCAGTGTGACGACCAAATCCTTTGACCCCGGATTTTGGGGCGTTACAAGTTGGTATCAGAGCGAGGTTATAGTAAAACTAGAAACGAGAGTGCGTAGGAATGTATATAGTTATATAAGGAACGTCAGAGCTCATTTAGAGTTCGTGTTTGACTATTGGATATAGTACCAATGAGTGAGTTAAGATAGGGGTATTCGATTAAGATGATTGTGCTAAGATGGATAGAACTTCTTACGATTGTAGATGTCTACGTCGGAATCTTCAAGGACTATTACGAGTCGACGACAACGTACAATATTGATAACTTTACGACGTGGAAAAGAAGGGCTTAGAATCGGATAACGAGCTATCGAAGGAGCCGACAAAGAAGGCATATGTGGAGACCTTGGTAATACCTTTCCATCCTAATGAAATATTCGACATTCCTTTAAGCAAAACTTGTGTTGGTGAATATATTCCACCTTTTGACTTTGTATTTTATACTTTTTATCAATCATGTTTGCAATTGCATCAGAGGTTGTTGTGATATCTATTTCATATTGTGAGGCATGTTGAAAATGTGTTATTTAAATTTCAACTCTTTCATTCTTCAGGGGTGAATCCCTCTAATTGTAATGGAACACTTTTTGTTCGATACTTTCTTTTATGGTTATTCCTCTTTTCTGAAGTAACACCTTTGGGAACTTACTCAATTTCAATCCAAGGTGTGTATCTGAGATTTCTTATCAAAAGGCCTTGGTTGTTACTTTGACTTTAAATTTCTTTCATATTTCTCTACTCAAACTGAGACAAACAACCCTATTTATAGGGGACACAAGGACTATCTGTCTATGTGATAGAAGTCTGATGGGACGCCGTCACTTGTGTGTTGTGCAATACAAGAAGGCTAATTACCTTTAGTAATGTCTTAATTAAGACACGCAACATTGAGTTCATGTGATCGAATTGATCTCTCGGTGATTCTTTTATTTCCAATACTGTTCGCTTTAGAATATGTAAATTTGGTAACCACAATTGTGGGACATTTTCTATGATGCGGAACCTTTTCACTTCAAATATCATGAATCTTGTTGTCTCTAATAATCTTGAAGGTATGCCACTAGATTGGAAGGAATTTACCTTACCATAATGAACGAAGAAATTGCGATTGAATTACCACGAGCGAAAGCGGATCATAATGCGATTAGAATACTAGTGACATATAACGGAGCCAGTTGTTCTCTCTCTATCGATTGACGTTACGATGTGGAAGAGTGGGTCAACCTTTAATTGACAGAAACGATAGTATTTGAAGATGAAATAATATTTGAAGGAACTACAACGCGCTATGAAGCCTCAGTAACCATTTATGTTAGTTAGGTAATTCAAGAGTTGATGAGAAATTGGGAAACCAATATGCAATTGTGCTGATGTTATCCCAGGTTGTGGAAAATGGACATAATAGATTTTTGTCTCAATGAGAAGAACTTCTAATTTCGATGATAGGCTAATAATGGAGAATGATTGGATCTTTGAATATTTCAGGATTATATGATATGGTTGTAAGTCTTTTGCTCACTATAATTAAGGTAGATCTTATCAGTCAATGTGGATGTATAGAATGAGAATCAAGATGATGTCGATTTGATCAAGTTATTTGGGAAATGAGATGGTACCCTGGAAAAGGTGTCCTGAGTGTTACTGCGAATGTATATTCCGAATTATTTGGGAAATCAGATGGAGATCAATTAAGTTCTTGAAACTAAGTAGAACAGTTTTAAAGATATGAAGCTAAGTCACCGAGTTGTTAATGTGTATTTCTCACTTTATTTATAACAAGGAAAAGAGGATGAAGAGGATTTAACAAGGATTTAAGGACAACGGACAAGGAAATGAGTGGATGTTTTAAACTGAATATTTATTTTACATTGGTATAGAAAGTATGTGATTGTTGAAAGCAGTTGTTAGCTATATAGGAGGTAGATAGAATTGACCAAGGAATATGGATGGCTAATATTGTAAGTAGTAAAGCGAGATTAAAGATGTAAATATCTTCGGTACAAGAATTGGAAATGATGGAGCTTTAAGGTTATAATAACAAGAGATTAACTAGAAGAAATGACTGAAATTAGGATTCAACCAGAATTGATCAAAGAGAAAGGGCCACCTTAAGGAAATAATGATGGAAAAAGAAATGGATTTAATTACAAGAGGGAACAAGAAAGTATAAGGGATAAGAAGGAAATGCAAGTATATATATATAAGAGATTTAAAAGAATATTAATGTTGGTGAGTATCTAAGTACTTGAGATGTCAGAAAATGAAGACAGAACGAGAGAGATATAGTAGACTATTACAACTAAGAGATTCCTGAATGGAAGTGGAAACATATTAAGATAGACTTTGTAGTAGAGTTACCAACGCCTAGAGCTAATCATGATGCTATTTTGGGATATTAGTGACCGATTGACAAGAGATATTCATTGTATAAGTTGGTTCATCTCTATTTGAACGAGACAGTAGTACGACATGGAATGCCGGTTTCAATTGTATCTGACAGAGATCCGCGACTTAATTTAAGAATTCAGACAGACGGTCAGAATGAGGAGACCATCCAAATGACTAAAAGACAGACTATAGTTGTGTATTAGATTTTGAAGGTAATTGGAAGGATCACTTACCATTGGTTAAATTGCTTTACAACAACAGTTACTATGACAATTTTGAAATGCTACCTTACGTCGATCTACTGCGTATTGGGAAAGTTGCGTACGAATTTGCTTACCACTCCATATGTAGTGTATTCATAATGTATTTCATAGAATATGAACCCACAGAGATTTAGTTAAATTTGTTCTATGTTGAGCAACCGATTAAGATATTAAGTCGGTATGAGAAAGTGTTGAGTAATAGAACAGTCGAATTAGTAAGAGTTGGTGGAGGAATCCTAAGGTTGAAAAGTCAACATAGGAATGTGAGAGTGAGATGTTGGAAAAGTATCCACATCTGTTTACATAAGCTGATTCTGAGGACAGAATCCTTTTAAGGGGAAGGATGTAAGATCCGGGAAAATTACGTGTTAATATTTGATGTGAAGTGAAATTTTATTTTCATATCAAAATTTATTAAATGTTTTATCTGTTTAAATGTGTTAAGTTATTCGTTAAATGGTCAAAGATGTGATGTTGAGATGTTATGTGGATATTTGTGGTGATTAGAAATTATTTTAAAAAGGATGTCATTCTATTTCATTTTATTTTAATTATCGAAAATAAAAATTATTCTGTACCCTAATTGTTTAGGGCGATTGATATATCGTTCATATCAATAATACATCTGTTATAGCCCCAGTATTCTTGAGCATTCGTTATATAAATGATATGTATTAATATGGATAATTATCAGTCCTTATGGATGATTATCACCTCGTAAAACGTGTACTCTACTTTATTAAAGATTTAAAGTGATCCAATGGATCAATATCGATCCAAAAATGTTGTTTGTGGTATTATTTTCCGTTTAATATAAAAAGGCGTATCGTACATTATTTTGCGAATAATCAAGCTTATTTATCGTTAAATATATAAAAATCTCTGAACCGTGTTCTTCGTATTCTTGAGAATCAAACCAACATTTGAAAGCGTTATTGGAATCCAAATTTCAAGTTCAAGTACTCAAATCAAAGCTTTTGATCTCTAGTTTCAGATTCTTCAAACCGTTTCATCATCTGGTAATTTTTCAATTTTATATGAATTTTTCTTTAATTCTGGAAAATTAGGGTTTATGTGAAATTTGGGGCTTTTCGATTCCGAGCTTGCCCTTTCCCTTGTGATTTGATGATATGTATAGCTCCGTATGGTTGTAAGGAGTCCAATTATGTGTTCAATTTCATTGTTTGATTCCCGGATTAGCCAATTCGAAAATTAGGGTTCTTGAGCTCAAATTTGGGGCTTTTCAATTTAGGAATTGTTCGTTGATTTTGATGGTTCCAATAGCTTTATATGGTCACATACAATCGATTTTCATGCTTAGTTTATGGTTCCAATAGCTTTATATGATACCTGATGTCGATGTGCTTCGTCCTCGAGTGTTGCACTGGGTTGTTAGAGATTTCTATGGCACTTGTGTTGTCGCAAAATATTGGAATCTTTGTCAACAAAAGCCCATAGTCACGGAGTTGATTTCTCATCCACAAGATCTGAGCACAGCAGCTACCAGCAGCAATGTATTCAGCCTCAGTTGTTGATGTGGACACTGAATGCTGCTTCTTGCTATACCAGGAAACTAACCTTCTTCCAAGAAACTGACAACTTCCTGAAGTACTCTTCCGATCAATCTTACAACCTGCAAAATCTGAGTCTGTATATCCAATAAGATCAAATCCTGTATCTTTAGGGTACCAAATTCCAAGATTTGGGGTTCCCTTAAGATATCTAAATATTCACTTAACAACTATTAGATGGGATTCTTTAGGATCAGACTGAAACCTAGCACACAAGCATGTTGCAAACATTATATCTGGTCTACTTGCAGTGAGATAAAGTAATGAGCCTATCATACCTCTATAGCCTGTGATGTAAACCTTCTTACCAGTTTCATCTTTATCAAGCTTAGTGGCAGTTGGCATTAGAGTCTTTGTTGTAGATGAGTCTTCCATTTGACACTTCTTCAGAAGATCTTTGATGTACTTGGACTGACAAATGAATATACCATCTTGCCTTTGATATACTTGCAGTCCAAGAAAGAATGACAATTCACCCATCATGCTCATTTCATATCGACTTTGCATTAACTTAGCAAATCTCTTGCATAGATCATCATTAGTAGAACCAAATATTATGTCATCAACATATACTTGCACCAATATCAAATCATTTTTATGCTTTTTATAAAAGAGAGTTTTGTCTACGACACCTCTTGTAAAATCATTTTCAAGTAAGAATTCAGAGAGAGTGTCATACCATGTCCTTGGAGCTTGTTTGAGTCCATAGAGAGCTTTGAATAGAAAGTACACAAAGTCTGCCAGTTTTGAATCCTCAAACCCTGGAGGTTGTTCCACATACACTTCTTCTTCTAAATCCCCGTTCAGAAAAGCACTCTTCACATCCATTTGATATACCTTGTAATTGGAATTTGCTACGAATGCCAGAAACATTCTGATGGCCTCAAGTCTTGCTACTGGTGCATAGGTTTCATCATAATCTATACCCTCTTCTTGAGAGTAACCTTTAGCAACCAGTCTGGCTTTGTTTCTCGTTACAATGTCATCTTCGTCCAACTTATTTCTGAATACCCATCTTGTTCCAATAACAGATTTCCCTTTAGGCCTGGGTACCAGCTTCCAAACTTTCTGCCTTTCAAACTGATTGAGTTCCTCTTGCATTGCAATCACCCAATCTGGATCATCTAGGGCATCTTCAACTTTCTTAGGTTCTGTTTCTGAAAGAAACCCAGAATAGTGACATTCATTTTGTGATGTCCTCCTAGTTCTCTCTCCTGTGTCCGGATCACCAATGATCAAGTGAAAGGGATGATCTCTATTCCATACCCTTTGCCTTGGCAGATGCGATCTTGATGATTCTCCTTGTTCTAGATGTTGTGGAGTGTGACTAGTTGATCCTTCTCCTGCTCCCCCTGAGTTGTTGACGGTATGATCTGTTGACCCTGTTGATTGACTAGTGGATCCAGTAGTAGTTTGAGTATTTCCACCAGTATCACCACTTGGTCCAGAATCATTATCAGTATCATTATTATTAATAACTGTAACAACTTCAGGTTCTTCCTCTATATCAGAGAGATCTCCTGATAGATTTTCAAATACCAAGGATTCAGAGTTCTCTCTAGTTTGCAGGCCTGGTCTTTTGGTGTCGTCAAATGTTACATTAAAGCTTTCCAACACCTTCTTATCTTCAATCACATACACCCTGTAAGCCTTAGATTCCAGAGAATAGCCCAGAAAAATGCATTCATCTGCTTTGGCATCAAACTTGCCCAGATGTTCTCCATCTTTAAGTATAAAGCACTTTGCACCAAACACATGAAAATACTTCAAGGTTGGTTTCTTTTTGGCCATTAACTCATACAGAGTCTTTTCATGATCTTTGTTGATCATGGTTCGATTCTGAGTGTAGCAAACTGTATTCACTGCTTCAGCCCAAAAGTAAGTGGGAAGTTTTGATTCATTTAACATAGTCCTTGCTGCTTCAACCAAGGTTCTTGTTATTCCCAAATGACCTAACAGAATTGTAGAAGGGGGGGTTGAATACAATTCTTGATATTTTCTTGAAACTAAACACTTTTTAAAATAAAACTGAACTGAATAAATAAAAACACAAGATATAAATAATTCAGTTGGATTGTTTGATGATCCAACTGAAGTGTTTTTATTGCGGAAATAATCTGTGATACAAAAGTACACAGCTGCTCAGTTACAAGGTTGTAGAGAAGAAATTGCTCTCAAAAATAGCTAATACAATCTATTTGTTTTTCTTCTCTCCTTTCTAAAGTAACTGCTACACTTGGTTATATAATCCCAAGTTTACAATTCTACGTTTGGTTAAACTAAAGAATAATAGTAGTAACCATCAGTAGCTTGCTTTTCATTCCTTTTGTCCAATGGTCCTTGGAGATCTTTGCTTTTGTCTTCATGCTCATTATAATCATTTCCAAGAGCCTTATTGGAAATTGGAATGTTTCCTTATTTCCAGTATCCACTTTGATGGCTTCCAATGCAAAGTACACTTCCATATCTCCTTTTAGATCTGTTCAGTAAACTGTCACTATCACTTTGTCAACTGTTCAAAAAGCAACATTGATTCGTTGATAGCAAGGAGATGTGTTTCGTTGATAGCTTCATTCTACATTCCGTTGATGGTGTTTCCCTCGTTTCGTTGATGGGTAAACTCCATACCGTTGACAGAGTAATCTTCATACCGTTGACATGTCTTCACTTAGTCAAAATTACAAGGCATAACATATTTACAATTAACCAACCTATTTTGCCTATCTAGTACTTAGTCAACATGACTTAGAAAACCTATCTAAAACATATAACAGAATGCCTATCATACTGTGAAGTATTGTACAATGCAATTGCTACAACACTCATTTCGTTGACGAGCTTCCTGTCAACGGAATGCTGCAAAGCATGCCATTTCGTTGACAGTTACAAAAATGACTTTACACAAATTCTACTAAGTGTTTTATGTTTATCATCAAGAACAACATATTCCTAACAATCTCCCCCAATTTATGACTGATAGAATAACAGCCATAAATCAAGAGACTTGATGATAACAAAAACACTCAGATACATCATAAATTACAAAAGTAGAATATGTATTAAGCTTCAAAATTTTATAGACAAAATATAAGACTTACAAGACTAATGCCCACAAATGCTCCTCTAGTCTGAGCAAATGTTTCATCTGTGATTTCTTTGTGGCATAGTTTTCTTCCCTTTCTTGGAGTTGTTTTCCTCAATCTGGACCTGTAGCCTTCTGTAGAAGATTTTCTCCTCTTCATCTTGATCACCAAGCTTGGATTGCATCAGCTTTAGAGTTTGATTAGATGCCTTCTCCAGCTGGTCTTCCATTCTGAAGAATCTTCTGCAATTGTCCTTGTCCTTAAACTCCATCATCCAATAAGGTTGAAGATGGATTTTCTTTCCTGTTGAGGGAACTCTAAGTATCCTGGGAAGAGCCTCAGGCTTGTTCCAGCTAGCCTTTATCTGACAGATTTTGGAGACCACCTCAGACTTGGCTGTTTTGGTGAAACCAAAGTCCTTTTTCAAGCATCTAAACACTGAGAGTAGTGTTTGATAGTCTTCTCCTAAAATTCTGTAGAGAGGCCACACTTGTTCTCTACCTCCCTTGAATATGAACACTAGTCTTTCAGGCAACTTTTGAGAAGCTGCAATTCCCCTTACTTCCACCAGGTTGTCTAAGTCAAGATGTAGACTGGATTCTTCCCTGATGTCAGCAATGTACATGCAGTCCTCTGGGTTTGCAGGGGGTTTTTGAGATTGTGGCTTTCTCACAAGAACAGGCTTTGCTTTGACAGACCTCTTCTTTGTCTTCATTGGTTGGTCCTTCTCTAACAGGAACTTTGGAAAGTAGGCTTCATCAAATTCAAAAGGTTCCTCTTTTGGCATGATTGGATGATCATGAAAATTGACAGGATGTGCAGGATCACAAGCCAACTTTCCCTCAATAGGTAGATCACCAGGAATTTGATGTGCACTTGTTGTGGAAGAGTCTTGAGCAGTTTCTTGAGAATCATCTTCATCAAAGTTCAGATTCCTCTTAGCTCTAGCCTTTGGCTGACTTGTTCTCTTCTTCTTTCCAGCTTCCTTAGCTTTATCCTTGGCCTTTTCTTCCTGTAGGGCTTCTTCATCTTCAAGTGATTGAGCAACTGCAAGAGCTTGCATTGCTGCCCTTTCACTTTCTTCAGCTTTGGCCTTAGCAAAATTTGGGTGACCAACCCAAATGTAGATTTCCTTGCTATCCCTGTAGATGAGTGCCCTCTTGTTCCTTATGCTTGGATGATTGCTTTCTTTGCTCTCCTTGATCAGCTTCCCTAAGACTTTGAACTCATCTGGCTTTGGTGGAGGATAAGCTATCCTTTCTATGTTCTTGCCTTTGGGTTTTATGGGAGATACTGGAGATATCCCTCTTGCATCCACATTCCTCAAACATGAAGCTTGTCCTTTCTCATTCCTTGAATCTTGAAGGACTCCATGCTGAAGGGGTTCCATGACATAGGAACTCCTGAATTGTGGCTCCATTTGCACTGTCACCATTGCATTTGTTGATGGTGGTATTGAAGTAGCTTGTACAGATGATACCTTTTTAGTGTCAGCTAGCTTCTTGACCTTTGCTTCAATATTTGACCAGTGATCCTTGATTTGTTCTGCAAGTTTCATCCTCAAAGAGGCTTCCTGGATCAGGTCAATACTGTCCTTTTTCTTCTTTGCAAACTCCCCCATTGCTAATGGCTCTTCTGGTAAGGAGATGGCTGGGACCATAACCTTTGTGATCTGAATGTCTAGCTCCTTAGATTTCTCCCCCTTTTTGTTAGCATCAAGTGAGATGATAGGGAGCCCTTGAGCTGCCAGAAGCTGGGTGAGTAGCTGAGTTTGCTTCTCCTGCTCCTTTTGCATGTGACTAAGTGTAGCCTCAACTTTGTCCACTCTAGAGGAAAGAGTTTTCAAAGATGAAGACACTTCAGGTTCCTTGGTGAAAAACCTTGACATCCTGGAGACAGTGTGAAGAGGAATCTTTTCATCTAGCCTCCTGTCAGTAGCAGCCCTAAGGTTGCTAATTGAGTCCTTGATTTCTGTAGCCTCAATCCTTGTCTGCAACATTTGTAGCCTTTGAATTTCCAGAGAATCCATGATGGCTTTGTAGAATTTCTTGTCCCTTGCTCCTGCAGACTCATGAGCTAGATATGCTTCATTGTACTGCCTTGTGATAGCAGCATCCAAATTGCATCTACCATGCATATCTTGAGAAAGCCAGTTTGGTGTAGGAGGCACCACAGAAGTCCCAGTCTGTGCAGTAGTGGCCACCTGTAGAATGTCACCAAAGCTATCCTCATTATCAGAAAAATCAAATTCTCCACTTACTTCAGCCCCTGGAGGTAGATTGGTCAAGGCATCCTTTGCTCTTTGCATTGATGCAGTTGTGTGAATTAGTTGTAGTGACCTCTCTGCCTCCACATTGCCCTGTTGAGCCAAAACTTGATAGGCTGACACAGGATGAGTAAAGGTCTCAGGATCCAGGGAAATACTATCCAGAGTTTGTTGATAAACCTCTTGGAAAGTAAGTTCCCTTTCTCCCTCACTGACCTCCATTAACTCACTAGCAATGACTGCTTCCATCCTTATTACTCCTGTAGTCCCTTCTCTCTCTCCACTCTGTTCTTGCATCATGGGCTCCCCATGGCTCACACCTCTCACACCCTCACCTTCACCTTCTAAGGTGGAACTCTCAATCTCTCCTTTTGCCTGGCTGGAAGAAATAGCCAGCCTCTCACTCACATTCTCTCCTTTTGCCTGGCTGCAAGCCAGCCTCTCAGTTTCACTCCCTCTCAGTCCTAGAAGTGTCTCAACTACCACTAGATCATCTGCACTAGTTGTGGGAACAACTTGATTTTCAATTAAAGGTGCAGAGTGAACTATCAACGGAATGGTAGTTTGAACTGTCAACGGTATGGATACCGTTGATGGAGAAACACTTGTCAACGAAATAGACTGTTTCGTTGATGAAGTCAAGAAAGCACTTTGAGAATGAGAAATTACAGTAGAGTCTGTGGTGATTGATTTTAAAGATTGGTCCACAGATCCCCTTGCAACTTCAGGAAAAATTGGTTGATGGCCCAACAAATCACTTAACAAGTGATGGCCACCAGCTTCAGAGTGGGGCTTCTCCAAGATTAGAGTTGGAGAATCAGGAATAGATGTATGGATCATGTCCACATCTAAAGATTGAGTTGGTGAATTTGATGGAGATAATTCAAGATTGATGTTTAGAGAATGGGACTGTAACCCCAGAGTAATGATAGGGGTTACATCTAACTGAATTTGAGAAACTGGAAGTGTTGCTTCCAGTGTGTGTGCACCCTGTGTACCCTTGGACTTTTGCTTCACTCTCCTTTGGTATTGGGAAAATGTAGACTGTGGGCTTGAAGTGTCCCTTACCCTTTTGGACTGTGCTCTAGGAGGAGAGCTTGTTTCAATAATCACATCCTTTTGGGAGGATGCAATTAGACTTGTGTTTAAATCCATGTTACTCATTGTGCCTTGTTGGGAAGACACAATGGGGCTTGGCTGGTACACACTAACCTGTCCTTCCTTATCCTTGGGGTTTCTTTGATGTTCACCCCTTCCCTCACCTCTCACAACTCCAGACTCACTCCCCTTAGGTTGTGTGGTAGTTTTTACAACAGGTGCCTTTTGAGAAGCACCTGAGGTTGGCTTGGAGGATTTCTTTGATTTTGGTTTTGTTGCTAGGGCAGGAGCCTGTTGGGTCACATCTACAGACTCCATAGCAACATTGGAAGGTAAAACAGTAGAGGTGTTAGCTACACTAACAGGGATAGTAGTAGTTACCTCAATGATTGGCAGATACACCACTGGAACATCACCATTGTGGTTCAGCCTCAGTATGTCTGTCAATACTCTCTTTTCTTGCACAAAGCACTCAAACCTGGCATTAGGGTTAGAGATAACTAATGGTGCTGGACTAACATGGTTAGCCAACATCATCAGAAACCTAGCATAATAGATATTTTTCTTCCTATTTGCTTTGTCACCCAACTTAGCACCAATTTCATACATAAGTTGGGTGCTAAAGTTGTGATATCTATCATTTAGAAGCATGGTTAGGAGAATTAACATAGAGTTAGTTAATGCATCAAAATTACTAATCTTTCCAGAAAAGACCTTAATGAATGCATCAGCTAAATAACTGTATTCCCTAACCAAACCTCTCCTAATTATTCTACCCAGATTATCAGTAGGCAAAGAGTAGTTTATAGAATTTAGCATGGTAGTTATTTCAGTGTTAGTAGGCAAAACATCACAGTTATTATCAGGAATATGTAAACATGCTTGCAAAACATCAGAATTAACTATGTACTCATTACCTTGAAGAGTGAATTGTAGTGTGCAGTTTGTTCCACTATACTCACATGAGGTCCAAATTCCCTCGATTATCTCATTGTAGAGTGGTGTAGAGTGAAACATTGCATAGCTCAACTTGCAATTCTTCATGAAATCCATCATTTTGAAGAACAGTCTGTTCGGGTTTTCCTTGACAACAAAAGGGATGGAGTTGTTCTTCTCATAGATGAACCCTCCAGCAGACATAAGCTTGACTATAGGTGCCATTGTTGATTAAAGGAAAGCTTCGAACTGAATTGCTTGTTAGAGAGAAGAAGAGAGAAAAAGCCTTTGGAATTTTTGAGAACAGGTAAAAAGAAATAATGAAAATAAAATTTCTTAAATACTCCCCCAAAAATTCTCAGAAAATGAATCCAATAATAAATGTAAATTACTGGATTGGCTTAAAAAATATAACCGTTACTTTTAAAGTATTACCATGATTTATACTTACAGGGGTGTATGCATAGATCGTGGTAAAAGACGTGTCAAATTTCAACGGTTCAGATTAAAAGCGCTAAATCAACAAATCAGGATTGGGCGGTTAAAGTCCCGTCTTATTTCGTTGATAAAGCTGCGTTTCGTTGATATAAAAGAGCTATCAACGAAACACCCAGAAAACTGCTAAGACTGTCAACGAAATGGTTCGTTTCGTTGACATAGTAATTTTGACTTAGACAAAATTTCACTTTTCCTAAGAAAATTAATTCACAGAAAAACATAGCAAGTTTCTGGCTGCATTTTAACTTGCAAATATCTCAAAAATAATTAAGAGAAATTTAGCATACCTAGCTCACTTACTAATCTTGAGAATGTTGATTCATCAAGTGGCTTGGTAAAGATTTCTGCAAGTTGTTGTTCACTTGGAACAAAATGTAACTCCACAGTACCATTCATAACATGTTCTCTAATGAAATGGTACTTGATGTCAATGTGCTTGGTCCTTGAATGCTGCACTGGATTTTCAGTAATGGCAATGGCACTAGTGTTGTCACAGAAAATAGGAATTTTCTCAACTCTTAATCCATAATCAAGAAGTTGATTTTTCATCCATAAAATCTGTGCACAACAACTTCCAGCTGCAATATACTCAGCCTCAGCTGTGGAGGTAGAAACTGAGTTTTGTTTCTTGCTGAACCATGACACAAGCTTGTTTCCTAGGAATTGACAGGTTCCAGTTGTACTTTTCCTGTCAATTTTACATCCTGCAAAATCTGCATCTGAATAACCAATTAGTTCAAAACCAGATTCTCTAGGATACCAAATGCCAAGGTTTGGTGTTCCTTTGAGATATCTGAAAATTCTTTTAATAGCAACTAAATGGGATTCTCTAGGATCAGCCTGAAATCTAGCACATAGACATGTAGCAAACATAATATCAGGTCTACTAGCTGTTAAATATAAAAGTGAGCCTACCATGCCTCTGTAACTTGAAATGTCCACAGATTTTTCCTTAGTATTCAATTCAAGTTTGGTGGCAGTAGGCATGGGAGTTTTGGCAGTAGAGCATTCCATTAGGTTAAATTTCTTTAATAAATCATGAATGTATTTTGTTTGACTAATGAAAATTCCTTCATTAACTTGCTTTACTTGAAGACCAAGAAAGTAAGTTAATTCTCCCATCATGCTCATTTCATATTTACTTTGCATAAGCTTGGCAAACTTTTGACAAAGTTTCACATCTGTAGACCCAAAGATTATATCATCTACATAAATTTGAACAAGTAAAGTAGAGCCATTTACAACCCTGTGAAAAAGAGTTTTATCTACAGTACCTCTAGTGAAATGATTCTCAAGGAGGAACTGTGAGAGAGTGTCATACCAGGCTCTAGGTGCTTGTTTCAAACCATAGAGTGCTTTGAGAAGGAAGTACACATAGTCTGGAAAATCATCATCTTCAAAACCAGGAGGTTGACTTACATACACCTCCTCTTCCAATTCCCCATTCAGAAAAGCACTCTTCACATCCATTTGATAGACTTTGAAATTGGCATGGGCTGCATAGGCTAGGAAAATCCTTATTGCTTCTAGTCTTGCAACAGGAGCAAAGGTTTCATCAAAATCAATTCCCTCTTCCTGTGAGTAGCCTTTTGCAACCAGTCTAGCTTTGTTCCTTGTGACTATGCCATTTTCATCCATCTTGTTTCTGAACACCCACTTTGTGCCTATAACACTCCTGTCATTAGGCCTGGGCACCAGCTTCCAAACATTGTTTCTCTCAAATTGGTTTAGCTCTTCTTGCATGGCTAAAACCCAATCTGGATCTAGAAGTGCATCCTCAACTTTCTTTGGCTCATCTTGAGACAGAAAGCTACTATATAGACATTCTTCTTGAGTTGCTCTTCTAGTTTGGACTTTTGAAGAAACATCCCCTATAATAAGTTCAAAGGGATGATCTTTAGTCCATTTCCTTGAGGGAGGTAGATTTGCTCTTGAAGACGTAGCTTCATGATCATGATTGCCTTGATTGGATATTTGTCCTTGAGAAACTCCCCCTGAGTTTGTTGTCCCTAATTGATCACTTCTAGAAGCATTCCTATGACTATCAACGGTATGACCGTTTTGGCTGTCAACGAAACGCTCATTCTGACTGTCAACGAATCCACCATCATGACTGTCAACGAAATGACCATTTGGTCTGCTAGCTGCTATCCTTTTTAACCTTAATGCAGCAATTTCATCTTCACTGCTGCTTTCATCTGTGCTAGATACAACAACTTTAGGCTGTTTCTCAGTAGCCTTATCATGATTCACTTGTTCTCCTTCCTCATTCTCAAAAGAGAGACTTTCATGGAAACCTTCATCACAGAGACCTTGTATTTTGAGATCATCAAAAACAACATGTACAGATTCCATAACAATGTTGATTCTGAGATTATAGACTCTGTAAGCTTTCCCTGCTGCATATCCCACAAATATTGCTTCATCTGCCTTTGCTTCAAATTTCCCCAAATGCTCAGCTTGATTTCTCAGAACAAAGCACTTGCATCCAAAGACATGAAGAAAATCTAATAGTGGTTTCTTTCTTTTGAGTAGATGATAAGGGGTCATTCCCTTGGCCTGATTAATCAAAGAAATATTTTGAGTAAAGCAAGCTGTGTTAACTGCCTCAGCCCAAAAATATGTAGGTAACTTTGATTCATCTAGCATTGTCCTCGCAGCTTCAATAAGTGTTCTGTTTTTCCTTTCAACTACACCATTTTGCTGTGGTGTTCTTGCTGCTGAAAACTCATGCAAAATACCATTTTCTTCACAGAACACCTTCATGCTCGAATTCTTGAATTCTGTCCCATTGTCACTCCTAATCCTTCTTACTTTGAAATCAGGATGATTGCTTACCATCTTGATGTGATTGATAATGATTTCACTTGCCTCATCTTTAGAGTGCAAAAAGAAAGTCCATGTAAATCTAGAAAAATCATCAACAATCACAAGACAGTATTTCTTCTTTGAGATGGACATAACATTTACAGGGCCAAATAGGTCCATATGAAGTAATTCAAGCTGCTGGACAATTGATGACTCTGTCTTGCTTTTGAATGATGCCTTCTTCTGTTTCCCTTTTTGACAGGCATCACACAAACCATCCTTGGAAAATTCCACTTGTGGAATTCCTCTAGCAAGATCCTTTCTCACCAAATCATTCATAACTTTGAAATTCAGATGGGATAATTTCTTGTGCCATAACCAACTTTCATCTTTGCTTGCCTTGCTGAAAAGACAGGTGATGGTTTCTGAACTTGTGCTACTAAAGTCAGCAATGTACACATTCCCTCTTCTGAATCCAGTCATTACCACATTGTTGTTTCCTCCTTTAGAAACAACACAGGCTTCTTTCGAAAAAGTAACTAAAAATCCTTTGTCACAAAGTTGGCTGATACTAAGCAAGTTGTACTTAAGACCATCCACCAATGCAACCTCATCTATGATGACATTCTCTTTTGAAATCAAGCCATATCCCTTTGTGTAGCCTTTGCTGTCATCTCCAAAAGCAATACAAGGGCCAGCTCTTTCCTGAAACTCTGTGAGCAGGGTAGAATCACCAGTCATGTGTCTTGAACAACCACTATCCAAGTACCAAAGATTCCTTTTGTCTCCCTGCACACAATAAACCCAAATCAAGTTGATTTTGGTACCCAAGTTTCCTTGGGTCCTGTCTTGTTAGCCTTTGCATTCCCTTTTGTACCATTTTTCACTTTGGGCTCAGATTGATTCAAATCAATCTTTACCCTTGGTGTTGATTTCTGAGGGTTGCTCATATTTTCATTCATAGCATGCATAGTTGGAGGAACAATCATGTTATTCATGTTCCATGGGCATTTGTGGCATGTTAAACATATTCATGTAAGGATTAGGCACAAATGGCATGCTAGCATATGGATTCTGAAATTGTGCATATGGAGCAAACATGTTAGGCATAACAGGCATTTTAGGCATGGAACTGTTCATTGCAGGCTTGGGCATTTTCACATTAGCAGATTTCTTAACAGATTTGCAGTTAGTAGATAAGTGATTAACACTTCCACAATTGACACATGTCTTTCTAGGTGCATATTTATCAGGTGTGTAATTGTTGTGTTTGTTAATCCCTACCTTGCCATTTCTGTTATTCTTTTTATTTCCCTTAGCCTCAACCTGAACTTTCTCTAACTTGTCTTTCAATTGCTTGTTAGACAAGTTACCTACATTAGCTCTCTCAACAGGCTTCTCAACTTTCTTTGATTTACTAGACTCACCTTGAACAAAGTTCTTGGTGACAGGACCATACTTGTTATTAAGTCTAGTGAGTTCATCCTTTCTTTTCTCTGTCAACGAAACAGCCTGATCGGTTGATGGTTCATCTGTCAACGAAACATTGCATTCCGTTGACATATCAACCTTCAACAAATGATCCTTGTTGTTTGTTGACTCAGTTTCTGATTCTAAGGTTTCACCAACATACCCTAGCTTCTCTTTGTTCCTTTTCCATGATTGCTCACAGAAGGATTCCACGCCTTGAACATTAATTATGTTGGCAGCAACATTCCTGGCATCCTTCCATTTTGCAATCACACCTTGTTCTATCTCAAGTTGTGTTTTAAGAATTTCTTCCCTTTGTAACACGTTCTCAAGTTCCTTCTTAGCATCCCTACTAACACATCTCATTTTCTCAAATTCAATGAGCTGTGCTTCTAACATTGCATTCCTATCACTTAAGAGCAGATTGGTCTCTTTTATTCTAGAATTCTCTTTAGTAAGTGATTTAAGAGTAACACGCAAATTATATAATACAGTAGACATTTCATTTACTGCACTGTCGCATTCCTCTTTAGAAAGCTCAGAAAGATTAGTAATTGTTACCTGGTTGCTTGAGGAACTTGCTTCCTGCTCATGATTGTCAGCCATAAGAGCCAAGTTGACATACTCAACATCATCATCAGAATCTTCACCATTACCAGCCCAATCATACTCCTGAGACATGAAAGCCTTTTCTTTTTGTTTGAGAAGTTCAAAGTATTTCTTTTTATAATCAACAGGCTCAAATTTCCTGTTGCCCTTCTCAACCTTGGGCTTTCTGCAGTCTCCAGCAAAGTGACCAAGCATTCCACAATTGAAACATTTTGACTTAGACTTTTCAATCTAGTTTGTTTTGCTAGGTTGAAAGTCTCTTCTTGGTGGCCTTGCTTCTGAGTTTCTTTTGAACTTGAACTTAGAGAATTTTCTAGACAGAAAAGCAATGTGTTCATCAATCTCATCTAAGTCATCCAAGTTGGCTGGTTCTGATTCTTCTTCTTCTGTCATCTTGTCTTTACCCTTGCTAACATCACTCCTATAACTAGATCGACTAGTTGTGGCCTTTGCAGCTTCTTTATTGTCATCTTCAAGTTGGTTCACAGATGCAATCAATGCAATAGATCCACCCTTCTTTTGTACCTTTTCAATTTCCTCATCTTGCTCCATTTCCAGCTCATAAGTCTTCAAGGTTCCATAAAGCCTTTCAAGAGTGTAGTCTTTGTACTCTTGAGTGTTTCTGAGAGAAACAGTCATAGGCTTCCATTCTTTTGGAAGAGCTCTAAGAAATTTAAGGTTTGAATCCTTGGTTTGATAGATCCTCCCATACAACTTTAATCCATTCAAAAGCTTTTGAAACCTACTAAACGTGTCATTTAGGGTTTCACCAGCTTTAAAATGAAAATGCTCATATTGTTGTATAAGGAGTTGCATTTTATTTTCCCTGACTTGCTCAGTTCCTTCACAGAGAGTTCTAACAGTATCCCATACTTCCTTAGAGGTTGTACAGTTGATAACATTGTCAAACATCTCTTGCTCCAAACCATTAAACAGAATGTTCATGGTCCTTTTGTCTTTATGGACTTCTGCAATATCTTCAACAGTCCATTCTGAGACAGTTTTTGGAATCTCTACATCAGGTGCATCATCTGGCAGTCCAACTCTAGAATCAAGCTTCATGGGAACGTGTGGACCTTTCTCAATGCAGTCTACATACCTCTCATCCATAGACATGAGATGTAAATGCATCTTTACTTTCCAGTGAAAGTAATTGTCTTTATCAAGAACTGGTATCTTCACACCTGCATCCTTCTTCACCATGGTTTCTGTTTTTGGTCTTGATCTTTAAACTTCTTGTATGTTAGAAGCTCGCTCTGATACCAATTGTTATTCCCAAATGACCTAACAGAATTGTAGAAGGGGGGGTTGAATACAATTCTTGATATTTTCTTGAAACTAAACACTTTTTAAAATAAAACTGAACTGAATAAATAAAAACACAAGATATAAATAATTCAGTTGGATTGTTTGATGATCCAACTGAAGTGTTTTTATTGCGGAAATAATCTGTGATACAAAAGTACACAGCTGCTCAGTTACAAGGTTGTAGAGAAGAAATTGCTCTCAAAAATAGCTAATACAATCTATTTGTTTTTCTTCTCTCCTTTCTAAAGTAACTGCTACACTTGGTTATATAATCCCAAGTTTACAATTCTACGTTTGGTTAAACTAAAGAATAATAGTAGTAACCATCAGTAGCTTGCTTTTCATTCCTTTTGTCCAATGGTCCTTGGAGATCTTTGCTTTTGTCTTCATGCTCATTATAATCATTTCCAAGAGCCTTATTGGAAATTGGAATGTTTCCTTATTTCCAGTATCCACTTTGATGGCTTCCAATGCAAAGTACACTTCCATATCTCCTTTTAGATCTGTTCAGTAAACTGTCACTATCACTTTGTCAACTGTTCAAAAAGCAACATTGATTCGTTGATAGCAAGGAGATGTGTTTCGTTGATAGCTTCATTCTACATTCCGTTGATGGTGTTTCCCTCGTTTCGTTGATGGGTAAACTCCATACCGTTGACAGAGTAATCTTCATACCGTTGACATGTCTTCACTTAGTCAAAATTACAAGGCATAACATATTTACAATTAACCAACCTATTTTGCCTATCTAGTACTTAGTCAACATGACTTAGAAAACCTATCTAAAACATATAACAGAATGCCTATCATACTGTGAAGTATTGTACAATGCAATTGCTACAACACTCATTTCGTTGATGAGCTTCCTGTCAACGGAATGCTGCAAAGCATGCCATTTCGTTGACAGTTACAAAAATGACTTTACACAAATTCTACTAAGTGTTTTATGTTTATCATCAAGAACAACATATTCCTAACAGTTCTGTTCTTCCTTTCCACTACTCCATTCTGTTGAGGAGTTCTTGGTGCTGAATACTGTCTTGATATTCCTTTCTCTGAGCAGAAATCATTAAGAACTACATTATTTAATTCAGTTCCATTGTCTGATATGATTGTCCGCACAAGTAGCTTAGCTTCCACTTCTATCTTCTTGATGTGATCAATGATTAGTTGTGTTGCTTCATCCTTTGATTGTAAGAACAACAGCCACGTGTACTTGGAGTAGTCATCCACCATCACCAATGCATATTTTTTTCTTGAAAGTGACATAACATTGACTGGACCAAATAAATCCATATGAATCAGCTGTAATGGTTCAGCAATGCTTGTCATTCCTTTGCTTCTATGTGATGCTTTCTTTGACTTTCCTTTTTCACATGCTTCACATAGTCCCTCTTGATTGAATTCCATCAGGGGCAACCCTCTCACTAACTCTCTCTTTACCAAAGAGTTCATAGTTTTGAAGTTCAAATGTGAGAGCTTCTTATGCCCTAGCCAACTTTGTTCTGAAGATGCCTTACTGTAGAAACATTAACTTCTCCTTCACTGGTAGAACGTAAGTCAGCTATAAACAAATTTCCTTTTCTTACTCCCAGTAGAGCAAGCTTCTCATCCTTCCTGTTGGTGATCAAGCACTTGTCCTTTTATGATATTTGAAACCCTGATTAATAGTAAATGTTGATGAATAGTGAATTTGCTGATAAAAACATATTTCAGACCACACTATATGGAAGACATGGAATGAGTGTTTCGAAGTTATATCAGTGATGTATCAGGAGAATAAGTGAATGTAAACGCGATCAGAATCAGAAGATTTCCATTAGAGTTTTAAATCACTATTCACTGGACAATCGAGGATGCATTGATTTGATCATTTGAGAAAGTATGTAGAATGAGAAATCCATGATCATATCTTAAACCAAGGTGAGAAATCTAAGACCATATATTAAACCAAGGTAATGGAAAGATCAAGGAAGTATCCCCTAGCTTTGGTACAGAGAAACATTTTTAAAATCACTTGAAACTATCGCGAAACAAAAGCGTAACAAATTATGGATTAAACCCTAACCAAAGGAGGAGTATCATAAAAGATCATCAAGTGCAATATATAAGAGGGTTGAGGATACAAATGATGACATAAGCATGATGCAGAAGAGTGACATAGGGATGACATGTTGATGACAAAGTGATGACAAGGTGATGAATCACCACCTTGTGACCACTTTCACCACTACCACAAATTAAAATGAGATGTGTCATTGGTGACAAGGCTTGTTTATGGCCACAGAAATCAAATGGCAAGTAATTAAGAGTAATTATACAAAACAAAAAGAAAACAAAACAAATCAAAAGAGATGCATTCTTGAAGATGAAACATTCGGCCCTTTTTCTTTCATCAAACCTTAAGAAAATTTCTACAAGTTCTACTCAACCATAATTCATGTTCTTGAGCTCTAAATCACCCTCATCCCTAAACTAAGGTAAATCCTTGATCTTAGCTTCATCCATGATTGTTAGCTTGCTCAAAAATGGAATCAAAGTTGATGATGAATAGTAGAAATGAATAGTAATTCTTGATTTCTTGTTTTGATCTTGAAGTTCTAAGCTTGTAAAGGATAATCAAGGATCAAAGAAGGTTATACTACCCATTGCTAGGCTATACTAAGTACCAAGGAAGGTATAAAAACCTCTCACCCTTATGTTATACTTTGTTATTAGTGTTTATGTTAAAAATGGTTAGTAATGGTATGATGTAGAGATGATTTGCATGTTAAGCATGATGATTAATGGATTGATTTATGGTTGAACTAGTGATTAGTGTTATGAGTATGTTTAGACAGAAATGAGATGGTATAAATGAAATCCTTGGGTTGTGATTGCTTGGTTATGGATTGATGAATTGATTAGAGTGTTTTAAACATGGGAATCGCGTTTAAGCGTCGTTACCATGTCGAATTTCATTTAGGAAGTTTGGACAGAGATCCCGATTCCCGAATACCTTAAGGGCATAACCATGAGGCTTTCTAGACATGACCATGTAGGCTCTGTTTTGTAGTTTGTTTTAGCGAAAGAATCGTATCGTTTCGATTTACGGTTTAGGAGAAACGTCCATTTTAGTGAAAGCGGTTTCAGATAACCAAGTAGTTCATTGCATGAACTTTGAGATAGGGAAACCTAGAAGGTTTCGTGTTAAAAAGATAAGTTTGTGATTTTATAAAAATGCGAGAACAAAGGTTGCGCGAGTGAAATACCCTTAAGGGGATGGTTAAAAACAAGGAGTTAGTAAAGGAAAAGTACTTGGGTTTTGAGAATAGATTTCCACCCAAACTTTTGACTTAAGAGTTTACGGAATGTCATGAGGTTATAGATGACCGAGAGTGAGACATTTGATTTTAATTAATAGAACTTTAGTGCTTAAGTAATAGCACATTAATTGGTTCTAGGGGACTGACTGTGAATTATGTATCTTGTTATAGATCGACGAGCACACTCTCAAGCCCCCACTACCACACCACCAAGACACCAAGGCAAGTTTTCAAACCCTACATCATATAAATGATGCTGTTATGATTAATGTTGTGATTGTGATATATACTGCTTTAATGCTGTAAAGGATTTACGAACTGATTTATATATTGACTTAAATCTTTCGAAACTTGTATGGTTTATATACTATGATTATATTAGATATAAACCGAGGATTTATAAAGGCTCTAAGCGTAGAGTACTTGTATGATGATTTTAAAAGATTAGACCGGGAGTTAAAGTACTATTTTGTCTTAATTATATTGTCAGAAACTGGAGGGTCCAGGGACAGCTATGTTTTAAATACGTTGATTAAATTTCCAATATATATGTATTATTGGAAATTTAAGGTTAAATATTAAATAATATTATTAAAAATATTATTTTAATATTTATCTAATTAATTGAATATTATTTTGGATATTCACTTAAGTGGAATTTTATTGAATAATAATTCAATATTTATTATTTGAATATTTATTAAATATTCCAAATATGATTTAAAAATCATAGAACCTTATTTAAATATTATGTAAGGTTCCAATAGTTGTTTAAAATATTTTCTGCTCTCAAAAAGATTTATTTGAGTATAGTAGGGGTTCCCAACTACTTTAATTATTTGTCTCAATTGATGACTATGGTTTTGAAATTATTGGGAATCCATTCCAGGAAGTAAACATATGATTTCACTTACCTCTTTCATTGAAAGTGAGTATATTTTGGGTTCTGAATTATCAGAACTAAAGATGTTTTACAAAAACTCTCAGGTCATGACTTCCAAAATACTTGGTAAACGTTTGTTGTTTCGTTGACTGATGTCAACCTACATTGTCACTTACTCCTTTCAAATATTCTGGAGTAAGAAAATCTGAACTGTTGCAAAGTTTTGACAAGTATTCTTTACTTGGGGGAATCAAGATTAAATTTCGATTCCCGTTTCATTGATTTTTCATCTGGGACTGGAAGGGCTTACACGGCAATGAAACAGGTGCCGGGGTAGTGACCATAATTATCAAGGCTTACCCGGTGATGAAACAGGCGCCGAGGTAGTGACCTTACGTGCAAAGGCTTACACGGTAATGAAACAGGTGCCGATGTAGTGACCTTATAGCACAATGGGCCCGAATAGGAAGTCGTCCTTCTACTAGTAGAAAAGTTACGTTACGATACAACGGCTGATCACCGTGTATCGGGTGTTCTAGTATATCCCCTTCCCTCCAATTGGAGTTGTGCTGCACATTGTAACGAAAGCCTAGGCGCTAAGTTACTGATAATGTGGCAGTGATGAGTAATGATGTTCCTCGTACAGTAGTTGCACCGTATGGCATGTTTTGACGAAAAGGATAATAAATATATCATTCTAAATATGAATGAAGTTTTAAAGGTTTTCCTTTATGATATAAGCTTGCATATATATATGCTTATGCTGCGTTGTATTATTGCTGGGCTTAGTGCTCACTCTTGCTTTCTTTTATATATATATATATCACAACACAACAACTAGAGTAGATGGCCAGGATTCATCATACCGCTCGGAAGCGCGTATGGGCCGCGCAAACCGCCCATAGGATGGCAGTTGCAGCACCTCAGGTAGAAGTACTGAGTTGGTTCGGAGTGTAACTCTTGTTGCTCCGGTTTAATTATAAGTATGACTTATGTATATTAATGAACAAGAACAAACTTTTGCGCTGCCTTTCTGGTTTCACATAGAGATCATATTGGTAGTAGGTTGCAAGTATTTTACTTTTGGGTTGTAATAACTTTAATTTATGGATCATATGACTACTATTTTTGCAATTTCGTTTCTGAGACATAACTGGCGTGAGTATATGGATGGTGGGGTCACCATGTGTGTTGATTTATATTATTATGATTCAAGTATCAAGTGTTTGTACGGAATAAGGGAACGTGACAACCTAGATCTTCAACCCCGGATCCGGGGGTGTTACATACATGATGAGGCAGTGTCATCATGAACTTCATGTTTGTTTCTCTCAGTGGATAGGTCTTCCCTTTCATTGTCAATTCATTAAGAAGCTTAGTATATTTCTCAAAGACCTGAGTTATACTTTCTCCTGGAAGAGACCTAAAAGCTTCATATTGAGAAGTCAGGATGTCCAATCTGTTTTCCTGAACGTCTTCAGTTCCTTCCATTATTAAGTTTATGGTATCCCACATATGTTTCCCGCTTGTACAGTCCATCAACTGATAGCTCATTTCCTCGTCCGCGGAGTCTGCCAATATCAACATCAAACCTGTATCCAATCGAATTAGTTCTTTGTCAGAATCTATGTACTCAGTGATATCCTTAGGTTGGGTGCCTTGAGGAATCCTGGTACCATCAGGAGCTGTAGATTCACTAACTGGTTTCATTGGTACAAACGGTCCGTTCTCTAATACGCCAATATACAACGGATTAGATGCCTTGATAAATAACATCATCTTCATCTTCCACAAACCGAAATCATCTCTAGTGAAGGGGGGAACTTTAATACCAGTAGTTGTCTTTGGAGCACTCATGGTTTCTGAAAATTTCAAACTGTTTAAAATTCAAGAAATTCCAATCAAATGAAAAATTTTGAAAGTTAAAAAATTTGCTTCGAATTTTCACGCTATGTTTGATTTTGGTCTCATTTACCGGATCTGATTTGTACGTCAATCAAATAGCTCTGATACCAATTGTTAGGTCCAAAGTATCGTAGAAGGGGGGGTTGAATACGATACTCACAAATTATTTAATTTCGTTCGCGGATTAATCATTCAGTTCTGTAACGAAATCAAATGCACCAAATCAAAACACGAGTCGGGGAATATATCGTTTTATAAATATAAACCTCGAGGGGTGCTACAATTTCTAATCCGTAGATTAGCTTCAATGAGTTCAAGGTTACACAAATTCAATACAATGATAAAATTCTGAGCACTATTAATTTCTCTGATAATTTTCTCCGGCTCAAACTTCTCTCTCAATAATGTCTTTGTGTTCTGCCTTAACTGAGGAAGACACTCTCCTTAACTCTGTATTAATTGTAGACTTGTTTTGAAAACTATCGAACCAAAACTAAACTAATAATCTTGGTCGTCCAATTTCCATCAACCTGACAAACAAAGAAACTTTCCACCTGCTCCTCCAAATAGAAAACTATCGAATGAATAAAGTTAATATTCCATTCGATGGTTTTTTTAATAAAACTATCGAATGAGAAATTAACTTACTTTAGTTTTCTTTTGTTTTCTTTGAATCACATTCGATGGTTTTCTAAATAGAAAAACCATCGAATTCTTTTCTTGTCCTTGATCTTTTAGAAAAACTTCCGAGCTTCAGGGTGTTTAAGTTTTAGACTGTATCAATTTCTTCTGAGACGATAAGACAACCTGATCTTTTTAATTGCCGTCAACTGGTGCAACTGGTCGGGTTCACAAATGAATAACACTTGATCAATTCTTCTATGTCTTCAATTCAATGCTGCTGATAAGTCCTTTGTCGATCTGGTTGCTTCAAATA
This sequence comes from Heracleum sosnowskyi, assembly GCA_030848705.1. Taxonomy (NCBI): domain Eukaryota; kingdom Viridiplantae; phylum Streptophyta; class Magnoliopsida; order Apiales; family Apiaceae; genus Heracleum; species Heracleum sosnowskyi. The sequence continues at coordinate 49,900,514 of CM061244.1, forward strand.
CATCACTGGAATCCTGTGGTACTAACCCTAAATCATTCACATACTTATGTAGTCTTGAAAATCTTGTTTCTTTAATTGTCACTGAGGCTTGAACATTTTCATGAACTTCTTTCCGTGAACTGTTTACGGACTTCAAGAATACATACCATATTTTGATTTTTTGAGTTTACCTTTTCTTCTTTGATTCTGGATTCCCGTGCTTCTGTTAATATTATTGTATTTCTTGTCCTTTGTTGAGTTGCAGTTATCTCTTTTACATCTTATGTTACATTATGCGTACACCTACTTTTTGATCCTCTGTGTGCTTCTCATGATAATCCTGAAGTTGTTTAGATGAGTTTCTATAGGCCTTAATCTTGAATTCATTTTCACTAATTTCATTCCTTAGAAACTCTTCTATTTCTTTAGCACAGACTAATTCATTTTTAAGTCTTGCATTTTCCTGTGCTAGAGACTCTAATGGACTGGTCTTCAACAAAAGCATGTCATTCTCAGAAGTGAGTGTTTCATTTAGTTTAGCTAATCTAGTAATCTCTTCATTAGCTGCAGTTAAACTAGTATGAATATTAAACATTTCAGCACTTAAATCCCCAACAGTTTGTTTGTATTCTTATTTAGACATTTCAAGTAAAACAAGTGAGGGTACCTGACTTGGAGAGCTAGATGAGACCTCATCAGACTTAGCCATGAGGGCTAGATTCACATATTCCTCTTCCTCTTCATCATCAGAATCATCCCAACATTTTCCCGTAGCCACACAGGCTTTTCCCTGTCCTTTCTTGAAGTGTCCACTTGACCCTTTGTCCATTCTTTGATTCTGTTTTGGCCTTCTGCATTCAGTAGCAAAATGACCAAGCTCATTACAGTTGTAACACCTAAACTTGGATCTGTCCATCATCCCTGTTTTGTAACCACCTCTTGTGGCACCACCTTCAACCTTGGAGGAATTCCCTCTGCTGAACCTTGATGTCTGACCTTGAGACTTATATGGCTTGTTTCTCTTGAATCTTATGTTTTTGAACTTCTTAGTCATGTAAGCCATAGTTGGATTATCCATTTCTTCTATTGAATAGAAGTCTTCATCTTCAACATCAGTTAGTTGCAGCACTACCTTCTCATCATCATCCATAACCTCTTCAATCTTTAGAGAAGATACTTGAGCATGTTGGGTGATTTGGACTCCTTCACTAGGTTGAGTGATTCTTGGCTCATGAGTTACAAGAGCACTAGACATATTTGCCATCTTTCCTTTTGATCCAGCCTGTATAGCTCTTTTCTGGAAATATTCAAGCTCATGTGATTTAAGCACACCATATAATGTTTCAAGGGAAACATTGTTTAGATTTCTTCCTTCTCTTATGGTTGTGATTATGTGCTCTAGATGCTCAGGAAGTGTGAGTAAGAACTTAACATTTAGCTCTTTCTTCTCATAGTACTTGCCATGTATCTGTAGCTCAATTAGCAATTTACTGAACCTCTCAAACATTGTAGTTAGATCTTCTCCTGGATTTGCCATGAAGGCTTCATATTGTGAGATAAAAATCTGTCTTTGATTCTCCTTGACCTCTTCACTTCCTTCACATAACAACTCAATCTTATTCCACATTTCCTTGGCTGATGAGCATCCAATGATGTTCCCACACATAGCTTTGTCCAAAGTGAGAGCATCACGTAGGATGAGTTGCAAGTAATCATCCAAGGCCACCTTCTCTTTTTCTGGCTCCAGAAACTCTGAAGGTAATTTAGCAACCCAATATGCTGGAATAAGAATGCCATCCACAGTCGAGGCTTCAATCTCCTTTTGTGGAACAAAGGGACAATTTTGGAGGATACTCAAGTATAATGGATTCGCACCTTTTATAAACAACAAGATTTTTCTTTTCCACACATTGTAATTCTCTTTATCAAAAGCTGGGATCTTAATGCTACTTGACTTCTGCAAACTTGTCATGATCTCAGATTTGTAAACAATCTGTCTGCTCTGATACCAGTTGTTGGTCCTTGAATATTACAGAAGGGGGGGTTGAATGCAATACTGATAAATCTCAATCTATGCTTTGATAACTAAAACTAAGATTAAAGTTTATCAGTAGAAGAATTGCACACACAAGTAGTTTTACTCACAAAATAAATGTTTTATTTATTTTGCAAAGTGTTGCTACAACCTCAAGAAAATATCAGTTTTCTTGAGCTTCGATTTCTCTAGATCTTCAAGACATAGAAATGTGAGATAGTCTAAGTAAACTAATCCTATATCTATCATCACGGGTTTGTGGAGTTGCTGTTATTTTCAAGTGGCAACTCCTTACAGCTTTTGAACCCATGTGACTTTCCTAAATTTCTATACAAACATATTTTCATTACATAAAAAACAATCTAGATATATTCTAAATCAAGCTTACACAATCCAGCAAATGTTGATATGCCAGGCTCTTGAATTGATAAGCTTTGTCTTGTTATCTCCTAAGCTTCTGTCGTAGTCTTTGCAGGCCTGATGTAGTGTTGGGATATTGCATCACACCTGTTTCTTGAACATCCAAACTGTCACATGTTTGACTGGGTAGATCCCCAATTCAAAATTTATCCCTTTGAGACAGTATCCTGATCTCCAAGCTTGCTGTCATAAGAATGTGCTTTTGGTGACAGTAAGAAATCCCCGCAATAGATGCTGTCAGGAGTTCTAAACTTGCTGTCAGGATTTTCCAACTTGCTATCAGGATTTCCAAACCTGTTGTCAGGATTTCCAACCTTTCCGTCAGGAATTCCAAACTTGTGGTCTCAAGGCTTCCGCCAATGTTGCTGTCAGAGTGAATATGCTGTCATGACTTGCAACATGCTGTCTTCTTGTAACCTTACTGTCAGTGCCATGACAGAAATATTTATTCTTGTTGTCTTCTTAAATACTTCTTGAGGTTTGAACAAACAAATGAACTTCTTCCAAGATGTACCAAGATCTTATTTAACAGTAAACAAAATGGTTACAAGAACATACTCTGGCTGTGACAGTATGTTCATACTTAATAAAATTAAGCATTTAAAATATCTAGTTAAGCTGTCTCTTAGCCATCACCCATAAATCCTAACACATTAACTCCTTATATATAATAAGCGTAAGGGGGATCTTATCCAAAACTTTGGTCGGTCACTGTACTACCAAAAGTATATGATCCGTTGGATTATAAAACTATAAATATTCAAATAGATGATGACCGTTAGATATAATATTAAAAATTGTATTTGATTAATAATAGGATAGTATTTAAATACTAAAAGGTATATTTTGATAATTTAAACCAATTATAAATAGGTTTCCTATATTGAATAGAAATCTTTATTTAAAAAATCGTAATTATCTTTTCTCTTTAGTTTATGGATAGTCCCAGTTAGATAATAATTATTAAACCATCATTAAATTAAAGATAATTTTGTTAGCTTCGCGTGGGCTGTAAAATTGTTAAAATCTGTTGTCTAAAACTCAAGATAGAGCCCAAACAGTAAAGTGATTATCTAAATTTTTATGATTTTTTTTATTATTGTAGCACCAATTTAATTTTTTTCCTAATTTTTTTAAATTTATAAATTCTATGTTTATTTCAATAAAATATTAAAATCAATTTAAGAAAAAATTAAAATCGATCTGGTCCGTGTACGATCACTATACGACCAAATTAATTATTAGAGTTAGATCTTAAATAGATCGATGAGAATTGTTAGATCTAATATTAAAAAGTGTATCTGATTAATAATAGAATTATATTTAAATACTAAAAAGTGTATTTTGATAATTTAAAATTTTTCTATGTAAAAATTCTTAAATATCTTTTCTCTTTAATTTATGTATAGTTCGAGTTAGATAATAATTGTTAAACCAAATATCAGATAACAATTCATATCGATTACAATATTAAAAATTATCAATATAATGCTCATGTATATCATATAACAATGATACATGTGGACCCTGCGTTATAAGAGACTTAGGAGAACTCATGTACATGAATAAATTTAAACATTTTTTTTCTGAAGGAACATAATAATTTGATTAATCCAAATTATAATTATATTATTTTACATATAACAAACATAAAAGGATAATATCAAAATATTATTAAAATATTGAGGGTTTCATATTCATAAACAATAATTTTGAATATAATACTTAACCATCTTTTCTTTTCGGTTTATGGGTAGGTCAACTGGTCAAGTTAGATAATAATTATTAAATCATCATTAAATTAAAGATAATTTCGTTAGTTTCACATGGGTTGTAAAATTATCAAAATTCAATTTCTAAAACTCAGGATAGAACCCAAATATTAAAGTGAGTATCTAAATTTTAATAAATATTTTTTTATAATTGTAGCACCAATTTATTTATTTTTCCACTAATTCTTTTAAATATAGAAATTTTATCTTTGTTTCAATAAAGTATTAAAATAAATTAAGAACAAATTCAAATCGATAAAGACTATAATAATATGAGAATAAAATTTTATATAATCATAACATAATTTTTATTCTGTTTAATAATTTTAAAGTAATAATGTATTTTAAAATTTTATATACACTATAAATAAAACCGAAATTAAAAGTAAAAGCAGTTAGTAAGATACTTATATAAGTATGTACTTGATATCCTTATTATATTAAACTCTTTTATATAATAAGCATAATAGCGATTTATCCAAAATTTTGATCGTGACAACCAAATTAATAAGGACTATTAGATCTTAACTACATAAATGAAAATCGTTTGATCAAATATTAAAAAAATGTATTTTATTTATAATAAGATTATATTTAAATTCTAAAAGGTGTATTTTGATAATTTAAACCAAATATATCAAATATAAATAAGTTTTCTATATTGAATAGAATTCTCCATGTAAAAAATTTGTGACTTTCTTCCATGGACAATTCCAGTTAGATAAAAATTGTTAAACCATCTTTTAATTAAAAATTAAAAATTATTATCTAAAAATGATATAAGTTAAAAGATATTATATTAGGATTGGATTTTCCAAAAAGTTAAAACATAAAAATAGTTGTAATTAAATAAGGAAACCCATTTATAACCAAAATAATAAAAATCGTTTAATCTTAAATAGATAGGTGAAAACCGTTAGATTTAACATTAAAACATGTATTTGGTTAATAAAGGTTATTCTAATAATCTAAACTACATATAAGTTAAGTAGATTTCCTAAATCGAATAGAATTCTCAACATTAAATTTCGTCACTTTATTCTCTTTTTAGTTTTAGAATAGTTTTTAATTGAAAAAAAACTATTAAACCACAACTAAATTAAAGATTATTTTGTGAATTTCATGTGAACCGTAAAATTGGTCAAATCTAACTTTTATAACTCAATATAAACAAATATTAAATTGAGCGTGTAAAATATAATAAATATGAAATTTTTAACTATAATTTTTTTTGGCTAAATCTTTTTTAACAATAATTTAATCATGTGAACTAATAACTTTTAAATATTAAAATATTCATAAATAAATATAATTATAAATATTAAAAAAAACAATCGTGTGTTGCATCGTAATAAAAATATAATTATAAACAGAATAATTATAAATAAAATTTAAGTAACCGTGCATCGCACGGGCTATAAGCTAGTATTATTAAAGACGAAACATTGAAAGTTTTGTAGTCTGGTCATGAAAGTTTTTGTAGTCTGGTCACTCAATTCATAGCCGTTAGATATTTTTGATCAAATCGATGAGAACCGTTAGATAAAATATTAAAATTATTATATAGAATATCTTTTCTATTTTTCCTAACCAAAACATCTCATTTTCCAAAAATATTGCAAACAGTTTCATTTACTAAAATAACATAATAAAGTTATAATTGCTAATAACTAACTCATTACCTTTTTTAGCCAAATTTTATATTCTTTTTTATATTTTCTAACTAAAATTTCTACTTTTCTATTTTTCCTAACTAAAATCTCTCATTTTCCAAAAATATCACGAACAAATCTATTTAATAAAATAAAATAATAATATTATAATTATTAATGACTAACCGATTAGCTTTTTTTTCCAAAACGTATATTCATTTTTATATTTCATAACTAATATTTCTCTTAACTAAAACCTCAAAAATATCACGGATTATTCCATTTAGTAGCATAAAATACTAATATTATAAATCTATCTATCTATCTATCTATACTATATTATTAAAGACGAAACATTGAAAGTTTTGGTACCTGTTTTTTTAGTACGGTACTTGCCTTATTTAATTATTTATTTAATTATTATAAAAATTATTATAATCAGTTACTCTTTCAGTTAAAATGCATTACCATTTTTTTCTAAAAAAATCATGAGCAATTTCCTTTTCAGCTAAAACATGTTACTTTTTCTACTTACTTTACTAAAATCCCTCATTTCCCAAATATATCATGAGCAAACCCTTACTTATTTATTTTAAAACATATTTTAATACTTTTAATTGGCAATTACATTTCCCCTCTTTATAGAAAAATCACGGGCAATTACCTTTTTCGGCTAAAACATGTTATATTTTCTATTTTCCTTACTAAAATCTCTACTTTTCCAATTATATCACGGGCAAACCCTTGCTTATTTACTTTAAAATCTATTTTAATAATTTTAATTGACAATTATCTTTTTTAACTAAAACATGTCACCTTTTATATTTTTCTTATTAAAACCCCCTTTTTTTTTTCAAAAATATCACGGGCAAATCGTTACTTTTATATTTTAAAATTCAACGAAAACATGTTATTTTCTATTTTTCTTACTAAAACCCCTCTTTTTCTAAAATATCACGGGCAACCCGTTACTTATTTATTTTAAAATCTATTTTAATACTTTTAATTATTTAAAAATATTTAACAAGCCTACTTATTTTTTTTTAACAAATGCAATTAATAAAATATAAATAATAAAATTAACAATTATTAAAAACAATTCGTGCATCGCACGGGTTTTAAGCTATATTATTAAAGACGAAACATTAAAAGTTTGGTAGTCGGATGGACGGACGGTCGGTACTTAATGATTTTATTTAATCGCCCTTACTTATTTTTTAAAAAACTATCACTAAATAATAAATTATTTATAACCAATTACCTTTTCAACTAAAATACATTACCTTTTTTTATTTTATTTTCTAACAAAGTCTTCTCTTTTTCTAAAAAAAACACGGGCGGTTATCTTTTTTAACAAAAAACATGTTACTCTTTCTATTTTTCCTTACTAAAATCTCTCATTTTCCATAAATATCACGGGCAAACCCTTACTTATTTATTTTAAAAATCTATTTTTTAATTTTAATAATTAAAAGTATTAAAATCTATTTTAATACTTTTAATTATGAGCATTTTTTCAGCTGAAACATGTTACTTTTTCAATTTTTTCATTTTCTAAAGAAATTATTATTAAATAATAACATTTTTATAACCAACTACCTTTTCGGCTAAAATACATTACTTTTTCTATTTTTTCTAACAAAATCCTCTATTTTTCTAAAAAACAATCACCGGCAATTATCATTTTCAACTAAAACATGCTACTCTTTCTATTTTTTCTTACTAAAAACCCTCATTTTCCAAAAATATCCCGGACAAATCTCTACTTATTTATTTTGAAACCTATTGAAATACTTTTAATTACGGGCACTTAAATTTTCAGATAAAACATGTTACTTTTTCTATTTTTTCTTATTAAGACCCCTACTTTTCCAAAAATATCACGGATAAACAGTTATTAATTTATTTTAAAATTTATTTTAATACTTTTAATTATTTAAAAAAGTTTAACATGCCTACTTATTTTTTAGCAAATGCAAATTAATAAAATATTAAAACATAAATAATAAAAATAATAATTATTAATAACAATCCGTGCATCGCACGGGTTTTAAGCTAGTTTGATTTAACAGGGGCAACTTGTTAAATAACCTATATATAATCAAATATAATTTTAATTACTAAATTTTTAAAGTTGCAATTGTGATTGATTTTAAATATGGTTGCAAGGTTGCAAAGTTATAAATCGTTTTACAGGTAATTTTACAAAATTTGAATATTTGCAAAATAATTTTCTAAAAAGCAATAATTTTTGAAAAAATATTCTAAGTTTAGGTATTTATGAAAAAAATATATTTTATTTTACTAATATATTTGTTGACAATGTATTCCCCAAGATCTCAAAAAAGAAAATCTCACTAGTGTCATCAACATCCTTACAGTGTGTTTGATTGAAATGAATAAAAATGTAAAAAATGAAATGAAATGTGAAATATAAAATGTGTATTTGTATATATTTTCATTACTTCACCCATTCTATTCACAATTACCAAATACTAAAATTCAAATACTTCATTTTAAGAAAAAAATGCTCCATTCATGCTTATATATATTTTTTTTATAAATATTATCATAATAAATTTGCACTAACTCACGTTTTTTCATATATTTTCTTCAAATTCCATTTTTTCCCATTAATTTACTCATTCCAATCTACTACATTCTTCTCAACCAAACACTACATTAATCTCTTAAATTGATACACATTTTTTGAACTTGACATGAAATAACATATATCTTTAATTTTCCATCACTCTGTATATACTAATTAATTTAGTGATAAATTTTTTTATGGGATTGCAATCACAGTTCATAGTTCAAATTGACTGTGGTTAATCATGTACATGTACATATATCAAATTCAACAAATCGCTTGGTTGTATTTATATGAAGACCGGATTATTTAGCGATATGATATATTTTATATTTGTTCGACTCAATTGTTTTTGAATGTCGTATGAACTTTCATTATTGAATTAATTCCCCTTAAACCGGAATTTTTAGATCAATTTATGTTGTTAATTACACAAAATTTCGCAATTACAAAAATCGAAAATGATTTATTATCTTGAAATTTGAATACTTAAACTAAACTTTTACTAATAATTTGTTTAGAGTAATGCTAGAGGTACCGTACCGAATTCGGTACCGAAATCTGGTACCGAATGATGTGACATTGATGACGTGACAATTTAGAATGATTTTATTGGTGGAATTAATGTGAATACAGGGGTCCATTATTATTAATCAATCAAAATATAACACATGACATTCGGTACCAAATTTCGGTACCCAATTCGATACTCTAGCATTATTCATTTGTTTATTGTTTAATGCAGGTTTTGGTTGAGTGAACCGAATTTTGAAACACAGCACGCGCATCCCAAAACCCCTAATTTCACAAGCACGACGACACCGTTTAGTCGAAACCCTTGCTTCTTCACTTCCGCTCCATCATTTCCATTGCCCTCTAGGTTAAACTTACACACAGTTGCACACAAAAACAGGCCAAAGTCAATGAAAATGCCACGCCCCACAACCCCATTAACTCCACTCCACCTCCGCACCTTCTTCCTCCGCCACTTCTCCCCCACCCCCACCCCCACCCCAACCCCCTACCCACCCCACCTCCCAAAACCCCTCCTTTCTCTCTCTAAACCCCTCTTTCTCTCTCCCCCCAAAAATCCCTTTTCACTATCCTCCCTTAAACCCTTCTCCACTTCACCCCCAATTCAAGAAAATCCATTATCACACTCTCTTTCAGCTGAGCTTACCAAAGAATTCTCGTCTTCCGAGTCGTCGATTTCGCTCCCTCAACGTCTGGATTTGAGCTACTCGCATATCGAATTGACCCCTGCATTGATCCTCTCCACACTCAATCTTTCTCCCAATGCTGGAAGGTCAATTCTTGGTTTCTTGAAATGGGTCTTATCAAGATCAAATTTTGATGTTACGGATGAAGTTGTTTCGTATTTTGTCGATTACTTTGGTCGTCGGAAGGATTTTAAGGCGGTTAATGAGGTTCTTGAAAGCAGTCGAGGGGTGGTAGGGGATAAGACATTGGGAGCTTGTGTTGATCGGTTGGTTCGTGCGGGGAGGCCTACGCAGGTAGTTTCTTTTTTCGATACTATGGAGAAAGATTATGGCTTTGTTAGGAATCTTGATTCTTTAAAATTGGTTGTTGGTAAATTGTGCGAACATGGTTTTGCTAGTTATGCTGAGAAATTGGTTAAAAGTTTGGCTAATGAGTTTTTTCCCGATGAATGTGTTTGTGATTTGCTTGTTAAAGGGTGGTGTGTTGACAAGAAATTAGACGAGGCTAAGAGGTTAGTTGGGGAGATGAATAGGGGAGGGTTTGAGATTGGTGCTGTCGCGTATAATGCTATGCTTGATTGTGTGTGTAAGCTTTGTAGGGAAAAGGATCCGTTCCGGCTTCAATCTGAGGCTGAAAATGTGTTGGTTGAAATGGATGTAGCTGGTGTTCCGCGAAATGTGGAAACATTTAATGTGTTGATTAGTAACTTGTGTAAGATAAGAAAGACTGAGGATGCAATGAGTTTGTTTCAGAGAATGGGTGAGTGGGGATGTAATCCGAATGAGATTACGTTTCTTGTTCTGATTAAAAGTTTGTATCAGGCTGCTAGGATTGGAGAGGGGGATGAGATGATTGATAGAATGAAGTCTGCTGGATTTGGAAATGCTCTTGACAAGAAGGCTTACTATGAGTTTCTGACAATTTTGTGTGGAATAGAGAGAATTGATCACTCCATGAGTGTGTTTGCTAAGATGAAGGAAGATGGTTGTAAACCTGGGACTAAGACCTATGATCTGCTGATAAATAAGTTGTGTGCTCATGGGAAATCTGAAAAGGCAAATGCTCTATTTAAGGAAGCTGGGGGTAATGGAATTTTGGCAATACCACCCAGCTCGTACAAAGTGGACCCAAGATTTGCGAAGAAACCCGCTGTTACAAAGAAAGAGAAAAAGCGCGAGACACTACCTGAAAAGATGGCAAGAAAGAGGAGCACCCTTAAAAAGATCCGTCTAAGTTTTGTGAAGAAGCCAAAAAAGACATCGACCAGAGCATACTAGTCACTGGCAATATCTCATGTATTAGTATCGTTTTAAGTGCTTTGACAAAACTGAATCCGTTTATCAAATTATGCCCATGTTTCTTTTCTTTTACTTTCTGAGGTTGTTGTTGGCAACATGAGGAATAATTCTTAAAAGTAGGACCTTTGCTGCATCCTTTGTTTCTTATAGAGGTCAAAGTTAATGTCTTTGAGAAGTAAACCAGCTGCACCTAATATCTGTATCTTTCAAATGATATCATGCTTTCCTATTTCACGTGCAGTGTTTTCACCTTGCTATGATGCAACTAACACAAGTTTAAGCTTTCTTTGTATAAGCAATTGTTTTGGACCTTTAAGTAGCCATACTGTTCATCTAACTTGCAGTTTCAGTTTTACTAATATGGATTTCAGGTTGTGTCCTTGATATTTCTACACATATTTGAATTTTCAATTTTAGGAGATGGGTGAATGAATGGTAATACAGAATGATATCTCTAACTAATGGTTTCATTTGGTAGATAGAAAAGAGCTACTGTACTGCATAATTTTCATTTTCTAAATTGGTTAGATGTATTTACCTTTCCATGGATTAAATATTAAAGTTTGAAATTAATAATGCATGATGCTACGAATTTTCAATTTTTGTGTACATACGGAGTTGTACTAATTGTGTTGCATTCTACTGGAAAATTAAGTAGTGATATATTGTGTTGGTAATGCATGTAAGTTAAGCTTCAGAAGATTTGAACATTATTTGTATCTAATATTGCTGAGGTTTTGAATGGTCTTGGGCTTCTTGACAGTTAATGGAGTGTTCTTTTTGTGCATAAAAATGGAATGTTCGTGGGGGGGGGGGGGGGGGGGGGCTTATTGTGTGTTGGTCTATGCTCGTCTATATTGGAAATCCAAAGGACGTAGGTTCGGAGCAAGAGCAAAAAAATTTCTTGGGAAAAGCATGCAGATCTCTTGTATTACAATTGATTTTAGGCGAGCATGGATGCCTTTGTGGATTTGCTGGTGCTAAAGACTTAAAAGCTGCAATGGTGTAAGATACGAAGAAATTTGGGAGCCTCTGCCTATCTTCTTTCTACTGGTGTAAGAGAGAATACAGATCCAAGGGGCCAGTAACTCTTCTTTATTGATTTACTTTAATGTTCTTAATATTTTTCTGGTTACGTTATTTAATTATCGGGTGTTTATTAGAAACATGCATTAGTTGTTTCACTAGAAAATGATGATAGCAATTATTTTGGCAAATTTATTTGTAGTCTTTTGTAAATCTGCCCAGTTACTCAGACAGCATATTATCATTCAACATTTGGCCTTGCTTCAAGGTAAATATGCCAATTGCCTTGCATGTTTACATTATGCCTAACTTTTTTCATTGGATCTTTATAAACTGCAAATTAAAACAATAGCTGAAATCAGAATTTAGGTATGCTCTCTGTATGTATGTCCTCTGTCTATTTATGTGGTTTCTAAAAAATAAGATGCTCATCCTATTCTTTTACTCGGTTCAAAAGCACCAAATCCTTAATGGCTTAGGAAACTGCATAGGCTAATGCCAAGAGCAGTCATAGAACTGATATGAAGCTACAATCATGTTTTTGTTGCATGAATCACGTTAGGATTTGCCTGCAATTATTTGGATACAGTGGCAATGTTGTACAGGTGTAATGCAAAATTCTTTCCTTTCCATGTATTCTATATCTGTTAGAAACACAATTGAAGAACACAGTACACTTCCAGTAGCACAATTAATTTATCTCTGGCAAACGTTTATTATTTTAATATATCTATGGCATTTTGCTTTTTTGAGTTCTACCCTAAAAGTTTATTTGATTGTTACGTTTGCTTTTAGTTTCATCACTTTACTCCTTGCAAGACTATTTGAAGATCTAGTGATGTTGGTCACCTTTTCCATTTTTATTACTTTTCAGTAATGTTATAAAGTTGCATCGACCAGATGAATTGATGAATGCAGAATTACTGAAGAGTCCTAGCTGTAAATCATTTGACAATACAAGGATCTCCACTGAAGAACTTTGCATGGTATGTATCCTGAAAGTTACATTTACCATATATTTTAGTGCTTAAGACCTGATTTGAACATGGAGATGAGCATCTGCTTGCCAATTTTTTGTCACAACTTATTAAATCAGTTTCTTTTTTTTCCTTGTTCTTTTGCATGAATTAGTATGGGATATTTAAATACTAAAGATTAAATGATAGTATTGTTATTATGTAGTGACTTGTTAGGGTAAATGCCACAAAATGGATTCGATTTGAACTTAAAATAGATTCCTTTTCCTGGTGGTCTATAATATTATATATTAAATCACTGTTATTTGAAATGCCACAAGATGGATTCCCAAGTTGACTATTCCAGTCTGTAACTTCTATGGTTTTCTTCCCTTGCTATCTACTTCCATGATATACGCCAAGTCTGTGCTAGTTCTTCATCATTCTCTATTTGTAAATTTGGTAAGGCCTGAACAAAAGATAATGTAAATACAGACAATTATCTTAGAATGTGCAATGGCCCTCTCAACAAGTACTCGTAATTAGCTTTCCAAGGTTCAGGGTTTAAGATCTTTTCTGGTTCTTTACTTTGATTTTATCTGTGCTTGCAGAAATGTCTTGAAATTCTGCAATAGCTTTGTTATGCTGTCTACAACTTGCAATATGGATTAGGAGTCTCAGCTACAACTTACACTATGAGTCTTGCGTATAGACCCGACAATTTTATACACGACACGAAAATTTAGTGTTTGTGTTTGCATTTTAAGTACACGACACGAAAATACACGAACACGAAAGTACACGATCCCGATTTAGTGTCGTTTTTGGATTTACCCTTCAAGTACACGACACGACACAAAGTACACGACATAAATAAATATATAAATAATTAAAAATATATATTATTTATATAGTATAAATATTAATTGATATTACACAAAAGTAATGTGAACTTTAAGAAATTTCGTGTAAACATTCGTGTTTTCGTTGCTATTCATGTCTATTTCGTTTCGTTTAGTTTCGTGTACACGAATGGTACACGAAAAAATTCAGGTATCTCGTGTCGTGTCGTGTCAAGTCGTGTATCACTCGTGTCGTGTTCGTGTTACAGTTTTGGGTACACGATTTGAATTCATGTCGTTTTCGTGTATAGCCAAAAAGTACACGAAACACGAAATTACACGACACGAAACGACACGACACGACTGATTTGCCAGGTCTACTTGCGTAGTTGCTGTAAAATGTTAGGTAGGAACTATCTTTGAGTTGAGACTTGGAAAATGATTTTCCACTCTCAGTTCCGGATCATTTAAAACTGGTTCATCTTTCATATAATTAAGATCTTCCTCTCCTTAGAAAGCATAGTAGTGACTGAAGGACAGGACTCATACTAGAATAGCAGAGCTCAGCACAAGGAAAACGAAAACCAAGACATTTAGAGTTGTGACTTTGCTTATGAAAGTTGTAGTTATAAAACAGAGATTGACATATAAACTGCTTAATCTTGAACAAAACGCCTGATAAGCAGCTGAAGACAAGATAAATTTTCATATCTATCAAATAGTTTCTCAACCCTTGATTAAGCAACATACTCTAGCGTCTTGATTCAGGGAGATCTTTGCAACATACTCTAACATGACAAGGAATCTTAAGTTGGCCAATCTATTATTATTCATATTTGTAAATATTATATTATAGTGTAACATCAATATTATTGTTAGTCTGCTATTACTCCAGCATAAAAGCTTGGATATGTATATATAACTTAAAACATGACAATCAAGTAATTAGTTTTCCTCAATCATCCATCCCTTCCAATTCTCAGTGAAGAGTCAACCCCTTTGCTCATATTTGCAAAGATCTTAGCAATCTCCAACTGAGTATTGGCAATAATCTCGGTGCGTTTAAGCTCCATTTCTCCTCTCTTGGCCTCGCTTTCTGCTCTCATCCTTTCCAAGTCTCTCATTGCATCTGCTCTCGCCTGCTCTGTCCTCAGCACTACCTCTGCTAACCACCTAACACTATTCCCAATCTCCCATTCTCTTTTCCGTCGTTTCTTTCTCTGCATTTTGTTTGTCAAATTTTCGGACTTTGTCTTCTCCTTTTCGCTGCATAAGGCTGGTGTGCTACTGTCTGTCTCCATTGCTTGTTTGTCTGATTCGTGGTCTGATAGTCTTGTATCCATTCCATCTGCCTGTAAAGACTATTTGGTAATGATAGCATAACACATGTATATATGAATGATGAGAATCTTCTGTAGAAGTAACACAACTGGATATAATTCTATGGAGAATTCCGCCACAGTGCTGGTTAAAGTCAAATGATTAAGCTTGAAATGTGATTTTTTTTTTTACATAGTTTTCTTTTTTAAGTACAAAGGGGAGAGGAGTGAAGATTTAAACTCATAACCTTGTGTGGGTGGGGATGGAAATGTTTCAGCAGGCTCTCATTACCAAATTTTCATTTGCAAGAGCATGTATACTACCAAATAACTCGAATCTTTATGATGAAATTATGATAAGAACAGTG
Organism: Heracleum sosnowskyi; assembly: GCA_030848705.1. Taxonomy (NCBI): domain Eukaryota; kingdom Viridiplantae; phylum Streptophyta; class Magnoliopsida; order Apiales; family Apiaceae; genus Heracleum; species Heracleum sosnowskyi. The sequence continues at coordinate 49,915,995 of CM061244.1, forward strand.
AAAGTTTAGAAACTGTATACCTTGGCCATCCGATCAGCACCATTTGAACCATGTGAATTTTCTGCAGCAACTCCAGTATTGATTGGAGAAGCTAGAGAAGGGGGTGCAAGCAGCGAAAGTGGCTCTTTAGGTGATGCTGGCAGGGGATGAGATACCACTGGAAGGGGCGGTTCTGGCATCATCATAGCTGAATTGAAAAGTTGTGGCTGAGGCAGCAGTGGAGCTCGTTGTGGAGTAGTGCTACCACGCAATAAATGATCAAGCTTGGGAAAAAGCGGCCATGACGATGCCTCAGCAGCTGTAGACTCTGACCTGTACCGTTTCTTCATTGACTCAATCTTGTTCTTACATTGAGTTTGTGTTTTTGGCGACTTAGTTGAGTTGCCACGAGAAGACACAAACTTTGCTACTTCCTCCCAGTCCTGACCTTTAAGTTTTGCTCTATTCCGGTGCACCCATTTGGTTTCATAAGCCTCAAGGAGGCTGGAAACTGCACCTTCGCTCCACTCATCTCGTTTAATCCTGTCGTTGCTACCACCACCACCAGCAGCACCAAGTTTTTTATGGGAGTCGTTTATAGTAGTGGTGTTATTGGTTTGGTTAGGATGGAGAGGAGAGGTTTCTTGCTTAGTTTCTGTATCCATCTCATCTCATGCAATAATTTCACATGAGTTTAGCGGTTAAGGTAGCTAAGCATCTGGTTCATTGTTATCTCAAGAGGTTTAAAGATTGTGATAAAATGATAATGGACCATAAGGCAGACAGAAATGGAACCAAAAGGGTAGAAAGAGAAGCCACTACCAATTAGAGGGAGGAAAAGGAAAAGGGCAAGCGCATTGTCCAACTTTAATTTTAGCAGTTTTCTAAATATTGTTAGATGTCATTAATTATTATTTTACTGTAATTTATATAGGGTTTTTTCAGATGTAGAAAAGTGAGTATTTGAACTCATGACATTGTGGGAGAAGGGGGTAGGGATGAGCATTTTCTTTTGATAGGTGGTGGCAAACAAAAAATTAATCAGTGATAAATTTTGTGACTGTTATGTCACACAGTGTACGCTGATTAGGGGATGGGTGGTTAGGTATTTGCTTACTAATAAGTGTCAATGTCAGAACTCTTGACAACATTTTTATTTTCACTATGAAAAAACAAAGATAACTCTACATATATTATGTGTTTGCGTATTAGGTACAAAGTGTCGAAATCTTGAATACATTTTTTTTTATTAAATAATTGGAAATGGATTTGTTATGAGAATTAAGATTAAGACTTGATATCTTAATATCACGTCCGTGGAGATGTTTGAACCACCCTCGACATGTGTTAGTAGATATCTGCTCGGTTAAGTCTTCTAAGCATCAATTATCGAATATTAGCGAGATTTTATTGGAAATCTTTTGTTAAAAGTTAATTTTAGGAGGAGGGGAGGGGAGACCATTAGCATTATGGAATTGGAATGTAGTGGGGGAAAGGGATCAAGTTAGTGGTAGAGGAGCTAGTGGGCAACCCAAAGAAGAGAATAGCAGCAGGAGTGGGTGAGTTGAGTTTTGTCAAATAAATCCATGATCGAAAACTAACCCTTTTTTATTATTCACACTTTTAGGTGGTGTCATCTTTTGCTTCTCAGTTTTGTGTTGCCTTAGATTTTGGCATTTTTGACTGTTTGATATTGCGTTGATTTGAAGCTAACCAAACCCCATGACATCCCCCCATCCACCGACGGCTTTCTTGGGTGCTTATTCACGTGGCATCCCTAACCTTTTCTACGTCTAAATGTAATTATGTTTTTTTTTTAATTTTTTGAAATGCATTATAAATTTTATAGATAGATAATAACGGAAATTCAAGAGAAACCGGGCTCAAAAGAGCAAATTCACGTTTGTAAACAATCAAGCAAAGTTCACCAACATAGTTATAACAAATAACAAAACCGAAACCAAAACAAAACGTGAAATTATGTTTAATTTCCATTTTCGTGAAGTTTCCTACTTTTGTAATACTGTTTTAATCATTTAGAAATAGATGGATGTAGCAACTAAGTCATTTGTTAAGCGATTCTAGAGTGACCGTGGGCGGGTTATGTTGTTTTTTTGTTAATAATTATTTGTCACAAAGCACTTGATTCCGTGTTTGAATAGTGCGTGAACCCCAAGTTGAAATGTGATCACAAATAAATTCGTGCAAATTTGACATAAAATAGAAAATATCTTAATATTATGAAGAAATCGTGACAATTTTGCGACCCAACAAATATATGCATGCATAGAGGACAATCATTCAATCAAAAAATGTGGATTTGTGAACTTGGGCCTCGGCCTCTGTTGGGGTGAACAAGAGAACATATGAAGGAAGAGCCTGATACTGACACACACAACTTGCATTTCTCAGTTTAACCGGAATATTGGAGCCGAGGACCTGCTTAAATACACAAAATTTATTTTAGTAATCATCCTCTCATCTCTTAACAAAGTAAGTATTTATTTTTAAGAAAATATTCTTAAAAAATATAAAGAATATGTTTTGCTTTTACGTTTTCGGGATATATTAAGAACGCTGAACATGAATATCTCTTGATCTATTTAATTTGACCTACATATTATTGAAACACCCAATGCAGAAAGATTTAAAGATTAATGTGGATAATTCCAGGCGAGCTTCAACCATCTTGTGGAGAAAGTCATGAATCTAGGAGGGAAACAGGATATAGATGGTCTGATGGGGACAAAATGCAACAGGTGACCCGTGACATTTTTTCAACTTGTAGTAAGATACAAAGGAGCCAGTGCTTTCTTTTGATTTCCAGATAATATCTTGGCAGTTAGTAATCATCAATAAATAGAGATAAGACTGTCCCATTTTTCAGATTTTATTGTTGATACGACAGACTTGTTACATTTTTGTTTAATACCTGTTATCACAACAATAATAGTAAATTTGATCACAGTCTATTTGAAATTTAAATCGGAAATGACTTCGGAAAATAACAAATTATAAACTAAACACTCAAGCTCGTAATTTAGAGCAAAGATTTTAATTTTTTTCTTAAAATTTAAGTGCATGTCTCCCGGGCCACACCAAGCCTTGAGTTTGGAACATCAAAGAGCACTCTATGGTTTTGCTGTTGCAAGTTGGCTATGACATTAAGGACAGAGTTCACATTATCAGGCGCTGCAGCCATGGCTAAGCAGGTGGTGCTACCGGAGCTACTGTGGATGAGGAAGTTGTCTTGGGGTAAGGTCACATTCATGCCACTGAACATAAATGTCATCGTCGGTATTGTGACGGGAACGGTATAACATGTGTCGAATCCACCAAGTGATGATACAACCGCGGTTTTGCCCATACGTCTGCGAAATTCATCTCTCACTGGAATGTAAGCTGCTTGTACAAGCCGAGTGAAAGTGGTGCCTGAAAACACACAAATTTTATTATCAGCCATCTTATTGAATATATTAAACATTATATAAAACTCTCGTCCGAGCTGAGTCAAAATGACTTCTTCATTCCAACTATAGATAAATCTAATAATCTTTATAATCCCAAATGGATAATCTAATAACCTTAATCCCGAGTTAAGACATGCTCAAAATTGATCTGGACTATAATATTATGGCATATTGGAATGTACAAAATAATTAAGTTGAATTATTTACTTTTAGTAGTCCAACTTCTAAAATCAACAAGAAATTTGCATAATTTATAATGATGTAGAAATTTGAATCAGATATATTACCAGAGTCAAAAATGGTTCCTGCACCAGTGGCTGCATCAAATGCAAATGCGCTAGCTGGAATGTCAACAATTTTTGGCCCAACTCGGATGCCAAGTAAGTTGACATAGTAAAGTGATGATCTTCTAGGATTCTTAAGTAACGGAGTGTACTTGATCCGAATGGGTTGACCAGTTGGCCCTAACCGGAGAGATCCTGAGAAGTTGAGTGACTTATAACCAGGCAAGCAATACGAGAATGTGGATTGATAAAGGCTTTGAGTTTGCGACAATAGTGACAATGGTCCACGGCCTAGACCAAGAAGACCTTGTGGCGGCACTGAGTTGCCGGTGGTCTGCTGGATGCAGCCGAAGGTGTAGCTTGGAATGGTGTCCATTGCGAGTTTCAGGGAATCCTGTGACAGGTTTGCTGCGACAGTGGAGCCTCCGTAGGTTGTGTTGAAGCTGCATGCAGTGGCTGTGCAAGTGGTGGGGTTCAGCACCTGAAAACATGTCATGAAGATTACCTTAAGATTTTAAGAGAGTCGTTAACTTTAACGTAACTTAAAACTTAGCATTATCGAAAACTAAAAGAAATACCTGTTTGCATTGGGGAGCTTCACAACCAAGAGTATTGAAAGATGTGGATTTTTCAGAAGCAAAAGTAGAGGAAGGGCAGCCAACGCAACCAGAACAAGGCACCCAAGCAGCATCACTACTAGTATCAACAGCCATAAGGAATGTTTGTGGAGGTGTTCCAACCATAGCCCTCACAACATAAGTTGGGCTTTGTATTAATCCTCTACCAGAAGCTATAGGCACCACTTGCTTTTTTGCGACGGCCAGGCTCGACAAATAGAGGATCCTGGTTTTGTCCTCCGACTGCATTTGAAGCACACTTTCTTCCCATGAGATGGATTTTTGTGGCCGGAATGGCGAGCATGGGCTGAAGACATGGAAGACTTGGAGGGTTGACCCTTTTTGTGGTTTGTTACATATTTGGCCTTGAGTAGTAGAGACAAAGATAAGTGCAAATGTACAGAAGACAATGTTGAAGAGGACCATGGGGTTTGAGGCCTTCATAGCTGATGAAAGAGTGATGATTTTGTTGCAAAGAGATCTTGGGGGGGTGTGTGTATATATAGGAAGGAAGAAGTGTTGATGTAGTGAGAGGGAGTGTTGATAATTATATGACACTTGCATTCACCGTGTCTAGTGTAGTGATTTATGTACTGGAATCCAGTTACTTCAGCTTTGTGGGATAGCCAGCTCATATCTCTAATATAATTTGCCCAGAGGCCATAGTCCAATATTCATCATTCATGGAAAAAATTATACTATGCTACCCAATGTCCTACAGAAGCAATGCACCATTGTTTTTTGCGAGACTCGCGCAGATGGGCTTTTCTCCGAACAGTGAAATAAGTCAAAACCAAGAGGATGTGAAATGCAAATTAATCTAAATTTTTGAATACAATCAAATAAAATTACGATAGATATTGTGGTCTTGGGTGAGGGACAGATCCACATGGGAATGGGAGTGGAGGAGTGCAAACATATACATGGGTCTAATCGAAAAATAGTGCCTTTTGCCAGCATAGATTGGTTGTTATTTAAAATTTATATATGACATGATTATATTGCTTAAACATGGGCAAAGATATCAGGAGCAATGTAAGCAAAGCTTATATTTCACAAGGACAAAATCACAGAAGTTTCTGCTACCAGAAACTTATACAGTAATGTGAAGCGTGATTTAGAATATAATTGTCTACTGCACTTGTAATATATATTAGTGTTAAGATCTAGTGCATCAAGCTTGGTAAGGTCTGTGCAATCGGTCATGAGTTTGTCAAGTAGTGATGCACAGCAGTGAAATAATTGGATACTATTCTGCATGTGACTGTACTGTGTCTGTGAGTGCATTAGGACAGCCAAATGCTCTGGCTATTTCAACATTTTCGGACCCCTGTAAATTATAGGTCCAAATTTTATATGAATTGTAGCTTTCCAAGAAAAGGATTGTTAACCGAGATTCTGCTCGATTTTTATTCGTTATGAATTATATACAATTATTTAAAATTTGCATGTATTCAATTTAGATTTCAAACAATTCAATCAAATCTCTCGGTATTCAATTGAGATTAAAAAAAATCTTTCAAAATCTGTAGATATTCAATCAGAATTTCAAAAAATCAAATAAAATCTTAGGGTATTCAAATATCAAGTCATGAATTTTGATTTATTTATGGGATATTTTATATGTAAAATTAGCAACGTGAAATCTGTTGCTGCTAGACAATATTTTGGTGGATTGATAAACTATAACAGATTTGTGTGCAAAAAATCAAAAAATTAAAGTAAAAAGATATGATATACCAGTATTTATACCTCACGTACATCTTCTCTCTTTCACCGAGTGTTCTTGGCTGGTCTTTGTAAGAGTATCTTCAACGGAGCTGGCTAAATTGGTTGGCTAAAATCATATAAAATGTTGATTATGTAAAATTTGATCAACCTGTAAGAGATTGTGCTCCAATGGAGTTAGTTATAATGATTAGCTGTATTTTAAAAATAGTATGTTATTAATATTTTAAGTTGCTATAGATAGAATGTATTGTTTTAATATGGTAATAGATGATGTTGAGTTTCACTACAGGTCCCTAGAGGTTCGACAAATATAGCCAATGTGTTGAGGTTGGCTAAATTTATAGCTAACAAGAATGTCCCATCAGAGATTGCAAAATTTTACATATTGGCTATAATTTTTATTTTTGGCATGTTTTATTCATTTTTAGCTAAGGGTTGTTTGTGGTCGGAGATGCTCTAAGATACATACACTTTTCTTTTTCATTTGCCTTTTCTTTATTTGCATCAATTATCTTCTCATATATATGCTTTTATTAATACCTACCTACAATACATGTTTTTTGTTATTATATGTTCTAAACATTTTTAAAATGATTAGCATTATCATGGCGGATTCACAAAGTGCCAAAAAAAGAAGTGGTTATGATCAATGATCAAAAGACGAGAGTGATGGATTGTTAGAACTTATAGTTGATGCAGCAAATCGAGGATGGCGTGATAATAGTTGTGTCTTTACTAAACATATTGTGATTGATCGAATTCTTCCCCCTCTTAATTCAAAATTTAAGTGTAATAAGACTTATAGCAATTATCAAAGTCGATTGAAATGGTTTAAAGGCCGATATACTTTTTACTCAACTCTTTTGAACTTTAGTTCTGGTTTTGGATATGACTCTACGTCAAAAAATTTCACTGCTCCAAATGAAGTAAGGGATGAGTACATAAAGGTATAACCAAATCTTTATGTTATTATTCATCTAAACACAAAAATATTTTTTTATTTCTAAAATTCGTTATGCTAACAATTTTTAACAATGTTCTTTGTGCCAGGCTCACCCAAAGGATGGCTACATGCGCTATGAGGCATTTGATGATTACGAGGATTTAAATGTAAATTTTCATTTTATAAGTCAAAAAATTATTAAATTTTGTTTTTATTTTTCAGGAAAATATTATCTTGTAGATTGTGGATTTGCTAATCGTCGCCAAACTTTAGCTCCTATTCGTAACGTACGATATCATCTAAAAGATTTTGGTGGTCAAGGTCGCCACCCAAGAAATGCAAATGAGCTATTTAATCTCCGTCATTTGTCATTGAGAAATGTGATCGAGAGAATTTTTGGTATCTTCAACTCTCGATTTACGATATTTAAAGTTGCACCTCCATTTTCACTTCAGATACAAGCAGAGTTGGTATTAGCTTTTAAAATCCATGGATTATTATCACTCAAATAATATCTCAGTTGAATACACCCCCTAAATTAAATCCTTATATATAATAAGCTTAATATGTATCTTATCCAAAACTTTGGTAGTCGTTACCATCAAATTAATAAGAATCGTTAGATCTTAAATAAATAGATGAGGATCATTAGATCTAATATTAAAAAGTGTATCGATTAATAGTAGGATTATATCTGTAAAGCATAATGTAACATAAGATGAAACAGAGATAACTACAACTCAACAAAGGACAAGACAAACAATAATATTAACAGAAGCACAGGAATCCAGAATCAAAGAAGAAAATGTAAACTCAAAAAATCAAAATATGGTATGTATTCTTGAAGTCCATAAACAGGTCACGGAAAGAAGTTCATGAAAATGTTCAAGCCTCAGTGACAACAAAAGAATCAAGACTTTCAAGACAACAGAAATATGTGAATGATTTAGGGTTAAGTACCACAGGATTCCAGTGATTTATTTGAAGCAACCAGAACGACAAGGGACTTATCAGCAACATTGAATTGAAGATATAGAAGAAGAATTGATCAAGTGTTACTCATCTGTGAACCAGACCAGTTGCACTAGTTGACGACACTAAAAAGATCAAGTTGTTTTATCGTCTCAGAAGAAATTGATACAGTCTATTACTTAAACACCAAGGAGCTCAGAAGGATTTACTACAAGATCAAGAATAAAAAAAAATGGTTCGATGGTTTTTCATTTCAGAAAACCATCGAATGAGATGAAAAGTGATTCAGAGAAAACCATATTAGATTAATTTGTTATTCGATAGTTTTGAATAAAAAACTATCGAATGGTAAATTGATTTAATACCTTCGATGGTTTTTAATTAAGGAGCAGGTGAAAAGTATTCTTGTTTTTCAGGTTGATGGAAATTGGACGGCCATGATTGTTTCTTCAATTTTGGTTGGATAGTTTTCAAACCAAAGTCTACAGATAGAGAATGAAGACAATGTTCTTCTTAAGTTGGTTAGCAGTTGTGATCATATTAACTACGGAGAATTGAGAGCTCAAGAACATATTATGGAGAAAATTTATAGTGCCTTAATTTCTAAAGTTTGTATTGATTACGTTAACCTGAACTCATTGAAGCTAATCTACGGATTAGAATTTGTAGCACCTGTTAGGTCCTGATATGTTTGTAGAAGGGGGGTTGAATACAAACAGTACCGTTTAATCGAATTTGTATTGTTGAATTTAACAATTACAATACCAAATTTAATGCGGAATAAAATGAAACAAGATTCAAGTTAAATAAAACTCTATTGAACTTGAAGGGTGTTACAAATCAGTGTACAGATTACAAGGTTCTTGTTAAAACAAATCTAGAATAAATTCGACATGAATTTATCTATATTTGTAATAAAAGGACCGAATACTAAAAAGTAGTTCGATAGTAATTCTAGGGATTATGATCCGCTAGATTGTCAAAGCAGTACAAATAATTGAATTCTAGTTGATTGAATGTAACTTTGCTGGCTAGAATTTATTACAAGAATTAATGAAGCTTTGCAGTTGGCTCGGAGTAAAATGGCAGAAGAAATGAATGAGAAGCTGTTTTTCTTTCTGTCTTGAAAATGTTAAGTGATGCTGTCACTTGTTTGATCAAACATGTATTTAAACAAGTCAACATAATACTTCCCACGCGCCAAACCAATTCTGTGCATTTCTACTAGCAGTACTATCCATTATAGTTAATAGTACTATCGGTAGTACTAACCATTTGTATTGGTAGTACTATCGGTAGTACTAATACAGATAGTACTACTAGTATAAAATGGAGTACTACTAGTAGAAATAAAACTGATTTAATTTATTCTACTTTTAATTGATTTAATAAATGAATTAATTCTTTTAGAATTAATTCACAGATTAAATAAATTAAATTATTGACTTAAATAATTCAATAAATAAATTAATTCTTGAGAATTAATTTATACATAAAATTACTTAGGATCTAGATTGATTAATTTAATATATGAATTAATTCTGAAAGAATTAATTCATAGATTAAATTAATTATCTTATAGAATAATATTAAAAGAGAATTAAACTAATTCTTAGAACCACTAAAATTGATGACGAACTTCCACTGACTGACGTTGACACTCCATGTACTGTCTGGTTCATGAGCGACTAACTTTAATGGTTGTTCTTCATACTTGACTTTAAGCTGTGATTCTTTTCTCCTTCTATTTAAACAAAGGACTGTAACCTGTACTTTTTCCCGTCACACTTCTGAAATCTCTGTCACTTTTAAATAGTTCCACTTCCTTGAATACTTCACTGAGGCTTGAACAATAAATTGAACTTCTTTCAATGTAGAATAACTTCAAGTCTGTAGATGACTTAATCTTCATTCTTTGACAGATATAATCTTCTGAGATTCCTGTGACATTTGATTTTTATTATTTACTTATTACATCTTAATTAAAGTTGAGTAGGATCCTCGGTGTTTACAAATAGGCCTAGACTAGACATATGCCTTTCAGCACCCTTCGAGGTTTATATTTATAAAACGATATATTCCCCGACTCTTGGTTTGATTTGGTGTATTTGATTTCGTAGTTGAACTGAATGATTTATCCGCGAACGAAATTGAATTATTTGTAGGTATCGTATTCAACCCCCCCTTCTACGATAATTTGGACCTAACAATTGGTATCAGAGCTACTTGATTGACGTACAAATCAGATCCGGTGAATGAGACCAAAATCAAACGTAGTGTGAAAATTCGAAGCAAATTTTTTAACTTTCAAAGATTTTCATTTAATTGGAATTTCTTGAATTTTAAACAATTTGAAATTTTCAGAAACCATGAGTGCTCCAAAGACAACTACTGGTATTAAAGTTCGCCCATTTACTAGAGATGATTTCGGTTTGTGGAAGATGAAGATGCTGTTATTTATCAAGGCATCTAATCCGTTGTATATTGGCGTATTAGAGAACGAACCGTTTATACCAATGAAACCAGTTAGTGAATCTACAGCTCCTGATGGTACCAAGATTCCTCAAGGCACCCAACCTAAGGATATCACTGAATACACAGATTCTGACAAAGAACTGATTCGATTGGATACAGGTTTGATGTTGATATTGGCAGTCTCCGCAGACAAGGAAATGAGCTATCAGTTAATGAACTGTACAAGCGGGAAACATATGTGGGATACCATTAACCTAATAATGGAAGGAACTGAAGACGTGAAGGAAAACAGATTGGACATCCTGACTTCTCAGTACGAGTCTTTTAGGTCACTACCAGGAGAAAGTATAACTCAGGTCTTTGAGAAGTATACTAAACTCCTGAATGAGTTGGCAATGAAAGGAAAGACCTATCCACTGAGAGAAACAAACAGGAAGTTCATGATGACGCTGCCCCATCATGTAGAACACAAGTCATCATCCATAAGGGAAAGAATAGACTTCACCAAGATGTCACTAGAGATGATCTATGGCAAGTTGAAGACTTATGAGATGGAACAGGAACAGAGAGTGATAATCTACGGACCAGGGACAGTGGATAACAAGAACAATGCACTTGTGAGATCAGCAGCACTTATAGTGGATGAACCAACAACTTATGATATTCAGGTTCAAACCCCTAGAGCTGGAAAGGAGGTGATAATAGAAGCTGAGATGGATTCTGTAAATCTGGGTGTTGATGAAAGTGATTACTACACCCTAGAAGAGCTTGAGCAAATGGAAGACAAAACCATGGCGTACTTAGCTGCAAAGTTTAGCCACATCCGTTTCAAGAGAAACCCTAAGTACAAGTTCAAGGGCTCAACCAATAGATTTCAGAAGAGCAAGTATTCACCAGGCACTGGCTTTAAGGGAGGCTACAAGACTGGCATGATTGATAAAAGCAAATCAAGATGCTACAACTGCAATGAGTTAGGGCATTTTGCCACTGAATGCCAGAAGCCTCGTCAAGCAAGAGACAGAAAGGGAGTCTATGAAAAGAAAGATTCATATGAGGATTTGAAGAAGGAGAATGCCAAGCTGAAACAACAAGTGGAGGCATTGTCTGGAAAGCAGAAAGGGAAAGCTTATATAGCAGAGGGAAAACACTGGGATGATACTGATTCGGATGAAGAGGAAGAATATGTAAATGTTGCCCTAATGGCTGACTCTTCAGAGGAATCACCACAATTATCTCAGGTACCTATCTTAACGATAATTGACATGTCTAATTCTGAGTACAAGAAAACTGTGCAAGATCTTAGTGTAGAATTGTTTAATGTACACACAAGCATGCTAGCATCAGAAATGGAAAATGCTAAACTAGTTCTTAAGATTAAAAATCTAGAATCTAAAAATGAAGAACTAGAGCTTGTAGATGTCACAATAGAAGATCTTAAACAAAAGAATGTGTACTTAGAAAACAAGGTCAAGTGTAATGATGAGATAGAGACTATCCTTAGGAAGCAGATTTCAGAGTTAGATCTGAAGCTGAATGCTTTTAAGAATTCCGCCTTGATTGCTAAGGAGATAATGGATACTCAGACCCAGGGAAACATGACTGCTATAGGACTTGACTATTCCAAAAAGGCTGGGAAAAAAATTCTGGAATTTCCTATGACATCCCCCTATTGGTGTAAGGAAGAATATTCCACACATTCTTAAGAATGTGAATGTAGTCAATCCAGTCTTTGTCAGGCCCTTCTCAGAACCTTTTTATGAGGATGACTTATATCTTAGACAAGAATTGCTTGAGGAGGATTTATTGAAGGAAAAAGAGGTGAAGACTAAGTTGCCTAGGAATTCAGTAAAAACTGTAATACCTAAAACTGAAGTAGGTGACTCAGTTAGTAAATCCAAAAAGAACAGGAATGGGAAGAAGAAGATTGCTAATCAAGAAATGGTTCCATATTCTCCCATTGTATCTAGGAAGTTGTGCACTATTTGTAATTCTGCTGGACACCTTACACATGCATGTAAAAAGGTTAAAGTAGAAACTGCTAATACTTCTGAAATACATAACATGTCTGACATGCCTGATCTTCATGAACCCCGTGGAAAGAAAAAATGCTTGCTATGTACATAAAACATCATGCATGCTTATTTTAAGTTGATGAATGATAATAGCAAAAGCACTGTTAATGTTAAATCCACAGATACTATGAAAATCAAACAGGGTAAGACAAAACTGAATGTTACTCCTGTTAAAACATCTAAACCTTCAGGACCCAAACAGTTTTGGGTACCAAAGTCCGCTTAATCAATCTGTGATTGCAGGGTAAGGTTAAAAGCTCAAAGGTTGTGTGGATTCTGGATAGTGGCTGTTCTAGACACATGATTGGTGAAGAGTCCCTGCTTACATAGGTGGTTAAGAAGACCGGTCCTATTGTAACCTTTGGAGATGACATCAAAGGATTCACTACGGGATATGGTAATTTGAGAATTGGAAATGTCATCATTGAAAACATCACTCTTGTTCAAGGATTAAAGCACAATCTTCTAAGTATCAGTCAGTTCTGTGATAAAGGCTACAATGTAGACTTCAGAAAGGACAAGTGCTTGATCATAAACAGGAAGGATGAGAAGCTTGCTCTACTGGGAGTAAGAAAAGGAAATTTGTTCATAGCTGACTTAAGTTTTACCAGTGAAGGAGAAGTTACATGTTTCTATGGAAAGGCATCTTCAGAACAAAGTTGGTTATGGCACAAGAAGCTCTCACATCTGAACTTCAAAACTATGAACTCTTTGGTAAAGAGAGAGTTAGTGAGAGGGTTGCCCCTGATGGAATTCAATCAGGAGGGACTGTGTGAAGCATGTGAAAAAGGGAAGTCAAAGAAAGCATCACATAGAAGCAAAGAAATGACAAACATTACTGAACCATTACAGCTGATTCATATGGATTTATTTGGTCCAGTTAATGTTATGTCACTTTCAAGAAAGAGATATGCATTGGTGATGGTGGATGACTACTCCAAGTACACGTGGGTGTTGTTTGTACAATCAAAGGATGAAGAAACACAAGTAATCATTGATCACATCAAGAAGATCGAAGTGGAAGCCAAGCTACCTGTGCGGACAATCAGATCAGACAATGGAACTGAATTCAAGAATGCAGTTTTTAATGATTTCTGCTCAGAGAAAGGAATATCAAGACAGTATTCAGCACCAAGAACTCCACAACAAAATGGAGTAGTGGAAAGGAAGAACATGACCTTGGTTGAAGCAGCAAGGACCATGTTGAATGAATCAAAACTTCCCACTTACTTTTGGGCTGAAGCAGTGAATACAGCTTGCTACACTCAGAATCGAACCCTGATTAACAAAGATCATCATAAGACTCCTTATGAGTTAATGGCCAACAAGAAACCAACACTGAAGTATTTTCATGTGTTTGGTGCAAAGTGCTTTGTACTAAAAGATGGAGGACATCTAGGAAAGTTTGATGCCAAAGGCTTACAGGGTATATGTGATTGAAGATAAGAAGGTGTTGGAAAGCTTTAATGTAACATTCGACGACACCAAAAGACCAGGCCTGCAAACTGGAGAGAACTCTGAATCCTTGGTATTTGAAAATCTATCAGGAGATCTCTCTGACAATGAAGAAGAACCTGAAGTTGTTACAGTTATTAATAATAATCATAATGATAATGATTCTGGACAAAGTGGTGACCACAGTGGAGATCCTCAAAATACTACAGGATCCACTAGTCAGTCTACAGAATCAACAGATCAAACCGTCAACAACTCAGGGGGAGCATGAGAAGGATCAACTAGTCACACTCCACAACATCTAGAACAAGGAGAATCATCAAGATCGCATCTGCCAAGACAAAGGGTATGGAATAGAGATCATCCCTTTCACTTGATCATTGGTGATCCAGATTCAGGAGTGAGAACTAGGAGGACATCACAAAATGAATGTCACTATTCTGGGTTTCTTTCAGAAACAGAACCTAAGAAAGTTGAAGATGCCCTAGAAGATCCAGATTGGGTGATTGCAATGCAAGATGAACTCAATCAGTTTGAAATGCAAAAAGTTTGGAAGCTGGTACCCAGGCCTAAAGGGAAATCTGTTATTGGAACAAAATGGGTATTCAGAAATAAGCTGGATGAAGATGGCATTGTTACGAGAAACAAAGCCAGACTGGTTGCTAAAGGTTACTCTCAAGAAGAGGGTATAGATTATGATGAAACCTATGCACCAGTAGCAAGACTTGAGGCCATCAGAATGTTTCTGGCATTCGCAGCACATTCCAATTACAAGGTATATAAAATGGATGTGAAGAGTGCTTTTCTGAACGGGGAGCTAGAAGAAGAAGTGTATGTGGAACAACCTCCAGGGTTTGAGGATTCAAAACTGGCAGACTTTGTGTACTTTCTATTCAAAGCTCTTTACTCAAACAAGCTCCAAGGACATGGTGTGATACTCTCTCTGAATTCTTACTTGAAAATGATTTTACAAGAGGTGTCATAGATAAAACTCTATTCTATAAAATGCACAAAAATGATCTGATATTAGTGCAAGTATATGTTGATGATATAATATTTGGTTCTACTAATGACGATCTATGCAAGAGATTTGAAAAGTTAATGCAGAGTCGTGACAACCCAGATTCCTGACCCCGGATCTGGGGGTGTTACATCACCCATGCCATGTTTGCTAAACAAGATAAAATCTGTAAGGATTCAAGATTTTAAAATTGAACAAAAATGAACATGAGATTCTTGTGTTTATGAAACACGAAAATAAGTATGAATTTTCAATTTTTGATATGGGGCGATTTTGACAAAAATACAAGCAGCGCTTGTAAGAAAGGCGGGTTTTAAGTGAGACCACTGTGACTCCCCCGACGGACTAGAAATCAAACCATTGATGAATTTTGAATTGAAGTACTTAGTTCAAGGAAAATTGGGAATCTCTTGATGATGGGATCATGGTCGTTTTAATAATAAAATCCCTAAATTTAAAATATTAAGTCAATTAGATGCCTTCCAATGGGCAACACTCGTCAAGACCTAGATCGAGAAAGAGTGGGCTCGCCAAAGTGAAGCACTCCAATCTATCGTGGTAAGACGCGATGAAGTAAATGTGATACTTAACTGTTAGACCATTGGGTTAGACTTAACTAAGTGACCACAATAGGATTGTGAACTTAGAGGCATGGAGTTTGGAATGATTTATTGGATAAATGTGGACAAATGTTGTTCTACCAAAACTTTCCAAGAGTTATATATGATATAATTGACAAGAGTTGTCTACCTAAATAAATCATGTTTTGGGAGTAAAGCCAAAGTTGACCTTAAGCATGACGAAATATGGATCTTGGCTCACTAGAAGGATTTAGAGTAATGCCTTCCGAATTAATAGTTAGGGCTATTGATTTGATAAAATAGTGGGAGATATATATTGTAAATATATATGAATAATCACTTGAACATAATTTTATAAAATCTGCAACTAACTTATTTTATGCATTTTAACATTGTAGATATCTAAAATGGCAAACTCAACCAATTTCTCTGTGCGATCAGTCCTTGAGAAGGAAAAGCTGAAAGGAACCAACTTCCTTGATTGGCAAAGGAATTTGAGGATTGTCCTCAGGCAGGAGCGAAAGCTTTATGTCCTTGATATTCCTCACCCTGGACCTCTTGCTGCTGAAGCAACCGAGGCTCAACAAAATGCTTATCAGAAGCATCTTGATGATTCTACGGATGTCTGTTGTTTGATGCTAGCGACTATGAGTCCTGAGCTTCAGAAACAACATGAGCGTATGGACTCTTATGACATGATAGAGCACCTCAAAAGGATGTTTGAGGGTCAAGCTCGTCAAGAGAGGTTTGATGTAAGTAAAGCGTTGTATGCATGCAAACAGGGAGATCGTGACCCGGTTGGACCGCATGTTCTAAAGATGATTGGGTATTTAGAAACCCTTGAGAATTTGGGTTACCCGGTTTTACCGGAACACCAAGCAGATTTGATCTTGCAGTCTTTGAACAACAACTACACTCAATTTGTCATAAACTATACTATGAGTGAGATAGACAAAACACCTACCGAACTGTTGGCATTATTGAGGACTACTGAAACCAATATGTCAAAGGCTAACCCTGCTCCCATAATGATGGTGAACAAAGTGAATGCCAAAGGATAGGGGAAATGGAAAGGCAAGAAGAAGATTGGATCTAAATCTGCTAATCTGAAACCTGCTTTCAAAAAGGCTTCGAAGCCTACCGGAGGTGTTGCAAAAGGTGCTGCTACAAAGGGTGATGTATGTCACTTTTGCAAGAAGCTGGGTCATTGGAAGCGAAATTGTCAAGCTTATTTGGAGGATCAGAACCTGAAGAGAATGAAGTCTGTGAAGATTTCTGATTCAGGTATGTATGTTATAGGAGTCAATTTGTCTACTTCTACATCATGGGTAATAGATACTGGATGTGGTTCTCACATTTGTATAAATGTGCAGGAACTGCGAAGGAGTAGGACTTTGGCAAAAGGAGAAGTCGACCTACGCGTTGGCAATGGAGCAAAGGTTGCTGCTTTGGCTGTAGGGACTTATAATTTATCGTTGCCCACTGGGCTTATTTTAGAACTTGAAAACTGTTTTTACGTGCCTGTGATTTACAGAAACATTATTTCTATTTCTTGTTTGGACAAGAAAGGTTTTTCCTTTAAAATTCAGAACAATAGTTGTTCCTTTGGTTTGAATACCTATGGGGTTGCACGTTTATTTAATGGTTTATATGTTCTTGATCTTGATATTCTTGTCTATAATGTAAATAATAAACGTATTAAGGCTAATAACTCAAATCAAACATACCTTTGGCATTGTCGTTTAGGCCATATAAATGAGAAACGCATTTCCATGTTACATAAGGATGGATACTTGGATAAGTTTGATTTTGAATCATACGATGAATGCAAACCTTGTCTCATTGGAAAAATGACTAAAGCTCCTTTTACCGGAATTGGTGAGAGGGCCACCGAACGATTAGAGCTTATACATAGTGATGTATGTGGTCCAATGCGTACGATGGCAAGAGGTGGCTTTTACTAATTCATAACCTTTACTGATGATTTTAGTAGATACGGATATGTGTATCTTATGAAGAACAAATCCGAATCATTTGAAAAATTCAAAGAGTACAAGGCAAAAGTGGAAAAGCAAATAGGCGGAAGTATTAAAACTCTACGATCTGATCGTGGAGGTGAGTACCTAAGCTTAGAATTTAAGAATTTCTTAAATGAGTGTGGTATTGTATCACAACTCACACCTCCTGGAACACCACAGTGGAATGGTGTATCTAAAAGGAGAAATCGTAGCTTGTTGGACATGGTGCGATCGATGATGAGTCTAGCGGATCTTCCAATTAGTTTCTGGGGTTATGCTCTGGAAATGGCTGCACACACACTTAACTGAGTTCCTACTAAATCGGTTCAAACTACACCATATGAGATATGGACTGAGAGACGTCACAGCATGTCCTTTTTGAAAGTATGGGGATGCGAAGCGTTTTGAAACATTTAGTCACTGACAAGCTAGGACCGAAATCAGACAAATGTAATTTTGTGGGATACCCAAAAGAAACTAAAGGGTATTATTTCTATAATCGTACCGAGAGCAAAGTGTTTGTTGCTTGAACTGTTGTATTTCTTGAAAGAGAACTGTTCTCTAAGAAAAACAGTGGGAGAATGATAGATCTCGATGAAGTTCGAGAACCACAGAATGACATTGAAACAGAGTTGGAACATGAGCATGAAGTACATGAAAGTGTTACTGCTCAAGAAACACAGGTTGTTCGTAGATCTGGTAGGATTCACCACGAGCCTGAGAGATATTATGGATTTCTCTTAACTCAGACTGGCGATGTAATGCTTATGGATGAAGATGAGCCTCTTACCTATCAGGATGCTATGAATAATCCAGATTCTGAGAGATGGCTGGAAGCTATGAAATCTGAGATGGATTCCATGTATGAAAACAAAGTATGGACTTTGGTTGAACCACCTGAATGGGTAAAACCTATTGGGTGCAAATGGGTTTTCAAGAAGAAAACATACATGGATGGTAATGTAACGACGTACAAAGAAAGACTAGTGGCGAAAGGTTTCAAACAAATTCATGGTATTGACTATGATGAAACTTTCTCACCAGTAGCTATGGTCAAGTCCATCAGGATTTTAATTGCGATAACAGCTTACTATGACTATGAAATCTGGCAAATGGATGTCAAAACCGCTGTCTTAAATGGGAGCTTAGAAGAGGATGTGTATATGATACAACCAGAAGGTTTTGTCGATCCGAGATTTTCTAGAATGGTCTGTAAGCTACTACGATCTATTTATGGATTGAAGCAGGCCTCAAGGAGTTGGAACATTCGTTTTGATATAACAGTCAAAGATTTTGGCTTTATTCAAAATGAAGATGAGCCTTGTGTTTACAAGAAGGTTAGTGGGAGCAAAGTGGCATTCCTAGTATTATATGTTGATGATATATTACTAATAGGGAATGACATACCTTCTCTTCAGGCTGTTAAGACTTGGTTGGGAAAAAGTTTCTCAATGAAAGACTTAGGAGATGCTACCTATATATTAGGGATCAAGATCTATAGAGATAGATCTAGAAGATTAATCAGCTTAAGTCAGAGTAAATACATTGACAAAGTATTGCATCGTTTTGGGATGCAAGAGGCAAAGAGGGGATTTGTCCCTGTGTCTCATGGGATAGTGATCTCAAAAGAGAACTGTCCTAAATCATTAGATGATAAGGACCATATGAAAAAGGTACCATATGCTTCTACAATTGGTTCAATAATGTATGCAATGATATGTACTCGACCTGATGTTTCGTATGCTTTGAGCATGACGAGCAGATACCAGTCTAATCCAGGTGAAGGTCACTGGACGGCAGTCAAGAATATTCTTAAGTACCTCAAGAGAACTAAAGATTCATTCTTGGTATATGGAGGAGATGAGAAGCTAGTTGTAAGAGGTTACACTGATGCTAGTTTCCAAACAGACAGAGACGATACTGTGTCTCAATCTGGGTTTGTGTTTTGTCTAAATAGAGGTGCTGTAAGCTGGAAGAGTTCGAAGCAAGAGACAGTAGCTGATTCTACAATGGAAGATGAGTATATTGCTGCCAGTGAAGCGGCCAAAGAGGCTGTTTGACTTCGGAAATTTATTGAGGGACTTGGAGTAGTTCCATCGATCACAGATCCAGTTGATCTTTATTGCGATAACAATGGAGCTATAGCGCAGGCTAAGGAACCAAGGTCCCATTCCCGAGCAAAGCATATACTTAGACGATATCATCTACTTCGAGAGATTACAAGGAGGGGAGATATACATATATGTAAAGTGCATACTAATGATAACGTTGCAGACCCACTGACTAAGGCTTTGTCGCAGCAGAAGCACGAAGGTCACACTAGTTCCATGGGTATTAGATACATGGGTGATTGACTCTAGTGCAAGTGGGAGATTGTTAGTACTTGTGCCCTAGAGACAATACTATAATGTTCTTTGGGAAGACATTTTGATTATTAATAAATATGTTCTATGGATTTTCTTTCAATTATTTATTATGTATTTATTAACTGCGATATAAATATTAGAATAATAAATGTCCTTGGAATATAAGTATGAATTCTATATCTCTAAGTATGTGACTTAGAAATGAGATTATACGAATAGTGTTTATAATCCTAAAGGATCCCTGTTAGGTCCTGATAAGTTTGTAGAAGGGGGGTTGAATACAAACGATACCGTTTAATCGAATTTGTCCTTTTAAGATATAACAATTTAGACCAAATTATTGCGGAATAAAACTGAAACAATATTCAAGTTAAATAAAACTCTATTAAACTTGAAGGGTGTTACAATTCTGATCACTGATTACAATAAACTTGATAAAACAAACCTAGAATAAATTCGACATGAATTTATCTATTTTTGTAATAAAAAGGATCGAATACTAAAAAGTAGTTCGATATAAAATCTAGGGATTATGATTCGCTAGAAAGACAAAGCAGTACAAGAGAATCACTTGTTATGAATTAAATGTTAAGAACCAAACAAGAATTAATTCTCTGGCCGGAAATGATTTGCTTTGTAGTTCAAGAAGTAAAGAAGACAGAGAAATGTAATGTTGAAGTTGCTGTCTTTTTTTTTTCTGTGTATTGAATGTAATGTTTATCTTCAAGTCCACTGCCTTGTATTTATCATTCCTTTTCTTTTAGCAAACCCACGTGCAAGCCACCACTTGACAGAATGTATTTTGTACTAGGAAGACTTGCAGGAAAACTATGTTTTTGGCCTTGGAAGACTTTCGGGAAGACAACCATTGTACATGGAAGACAACCGGGAAGACTAGGGTTTGGCCTAGGAAGACAATCGGGAAGACTCATTTTTCTAAGTCTTCCTAGTTCAAACCTAAGTCTTCCTAGTTCATTTTCATTCTAATTTAATTAATTAATTAAATAAATTATGTATTAAATTAATTCTTTACAGAATTAAATTAATAAATAATATACTTAATAATATTAATTATTTTTAAGAGAATAAATAGAATTAGTTGACTTCTAAAACAATTCCAGAATCACTTAAAACTTAGATAAATAACAAACACAATAGTACGTTGACACTCGATGCACTGTCTGGTTCATGAGTGACTAACGACAATGTCTGTTCTTTATCTGTTTGACTTTAAGCAGTGATTCACTTCCTTCTCATTCAAGAACTCCGTAATCATTATCTTTTTCGGTCACCACTTGAAATCTCCGTCACTTTAATAAATCCACTGAGCTTGAATACTTCATTGAGGCTTGATCAATAAATTGAGCTTCTTTCAATGTAGACTCACTTCAAGTCTGTAGATGACTTTAATCTTCATTCTTTGATAGATATAATCTTTTGAGATTCCTGTGACAATTTGAATTATTACTTACTTATTACAGACTTGTTTAATGTTGAGTTAATTCCTCGATGTAAAAAAATAGGCTTAAACATATGCCTTTCAATCTCCCCCTATTTGTTTGTTAGAGAATAACAAGCAAATACCTAGAGGATAACTCAACTAACTAAACAAGTAGAAATAAGACATTAAAAGCTAAGTAAATAATAACACAAAGTTCTGGATTTCATTTAACATTATCCAGATTCAAACATTACAGGTAAGTACAAGATAGATGTTCCTCTAGACTGAACATATGAATACATTTATCCTATCTTGAATCACCTAAGCTCTAAACATTTAATATTTACAAACAGAGCTTCTTCAAATTTCAGACTCAATCATCTCTCCTTCTTCAAGTGCTTCAAGCAAATCCTTGTCCAGAACACGATCAGATTCAGAAGTAATGCCACTAGGTCTGACAGGTTGAGTTGTGACTTTCTTCAGCCTATTCTTCATTTGATGATATCTTTTGATATTTGCTATGCAATAGTCTTGAATCAAATCAGCAACTTCTGTCTTCTCTTGTGTAGCAAATCCTGAAGTCCTCAACATGTTCTCCAAGTAGACAAGATGCTTGGCAGAAAAATCTTTCAGAGAGATTGGATCCACACCACAAGTCTGAAGTGCCCTTCCTTTAAAAAAATTTACTTCATAAGGCACTTCTACCACTTGTGGACTAGCTTTCATTACAAAGTCTCTTAGCTGATCATGCAGCAGCTCAGCTAATGGAGAAGTTCTTTTTACTTTGCACATGAAGACCCATAGTTCAGAGAGAGTTCTGCTTTCCAGAAGATTGAGAGACACTAAGAAAGTTCCCTCATTATGAGTGTAAACATAGATCTTTAACTCCTCTCTAACTCTGTCATATCCAGTTGAGATCCTTGAAACCTCTGCATGAAGAGCTTTCATATATACTGTGTTGTCTGGATTGACCTTCTTGTATCTTTCCAACATCCCAAGAAACTTTGCATCATTGTTAGTTCCTTCTTGATGTGCAAACATCTCTCTAGCCTTGTCCCATTCTTCTCCTTGCTTCAGCCTCACATACAATTTTCTCTCATTGACCTTCAGATTGTGAAGCCTTTGCTTTTCTTGTTGTTCAGCTTTTTGAATGACAAGATGCTTAGAAATGATGTCAGATACCTTTACATTCTCCTCCTCTCTTCTTTTCAGATCAGCCTTCTGTCTCACTAACTCAGCTTCAAAGACAGGATCAACATTTGACTCTTCTTCCCAATCAATATAATCAGCTTCTTCTTCCACCTCCACATTACCAAAGATATCTTCAGGGGCTTCTTCAGATTCTACATAGTCAAAATCTCCCTGTTCACCTTGATAATAGTCAGCATCAGAAAAAGTTAACTTCTGCTTCCCTTTGTCCTTGTTTGAGCCTCCGGCTTGATTTCCTCCTTGTTTCTCCACATTCTCCCCCTTAGTTGATGAATCCTCTACAGATTTTACTTTAGTAGCTTCAGGATTCACCTCACTTCTTCCCCTTATAGCTCCTTGATCATCTCTATTTCCTCCATCCCCTCCATCATCCTCACCCTCATCATCATCATCATCTCCCTCAAAGAATGTTCTTTGCTCTTCAGTAGGTTGATGTGATTTCTTTATCATATTATACAAGTGTTAATCCCAAATGACCTAACAGAATTGTAGAAGGGGGGGTTGAATACAATTCTTGATATTTCTTAAACTTAAAACAACTTACAAATAAAAACTGAACTT